>CM042032.1:89920759-90585759 GCA_023525975.1 Smallanthus sonchifolius | reverse complement strand
GTTGGGTATTGTTGATAGCCTTCGGGCTTCGTTTGTTTAAATCGGATCTCGTTTTTCCGATTTCTGGTCGGAGTTCTTCTATCTCGAGGTGTTTGTTCCTGGCATCGGAGGGGTAAAGGAATTTCTGGGTCGGTTGTTATGGGTTTGGCCATGTTTTGGCGATGATTTTGTTGTAATTTGGGTGATTGGTCGCCTTTCCGGTGGGTTTGATTTTCCGGTTACTGGTGTGTGGGGTTGTTGGTGTTAATCTTCGTTCATCGGCTGCTACAATATTGGTTTATGAATTTTGGTTCGATCCCGGTGTTGTGGGGTGAAGTTGGAGTGATTCTGGTGATTCCCGTTTTTCCGGTGGCCGGAACAGTCGCCGGCCGGAAAGGCGGCTGGTTTGAACTGCATGGATGTGATAGCGGCTGTTTCATGAGATAGGGTTAGGGTTTGGTTCACCGAATTTCTGTTTTCCGGCGACTGGTAAGGGTGAGCGATTTTCCGGTGACTGCTAAGGGTGTTGTGACGGCTTCGCTCCTCGTTCTTCATGCTGCCATGATGTCGGATTTTGGTTTCTGACTCAAATTCGGTGTTCTGGGTTGAATTTGGGGTGTCTCTGGTGAAATACGGTTTTCCGGTGGCCGGAAGTTCGCCGGCCGGAAAGGCGGCTGGTTAACATGACTGATGGGACATCATCGTTGGCGGCTAGGGTTTGGTTCATGCTAAACCGGTTGTCTGCCTTGAACCGAATACGCATTGGGCTGCCTTTGGGCTTGTTTGTTTGGACTGTTCTTTTGTTGGGCCTATCAGGCCATTTGGACCTGATGCATTTGGGCTTGCTACTGGACTGCTGCCTTGGCTGCGATTTGGGCTGGACTGCTTCTGGATTGCTGCCTTCTTGGGCTTTGTTCTAGATAAATTTGTTTTGTTGGGCTGATTAGTTTGCTTGTTGGGCTGCTGCTGTACTTTCTTGATTGGGCCTCCTGTTTGGACTCATGCTTTAGACTAAATGGACTCAGTTTGGGACTTGAAGATTGGAAGTCTGAGTACAATTTTTTAGGTCCTGTAATTTTGTTTAGCTCTGCTTTCGGCTTGCGTGCCTAGTTTATTCCCTTTTGGGCCTGCGTGTCCATGTTTGATTTGTTTGGTTGGCTTGATGCCTTATGTTTGTTTTGCTTATGCGGTCTTCCCCTCCTAGGTATTGCCCTGGGTGAGGGGGAGATGCGTTTAGTTTGTAATCACTTTCAGTTCTAATAAAAGTTTAACTGGGCACTGCCCTTTTCCAAAAAAAAAAAAACCCTAAACCCTAAACCCCTAAAACCCTAAACACCTAACCCCTAAAACCCTAAAACCCTAAACCCTTTTGAGAAACGGCTTCTCATCGCGTCATTTTTCTCCTTATGGAAGTACCAAGGGCTTTGGTGCTTTAAGAGGTAAGGGAAAAGGGGCTCATCGGAATGAGAAAGGCCAGAATAAGTATTCACCCATGCTTTCGGAGCTTAGGGTAAACGAATTTGTCCATGAGACTACGGCGATAGGGAACCGGCGGAAGGGTGTGGACACCGCAGGCACACCCGGATTGAACACCTCCGAAGAAGGTGCCACTGATGATCTGCTTACTAGTCATACTCCTGTGGGTGGCGCTACTGTGGTGGATACCGAGATGGAAGGAGTGAAGCAACCTTCTAGCCCTGCTAATATTCAGGTCACAGAAAACGACTACGGTACGTTTTCTCCTCGTAAAGATAGCAATGATATTCAATCGATCATTTGGGACTCCAACAAGGGCCACTATAATCTATCGGGTAGAATTCATGGAAATGATTCGGTCACTAAGGAGTTTGATTTGAACACACAGCGAGACCCCCACCAATTGGCTAATTCAGTTTGGAACTCCCCCGTTTCTGGCCTTGAATCATTTGCTGAAAAATCAAGAAAAGCAACGAGATTATAGGTCTCCAACTCGAATATTTTCCCCCCTCGATATCCCCTGATGGTGGCTGCCGAATTCACATATCACAGGAAGACTTAAAGCTCTCGGC
This sequence comes from Smallanthus sonchifolius, assembly GCA_023525975.1. Lineage (NCBI taxonomy): Eukaryota > Viridiplantae > Streptophyta > Magnoliopsida > Asterales > Asteraceae > Smallanthus > Smallanthus sonchifolius. Next base: position 90,583,732 of record CM042032.1, on the reverse strand, counting down.
TCATGTATATTCGATCCATCTGTATGGTTATTTCCTTGGCACGTTTATGGATTACAGGGTGGTTAGACGGTGCCTCCATAGATTGTGGAATTTGTATGACCTGGATGAGATAACAAAAAGTCCAGCTGGGTTCTATTACTTTAAGTTCAAAAGTGAGGCGGGCATGAGTCAAGTGCTTGAAAATGGTCCCTGGTTGATTAATAACATCCCTATATTCCTAAATAAATGGGAACCGGGTCGATGCCTTGAGAAAATTGAGATGAATGTTATCCCATTATGGGTCACGGTTCATAACGTTCCATTAGATTTGTTGACCAAAAATGGGATTTGTAAACTGATGAGCGGAATGGGTAATCCTCTGTTAATGGATAAATTGACGTTGCATAGATGTGCAAATCAATCGGGCAAGATGGGTTATGCTCGGATGCTAGTGGATGTAAAGGCCAACAGTAATCTCCCTACTGAGTTGGAAGTTGTTTACCCGGCTGTGAACCTGTTCCCTAGTCGGGTTACCTCGACCCACCCTCAACTGCATTAAGTTAATGGGCCTTCTCCCACTCTTTTGGTCCACCATTTTTACAAAGCCCAAAACAAGCCCACTGGTCCAATTTAGGACACACTGGTTACACATTCCAGGCAAATCGGAATTGGCCAGAGAGCAACCCCACCTCGTTTCTTCCATCCCGAAAACTAAAATGAAAAAATTACCGAACACCAAAAGCGAAATCAACCGAAATAATCGCTCCACAACCGCCAAAAGACTAAGCCAACCAATCAAGAAACTAAGCCAGTTAAACAACATAGCTACTTACGGTTAGGAGATTTCGTCACCACTGGATCCACATACGAACCCAATTTCTTGAGACGAGACACGGCATGAGTCGAATCAAACCTATCTATCATCAACATCTTCTATTTCGGTGTCCTCCTCGGGATATAAGATACTATTTTCCGGGTCTAGACCCATTTCCATACACTTGTCCGCAAAAAAATCCCACTCTCCTTGGGACCATTCTTCCACTGCCTCGGCTTGGACATATTTGAAATCACATATACAATTCAATATAACTTGTTTTTGAGCATCAGAAATGCCATATTTCTCGTTGGTACTGCATTCCACCTTTTCATTTCTGATTAGAGTATTCATTTCCAGATCCATACCATCCTCCAAACCATTATCCGGGGGGTATAAATCATCTTGACCCTCTATCAGTTTGTTGAACTTGATTGAGCTAGGGATATCTAACACCGAGAAACGATTAGCCGACTCTACACCCAAACCGATAGTAGGTTTGGCAGATCCTACCCCATGAACCAATCGGACAGGCTGACTGTTAGAGACACAGGAAACCGACGGTTTTGCCATCTGGGGGCCTTGTCACGCTATTGTCTTGAGATGCCCTGACCACCTTGGACAACCATGGAGTAATTAAACCCAGAGGTCACCTTCTTAGGAGCAATAGAGGCCACTCTAGGATCTTTGTTCACCTCCACTCGAGTAGCCTGCTGCTTAGCCGTAGGAGGCTCACCCTTCTGATTTTCTCCCGGACCATTAGGAACAATATTTCTCCTACTCCGACCAGGGCCATATTGCTGAGCATGCATTTTCACACGGACCGGCTTTTGATTTTTACTCTGCAGTTTAATGGGGCCCTGCTTATTATGCTTAGAAACCATAGTGAACCCATCTTCATCAACACTCGGAGCACTAGCAGTCGTCTTACTCGATGGGGCTATAGGGACTTCATTAACCGGAATTTGACCAATCTGGGGTGGGGTACCAGGGGTGGCAGCACTAACCACATCACCAGCAGGATTGGGCTTGTGCTTGCATTGGTGCAGGATGTGGCAAAAAACAACACAATGGCTGCAAAGGGGAGGCTTCCACTGGTATGAAACTGGAAGTTTAGTGACCCGGCTCTGATTGTGGATCGTCGTAGGGTACACCACCTCTAACTCCGAGGGGAGGTTGCAACTAGCTTTAACATCTACCAACATTCTAGCATACCCCAATTTGCCGGTTTGGTTAGCACATCTTTGTAAAGTAACACGGTCCATTAGACGGGGGGCTCCCACACCACTCATTAGTTTGCAAATCCCCGTTTTGGTCCAAAGATCCAAAGGAACATTATGGACTGTGACCCAAAGAGGGATGGTATGTGGCTCAATTTTTTCAAGACATAGCCCCGGTTCCCATTTGTTGAGGAAGATCGGGACGTTGTTAACCATCCAAGGACCATTCTCAAGAACTTGATTTAGACCATCCTCACTAGTGAATTTGAAATAATAGAAACCCGAGGGGCTTTTGAAGATATCACTCAAATCATATAAGTGCCATAACCGCCGAAAACACTGGTTCACCATCTTATAATCCATGGAAGTGCCTAAAAAATAGCCGTATAAATGAAGAGAGTATACCTGAGCCGACAGTTTCAGGTCTTCCGGGGTGATGACAATCCGACATTTCCCCTCTTTAGTTATCTCCGGGGGGTAGTATTCCAGCCTACATTCTGCAATATCATTGCTCTTCTTAATCCTATCAGCAAGGGATTCCATACCTGCCCCGGGGGAATTCTAAACCGAGTTGATAGCTTTACCCAAATCCGATTCTTCCCTTTCAGTGGCCAACTGATTGCCTCCTCTATTCTCGGCAAAGAGACCAGAATAATCAACCCTATCTACTCCCCCCCCCCCCCCGTTGAGCATCCTTAGGCGATGTAGACACCTCCATCGGGGTCGGCTGGGACGAGGTCACCGTGTGAGTTTTAAACAAGTAGCAACAGGGGATGAACCATGTCTGACCTGAGCATCGACAGCAGGCACCTTCGGGCTTTCCGACCTCCCATGAGAGCCAGTAAGGGGCTGTAGGGTTTCTGTCGGAGATGACGAACTAGTGCCTCGCATAGACAGTGGAAGCTCCCTAGCCTCAATTGAGGCCGTTTCCTGAATAAATTCAGCGACCCAAAGGTCAGAAAGCAGATGAGAGTACCTATTATGTGGGATCTCACTCCGATGAGCACGGTTTCTTTGTGTCCGTATAGCTCCTCCACCGGAACCCTTGTTGTATGGAGTCGCACGACACGGATTTAGCACACCAAACGATTTAGAAGCGGCTTTGCCAGATCCACCTTCCGTATTAACCATCGATTGAGCCGCAAAACAACCCCCGTCTTCAAGGTTACCACCGATTGGGGCCGCAACAACAGGAGATGCGTATGCGGGAGGAGTACTAACTTGAGGAAGGTGCACAAAGGCCTTCGAATTAAGGACACCCTCCACACCTAAAGGACCTATCGGATCTGGGGGCGGTCAGGAGGGATTTTTGGAGGTGGGATACCTCCGATTGATGGATTCATGGCAAAAGAATGTGGGCGGATAGAGAGAAACGGGAGTGGAGAGAAGTTAGAGAGAGAAAAAATTTTGCAAATGAAAAACCATAGGGTTAGGGTTTTTTTTTTTTTTTTTGGATGCCCCGGAAAATAAGGGTTTAGGGTTTAGGGTTTTTTGGATAAAGATGGTTTAGGGTTTAGGGTTTAGAGGTTAGGGTTTAGGGTTTAGGGTTTTTTTTTTGGGAAAAGGGCAAAGCCCTAGGTAAATGTTTTATTAAAAAGAATGGGTGTTACATACGGCGTGCATCCCCCCTTCCTGGGCATTTTTACCATGGAGGGGGGAAACCACGAGAATCAGATAAGACATACTAAAAGGCCGAAGCCCAAACCAAATTTGAAACATACTAAGGCACGCAGGCCCAACCAACAAAATAGGCACGCAGGCCCAAATGAGACATACTAGGCACGCAGGCCCATAAACAAACCATCCAAATCCAAGGTCATAGAAGAAAGTCCAGAACACGCAAGGCCCAAGTGCATATATAAGACAAAGATCATCCATCCAAGCCCAAGATATCAAGTCCGTACTAGCCACCACATCAAGCCCATACTCAATGTCCACCCCCGTCCCATTTCTAAGGCTCATTTAGGGGGCTTAACAGACCAACCTGCAGAATCCAATACCCGTTCCACAACTGTACTAGTGATACGCCCAATCCCATACTTGGGCTTATCCCCTACCCCATTTCTAAGGCACAAAGGAAATAAGGATAATGCCGGTCCATCTGTAACTGGTCTTCCTAAGCCCAAACAACTTCCACCTCAAGCCCATTCTCAAGGTCCACCCCCTTCCCATTTCTAAGGCTCATTTAGGGGATTTAATCCATGTATCCATAGGGAGTGTAGCCCGTTCCACAACTGTACTAGCAACTAACCCAAGCCCATACTTGGTATACCTTCTACCCCATTTCTAAGGCCCAAAGAAGGTACCCAACCCATGCATACATAAATAAGCAAAAATTTAAGGCTTCAAGACTAACCATCCTGAAAAGAATATAGAGCCCAATCCAAATATCCACGCCCAAAGCCTCACCCATCCTAGAAAATCCACCCGATCTCAGACCCCTACCAATAAGACATCATAACAGAGCAAGATATAAAACCCGATACTCCAAGAGTTCCACCCCTCCAGACCAATTGACGCCCAATTCACACATGAGAAAAAACACTAAATCCGATCACTAAACCTTACCGTGTACAAGTCCTTGGGCCTCATACATTTAAACATAATAGCCATCCTTACCATGTCCCAACTCAAGAGAACAAAGCCCCAAACAATCAATAATGGCCAAACTCAAGAGAATACCCAGTAACCATCACCAACCCTATCCAGTGTTACATCATAAACGAGCAAGTAACCGAAGTATTAAGGACCCACCACGAGTAATCTCAAGCCAACCAAATCACAAGAAGCCCAACCCACACAAGGTAATAGGCACTAAAACCGAGCAACTAAACCTTACCGTGTACAAGCCATCTAGCCTCATACATTTAAACTGAGTAGCCATCCTTACCATGCCCCGAACCAAGAGAACAAAGCATCAAATAATCTTCATGAATCTAGGATCACCCCCAACTAAGTCCAAAAATCGTTACCTACCCAATTCAGTATTACATCAAATGAGGCCAAGGTTAAGGCATCCCCATGCATGGATATCCCATGCACACGTAAACCCAAGTCTTGCCCCATCCCACCCAACGCCAACCATTCTCGGCCCAATGATCCCCCGCGACTCAAACCAACAAGAAAAAAAACTCATGCATCCGAGAGCCCACCCCATCGAGGCTCAAACCCAAACCCAAAACACATGCAAGCCCGAATCGACCAAGACCAAAGTCCACCCCACCCGAGCCACATGCAGCAACCACGGCAGCCCGATGATCCACCACGACCCACCAAACACATGAACCTGGCCCATGCATACGTAGAGCCCACCCCTTCGAGCCATGCAAACCCAAACCCTAACCCACATGCACCCCCGCATCGGCTAAGCCCAACCCCGGATAACACGAGCCACATGCAAGCTTCCGGCCCATCTCATCACTTTGTACCACCCTCCTCCCCCTCGAAACCCTAGCCGTCTTTCCGGCAGGGCTCCTCCGGCGACTCCGGCGGCAAAGTAAGAACGGCCAAACTCAATCAAACAAGATTACGATTTCAGCAAAATTCTAAATAGGAAGAACCTCTCACCTGAACCTTATGCATGTCAAGCCGAGATGCAGTAGACCCGATCAAGCCAGCTCCTTCAACCATTAACACTCTCAACTTGGAACCATCCCCTTCGAGCATCGACCACCCGTAAGTACACCCGCCCCCCAACCGTAGGGCCATAAAGCACGTCAGTTCCTTAGGGCGTTGAGCGGCTCCTAAGAGACCCAATCCTCTTAATACGCGTAGACCCCGTCTTCGGTATCAAATCTAGCGCCCAGAGTAGAAAAATAAGAGGCCATCAAGAATCAAAGAGGTGCATCCAAATCGAAATCGCCAAGGATCAGAACCCCGCAAAACAGGTCCGCCACTTCTCCCTAGACCACCAAAACCTTACCTTTATCCTCTCTTCCAACCGTGATACTCCTTCCCCTTAATCTACAAGCGTAAAACAGCCCATTGATGTCCGGGAGGGGTGGCCGATCGCCAAAAAAATAAGGAGAGGAGGAGGCATCGGCTAAGGGGCTAGAGAGAAAACACCTTGGAAAACACACACAAAAAAACGTGAATGAGAGAAACTTAGGGTTTAGGGTTTATGGTTTAGGGTTTAGGGTTAAGGGTTTAGGGTTTAGGGGTTAGGGGTTAGGGGTTTAGGGGTTTAGGGGTTAGGGGTTGGAGTTTAGGGTTAGGGGGTTAGGGGTTTAGGGGTTAGGGGTTAGGGTTTAGGGTTTAGGGGTTAGGGTTTAGGGTTTAGGGGTAGGGTTTAGGGGGTAGGGGTTAGGGTTTAGGGTTTAGGGTTTAGGGGGTTAGGGGTTATGGGATTAGGGGGTTAGGGGTTTGGGGTTTGGGGTTTAGAGGTTTAGGGGTTTAGGGGTTTGGGGTTAGGGGTTTAGGGGTTTAGGGGGTTGGGGGTTGGGGGTTGGGGTTTGGGGTTTGGGGTTTGGGGTTAGGGGTTGGGGGTTGGGGGTTGAGGGTTGAGGGTTGAGGGTTGAGGGTTTAAGGTTTAGGGTTTTTTTTTTAGAAAAGGGCAAAGCCCTAGGTAAATGTTTTATTAAAATTGAATGGTTGTTACATACGGCGTGCATCCCCCCTCCTGGGCTTTTTTACCATGGAGGGAAGAACCACAAGAATCAAAACATACTAAAGGCCGAAGCCCATACCAAACATGAAACAAACTAGGCATGCAGGCCCAAACCAAACATAATAAACCAAAATAGGCACGCAGGCCCAAATGAGACATACTAGGCACGCATGCCCATAAACAAAACCATCCAAGTCTAAGCCCAAAGAAGAAAGCCCAGAACACGCGAGGCCCAAAAGCAGATATAAGTCAAAGGCCATCAATCCAAATCCAAGATATCAAGTCCGTACTAGCCACCACATTAAGCCCATTCTCAATGTCCACCTCCGTCACATTTCTAAGGCTCATTTAGGAGGTTTAACACACACACCTGCATAATCCAATACCCGTTCCACAACTGTACTAGTGATACGCCCAATCCCATACTTGGGCTTATTCCCTACCCCATTTCTAAGGCCCAAAGGAAATAAGGATCATACCTGTCCATCTGTAAGTTGTCTTCCTAAGCCCAAACAACTGCCACCTCAAGCCCATTCTCAAGGTCCATCCCCGTCCCATTTCTAAGGCTCATTTAGGGGATTTAATCCATGCATCCAAAGGAAGTGTAGCCCGTTCCACAACTGTACTAGTGACTAACCCAAGCCCATTCTTGAGTGTACCTTCTACCCCATTTCTAAGGCCCGAAGAAGATACACAACCCATGCATACATAAATAAGCAAAAGTTGAAGCTTTAAGACTAACCATCCGGATAAGAAAATTAACCCAATCCAACTATCAACATTCAAAGCCTCGCCCATCCTAGAAATTCCACCCGAGCTCAGACCCAACCCAATAGGACATACTAATCATGGAGTTTTTGGTAAAACCAATCCATGCATGAAATCTCATATAGACCCATGCAAACCCAAATTATAAAAAGCAGGAAAGTAATGAACCAAACTAGGCCATCCTCAATAATCCAGACCCCAATGGAACCAACAAAAAAATAGCCCAATTCACACAAGGAATAAGCATTTAACCCGATAAACTAAACCTTACCATGTACAAGCCCTTTGGGCCCAGACATTTAAACCGAATAGTTACCTTTACCGTGCCCACACCAAGAGAACAAAGCGACTCCAATTTGTACCTTCGGAATTAGGACCATGACTAGACATAGTTGATCAGCACCATTACCCACTACATAGATTACATACTAACACCTAGATGAGTCAGCCCCATGCAAACCAATCCATCATTTGGTGATCCATTCTACATCATCATGCAATACATCACGATGGAACAAAAGCACGACTCCCGCATGCATGCATGGTCCATGCATACGTAAAGCCAACTTCATGCGACATCCCCACCCAACAATCCAGAACCGGCCCGATGAAACAACCAGGAGCCCACCCCATCAAGCATTCAAACCCATACCCAAACCCACATGCGAGTCCAAGTCCAGCCAAGTTCGTAGGCCCAGACAACCCGTCTCCATGCAAGCGGCCAGCCCAACCTCCACACCTGGCTCCACCATCGTTCCCCTTGCAACCCTAGCCGCCATTCCGGCGACACCAGCCTCTCCGGCAACTCCGGCGGCCAAGAGCGAAACCCGGCCGTACCCTTTTTTCCATCGATTACGATTCCAACTCTCTGCTGAATCGGAAGCTCTCTCCTGCGATTATAGTAGGCTTACCAAATACTTTCAGGCACCGAATACACCAAGATGCATTGGATAACAATCTGTAACCCCGAGATCACCGGAATTAAGACTATCGTATGGAACCTTTAGCATATACCCGTCCGCCTAGCATTTTCAATCAGTTGACAACCATCTTCGGACTTCGAGACCAAAAATTACACCCGCCCCCCAACCGATCGGCCAGAGAGCACGACGGCTCCTTTATGGAGTCGAGCGGCCCTTAAGAAAAACCGACCCACCTGATTCGCATATGCTACCGTCTTCGGAATCGATCCTAGCTCCCGGTAAAGAATGTAAGGTGACCGTCCAATCTTCAAAGGCAAAGCCTTCCGATCGTGGATTCCAAACAGAAAAGATACATGCAAAAACCTCCAGCCGCACTACCCTATCCCACCAAACCTATCCTCCCAAACCTATCCTCGTCCACCTCTTTCTGCCGTGAAGGCTCCAAATCGTTTGTCTAAGGATTATAGTGATCGACTAACACCCATAGATTTCTGATTTGTGTAGGCTTGAATCTGAAAAAAGAATGAGAGGAGGAGGAATCGGTTGGGGGCTAGAGAGAAAACACCTTGGAAAACAAGGTTTAGGGTTTAGGGTTTTTTTTTTTGGGAAAGGGGACGGTACCCCAGGTAAATATTATTAGAAAAAAATAAATGATACAAAAAAGGGTAAAAGCAGCTGGTTAAGGGACAAAACCCCAAAACCAGAAACCCGCAAGAACCCGCAAAACCAGCATCACCAAATTAGGTAATGCCGCCCATAAGTTCTAACCAAAACATATAACCAGTTTTACTTGTACTATTACAAAACCAAACATAGCAACTAAAGCACACCAAAAAAACTAAATAACGGGTGATATAATAAACCAAGATTCTCGCCACTTTCTTCAGTGTAGTCCACATAGTATTATGCCCCGTGATCCAATCCTCCCTCATCTTCATGTCCTCAGTCAAGGCCGTTCCAACATTCAAAATTGCTCTGACCACAAGTTCTTTGATCTATCCCAGTTTCGACTTCCCTTTTGTTAATCCATGACTTGTTATTCTTGTTCCTAGTATCCTTTCCTTTTAGGATTTTTATGTCATCAATTGGCCAAAAAAGAGTTGAGACCATCTGCGTTGCATTCTTGTTCTTTTCTACTCCATAAGGATTGGGTATTCTACTCGCCAGCTTTCCATTATGATCCAAATAATCTTCCCTCATTATAGGTGTTGTCAACGGCCCAAGAACCTGAAAAGAAGACCCATTCCCCCCAGAGAAATTTCCCAAACCATTAGTGTTGGATTGCCTTTCCACTCTCTTTAAGGTGGTGCATTTTGTGTGATGTGTACCAAACCTCCCTAGCCAGCCCGAATCCCAACACTTATGGTCCCACCCAGCTTGCCCATACCCAACAAACCCTCTCAGATGGTAATCAATCTCTCCCCAAACCTCCCGACATCTCGGGTTAAGACAGACCTCTGGTCTCACATCACTCAACAAAGGTGTGTAAAGTGTGTAGGATGTACCAACCCGATTCCCTATCCCCCCGAAAAAGATAATCAAGCAGAACCCGTCCCAGGTGACTTTTAAAAAACCAGGCCTTAGCCTTCCCGTCCCACCGGTCATACCAAGCCTTATAACTCTCTTTAAGTAAGTATTTTGTGTGTAACGTGTACCAATCCTTCCCCCCCGAGCCCGAGTAAGGTATGACCGGTCCCAAACCTTAAAAATTGCTGCCCCTTTATACTTGCAGATTATCCAGCAAAAGATCCGAGCACTCAAGACCCTACCAAGCAGAGTGCATAGTGTGCTAGGTGTACCAACCTCCCTTCCCAAATCCCACGTAGAGAGTTGCATGCATGCCTCCCAACTCATGCAGAGGCAACTACCATCATCCAAGACCAAGTACCAGCTCCACACCTCATCACTAAAGGAGCTGGAGTAGGTGTGGAACCCGGAACTCAAATGAAACCTGCACCAAAAAAGAAAATGCATTAACCCCACCCCTCCCCATCCTTTCCAAAAAAAACCGTAAGTGTTTTTAAGCTTTCCAACTCTCCAAAGCGGTGTGTATTGTGTGCATTTAGTACCAAACCTCCCTATTGTCCCCCCAGGATAACACTTAATGGCCACCCCACCCCCTTTAAATCCCCGAAATTCTCCCGAATACACACATTGGATATAATGAAATTAAGGGAATGGATTATCATCATGCTATACTCAGTAGTGTTAACGAAGGTGGTGATCAAACCAGACCCCAAAGTTTCCCCATTTTGAAGCCCACAGATTCTCAAAATTTTCCCCATTTTGAAGCCCACAGATTCTCAAAATTTTACGGTTTAACATTGGTTTGGATAGTTTTTTTTCCCAATGCTATTTGGTTTAAATCCCCATTTCTTCCCCAGCTGTTCCGATCCAGCACTTCTACGGATTGACAGCCCTTGTAAGCGCATACTGACCGAGTCTTTGATAAGCTGACATATCACATCCGTATGCCGGCTTTCTTTTCGAAACATCCTTAAGTTTCTCTCTTGCCAAATAAAATAAATTGTTGCAGCAAAGACAAGCCTCCAGATTATACTACCAATGCTCTTATTTCTAGGAAGGTTGTTGAGGTGGCTGATACATTCTACCCACCGGACCGGCGGGTCTTTAAAGTCAGCTTCTTTTTTCATGATCTCCCAAATTCTTTTTGGTATAGCACATTCAAAGAAAAGGTGATTGTGACTATCAGATTGGTCTTCACAGAAACTGCATTTGAGAGTCTCCCCATTCATCCAGTTAGCAATTCTATCTTGAGTCAGTAACCTTTCTTTTATAGCTAGCCAAGTAATGAAGGCATGCCGGGGTATGCATTGACTAAACCAGATTGTAGCGCACCAAGGTACTTCCAGGCCAATATTACGTAAGTCATGATAGGCCTTCCTAGTTTGGAACACATCCACTCTGCCATCCCTAGATAGCCACTGAATTTGATCTCTTTTTCCATCTTGAAGAATGGGGGGCGGTTGGTCAAATAAAAAAGGGAATTTATTGTGCCAAGTAGCCGGCCACTTCCACCTACCATTTTCCACCACTTCCCGCACATGACTATCTATATTCAGGCCAGCTCGAAGAATTTATCTTTTGGTAATGATATCCCCTAATGGACTATGCACGTGCCATTGATCTTACCATATAGATGTGGTTTGACCATCCCCAATACTCGTGCGACAGTGCCTTCTAATGTTTTGTCTGGCATTAAGAATGTTCCTCCAGCTCCAGCTGTCTCCGTCCATAGGTCTAATGTCCCAGAAAGACCTATTTTGGATCTTATAAGCATGTAACCATTTCACCCAAATCGATTCTTTATTGATAGCAATATTCCAGATGTGCTTAGCCATTAAGGCATTATTTTGGGTCCGAAGGGATTTCACACCGAGCCCTCCCTCCTGTTTGGGTTTACAGACGTCATCCCATTTTACTTTAGCTTTGCCTTTGGTTGGGTCATTTTGGCTCCATAGAAATCTTCGCATGACAGCTTCTATGTCATCAATAACATTTATAGGAAGTGTGAAGATGGATGCCCAGTAAACGTGAAGGGAGGCAACAACCGAATTGATCAGCTGGAGACGGCCAGAAAAAGAGAGAAATTTATTTTTCCAGTCTCCCGTTTTGGCCTTAACTTTATCAATAAGACTTTTGCAATCCTTTTTATAAAGACGTTTAGACAGAAGGGGGACACCCAGATAACGGACTGGAAGGGTTCCCACCCGAAAAGGTAGGAGGTCTTTTATCTGGTTTTGAGTCCGGGTTCTAACATTTCCCATGTACATCGTACTTTTTTGCATGTTGGGATAAAGACCCGAGGCATAACTGAATTCATCCAAAGCGTTTCGAAGGACATTAACAGAAATCGTGTCTGCATGGGAAAACATAAACAAGTCATCAGCAAAACAGACATGGGTAATCCTTTGTTTGTCACACCCCTGATGATATTGAAAGTTGCTTTCTTGGGCAATCCGTCTCTCAACCATAAGGTGAAGGACCTCCATTACCAGGGTGAAAAGATATGGGGAGATGGGATCACCCTGGCGTAATCCCCGCTTACCATTAAAGAAACCATGTAAATCTCCGTTAACATTTATTGAGTACGAGGCAGAAGTGAGGCAATTCATAATCCAAACCCTCATGCATGGGTGGAAACCAAATTGGGCTAGGCAATGGTCCAAGAAACCATGGTCAACTGTATCATAAGCTTTTTGAAGATCAATTTTAAGAGCAATTCTGGGTGTCCCTCTATTTCGATGGTAGTTGCGAACTAGCTGTTGGGTTAATAGGATATTGTCATTAATGACCCGGCCTGGGACAAACGCGCTCTGGCATTCATTAACAATCAGATCGAGTCCCACTTTAATTCTTTCACATATAACTTTAGAGATGCACTTGTAAAGGACATTGCAACATGATATGGGTCGGAATTCAGTAACCGATTTGGGGTTGGCAGTCTTTGGGATTAACGAGATAACAGCAGCATTTACTTGTTTTAAAATCTGACCATTGAGAAAAAATTCTTGGACAGCTTCCGTGACATCCTTCCCAATAATTTGCCAAGTGGACTTAAAAAATTTAGCAGTATATCCATCGGGTCCAGGGGCCTTATCATCTTCTATTCCAAAGATGGCAGCTTTGATTTCCTCCTTTGATATATCACGAACCATAGCATCAGCCACGTGTCTCGGTAATTTATTTTTGAAGAGAGTATGAGAATCGGCTGGAAAGGTGGTGTTGGCTTGAGTGCCTAGAAGGTTCTGATAGTATTTCACAAATTGGTCACCAACTTTGTCGCCTTGGTGGTATCCCCCCATAGTTGGTGACCAATTTGTGAAATACTATCAGAACCTTCTAGGCACTCAAGCCAACACCACCTTTCCAGCCGATTCTCATACTCTCTTCAAAAATAAATTACCGAGACACGTGGCTGATGCTATGGTTCGTGATATATCAAAGGAGGAAATCAAAGCTGCCATCTTTGGAATAGAAGATGATAAGGCCCCTGGACCCGATGGATATACTGCTAAATTTTTTAAGTCCACTTGGCAAATTATTGGGAAGGATGTCACGGAAGCTGTCCAAGAATTTTTTCTTAATGGTCAGATTTTAAAACAAGTAAATGCTGCTGTTATCTCGTTAATCCCAAAGACTGCCAACCCCAAATCGGTTACTGAATTCCAACCCATATCATGTTGCAATGTCCTTTACAAGTGCATCTCTAAAGTTATATGTGAAAGAATTAAAGTGGGACTCGATCTGATTGTTAATGAATGCCAGAGCGCGTTTGTCCCAGACCGGGTCATTAGTGACAATATCCTATTAACCCAACAGCTAGTTCGCAACTACCATCAAAATAGAGGGACACCCAGAATTGCTCTTAAAATTGATCTTCAAAAAGCTTATGATACAGTTGACCATGGTTTCTTGGACCATTGCCTAGCCCAATTTGGTTTCCACCCATGCATGAGGGTTTGGATTATGAATTGCCTCACTTCTGCCTCGTACTCAATAAATGTTAACGGAGATTTACATGGTTTCTTTAATGGTAAGCGGGGATTACGCCAGGGTGATCCCATCTCCCCATATCTTTTCACCCTGGTAATGGAGGTCCTTCACCTTATGGTTGAGAGACAGATTGCCCAAGAAAGCAACTTTCAATATCATCAGGGGTGTGACAAACAAAGGATTACCCATGTCTGTTTTGATGATGACTTGTTTATGTTTTCCCATGCAGACACGATTTCTGTTAATGTCCTTCGAAACGCTTTGGATGAATTCAGTTATGCCTCGGGTCTTTATCCCAACATGCAAAAAAGTACGATGTACATGGGAAATGTTAGAACCCGGACTCAAAACCAGATAAAAGACCTCCTACCTTTTCGGGTGGGAACCCTTCCAGTCCGTTATCTGGGTGTCCCCCTTCTGTCTAAACGTCGGGTAGAGGGGTCAGAGGAGAAATTTGTTAATATTGAGGTGGAATTTCAAAATGTCCCGGACAAGTGTGATCATTGCAAGGTATTTGGACATTCCGTTAAGAACTACAGACGATGGTACGGTGGATGAAATTGTGGAAAATAGTGGATGGAAATAGTCGATTGAATGGCAAACGCGTTTTCAGTTTCTCTTTGACCAACCTGTGCCACGGCTGCACCAAGGTAAAGATGATAGTATGAAGTGGCTAAACAAGGATGGTAAAGTTGATGACTTCTCCACGTGCATGGCTTACAATGACCTTAAGAATCACTACCCTGAAGTTCGTTGGCACAAAAAAATTTGGTTTAGCCAATGCATCCCGAGACATGCTTTCATTGGGTGGTTTGCTATAAAACGAAGACTTCTAACGCAGGATCGAATTGAGAAGTGGAATAATTTAAATGACTTGAAGTGCAGTTTTTGTGGTTTACAACCAGATAGTCGTGACCATCTCTTTTTCTCATGTGAGATTCCTAGCAACATATGGAAATGGGTTACTGATATGGTTGACTTTAAGAGCCCCCCGAGAGAATTGGATGCCTGTATTGTTCATCTGACTTCCCTACATTGCAATAAGACCATCGACAGCATCATTTGGAGACTGCTGTTTGCCGCTACTATCTATTTTATGTGGCAAGAGAGAAATTTTTGTATGTTTAAGAATGAAAGCAGGCATGAGGATGTCATTTGCAAGTTGATAGAAGATTCGGTTAGCCAAAGACTTAAGGGCTTAACTATTAAGGCTAGTCCTAGATCGTTAATGCTGGAGAAGAAGTGGGGATTTACGACATGCAGAAAGGAAAACCCTTGTCCAAATGTTAATTCGAATCATTAAAGGGCTGAGAGTGTGAGGAGTGTTTTTTCTTCCGAGGAATGAGTTTAGTAGCATCTTAGGGGATCACTTCAAGGCGGACCAAATGAGAATCCTGTTTTTCTTTTTTTCATTGCACTGGAAGTTTCTAAATGAGGGTCATGGTCGTGGGGGAGTGGGTTGGGACTTGTTCAGCGGCTGTCAGGTTTTCGGGGGGAAGGGTGGTACACAACACACACTTTGCACTACCAAAAAGAGTGAGGAGAGGAATTTAACATCGGACAAGTCTTTTGGGTGCTTTCTGGGATCGTCCTGGTTTTACATTTTCGAGGTTTGCATGGTGGTTGGTGGGTACATGCGGCCTTCGTCGGGGTATGCTAAGGACGGGGTTGGTACACATGACACACTGAGCACTTCTGTTCTTTTCCCTGCGCGTGGAAATCACTTTAACTTTTTGATCTATGGATCGGGTGGTTTGGGCTGGCCTTGTACTTCAATGGGAGGGGGGATGAGGTTTGGCACTTTAAGCACACTTTGCACTACCTGTATTGGAGGGATGAGAGCTTTCGTCAAGGCCAGAATGGGTTTGGGAAATTCCTGGACTAGCTTTACCGACGTTAGCATGGGGAGAGTTTTTTGCATGCAGCCTACGTCCGGGCATGCCTAAGATGGGGTTGGTACACTTATCACACGTTACACCCTTTTTTTGAGAGTTGAGGGATTGTGGTTTATTGGGATTGTTTCGCTTGGGTTGGGTCCATTATGTTATCAAAAGGGTGGGAATGGGGGGAATGGTACATGATGCACACGTACAACCACCTCAAAGAGCGGAATGAGGCTAGTACCATAATGGGAAAGGGTGGGGGCGTATATGGGACTCACTTGGGTTGGGTCAGGGAGGTTCTTGGTGTCTTACGTTTTTCGGCTTGTAGGTCGTGGACTGGGAAGGATAGGACTTTGGCCATCGGGCTAGGCCTAATGTCAGAGAAAACTGAGGCTTGGGCTAAAAAGGAAAACAAACCTAATGATTAGATTAAAGGCATATGCAACCACCATCTGGAAGGAAAGCTGGAAGGTATAGATCAAACATCACAAATAAAGTATCATGAGTACAAGAATAGAGGTTCAACGGGAAGGAAAAGGAGGAACAAAGGCTATGGGGTTAGAAACAACAGATGCTCAAATCATGGTTATGGTCTTGGATTAGCAAGGGAAGGACTTTGGCAATCGGGATAGGCCTTCTTTTGGAGAGAGCTATGGCTTGGGTTAAAACGGAACACAAGGACAATGGTTGGATTAAAGGCATGTGCAAACATCATCTGGAAGGAAAGCTGGAAGATATAGCTCTAAGATCAAGACTAAAGTATCATGCGTACAAGAATAGAGACTCTACCGAAAGAAAAAGGAGGAATAAAAACTATGGGGTTAGAAACCATAGATACTCGGCTCATGGTTATGGTAAGGGTCTCTTATCTGTTTGTATTGTATTTGCTTGTAGGTATGAGTGGTTTTTTCAAATTTTGGATATTAGTATTGGTTGTATAGATTGGATTGAACTCATGGACGGAATCACCTAAGTGGTGCGCTTTTTTCGTTCTTTTTCGGGGTCTAGTGGGTTTCCGGCCTCAGGGGTCTGTCCTTTGGCTGGCTGCTAGACTCTCCCTTTTGTACTTTTAATTTTTATTATTAATAAAGTTTACCTGGGGTACCGTCCCCTTTCCCAAAAAAAAACCCTAAACCCTAAACTCTAAGGATTTTCATTTGCACAATTTTTTCTCTCTCTAATTTCTCTCTCTAGATTTCGGTGGCTCCCACCACCGATTTCACCTTCTCTCGTCGGATTTCTACTTAGGTTTTCAAAGGGTAATATGATTCCTTCAACTCCGATCCCTAATCTGCGTGATAAACCTCCGGACCCTATTATTCCGCCTTCGATAGAAATTTCGGGAGGTCGTAGGTCGTCTAGCCGGCTGGCGATTAGCGCCAAATCCCACAAAGGTAAGGATACCCAAAGCGGGGGTAAGAACCACCAGGGATTAGTGAAATTGAATTTGTGGGATTTCATACCGGATGAGATACAAGATCGGGGGAACATCGAATTAGGTCTCAACGCAGCTTCAGGGGAGGTTATGAGGGAAGCCGAACAAAATGAGGTTGGATTGATCTACCTGGAAAATGGGGTCGTTTTGGCAACAACTCAGCAGATGGAGGAAGATCCAGCGGACGTCGCGATTACTCCCGTCACATGTAATTCTTCGATTCCCGATTCCCATAATGTTTGTGTAATGAATACGAATGATATCTTGCCTCTATCGCCGGAAACTGGTATGGAAATTCTGGATATCACTATGCTACCGGTTGATCTGAACCCTCGGTTTGATGAGTTGACTAGCCCTAATTCCAATTATCCTCTTGAGGTGGGGGGAAATAGTGGTAATACGCCTGCAAACCCAGTGCCGGGGAAAATAAACTCGAAACATGTGGAAAATGTATGGAACCGAAACCAACATGGGAGACCCACCTTTGATGAACAGATGAAGGCTAACAACGAATCTGAGGAAACCAGACTTAAGTATTTCCCTCCTACTATCACTCCTTCTGGTGGAAAAGAGTGGTCATCTCCATAGAAGACCTTAGAATATCGGCAAAGGCTTTCTCCCTGCACTTGTATGGTTATTTTCTGGGCACATCCATGGATTTCAAAGTGGTTAATGACTGCCTGAAACGTCTATGGCGGAATTTTGACTTGGAGGAAATATCCAAAAGTACAGTAGGGTACTATTATTTCAAGTTTAAAAGTGAAAAAGGCCTCAACGAAGTCATTGAAAATGGACCGTGGATGGTCAATAATGTTCCTATCTTCTTGAATAAATGGGAACCTGGAATGTGTCTTGAACGCATTGAACCAACTGTAATCCCGTTGTGGGTAACAATTCATAATGTTCCCCTGGAACTTTGGATGGGCAGGGGTTTGAGAAAAGTTCTAAGTGGCATAGGATACCCCCTCCTAATGGATAGAATCACACAAGAAAGATGTGCTAAAAAGAAAGGTAAAATTGGTTATGCTAGGATTCTTGTTGATGTCAAATCTTAAAGTAATGTCCCAAATGATATTGAAGTTGAATTCCCTCCGGTCCATCATAGACCAGCCCGTGTAGCTAAACTTGACGTCTCGTACCAATGGAAGCCGGCTGTTTGTAGCTACTGTAATGTGTTCGGACACTCTCACAAGTTATGCAAAAAACGCCACTTGACCGATGAGGAGAGAATCACCCCTGCCAACACTGGCAATTCGGGTCCGAAAGTAAAGGAGGTAGGAAATGAGGGGAAGTTAGAGGCCCAGGAAAATGTCACTGAAGGGTTTACCACTGTCACAAGGAAACGCAGAAGATTGAAGATCAAAGTTCAGGGTAAGCAAATGGTGCATAACAGGCAAACCAGTGTAACCAAAAAAATAGGGCAGAAAGATGATATAATTACACAGGGATCCTCCCCAGGTACTAGCAGTGATCCGGTTATCCAGAGAAAGATGAATGAATTGCATAAGAATTTCATAGCATCCAGCAATCATAATTGAAGAGCCTTGAAAGATGTTACTAATAACCGAAACCCTACCCTCTCTAATAAGGGAAAGAAAATCCAGCACCCTACCATTCGAACTCCCCCTATTCCATCAGTCCCCCCTCACAGTAGCCCAAAGCATACCCAATCTGGCAACTCGTCCAACCCTTCAGCCAGTAAGCCGAAACCTTCCAGAAAACACCAAAACTCCCCTAAACCCACAGCTGCCACAGCTTCACCCTAGTTGGTTAGTTCAAATAACAGGTTTGCCGCTTTGGATTCGGATATGGCAGATTGCTCCGATGGGCCTCACTGCAACCCAAGTGATGATCAGATTAAATTTTATGAGTTATCTGAGGATACTATTGCAAATGTCTTGAATTTCAAGCCCTCTTCTCTGACTATCCCTCTGGTTAATGACATGAACTTGGACTTAGGGGAGTCCTTGGGGCAGGAAGTGCCCTATGATGATGAGGTCCCTGACTTTGATATTTCTAATGCTCAGAAAAAGGCAATCTCTAGCAGGCTAGAGAAGTTTGGTGCAGTTAAAGCAGTGGACCAACCAGACTGGTCCCAAGGGGAATGGGAATACTTCCAATATCTGCTCAATTCTATGCAGATTGACCCAAACACTTGTATTGAAGATGTGGACTCTGATTCTAATGGAACAGCCAGATTCTTTAAATCTTAGTTGGAAAAAGACCTGGGGGGTGAGCAAGAGCTGCAAGCACCCTCCCGCCCAAAAATTGTTTAATATGGTGCTTAAAATCTCAGCCTGGAATGTCCGAGGTATGTCAAATTCAGCTAATCAAAATCATGTCAGTAAGCATTTTGCCAGTGGAGATTATCAAGTCTGTTGTATTCGGGAATCCCATCTGTCCAACAGAAACCTTGATAAAGCCTGTACCAAGGTGTTTGGCTCCCGCCCTTGGGACTCAAATGCAAATGTGTGTGCGGGAGGGACGTGTATTATCATCAGCTGGGACCCCAATCTGGTTAATCTGATGGTTTTGGACCGTCACTCTCAGGTCATCCACTGCCTTATCAAACCGATTAATGGGAACAAGGATTTTTATTGTTCTTTCATGTATGCACACCATAAATTGATCCCTCGTCGGGAGTGTTGGGATGCCTTATGTATCCATAAATCGGTTGTGGCTGATCACCCGTGGCTCTTAATGTGGGATTTCAACGCTATCATTAATCCTACGGAGAGATCCTAAGGGTCGTCTAATATATCTAGAAGCATGTCTGAAATTTGGGAATGTTTATTTGATTATGAGCTTGAAGATATCTGCATGTCAGGGCTCAAGTTTACGTGGAATAAAAGCCCGGGCCTTCGTAAGGAAGAGATCCAGTACCTTGCGGCGTTCCTTGAGGCTTCTAATGATGAGGAGCTCTTTCTTAAGCAAAAAAGCAAAGATACAATGGCTCAAAGAGGGGGACCATAACTCCAAGTTTTTTCATAAAAGGGAACCAAAACCGTTAAAGAATCCACTCCATTGAGAAGGCGTCAGGGGAGTGTGTTACTGGCCAAAGAGTGGAGGATGATTTTGTTGATCATTTCCAATCCGTGCTGGGTGTGTCTGCTCATACTAGCCAAATATGTGACCCGGGCTCCCTCTTCACTAGGAAAATCAGCCCCCAGACTGCTGAGAATATTCTTGAGGTGTCGGATATGGAAATCAAAAATGCTATCTTGGACATTGATGATAATAAGGCTTCTGGTCCAGATGGGTATTCGTTAAAATTTTTTAAAGCTGCCTGGTCAGTTATTGGCCCTGAAGTTTGTATAGCTATCCGGCAGTTCTTTGAGAATGGTAAACTCCTGCGTGAGATCAATGCCACAACCATTGCTCTGGTGCCGAAGAATGAATCCCCTAGGAAAGTGTCTGACTTCCGTCCTATCTCCTGCTGTAATGTCATATATAAATGTATCTCTAAAATCATTGCTAACCGGATCAAGGGGGCCCTTGTTGATATCATTGATGATAGCCAATGTGCGTTCATCCCGGGTCGTCAAATCAGTGATAATATCCTTCTTACTCAAGAGTTGATGAGGAACTATCACCGAGAGAGGGCCGGCCAGATGTGCTTTCAAAATTGACATCCAAAAAGAATATGACACTGTCGAGTGGGACTTTCTAAATAGTTGTCTCGTCCATTTTGGCCTCCCCCCACCATGATACAGTGGATTATGAGGTGTGTTACTACTCCTTTCTCTATATCTGTGAATGGGAATCAAAAGGGTTATTTCAAAGGCAAAAGGGGCCTTCGGCAGGGTGACCCGTTATCCCCCTACCTGTTCACGCTTGTTATGGAGGTGCTGTCCCTTATGGTATACATGAATGTGAAAAGAGACACTGATTTTAAATACCACTGGCGATGTGCGGATGTGAATCTCACCCACTTATGTTTTGCCGATGACTTGTTCCTGTTCAGTCATGGTGATGCCCATTCTGTCTCCACCCTTATGGGGGCGCTTGAGGAGTTCACAGGAGTCTCGGGACTTACGCCAAGTATCCCTAAAAGTACTGTCTACTTTGGAAATGTCCCCCCTGCTGTGAGGGAGAACATCAATAACACCATTCGGTTCCGTGTAGGGACTTTACCCATCAAATACCTCGGTGTCCCTCTAATTTCCACCAGATTGTACCACAAGGACTGCTCCACTCTTATTGATAAATTTAAAAACAAGATTATGGACTGGAAAAACAAGTCCCTCTCGTTCGCTGGTAGGCTCCAGCTGATCTCGTCGATCCTTAACTCCCTCCAGGTGTACTGGTCTTCGGTTTTTATCCTTCCTATCTCGGTATCTAAGGAGATTGAAAAACTTATGCGGGGTTTCCTTTGGTGTCATGGGGAGATGAAGAGGGGTAAGGCTAAGGTCAAATGGAAGGACGTTTGCAAACCCATGAATCATGGAGGTCTCGGCCTGAAGCTTCTTAGGACTTGGAACACTGCTATCATTTCCAAACATGTTTGGAACATTATCTCAAATAAGAAGTCGTTATGGGTTAAATGGGTGCATGCTTATAGGCTCAGGGGACGGAATTTTTGGGAGATAGACACTAAGTATGATACAAGCTGGGGATGGAGGAAAATTCTGGACCAGAGAATCATTCTTAGAAACCATATAATTCATGTTATTGGTAATGGGAACAATACGTCTGCATGGTTTGATAATTGGCACCGAGCCGACCCCCTTTACCAGTATGTTCCTACTAGGGCTAGAAGGGAGGGTGGCTTATCTGGATATACCAAGGCCACGGATGTCATGGCTAATGGAAATTGGAATTGGCCCCCGGACTGGTGTCATAGATTTCCTATGTTGTTTACCCACCCCCCCCCCAATCTAAATTCGAATGATACTATTGTTTGGAGATCGAATAATGGAATTGATTCCCCATTTCATGTGGGGAAAGTCTGGATGGACATCCAGGAAATTGGTTCGGAAGTCCCCTGGACAAGTAGTGTTTGGTATTCTCATAATATCCCTCACCATGCTTTCATTCTTTGGTTGGCCCTCCTTGGGAAATTACGAACCCATGAGCTTGTTAAGGGTTGGCAAGATATTGGGGAAACAAAATGTGCTTTATGTAAGTTGGTCCCTGACAGCCTCCCTCACCTATTCTTTGAGTGCACCTACTCTAATGAGGTCTGGATGTCAATTAGCAAACTTACCTCCTGGGATACGTTACCTGGTAGCTGGCCTAATATCGCTGATCACCTGGGCCGTATTAAAAACAATAAATCCTTGTGTAGTATTGTTAACCAGCTTGCCTTGGGGGCTATGGTGTACTATGTTTGGCAAGAGAGAAATATGCGTATTTATGACCAAAAGAGCAGACCCGCTTCGACTATCTGTAACATGATTATTGAGTCTGTCAGACTTAGGATTTTTGGGTTGAAAATCACCCAGACTAATACTGCTATGGTCATGTTGAAAAAGCGCAAAGTTGATAACCTTGTTTGGCAAGCCCTGTTCACCAACTATTCTCATGTCACAGATGAACCGAAATAGATGGTGCATCCTGTGTCTTCTCATGGTTGGGTGGATCTGCGGGACTAGGTTGAATTTCAATGGGTGGGACCCTACTGATCTAAATGATATGCTGGTGTTGGGAATTCATAGAGAGATTAAAAGTGCTATGAAGCTCATTTATTATCCTTATTACACTCACTAGCTTAATAATATTTTGAGAGTGGGGTGGATGGTTATCCTTTGGGTTGGGAGAGATAAGGTCTGGGTGAGATTCTGGGATAGGGACGGGAAAGGGTTGGGAGCTGATCTAGCTTCTTTTCTTTCGAGTGTTGAGAGTAGATTTGGTGAGGTAGGTACTAATGTTGTTGCTTGGGGTGTGGGGTATATGGGTTGGGCCAGGTACTCTTGGAAGCTGCCAGCTATAGGGCTGTGGAAGGGTGGTTGGGGTTACCGTAATGGGCCATCCAGTCACATTGATGGTGGAGGGAACCCAAGTATTACCAAAATAAAATGCAAAAGATCTATCCTAATAAGTGCCGAAGAATTTTTAGCCGTTGGATTAGGGTGGATGGCTGGGGGTACAATCAGCCGAAGACCAAAATGGACCGAAGGATGGCTATGCTTTTGTATATTAGGGAGGTGCTGAATTAGACAATCCAAAAAATGAAGAATTGGAGTCATACTTGGGGAGTGGTCGATTGGGCCCACTGGCCCAAGGGAAAGACGAACCGGGGTGGGCCTGTATGTGTGGCAAGACTGCAGCTGGTGGAGGGGTCCCCTAGACAGATAGGCTTTACGAGATGCAATGCAACTGTCCGTAATTTCCTTCCGGACTGGTACAGCTATAACGAGCCTATTCCTATGGCCCGGTGCAACTTGTGGTGTAGCGAGAGATTGATGGAGTTGGCTCTTAACCAATATTATTCGGTGTGGATTGAGAGCCATCCCCATCATATTTCTGGTAAATGGAGGTACGGTCGTATGAGATGGCAGATCTTTTTGCCAAATTATCTCCTTGTGTGTAATCTAGTTTTATGTTTGTATGTTGTATTGTATGTTTGGTGTATGATTTATAGTTGTAGGAACCCCCGCCGGATCATGATTAGGTATCAATACCTCCCATTTTTGTATAGTAGGGATGGTAATACTTATGTTGTTTGGGGGTACTTTTGGGGTCTTGACAAAAGGTCCGAGACCCAGGTTAGGCTCTCCCAGGGGTATGCCCCTGTTCGGGTGTAACTTGTCTTTTTGGTTGATATACATTTTCCGGGCATTGCCCTTTATCCAAAAAAAAAACCCTAAACCCTATGATTTTTCATTTGTCCAATTTTTTTCTCTTTCTAACTTCTCTCTTTCACCCGTTTTCTCTCTAGCCGCCCACCCTTTTTGTGCCATGAATCCATCAATTGGAGGTACCCCACCTCCAAAAATTCCTCTCGATCGCCCCCCAGATCCTGTTGTCCCTTTTGGCGTGGAGGGTGACCTCAATTCGGAGTCTTATGTGCATTTGCCTCAAGCCGGTACTCCTCTCGCATATTCCCCTCCTGATGATGCGACCCCAATCGGAGGTAACCCTGTTGACGGGGTTTTTTTGCGGCTCAATCGGCCGTTAGTGCGGAAGGTGGCTCTGGCAAAGCCTCTACTCAGTCGATTGGCGTTCTTAAACCGAGTCGTGCGACCCCTTATAACAAGGGTTCCGACGGAGGAGCTATACAGAGACAAAGAAACCATGCTCATAGGAGTGAGGAGCCCCAAAATAGGTACTCTCACCTTCTTTCTGATCTTCGGGTAGCAGAATTTTTTCAGGAAACGACATCTATTGAAGCTACGGAGCTTTCGCTATCCATGCGAGGCCCTATATCGTCTCTTTAAAAAGCAACCCAACTGCCCCTTGCCGGCTCTGATGGGAGGTCGGAAAGCCTGAAGCTGCCTGCTTTCGGTACTCAGGTTAGTCATGGTTCATCCCCTGTTGCTACATGTTTTAACACTCACTTAACGACCCAGTCCCAGCCGACCCCGATGGAGGTGTCTTCTTCTCCTAAGGATGCTCAGCTGGGTGGGAATGTTGGTAGGGTTGATTATTCCGGGTTTTTTTTTTGTGAGAATAGAGAAGGCAATAAGTTGGCCAATGATAGGGAAGAATCGGATGTGGGTAAGGCTATTAGCTCGGTTTGGAACTCCCCTGGGTCGGGCTTGGAATCTTTTGTAGACAAGATAAAGAAGGGCAATAATATTGCAGAATGTCGTCTGGAATATTACCCGCCGGAGATAACTAAAGAGGGGAAATGTCAGATTGTCATAACCCCTAAGGACCTGAAACTCTCGGCCCAGGTATACTCTCTCCATTTGTACGGCTATTTCTTAGGCACTTCCCTGGATTATAAGATTATGAATCAGTGTTTTCGTCGCCTATGGCACTTGTATGATTTGAGTGATATCTTCAAAAGCCCCTCGGGTTTCTATTATTTCAAATTTACTAGTGAGGATGGTCTAAATCAAGTGCTTGAGAATGGTCCTTGGATGGTTAACAACGTTCCGATTTTCCTCAACAAATGGGAACCGGGGCTATGCCTTGAAAAAATTGAACCCAAGTCCATTCCCCTTTGGGTCACAGTTCATAATGTGCCTTTGGACCTTTGGACCCGAACGGGGATTTGCAAACTAATGAGTGGTGTGGGAGCCCCCCGTCTAATGGACCGTATTACTTTATAAAGATGTGCTAACCAATCCGGTAAATTGGGGTATGCTAGAATGTTGGTGGATGTTAAAGCTAGTTGCAACCTCCCATCGGAATTAGAGGTGGTGTACCCCTCGATGATCCACAATCACAGCCGGGTCACTAAACTATCAGTTTCGTACCAATGGAAGCCCCCCCTATGCAGCCACTGTGTTGTTTTTGGCCACAACCTGCATCAATGTAAGCACAAGCCCAATCCTGATGTTGAAATGGTTAGTGCTGCCATCTCTGGTACCCCTTCCCAAAATGGTCATATCTCGGGTAGTGATGTCCCTATAGCCCCAACGACTACGACGAATGCAAGTGCTCCTCGATTCGATGAGGATGGGTTCACTATGGTATCTAGGCATAAAAAGAGGGGACCCATTAAACTGCAGAGTAAAAAGCAAAAGCCGATCCGTGTGAAAATGTCTTCACAGCATGTTGGTCCAGGTCGCTCTACGAGTAATATCGCTCCAAATGGTTTGGGAGAAAAAAAGAAGGGTGGGGCTTCTCTGGCTAAGCAACAAGTTACTCACGGGGAGGTGATCAAAGAGCCAATTATGGTCCCCTATTGCTCCTAAGAAGGTGACCTCGGGTTTTAATTATTCGAGGGCTGTCCAAGGAGGTAAGGGCAGCCAAAGACAGCAGTGTGACTTGACCCCTCGGGTGGCTAATTCTAAGGCTCCCTGCGTATCCACCAACCCGCCAGCCCGTTTGGTTCCTGGGGTAGGATCTACCAAACCTTCAATTTATATGGGTTTTGATTCGGCTAATCGCTTCTCGGTTTTAGATATCCCTAGCTCCATCAAGTTCAGCAAATTGGTTGAGGTTCAAGTCGATTTATACCCCCCGGATAATGGGTTGGCGGATAGTATGGACTTGGAAGTGAACACTCTAAATAGTAATGGAAATGTGGATTATATGTCCATTGGGAAATATGGCATCTCTGATGCTCAAAAACAGGTTATTCTGAATTGTTTGCAAGATTTCAAGTATGTCCAAGTCGAGGCAGTGGAACAATGGTCCCAAGGTGAATGGGATTTCTTTGCGGATAAATGTATGGAAATGGGATTAGACCCGGAAAATAGTATCATATATCCCGAGGAGGACACCGAAATAGATGATGTTGAGGATATAGATGGGTTTGATTCGGCTCAAGCAGTGTCTCATCTCAAGAAATTGGGTTCTTATGTGGATCCAGTGGTGACGAAATCTCCAAACCGTAAGTAACTATGTTTTATAACTGGTTTACTTTTTTGTACGGTTGGCTTAGATTTTTTGCTATTTTGGAGCGGTTATTTCGGTTGATTTCGCTTTTGGTGTTTGGTAACTTTTTCATCTTAATTTTCGGATGGTCGCAACGTTGTGGGTATGTTTGTGGGGGTTGGTCGAGTCAAAGTGGAAGCCCAGGAATATTAGCTATCCGTCGGCAAATGGCCCCTTAATTGGGGCTGGAAGTAATTTTGTTTTAAATTGGCCCAGTTGGCCCGATTTGGTCTGTTTAAGACTGATGGGCCAGAGGAGTGGGAGAGGGCCCATGTATTTAACTAGGATGGGGATGTTATGCGCTAAGACTTGAGCCTGGTTCGTTTTAATTTTTGATAGTCTCAATTGGCCCAATCTGCTTGTTTTTAATGTGATGGGCCGAAGCCCAAATGTCATTTTTAGGTATCTTACCTCCGATTATTTTGCTCTAACTGGTATTAGAGGGTTTGGGACTAATGTGGGGAATTTTATCAAAGGCCCACCTCGTTGGGGTTTTCAACTGGTTGGATGCACGCGTGAAGCGGTTGAAATTGCTAAAGCCCAGGGTGAAGGCCCTTTTTGTGGGGTGTGGTTCTCTCTCAATGTTATTTTTTCGTGGTTTAATTTCTGTAATGTTTGTATTATTAAGTGGCCTTGTAATGACTTTTGCGACCGATGGCCTCTGTTAGGCTCGGTTTGTATTTTGGGGATGCATAAGGGGATTGGGCTTGGAAAGGATACTAACCCAACTAATTTTACTTTGTCTAGTAAATTAGTTGGTTTGGTATGGTTTCCTTTTGTTTGGCTGTCTGTTCTCACTTGGGATAGATCTTATACTCGTGTGTTGGGTTGCTCTTATGGGCTTTGTATGGAACTTGCTAGTGCTCGTGGCTAGTTCCCTTTGTGTTTTCTTTTGCTATTCTCCCCTCCTTTGGTAATATGTCCAGGGAGGGGTGGAGGAGCGGGTCTGTATTTTTTTCATTCTTGTTCTGTTTTCCGGGGCAATGCCTCTTTATCCAAAAAAAAAACCCTAAACCCTAGGATTCTCATTTGTTACGGCTTAAGTATGTGTTCCCAAGGTGCGATTTCGGCGACCTTGGGAGTGTCCGGCGATTGTGGGTTTTCCGGCCTAGTGGTGACCAGTAAGGGTGTGAGTGGGTTCCGGTGGTTGATTGTCTTCACACCTAAGTCCATCTATTCCATGGAGAACGTTAACAAAGAGACCATCAATGCATCTCGTAAGGTGGATCCTCCGGATCCGGGGGTAGAAGGAAAATTCTGGGAAACGAATGATAGTTCGGATGATGCAGGCGAAGACAAGGAACAAAATCAGATTAAAGGGGTGACGTCCAAGAAAAGTGGTCCTCGCAAAGGAAAATCCAAGCCGTCTTCGTTACTGGATGGGACACTGGAATCAGCTCTGCGTCGATACAGCCTTCGAAGTGATGCTGGTGGCCTCACAGCGGCTCACCAAAACCCTTAGAGTAAGAACTCGAAAGCCTCTAAAAGGGAGCCGAGTTTGCATGCAGAGACTCGCGTGCCTTTGGACAGAGAATGATCCATCAAGGGTTCTGAATCGTGACCTCTGTTTGGATACGAGTTTAGTTAACCCGGTCAAAGTTGTTCTAGAGGCTGAAGATATTTGTGTGCCTATGAATCAAGAATATACTGGCAACTCCATTCTGGATAATCTCTCCCAATTCGATTCTCACCATACAGATATCTTCAGCCGAACAGGAAGTTAATTCGGATCAAAGCAATAAAACTAAGGCTTTTTGTTCTGGTAGTGAAGAATAGGGTTCTCAGATTACACCCGTCTGCATGCAAACATTAAATGTTGTTCAGACTATGAGTGCATGGGAAAAGTTGCTTGCTATAAAACAAAGACTTCTAACGCAGGATCGAATTGAGAAGTGGAATAATTTAAATAACTTGAAGTGCAGTTTTTGTGGTTTACAACCGGATAGTCATGACCATCTCTTTTTCTCATGTGAGATTCCTAGCAAAATATGGAAATGGGTTACTGATATGGTTGACTTTAAGAGCCCCCGAGAGAATGGGATGCCTGTATTGTTCATCTGAATTCCCTACATTGCAATAAGACCATCGACAGCATCATTTGGAGACTGTTGTTTGCCGCTACTATCTCTTTTATATGGCAAGAGATAAATTTTCATATGTTTAAGAATGAAAGCAGGCATGTGGATGTCATTTGCAAGTTGATAGAAGATTCGGTTAGCCAAAGACTTAAGGGCTTAACTATTAAGGCTAGTCCTAGATCGTTAATGCTGGAGAAGAAGTGCGGATTTACGGCATGCAGAAAGGAAAACCCTTGTCCAAATGTTAATCTGAATCATTAAAGGGCTGAGAGTGTGTGGAGTGGATTTGCTTCCCAGGAATGAGTTTACTAGCATCTTGGGGGATCACTTCAAGGCGGACCAAATGAGAATCCTGTTTTTCTTTTTTTCGTTGCACTTGAAGTTTCAAAATGAGTGTCATGGCCGTGGGAGAGTGGGTTGGGACTTGTTCAGCTGCTGTCAGGTTTTCGGGGGGAAGGGTAGTACACAACACACACTTTGCACTACCAAAAAGAGTGGGGAGAGGAATTTAACAGCGGACAAGTCTTTTGGGTGCTTTCTGGGATCGTCCTGGTTTTACATTTTCGAGGTTTACATGGTGGTTGGTTGGTACATGTGGCCTTCGTCGGGGTATGCAAAGGACGGGGTTGGTATACATGACACACTGAGCACTTCCGTTCTTCTCCCTGAGCGTGGAAATCATTTTAACTTTTTGATCTATGGGTCGGGTGGTTTGGGCTGGCCTTGTACTTCAGTGGGAGGGGGGATGAGGTTTGGCACTTTAAGCACACTTTGCACTACCTGTATTGGAGGGATGAGAGCTTTCGTCAAGGACAGAATGGGGATTACTTTGGGAAATTCCTGGGCTAGCTTTACCGAGGTTAGCATAGGGAGAGTTTTTTGCATGCAGCCTATGTCCGGGCATGCCCAGGATGGGGTTGGTACACTTATCACACGTTACACCCTTTTTTTTAGAGTTGAGGGATTGTGGTTTATTGGGATTGTTTCGCTTGGGTTGGGTCCATTATGGTATCAAAAGGGTGGGATGGGAGGAATGGTACACGATGCACACGTACAACCACCTCAAAGAGCGGAATGAGGCTAGTACCATAATGGGAAAGGGTGGGGGCGTATATGGGACTCACTTGGGTTGGGTCAGGGAGGTTCTTGGTGGCTTACGTTTTTCAGCTTGTAGGACGTGGACTGGGAAGGAAAGGACTTTGGCCATCGAGCTAGGCCTAATGTCAAAGAAAACTGAGGCTTAGGCTAAAACGGAAAACAAACCTAATGATTGGATTAAAGGCATATGCAACCACTATCTGGAAGGAAAGCTGGAAGATATAGATCAAACATCACGATTAAAGTATCATGAGTACAAGAATAGAGGTTCAACGGGAAGGAAAAGGAGGAACAAAGGCTATGGGGTTAGAAACAACAGATGCTCGACTCATGGTTATGGTCTTGGATTGGCAAGGGAAGGACTTTGGCAATCGGGATAGGCCTTCTTTTGGAAAGAGCTATGGCTTGGGTTAAAACGGAACACAAGGACAATGGTTGGATTAAAGGCATGTGCAAACATCATCCGGACGGAAAGCTGGAAGATATAGCTCTAACATCAAGACTAAAGTGTCATGCGTATAAGAATAGAGACTCTCCCGGAAGAAAAAGGAGGAATAAAGGCTATGGGGTTAGAAACCATAGATACTCGGCTCATGGTTATGGTAAGGGTCTCTTATTTGTTTGTATTGTATTTGCTTGTAGGTATGAGTGGTTTTTTCAAATTTTGAATATTAGTATTGGTTGTATAGATTTGATTGAACTCATGGACGGAATCACCTAAGTGGGTGTTTTTTTCGTTCTTTTTCGGGGTCTAGTGGGTTTCCGGCCTCAGGGGTCTATCCTTTGGCTGGCTGCTAGACTCTCCCTTTTGTACTTTTAATTTTTATTATTAATAAAGTTACCTAGGGTATCGTCCCCTTTCCAAAAAAAAAACCCTAAACCTTATACCCTAAGTCCTAAACCCTAAAGACTTGATTTTTAATATGGGAAAAAGAGTAGCATGGCGGAAATCGAATAACAATGGGGATGATTTTGTTTTGTGGTTTCCTAATTTCCTTCTATTTCTATACATGGGCTGATGATGAGGTGGCGCTGGGCCTGGGGGTATATTTCTATACCGATTGCTTTTGTTTTAATACATCCAGAATGAGTAAGCGAGATGGCTTTGTGCATGCGCATCATATCTCTATTGCAGAGATCATGAAGATACTGGAAGATGATGATAAATGTTTAATCAAGCATACATACATTTCAAGTTCATTGGTCCATATTAGATATCAACTTATCTCTGTATTCTAATTTCTAGTTTCTATACCATCATGAGCAGTAGTAGCCTCAGCTTCATCATCATCCGACACCTGATGGTTTTCTGGAGTTGGGGGAGGGTTGGTGATGTTATTTTCAATTACTAGGAAATCATCATCATCTTTTGGGGCATTTGTTAATTCCTCCTGTTTTTCCTGATGGAAGGTTCTTGCAATTGCTGAGAGCTTTTGGTGAATGGAAGCATCGGACAGTAGCATGTCTCTATTCTCGTACAAGAATATGAAGAGATAAATGATAAGAGCAGAAGTTGATGATACTCCAGCAATGAGAAAGAGGCCCAAAAAGCTATCCAGCGAGAGCCTGCCAGACCTAGAACCTGAACCCCCACTACTGCAATCTGCTTCTCGTCCCAACCATGTATTCGAAATATTGTCTAGTTTATTCTCGGTGACTTCTAAAAGTGCTTTTGATACAAGTGGTAGCAGGGGATACCCTTTTGGAAATGCCCGTAGCAGAATCATGTAAGCAATTAATATTATTTCATTAGATTAAGGATTGGTTGGAAGGAAGAGATGGAGATGGGAGTTACAAAGCCAAAGCCTGCTGTTTTGTAGGTTGGACCAACCATTATGTACTTGTTACAGTGCTTGACCAGAAACAGCTTTAGATAAGGAAGCTCATCAAAAATGGCAGAAACTTGTCCATTTGAAAGGGCATAAGCATACTCTTCCAATCTGTCATAACCTTTTAAGTTGGCCTCCTGAAAACCCATATCCTTCAACATCTGTGCAACAAAAGAGCCCTCTTTGGAGCCTATACTGTCTCCTTGTCTAATGAGATCATGGATGTCTATGAAGTCTGGTTGAAGCTGCTGTATCCAAACATAATGATTTTGAAATATGATAATGGATTCATTAATTGTTTGATGTTATTGAATTTTATTGATGATTTGATGAACGTTTATGAAACCCTAGTTGTCATAAGATGTGAAAATAGAATATGTTTGATTATGTGATGTTTAGAAATCGCATGTTAGACGTGAATAATGATTAATATTGTTGAAATTATATTAGTTGAAAGATTTGTGATTGATTTGACATGTTAATTTTATGATTTGAGCGTGTAATGGTCGAGTTATTAAAATAGGAAACTTTTTATAAATTCTATTTTGCATGCTAGACGTGAGTAGGATGATGTGATAATGGTTATGAGTTACTTGATACATGTTTAGATGATTTGTGAAATCAGATTTTAAACACATAACCCGGTTTTACAAACTTTCCAAATAAGGAAACTTTAATTGTTAAAAATGGTTAACACTTGTTATTTAAACATCCTTGATATGGTTGATGATTGGTACATGATAGATAGGACATAATAACTTGTGGTAACGTGTTAGGTGTTTGAAATCACGCATGCTAGTCATAGGTTACTAAAGATGGAAACTTTATTTGGAATTGTGATATACATGTTAAGTTCTATGCCATGGTTAGGTGATAGGACGATCTTGAACATGTTATAGTAGTCTTACAAGTATATTAACAATGATAATTTCACGAGACACAAATCCCGAACATACTTTCTATTTATAAAAACCTGCTATTTATAGAAACCTGCTATTTATAGAAACCTGCTATTTTTGGAAACCTGCTATTTTTGAAAACTTTCTATTTTTGGAAACCTGCTATTTTTGGAAACTTTCTATTTTTGGAAACCCACATGTGCATTGACTACCGAGAGTTAAACAAAGTAACAGTTAAGAACCGCTACCCACTACCCCGCATTGATGATTTATTCGACCAACTTCAAGGGTCAAGTTTCTACTCAAAAATCGACTTAAGGTCTGGATATCATCAGCTGAGAGTTCGAGATGAAGATATATCCAAGACTGCATTCAGAACCCGGTACGGCCATTTCGAGTTTTTGGTCATGCCATTTGGATTAACTAACGCACCCGCGGTGTTCATGGACCTCATGAACCGTGTGTGTAAACCTTATCTGGACTAATTCGTCATTGTTTTTATTGACGATATCCTCATATACTCTAAGAGTCAGGAAGAGCATGAGGAGCATCTGCGTTTGATCCTTGAACTACTGAAACAGGAGCATCTGTACGCGAAGTTTTCCAAATGCGATTTTTGGATTCGCGAGGTTCAATTTTTAGGACATGTGATCAATGAGAAGGGAATACATGTCGATCCAGCCAAAGTGAAAGCTATTAAAAATTGGGCAGCACCAACAACTCCAACCGAAGTTCGGCAATTCCTAGGATTGGCCGGATACTACCGTCGTTTTATCGAGGGATTCTCAAAGATTGCCCAACCCCTCACCTCTTTAACCCAAAAAGATAAACCCTATAATTGGAGTGAGACTCAAGAATCAGCATTCCAGCTACTGAAGCAGAAACTACACCTATCCTGTCTCTACCAGAGGGAACAGATGACTTCGTGGTGTATTGCGATGCCTCCATCCAAGGTCTCAGTTGTGTATTGATGCAACGCGGCAAGGTTATCGCATATGCTTCTCGACAGTTAAAAATCCACGAAAAGAACTACACGACTCACGATTTGGAGTTAGGAGCCGAGGTGTTTGCACTCAAGATATGGAGACATTACTTGTACGGTACCAAGTGCACCATCTACACCGATCACAAGAGTCTTCAGCATATTTTTGAGCAGAAAGAGTTGAACATGCGTCAACGTCGTTGGATCGAGTTATTAAACGATTATGATTGTGCAATCAAGTACCATCCGGGCAAAGCTAATGTGGTAGCCGATGCCTTAAGCAGAAAAGAAACCAAACCCCGACGGGTTAGAGCATTACAACTCACTATTCATACAGGATTACCCGAACAAATCCGCAATGCCCAACTCGAAGCCTTAAAAGAGGAGAACTTGTCATTAGAATCCACTCGTGGTATGGAGAAACAACTTGAGGTTAAAGCAGATGGTATTCGTTATTTCGTGGAATGAATATGGATACCAGTATATGGAAACCTAAGAGATCTAGTCATGGATGAAGCTCACAAATCCAGATACTCTATCCATCCGGGATCCGACAAGATGTATCACGATCTCAAGGTTTTATATTGGTGGCCGAATATGAAAGCCGACATAGCCACCTACGTGAGCAAGTGCCTGACTTGTTCCAAGGTCAAGGTGGAGTACCAAAAGCCATCCGGATTACTCCAACAACCGGAAATCCCGATGTGGAAATGGGAGCAGATTTCCATGGATTTCATAACCAAATTACCCCGAACCCCTTCTGGATGTGACACAATCTGGGTGATAGTGGATCGCCTAACCAAATCAGCTCATTTCCTTGCTATCAAAGAGACAGACAAAATGGAAAAGTTAACTCGTCTTTACCTTAAAGAAGTAGTATCTCGACATGGAGTTCCAATCTCCATCATTTCTGATAGAGACGCCCGATTCACCTCACACTTTTGGAAATCATTACAGAAAGCTCTAGGCACGCGCCTGGATATGAGCACAGCGTACCATCCTCTAACAGATGGCCAGAGCGAGCGTACCATTCAAACTCTAGAAGACATGTTACGAGCCTGCGTAATTGACTTCGGAAACAGTTGGGAGACTCACTTACCTTTAGTGGAGTTCTCTTATAATAATAGCTATCATACGAGTATCAAAGCAGCACCGTTCGAGGCTTTGTACGGACGGAAATTCCGATCACCACTTTGTTGGGCTGAAGTTGGAGATAGCCAACTTACGGGTCCTGAACTCGTGCACGAAACCTCAGAGAAAATCGTGCAAATCTGAAACCGTATGGCGGCAGCTCGTGACCGTCAAAAGAGTTATGCAGACAAGCGCAGAAAACCGCTAGAATTCTAAGTGGGCGACAAAGTATTATTAAAGGTCTCACCGTGGAAAGGTGTGATTCTTTTTGGAAAACGAGGAAAGCTAAACCCGCGTTACGTTGGACCATTCGAGATAGTGAAAAGGATCGGTCCAGTAGCATACCAACTTAACCTACCAGATACACTCAACGGAGTGCATAACGTATTTCATGTCTCAAACCTAAAGAAGTGCCTATCAGATGAGACGCTTGTAGTTCCACTCGAGGAGTTGGAAATTGATGAACAGCTACGTTTCATTGAGGAACTCGTTGAGATCATGGACCGAGAGGTCAAGACACTCAAGTGCAGTAAGATACCTATTGTCAGAGTTCGCTGGAACTCGAAGCGTGGACCGGAGTTCACGTTGGAACGCGAGGATCAGATGATGAAAAAGTATCCTCATCTTTTCAAACATTCAACGGCAAACACTGAAGGTACTAACTAAATTTCGAGACGAAATTTCTTTCAACAAGGGGATGATGTGACAAACCTAAACTTTTTGTTTCAGACGTTACGGACTTCGTTTAATTTTCGGGACGAAAATTCTTTCAACAAGGGGATGATGTGACATCCGGCAATTTCAGGTTAACTCAAACCTCGTTAGTTCAAGCATTTTTCGTTACAAACTCAGTTATCTCAGTTAGTCGCACGAACATTGCATTTAATTAGGATTAATTAAATGTGTCAGTCAGTCGCACACATCGGATCACACTCGAGTCTAACCCGGAACGTTGGTGATTAATAAAGATTAATATTACAAACATTTAATAATTTATATTTAATATAAATTATGAGTTTTTTTGGGATTTATATGTGATTTCGTGAATTATGTGAATATTATCGTTTTCGTACGTGCTTATCGTGTGTAAATCGTATTTAGTATTTTTATAAAAGTTAGTAGTTTTATAAAAATAAAGATTGAATGTTTTAATTATTAATTAAGTTATTATTTAATTAATCTAACTTATGGGCCTTAATTAAGCCCGCAGGCCAAACTAATTACCCATTAGTAATGGGATAAGGATAAAGTTTAAAAAAAAAAAAAACATATCTAAACCTAACCACCATCAAAGTCGCGACCTCACCCCCTCACCCTCTCTCGGCCGAACAAAGATCAAGAGGTGGAGCATTCGTTTGAGCCCCGATCGTGAATCCGGAAGTAGATACGTGCTAGTCTACGCGTTTCTAACGTCTCTACGTAAGTCGTTTCGTTTAAATCCGTCACTTTTTCATTATTATTTTTGAGATTGAAACCCTAGATTATCCAAACATAATGATTTTGAAATATGATAATGGATTCATTAATTGTTTGATGTTATTGAATTTTATTGATGATTTGATGAACGTTTATGAAACCCTAGTTGTCATAAGATGTGAAAATAGAATATGTTTGATTATGTGATGTTTAGAAATCGCATGTTAGACGTGAATAATGATTAATATTGTTGAAATTATATTAGTTGAAAGATTTGTGATTGATTTGACATGTTAATTTTGTGATTTGAGCGTGTAATGGTCGAGTTATTAAAATAGGAAACTTTTTATAAATTCTATTTTGCATGCTAGACGTGAGTAGGATGATGTGATAATGGTTATGAGTTACTTGATACATGTTTAGATGATTTGTGAAATCAGATTTTAAACACATAACCCGGTTTTACAAACTTTCCAAATAAGGAAACTTTAATTGTTAAAAATGGTTAACACTTGTTATTTAGACATGCTTGATATGGTTGATGATTGGTACATGATAGATAGGACATAATAACTTGTGGTAACGTGTTAGGTGTTTGAAATCACGCATGCTAGTCATAGGTTACTAAAGATGGAAACTTTATTTGGAATTGTGATATACATGTTAAGTTCTATGCCATGGTTAGGTGATAGGACGATCTTGAACATGTTATAGTAGTCTTACAAGTATATTAACAATGATAATTTCACGAGACACAAATCCCGAACATACTTTCTATTTATAGAAACCTGCTATTTATAGAAACCTGCTATTTATAGAAACCTGCTATTTTTGGAAACCTGCTATTTTTAAAAACTTTCTATTTTTGGAAACCTGTTATTTTTGGAAACTTTCTATTTTTGGAAATCATGCTTGTTTGATTAGAACAATTAGGATTTGTTGCTAAGTGTTACAGCATGATCATTTGTGTATAATATAGAAGTATTATACTGAACAAACGTTAAATCATTAATCAGGTCACCAACGGGTCGTCGGGTCAAACTTGGTCAAACTTAGTCAAACTTGGTCAAACTTAGTCAAACATGAGTCAAACTTGTAAACTCTTTTCAAACACTTAAACAATGGGATTGTTTGGATACTTAGGGTTTGTATCAACTTTCACGAACGTACACTTATAAACCGGTGTTTATAGGTGGCAGTTAGTCGTCAAGCATTTTAGATTCGCTTTCTTTCACACATACTCTAAGGTGAGTTTCACGGCCCCTTTTCTTACGTTTTAAACTTGGGGGAGAAAACATGGGTACGAACATTTAGATCTTACGTTTCTTTTATATCACTTGTGTACTAAGCGCAAACATATCACGAAAGTCGTTACTTATCGAACCGTTAGTATATGGGTTAGCGAGGAAATCTTGAGTAGTACTACTGGGCACTGACAAGCCCCACCCGCGTTAGTCGCGCTAACACGACAGGTAGTCGAACGGGTGTAACGTTTACCTAAACATTTACCATTGATTGTGATAGTCATGGTGGAAGGCAGTTCAAACATACAAACAGTCAGCTTCGGTGTCGAAACGCTTTAGTAACATGTACTAGGTTAGCTACCTATGATATAATTGAATACGGTATTATCTAGTAAACTTTACAAACATTGAAACCTGTGAACTCACCAACCTAGTGTTGACACGTTTTAGCATGTTTTCTCAGGAAATTAAGGTACAAGCACGAGCTAAGGCATGCATGCATACGAAGTCTATCATTTGCAAACTCAAGAATTATTTATTTTAATTATCTTTGAATTGTTTATTTTGGCGCAACTGTTTTGGCGCATGTTTTTCATTTAACTTTTTGCTTCCGCAAGTCTTACATTAAATCAGTATTTTCATTACTAGTGTTGCATCGTGACTATGAGCAATACTAGTAGTTTTTATTAAACTCATATAGAGTCGTTCAACGTAACTAATGACTGAGATCCTGGTATGTCACGCCCCTAACGGTAAAACTCCGTTGGTGGATTTTGGGGGTGTGACATGCAGCCTACTGCAATTCCCGATGAATAAGGGAACAGAACCCGAAAGTCGATTGTTGTCCAACTGCAAATCAACTAGGCTGCTTAGGTTAGCTATGCTTGATGAAATGGGACCACTAAGCTGATTAGAACTTAGATAAATGGCTTCCAAATAGTGAGTGTATTTAAAGAACCATAGAGAGAATTGTTATAGAGACTTAAAAATCTGAGATTTTGCAAATTCCATAGGCTCTATGGTATTTTTCCTGTGAGGTGGTTTAAGGAGAAATCAAGATCCTCAAGATTACTCAGATTCCCAATCTGGGAAGGGATAGAACCAGTAAGCTTATTGCTATAAAGGCTTATTTGTCTTAAGGAGGTCAAGTTCCCTAGACTTTGTGGTATGGTTCCAGTAAGGATGTTGTAGGAAAGGTCCAAATAGTGAAGGGTGCAATTACCC
Source organism: Smallanthus sonchifolius (assembly GCA_023525975.1). Lineage (NCBI taxonomy): Eukaryota > Viridiplantae > Streptophyta > Magnoliopsida > Asterales > Asteraceae > Smallanthus > Smallanthus sonchifolius. The sequence goes on along the minus strand of CM042032.1, from coordinate 90,545,194 downwards.
AAGTGTGAAGGAAGTGAACCAGAGAGATTATTGTAGTTCAAGTCAATGGAGGTAAGATGCTTCAAGTTTGCAAGCTCCGGGCCTATATGACCAGAAATGAGGTAAGAGGACAAGTTGAGAGCGTGGACATGATAGTTAGGGTTACAATGAACTCCAGTCCATGAACATGGTGTTGGGAGTGAGGCATTCAATTTCCAGGTAGAATAAAGGGAGGGAGGTAGTGATGTCCAGTGGGTCATGAATGATAATAGGTTTAACCCATCAGAGCTTAACCCAGAGACAAGATGGAATGATAAAAACAAAATCACTGTTCTGGTGGTTGTTGTTGCTTCCATTATGATTTATGAATGAAGAAAAACTTTTAGATAAGATTGAACATTCACATTCATCTTGTGTAAAAATATTAATAATACTCACCTGTGAACCTCCCCTCCCTTGAGAAGGATGACTGACGGTCTGTCTTCGTGGGTGGTGGTGGTGGTGGTGGTACCAACAACATCAAGATCTAGGTGGATTTTGCTTGCCACGTTGCTATCTTGTGTTTTGAATATTAATTAATTAAAATAATAAATATACAAATACATATAATCTGAGTTTACCTTTTTCTTTTTTTTTTAAATGGTAATTTGGATTGACCGACTCGATCATCTTTACCTTCCTTAGAAAAAACCCGCCATAGGTTAAAAAAAACCCCTCATGAGATACCCGAGTTTACTTGCTGTAAAAACATAGGTATCATCTAAGATTGACTGTTGAAAAAAGAAATTATTTAAAAGTTGGTTTAATTATAATTGTAAATGGGTAAGATAATGCATTTTTTCAAATATGGGATAAATAAAACATTTCATCATGCTATGTTGCAAGTTAAATTTGTTTAATTATATTAGACTTGTTTTAATCCCAAGTGAAGTTGATTTTCAGTATCCATATTCCTATTCAGTAAGCGGAGTGGTGTTTGTTTTGCAGTTTCACATCCAGTTGATATTAAATAATAAATATTATATCACTACAAACATGTCACCTTTTATTACAAATTGACCCAAAAAGAATTTGCACATCTATCATTCAAATATCCAAACAAGACATGCTTCCTCCTAAACAAAATATATATATATATAAACTTGATTGGCTAGGACAACTTCAGCTCAATTGCATATTTGGACCAAACAAATCCTCATTAAACACTAGACTTTATGTTTATCCTTTTTTGCAGACCATTCCCAAGGCCTATCCGCACCATTTCTCTTGCACTTGTACATCTAATTATATGAACATCTTCACCATGACCATACCATCCACCAGAAAAAAATAAAAGAAAAATGCAGCATCCCTCCCTTCCGGTCAAGGGCAAGACGTCAGTGTAACTTGATCAAAAATACAAGGGTCAGAATTTCATACCATCAAAAATACAATACGCCAGAAGCAGGCGTGTATTCAAATGAGATTTAAGCTGGTCCATTGTCTCAGACTACAAACAATGCCTACCTACACGCTGCCAGCAAAGTAGCAGTTCTACTAAATAGCATGCTAGATGCTTCTACTAAAATCAATGTATGATTATTGGTTATCCAAAACATCAATGCTGTAAGAATATATCATCCATGCAAAATAAGCATATGAAGATAGAAAATAACAATTTCCACTTACAGAACCTAGTACCTCCTCCTCGCTGCTATTTTCAGGACCTTGCATTAACTGAAGCAAATTCAAACGTCATGACAATGGCAAATGCAAAAGATCTACAGTGTAATTACATGTAGCTAAATTTTACCTTACCTGCTCCACATAAAATTACAGCAGATGTTTGACTTGCAACCTTTAAATAATATTACCTGAAACTCAAAGCAGTTAATCCCTTAAATCCTGCCCAAACGGAGGTTAAAAATTTACCCTGCACAAACATACTTAGCAGAATAGATTCCATGATACATGCTCTGATCCCTGAATGTTAGATTGTCATTGTCTGCTCCAAAATTAACTCATCAAGAGACCAAATTATGTCCTTGGTGATCACAAACTATTATTTACCGTTTCATTTAAACCTTTTAATATTTTATGCAGTCTAAACTCACGCATGAGATGCCACTTTCCAATGACAAAATGATATTCTTCATGACACTTTATTATTTCCATCCCATTCCATCTCTTTCTTTCTTTTTTTTTCGCATGCATACTACAAAAGAGTAATCATATGCATAGAAACTGGAAAATTGAGGTGAGCGTAGTTGATAATAAAAAGAGATCTAATTGAATAGAGCACAAAAGCAAACAATACTACAAACTGATGCAGCAACATAATCATATCCACCCTGAATAAGTCAACAAAGCATTCTGAAATGATGCTTAATGCATGTCTTGGGTGCACTACGATATGACTAAAATATATGCTCACACGAACTCTCTTCAATTACATGCAAGTGATGCTAATGCATTTCTCATGACTTAATGATATAATGGATGCATGCACAGCAGCAATATGCATCCTATGAGTAGTAGTAGTAGTAGTAGTAGTTCTTTTGTCAGAGCATATTCCAGCTACTGGTAGGTAATAGCTGCCAGTGATCCATTTGAGCCAGGGTAGCCACTGTCCTTCCTTTTCCCAAACGGGTTCTTCGAATATGTTTTCTGTGGTTAAAGAAAACGAGTCTGAAAGAATGCAAATCTCAAAGAGATATACAATAAATCTATTATGTATACAACAATAGATTCTATATACAGACAAAAGAAACATGGAAAGAAATAAAAGAAACAAGAAAAGGGACCAAAATGTATAAGGATATTGTATCCGCATGCCAACAGAACCAGAACTAGGGATAACAGCACCCTGCAAGCTATGGTGAACGTGTGTTGCACTGTTCACATCCTGTGGAAATAAACATAGCACAAGAATGACTACAAGTACAGATTTATCAAAAAGAAAGGAGGATTAACGGTACGCATCATCTTTGAAAATAGATCCATAAACTAACAAAAAGAAAATCTAACCTCAAACTCAATAAAGCAAACAGTGTGCCTTTCCTGTCGCAAGACCTTCATTTGCTTAAAACCAGGTTGCCTGCACAAGTGAAAATGTTCAAAGAAATGAAACCAGACACCAATAGCATATTAGCAACAGCAATCAGACTAAACAAAAGGATGCAAGGCCTTCTTTTAACTGTTAAGAGTGAAACTTCTTACATACTGAAAAGTCCTCTCAGCTCTTCTTCGTTTATATTCTCCCCAAGATTCCCAATAAACAAGGTATTGCAAGGAGGATTATCTTTTGTGTTCTAAAAATCAAAATAACATATACAAAATGAGCACCGCAAGTTCTGGAATAGCAACAGGTGAGAAAAATGTTGAAAATTTTTAGGGCTCAAAAGTGCACACAGCAGCGACATATTATTAGTAAAAAACAGGATTCATACCATTCCATACAACAAAGACACAACAGAATCTTATAATGAGAACACCTTTCTGTACCACAGGTACCTCCTTGCGAACTGAGTACTAAGACCAAATACAAGGAACAAACTAAAAGTAGGTCTGATCTATAATATCACTTATTGTAGCAGTATGCAATGTCATCACACAAAAAAACTAAACGATACAACACAATAAAATAAGGATACAAAAACTGACTGATTAGACAGGTAATCACGAAGGGAAACAACTAATAGAGATCTCAATAGCACTCCATAATAAACATCCAAAAATGACAAAGTTAATCAATATGATGAAAGATTAATCAATATGATGAAAGATTGAAACAACTCACAATTGAAGACACATATACTGGAACAAATAAAAACAGTAGAAAAATCAATGAGATTGTTTCAACCCATAGCTGGTTACATGTTTTCGTTTCTCAATATCAAGAATGCAAGAGAACCAACAATTGCATAAAATTATCACCTGAACTGGCATATAACTGCTAGGTGCAGGTACAGGAGCAGCAGGAAGGGCAGGAGGAGGAGCCATAGGTACTTGGGAAACAGGATAGCCTCCATAAGGGTCATATGGTGGTGGTGGTGGGGCCATATACCTAATGCAAATTATGAAAAGATTATTTGATATAACAGGTAAGTACAAAATCAGCTCCAAAAAAAATCCCACTATTGCCTAAGCAAACTCTTAATACCATGGTTGCAAAAATCGGGATTAATCGCTAATCGGGAGCCCACCTTAGAATTTTCCTCCAAATCAGCCAAAAATCGGTGGTAGCAACTAGCATGCGATTCCAGCCATTTTCTTGTAAATTCCAGCGATTTATAAAAATGTGTGTGTATCTATATACAATTTTGAAAATTACATATAAAAATGTGTATATATATATATATAGTTAGGATCTCTTGAGAACTCATAAATACTTGAGAACTCGCGAGAACTCGTCAAAAAACCAACTAAAACTTTTTTTTTGTTTTCACTACATTTCTTATTAAAATACAACATAAAAAATGATTTATCTCTCCAATTAATTCATCTCTTCTCTCTAAATTATTCTTAAAAAAATTTATACACATGTTTAAATGGTAAACACTTACACATGTGTAACTGGTAAACTTACACATGTGTAGATTTTTTTTAATATATGATTACATGTAAATTTACATATATAGATTCATTTTTTATGTTGTATTCTAATAACAAAGGTAGTAAAAACAAAAAGAAATTGTTTTGATTGGTTTTTTGACGAGTTCTCGCGAGTTCTCAAAATATTTAGGAGTTCTCAAATGATCCATTCTCTCTCTCTCTCTCTCTCTCTATATATATATATATATATAACTGAAATTATATATAAAAATTCCAATCCGATTAATTGCTAGTAGGTACCCCACTGCCCGACTAGCGCCTAGCGATTTTTACAACACTGCTTGATACAAAAAAAGAAACAAGACTTTGGCGCAGATATGAACTAACCCATGTGGGCCCCAAACAGGTGCTGGCGAAGGATGAAAAGGGGATGGACTTGAGAAACCAGTGTGTGTATAGTCTCCCCCTGTTCGCATACGTTTAATTTGATCAAAAGAATTTGGATCAGCTACTATTCCTGCAGATCAAAAGAACTTTAGTAAATGCCAGCAGAGTCATGTTATATGACATTTATATTAAACAAAATTCTATACGCCCCCACACCAAATAAGCTACTTTCCTTCCCCGCCCATCGCAGATCAAAACCCCGCTTTTTATACTTCATAATTGACACACTATAACTCATTTTTACGGTAGTGATTATTTTTGCAAAAAGAGTATTCAGCAAACAGTAATTTCCTTGAGAAAAAGAAAACCTAATTGGCGTATGTGTAATGGTAAACTATGCAAACCCCAGTGTTCTACTTTTAGGGTTGGGAATGAAAGTATTCAACTAGCACACTATTAAACTGTCACTGTGTAAAATCAAAATTGACCTACATTGAACAAAGGCATCCCCAAAGGAGGGTGTTAAATCAGCAAAGCAACATGCATGCAGCTTATGACCAATACGAATAAGATGCTGATACCTCCTCTTTCAAAATTTTACAAAGTTCAGTAGATATGATTTGGAAGATCAAGTTTCACAATTATGAGAAAACAAATAAAGGTGACATTGTTGTACTTTGAGATAACAAAGTTTGAGTGTGGACAACTTAATTACACATGCATTCTATTTTAACTACACATATGTACGCATTAGCAGATCCTAAGCAAGTGAAACGTGAGGCGTGTGTTCATGGTATATATTCCCTTGCATATAAAACCACAAATAACTACTTTAAGCTAAAGCGTGACCCGTGTGAACTACTAGATTCGGGCCAAACATCATGATATAACGAGCAGGATCAGCACAGTAGTACTAGTAAATAAGGGGTTAGATCCTAGACTCCTTGACGACATGCTCAGAAACCAGGTAAAGTGAACACAAGAGATGTCAAATAGGACTTGAGAGTTGTAGTTCAATGCGTATGATAGAGGGTGCGTGAAGGCAAGGAAGCTAGTTGATATGATACGCTCCCAAGTCATTTATTATAAATATTATGAAAGTTATTTTAACTATTAGATATGTTATTTATTCAGGACGTTTTTAATTCTGAATATAGGTCAATAAAGGCCAAGGAAAATGTTACTTGTCCTACAAGTATTAGGATTAAAATTTATTTAATTATAAATAAGGCCTTTGGTAGTAATTCTTTTTATGCTTTATTTGATAATTGATTTGTATCAACAAGGAGAGTTGGTTTACCTCTCAAATATAGAACATATTCGTTTCTTCTGATTATCAAGCCAGTTTGTATCACTAGTCCATGAGGTTAGAATGCAGTTAGGTAGTTGGAACGTGAAAAAGAAGCCAAGGAAGGTGGAGTCAACTGCATGTTATGAACACTATTGGTCCAAGCCCATTTGATATCTATAACACCACATGGGCCCAACCAAGCAGCCCAGTTTAAGAGTTAGTAAAGGCCCAACAAGCTAAACGCATGTTATAAGCAAGGGTAGAAGGAGATTGTAGGGCATGAATTAGCTTGTATGCAAATTGTTCTCGTCTCCCATCTTAATGCAAATTATGCAAGAGCTGTTAGGGGAAGTATAAAGACTACCTATCTTGGTTTTAAATTGCGCGATGCGCTTCCATGCGTTTGGTCCCAAAATCCGATGCGCAATGCGAGCGCATCACGTATGTGATGCGTTCTTTATTAGAAAATTCTAAAAAAATATTTATACGTAATATTTTAACATGTTAACTTTTAAACATTAAAAAATAAGAAATTTAGATAAATAAATTTAAAAAAAACTATAGGTACCACCAAACTAAGCCTAACTCTAAAAAAGCTATAGGTACAATAAATAAAACTTAAAAAACAAGTAAAGAGAAAAAAAAACAAACACATTAGAAAATGTTTAGGGTCATATTTGATAAACCCTATAACACTAAAGATGAAAGTGTAATTTAATATTTAAAAGAAAAGTAAAAGATATAAAGTAGGAAACCCTAAACATACGACTTACAACCGTCACTTTCATTTTTCATCCTCTCTGTCGTGTAATCATCTTTATCTCCATTTACATGTCAATTTTATGAGTTCAACTTCTCTCCATCTTCTCTCCAAGGTTCCTAGCCTTCTCCAAGAGTTATCCATCATCTCCAGGTAAGATCCGACCCATTATTCAGTTGAAAAAGTCCGACTATAGTTCTAATTCCATGTTGCACGTAACATAGCGCATCTTGCGATCCACCGCATAATGCGAAATCGGCGCAATATTCGCGCAACACGGAAACGCTACGCATCATGTGAGCGATGCGCTAAACCCATCGCAACGGCGCAATACGCATTATGCACGCAATTTAAAACCAAGCTACCTATGACAATGTGGTGCTTCAGTTCCAAGTAGACGATAAACACCTTCATTGGAAAGGAGAAACAACGATGATTAGTCGGTATTACACGATGAGGTTGTGGCTTGGTTCTCCACCACAGAAGTTTGCTCTTCGAGTCGACACAGTGCGATTGGGCAGCAATCAGTACCTAACATTGTGTCTCTGCCCTTATTTTCAAATTTTGAAGTTAATCCACACCCAGTTGAGACAAACGAGGGTGAACTTACTGTTGATATTCCACTTATCGACTCCGTTCACAAAACAACTGAAGTCAACACTAACTGGAGTATTATCCCTCGACGTGGGGTTTAGGGTTTAGTATTATCCGTTCACATAATCCTTGTCTTTCCCATCTACTAACTAGTGCTCTAGCACCGGTTCGACCCTTCCACTTCCCTCATTTCCCTAACCATGTAATTCCGCACCTGGAACCTGCAATAACATCCCTTGCGGCTCCTTATGGGCGTACACCACCAACTTTAACTTCTTACACCAAGCTGCAACCACCTACCCAAAGCTTTCTTTTTCCTCCTGGGAACGGCACTACGCACTACCACGTGGATCATTTTTCCGCTTTACACCTTGATGACAAGGTGAATTTGAAAGGGGGGAGTAATGTTATGAATACTATTGGTCCAAGCCCAGTTGATATCTATAACACCACATGGGTCCAACCAAGCAGCCCAGTTTAAGAGTTAGTAAAGGCCCAACAAGTTAAACCCATGTTATAGGCATGGGTAGAAGCTTGGTTTAAAAAAGCGCCCTGAGGCGCTGCCTTAAGCGCGAGGTGCCCGAGGCGCTGGGAAAAAAGCCTCAAATGGGTGAAGTGCCAGAGATACATGAAGCGCCCTGAGGCGCCGCCTCAGGGTTGAAGCGCGACGCGAGGCGAGGCGAGGCGCGCTTCATGTATTTTCAACCTTTTTTTAACTGTTTTGTTATGAATTTGAGTTCCAATTGCAGTTCCTCTTTACTTAAATCGGTTTTTTAAGTTGTTTTTCTTGCAAGTTTTGTGAAAATTACTCAAAGGAGGAGTTTTTAGACTGAAACAACATTTAGTGGGAGGTTTTAAGAATGTTACTAAATTTTTTATTACTTTTTTTAGCTTAGCGCCTCGCATACGTGAAGCCCTCGCCTCGCGCTTGAGGCGTGACGCCTCGGATTTTGGGACCGAAACGCTTCGCCTCGCCTCGCGCTTTTTTAAACCAAGGGTAGAAGGAGATTGTAGGGCATGAATTAGCTTGTATGCAAATTGTTCTAGTCTCCCATCTTAATTCTCTGTATTTCCCATCTTCTTCCTGATTTGATTAATGAATCTGTGTTGACTTCCTCTTAATTCATCTCTGCTCTATCAATCTACAACAGTTCACTTCACAGCACGTGTCTAGAAAACTATGAGTATCGGTCCAAGGACAATGAGGAAGACTAGGGACAGGCATGTACTAAAGTGTGAAAGAGCCTTACAAATGCAGTTGAGATTAAAAGGGTAATTGGAAGGAAACTTACCCCGTTTGACAAACAGATTTTTCTTGGCCATTTCTGTGTGCAGGACCGACTTGGATTCCGCATCAAAAACCATATCCTAAACCGGAAAACATAAGCAATGAGTGATTCATCTTCAATATAGTAATAGCATTGTTTACCTGAAGAGCGTCTCTAGCGGCGATAGCAAAATGCGGTGCGGAGAAAAGAGCAAAACCCATAGGGACTTCGCCTTTGAAGTTAACCTGCGAAGCTTCGTAGCCGGGTAACCATCTCAGCAAGTTCTTCAATTCTCTCTCCTTCACGTCCTCTGGTAGACCGGAGATGAAGATCGTCCTAACTTCTTCACCGGCGACGCGATTATCCAATGACATGGGAGAATGGTGAGGTGGAGGCGGAACCACGACGGGGGGAGAAGGAGCTGGGGCCGGGGGCCACTGGGGATGGTATTGGTGCATTCCATTACCGGCCATTTGTCGCGATCGCGATCTATGATTATGAAACCCTAGCGAGAAACGAAACTCGGGATGTAGAAGGGGGTTTTTCAGCCCTGGACTATTGTTACAAGAAAATGTATTGACTTCACATTATATAAATAAAACTTCATTATAATTTCTCTAATCTTCTTAAACCAGATCCAACCGTAGCAAGCAAACGCTAACAAACATCACTATAGCGTTACAATTTCAAACGCAAACGTCTGTTTATTGAGTTGTGTTCATTTAAAATTTCAAACGTGCACAAATCAAAAATAATAATTTATTTATATTATTAACATTTAAATTGTATATATTTATATTGAGTTGGGATGTTACACAATTGCATATTCTTTGCAAATTTATGCCACATCACTTTTGGAAAACCTAAATTTCATTAATTCGACATTTTGAGTAAGTTACATATGAGTTTGATAATATGATATATTTTTAATCACGATTGTCCTAAAAAAAAACTAAAATGTTGACACCAAAAATTAAGTTTCCAAACACTTCTGGAACTTGAAAATCGACTATTTTGGTAAACCAATTCATCAAAATAACACTTGATTAACATCCGAATCAATGAAAAATCATAGGTTGACTCGGCATAGCATGAATGTTGAAGAGAAAGATGTTGTATAGTCTCCACATGTGCCTTAAACAAGATATATGGCTGGCTACTACTAACAAACAAACAACCAAGTTGAAGTTGAAATGCATTAGTAAATAGGTAAGACACTTATTATGAAAGCTTTAGCTTTCAAAGAATGAATCAATACAAGCTTACTACAATCTTCATCTATATGTGCATCCTCTCTTTCAAAATCATCATCCCCATGTATCTGCCCAGCATCAAAAGACTAGCCTGTGGATTGGTCCCAGGTGAGACCGTAAAACTAGAACCATCCACTACACGAAGAGAATGAACACCCAATACCTTCAAATTGTGATCCACCACTCTCCCCACAACGCACCCTCCATGGTAATGCCATATTGTGCTCACTGTCCTCCTACAGAACTCCCCCATCAGCGCATTATTCGACTGGTCAACCGGCAGTGCAGGCCCCACAAATCTGAAGTCAGTACCAGACCACTCCCAGAACTTGAAATCATCCATCGCCCGGCTTCTAAGCAAGTCCCCGATCTTTCTACTCCCATTCACACACCTCTCCAGATCCAGCGGGTTGCTGAAGTAGTTAAACCGCACAATCGGATTGGTTCTCACATCTGTGGACGCCAACCGCAGCGTACCAGAAGAGTGCGGCCCGATAATCTTCTCCATGATGCTGGCAACAGTAAGGTACAGGGGAGAAGACGAGGGCCGGAGGAAAACAGAGTAGGCAGGCGAGGAGAAAGGGAGGACATTGGAGGCTGCCTCAAGATAAGCACCCGACTCAGTAATGCCCACCACCTGTATGAGAGATTGTTCCAGAGGAACAGGGGAAACAATCGATATCCCGTTGCGAGGGTTATCGTACATGTAATTTCCCACGTACGGGGAATGCCGCACCACGGGTATTCCCCAGGAGGAAAGATAAGGGCGGGGCCCAATGCCGCTCAGGAGGAGCAGCTGCGGGCTGCCAATGGCTCCTGCACAGAGAATCACCTCTCCGTTGTCCCTTAGCATTGCGTGATGGTACTCACCAGCCCGATCACGAAACACAACCCCGTTGGCATTCTGCCTGGACGTCAGAGAATAGGAAGGAGCGAACAAAACCCTCTCCACGCTGGCATACAGACCCACCTTGGTATTGGAGGCATTAGCCAGATTTAAAAGATCAGCGGCGCTGTGCCTGCGACCGGAGCTGTCGAACGTGGACCCACCAATCTTGGTACCCAGGGTGTGATTTAAGCTATAACCGTTATAAGGCTCCACGCCGACTTCCAACAACCCATCACGGACCGCGGATTGCCACGTCTGCAACTCTGGTTGGAACACGATGGCTTTCTCAACCCACTCGTAAGAACGTTGCACCACACGGGAATCCCAGTTGATTTCGGATCTTTTGTAGAAATCTTCGTCTGCGCGGCTATAGAATCCGGCGTTGATGGCGCTGCTGCCGCCAAGAACGCGGCCACGGGCGTTGGGGACGCCGTCCTCCGAAGTGAACGCTTGGGCCGGAGACTCGAATTGGTCGTTGTGGGTGAGCGTTGGAAGGAAACCCTCCCTTGTCATGACGTTAGGGTTTGAGAAAGGAAGACCGCCTCTTTCAAGAACCAAGACTCGGTAGGTTTTGGATAATGTCGCTGCCAGGGGGCAACCGGCGGTGCCGCCGCCGACTATTATGTAGTCGTAAGTGTCCTCCGGCGGAAGCTGTGTTGAATTGACGACGAACTCCATATAAGCCGGACCTGAAAAAGAATAATTTTTTTTATTAATTAGTGAGTGATTGAAAAAACAAATGATTTCATGAAGAGAATTAGGATTGTTTAGTTACTCTGTTGATCGGATTGGGCTTGCGTCGTAAAAAATATAGCGATCAACGGGAAGAGGAGGTTACTGATTGACGCCATTTTTGGTTTCATGGGATTCTTGAAAGAAAACGAGGAGTCATAACGTGGGTTTAATTCGATCAAAAATGTGGTTTACAATCAACCGAATTATATTGATCACTGTGAGTGTGGCCTTCTTCTTCAGGAGAATGTTTCAGAGGAAGAAGATGGAGAAGAAGAGGAACAGAAATCAGTAAAACTTCTTTGGTTGGAAATTTGGGTGTATTTAAGATAACGCCGTCATTTTTGCTCAGTCAATTTAACATATTCACGCCGTTAATACTCTTTGTTTAATTATCTTTTTAATTGTTATTTATGTTTATCATAATTCACTCTTATAATCTCAATCGTTAATGATCGCTTTTTCGAAACAATATTTTCAAAACAATTTATAATAACCTTCTGTATGAAAACTGATTAATATACTAACAAAACACAGGATAACTAAAAGGATGGTAATGGGCCGGGTTCGGACCGGGTATTAGTAAAATACAATCCCATACACGGTTATAAAACTGTATCCCATACCCGGCGGGTATCAGGTATTAGGAATCAGAGTCGGTAACATAGCGGAAACAAACACACACACGCACAAATGATAAAAGCATAAAGCAGTAAAACAACACAAGAAGTAACGTAGTTCGGCCAAAGTGACTATGTCCGCGGGTGCAACTATGGTTTCTCTTTATTAGGTGCTCCGTGATTACAGTTACATAACATGTTATAAATAAGACTATATTAGGGTTAACAAACTTAGGCAACAAGAAAACCAAAACAGGCCCAAAACCGAAGCCCAAGTTCAGGCCCAATAAGCCTTCATAACCCGACAGGTATACCCGTTAGTTTATTAAAAAATACTTGTTAGTGCATTCCAAGTATATATATATACTTTTTATCATTATAATTATTGTATAACTTTTATTTATATAATAACTATTACAAATTAAAATATGACACATTACATACATATAAATGTCATTATAAATAAATAATATTATTAGAATTTTTATATAATTTTATGTGTATACTTCACAACATGCAAATTATAGACAATATCATCAAATACATATCTCAAAAGGAAAAACTAATTTTTCACATAATAAATCTACTAAAATGAAGCATTAATAGACAAGGGTTAAGGGAAAAAAAATTTAAGAATTAAAACTTTTGGTGCATATAGTTCGGGTAAACGAGTATGTGATTTCAAGTAATCGGGTCGGGTATCAACTAATCTTATACCAGTCCCATACCAACGAAAATTTTTAAAATAATGTCATACCCTTCGGGTTTCGGGTATACCCGTCTCAAATGTTTCGGGAAAGGTATACCTGCTGGGCACATGTTTTTTTACCATCCCTATATAACTTTATGTTGACCATGGCATTTGGAGCCTAATTGCATCTTTATCATGCAATGCCAAAGGGCCTTAAATGGGTTAATAATAGCAAATCATAATGGGTTGACGGATTATAATCAAACTCAAAACATGTGCAAGTAAATCGTAAAAAAGCTAACACTAAATAAATAGATTGTGATAAAGTTATAAAATGATAAACCGGTTGAAATTATAAATTACATATTTTGTAATTTTTATTTTAATTTTAAACGTGTCGACCTGTCTAATTTCTTTTATTACAATCCGTACATGACATATTTATTAAGCGAGTTAGAAATATTATCTCAAGCAAGATTTGATTATTTTCATGTTATATTTCGTATTACGTCATGAATTGTAAACCCTAAGCATCATTTGAGTTTCAATTTTGACGATGATGGTAGAATAAGGCCACCAATTCATTATTCTATGTATAATACTATGGGTAGAATTGAAATTGTTTTTGCCTATTTTGATGGTTGATTTTAATTACACGTCATATTGAAATGTGAAACTCAAAATCAATACTCGTGCATGTGGAATACATTTTTTTTAACAGCAACACCTAGATATTCTAGGATAATTGGGCTTTCCCGAAGTAACATCTAGAACATCCAGAGCAGCCCACCGCAGGAGGAACTTCCCCAACTGGGTAAACCCCCTGAACTGGTCACATACCCTTTTTTTTGCTATGGCTCGGATTCGAACCCAAGACCTCCACTATGAGAAGTCTTGGGGCTATCATTGCATCAAATGACCATCAGTATGTGGAATACATAATAATTTGTGTTGAGTTGGTTTGTTTGTCATTGAAATAACAAAGGGTGTGGGTGTGGGTGTGGGTGTGGGTGTAGGTGTGGAAGGAAAAATATTGATTTTCACTAAATTAGTAAATGGAAATCTAGGTTGACAGCTTAAGTGGAGGCTCACAATTTACGATTGTTTGTTTTACATATACACTTCAATTATTTACTAATCGATGCGGATAATTATAACATTCAACTTCCCATAGTTTGAAAATATTCCTTATTTTGTAAAAATATCATATCAATAAATCTCTCTTATAATAAAATAAAAGACTAAATGTTCCTCTTCACAGTCAATGTCAGCCATTTTTCCCTCAATACCAATTACATCTCAATTTCATGCGGACCTTCTTTGCGATCCATCTGCTTATGTGCGGGTTAAAGCCCATTACCAATCAGATCTTCTCATAAACCCTAAGCCGATAGATCAATACCTGCACTACATCTTCTTCAAGATCAATACCTTCGCTACCTCTTCTTCAAGATCAATACGATCCAGGTACCTTCCGATTTCCGATTTGTTCATCAATCGATTGTTCACCAAACTTACATGTTTTTAGTTTTCCTTTAAATTTTTCGATTTCTCAATCAATCAATCGATGCATAATATCAATAAAGATTAACCCTGTATATTTTTGGATCCAAATTTTATAGGGTAGCAGTTCGCCCAGCGATGCTATATGGAACCGATTGTTGGGTCATCAAGAAGACACAAGCTCGAAAAATGGATGTGGCTGAGATGAGGATGTTGAGGTGGATGTGTGGACACACAAGAAAGGACCGGATAAGAAATGAAGTTGTTCGGAAGAGATTGTGAGTCACATGTATCTCAGATAAGATAAGAGAAGGAAGATTGAGATGGTTTGGACATGTCAAGAGGAGACAGAGCACAGATCTAGTGAGAACGGTGGAAACTCTCGTTGTAGAGGGGAAAAGGAGCAGGGGGAGACCGAAATTAACATGGGATGAGAGGATTAGGCTTGATTTGCTAGATTTACACCTCTCAGAGGACATGATCAATGATAGGATTTCATGGAGACGTCGTATTAGGGTTTTAGGATGAGTGACCCGTTGTATGGGAGAGTAGAGTTGTTTAGCAAAGATTTTGCGTATGTCTTGTTTCTTGTAGGTGTGTTGTGTTTCTTGTGACTAATATACTCTAGTCATACACTGCTAATTGTTAGATTACTGTTAGATTTATTTTACTTTATTACTCATTAATTTTATTTATATTTTTATCTTTTTCTTTCCCATGGAGCCGGGGGTCTAAACAGGAGCAGCCTCTCTATCCCTTGGGATAGGGGTAAGGTTTGCCCTCATCACACCCTCCCCAGACCCTACTAATAGCGTTAGCTATGCGTGGGATTATACTGGGTAGGTTTGGTTTGGTTTGGTTTGGTTTGTTTGATGTTTGTTTCTGCTGTTTGCCTGTGTGTTCATCAACTTCTGTGTATGTTTGACCCATCAATATTGCATAATTTGACCGATTTAAAATCTCTATTCATTACAGAATTATCATTACAGATTTGTGCTGTTGATGAACAATTCTCTAATTAAATTGCTTGACATTGAAATCACTACATTTCAAAGTTTTGCAGATAGTTTCATTATACCTCAATGGTTTTGTTTAATTCTCACAGTGATTTATACCTCAGTTTTGCAGATAGTTTCATTAGTTGTTAGATATAATTTAACATCTTAATTGCAAATGTTTTGTAGCGTTTCCCCATACATGTTGTTCGTGTAGCTGGGATTTTTTTTAACATGGCTTTGAAGGTCAAATTTGAAAACCATCCAAATTCTACACAAATGAAAGTTCGGTGTGAAAAGAGTGCTACATACATACGGTGTGTTCCCCAACTTTTATTAGGTTTTGTAGACATTTTTCATTTTGTTTTATCTTTTGTAAAATGCATTTATTTTTTTTGTGCTTTACAATTACATCTTTTCTAGGTACAATCTGTCTGGTTGGTGCGACTTCATCAAATATCACAGCATATCAATAGGTGATAAATGCTTTTTGAAGTTTGGCGTTCGTGAAGGTATGTTGTTTGTTTGTAAGGTATCGGGTTAGTAAGGGAAGGTAATGTGGTATGGTTAAATTGAAGGTTTATTCTATTGTTTTTAGTTTTGGTGTGTTAATGTTAGTAAGTTAAAACAGTTTCTCAAACTTTATAACATCATTTTGGTTGGTTTTATTTTACCTTTTCAGAGGGATGTGCTTTGTGGACAATTGTTTTTTGAATAAACAATCTATGATTTTTGAATGAAGATTACCTGTTTTTTAATAGTGATACATTTACAATGTTAGTCAACCTATTGTTTCATATATAACATCACGACACTGGTCCATGGTAAAACAGAATAGTTGAAATTGGATCAAATTTAGTTAAGGTTTGATTAATTGGTTTGGAGAAGAATTGTTTTGTGTTGTTTAGGGTTCTGTCTATTAAGGAAATTTTAATTGACAATCGGTATGAATCTTCATCTATAAATATAGCTAAGTGGTCATTTGATTTACAAATTGCATCGAATTGTTTTTGCCCAAATGTCGTCTCTTTCAGATTTATTTGAATTCTAATCCCTTTGCCAATACAATTATACCCAAATTCAGGCTTTTGATTTATGTTTAACTTAGTTTGAGGGTTTCATTTTAATAGATTTCTATGATCTTGGTTCAAATTAGAGTTTTTTTTCCTAATGGATTGTTTTGTATTTTTTCTGATGAACTGAATATGCTTTAAAAGCAGTTAAAGCAGTTGGAGTCTCTTTCAGATCTATTTGAATCTTTTTTTTCTTTTCTATAATTATTTTTTTTTTCAAATGCTATTGATACATAGTACATAAACTCTATCTGAATTTTTTTTTCTTTTCTATAATTATTTGTTTGATGGATCTGTAGTCGTTGTAGCATATACCTGTATACTTTATTTATTTTCTTATGACAACTGAATGCATTTTTTTATAATAATTCTATGGCAGGTTAAAATGATGACTTGACACACTTCCACGTCATTGCAAATAATTGTTGCCAAATCACCACTTTACAAGTTACTCTGTAGCTGTACAAAATTGAAAGGATGTTACATAGGAATTGTTTCTTACATATAAAAATGGAATTAAATTACATTTTGGTGTAATTAAGTCTTTCCAAGATATCCATCCCAAACATCAGGTGCAGTAATCACAGTAGTGTGAGGATGGTAAAATATTCCTTGGTTGAATTATTGCTAATGTATCCTGATTTTATTTTATGCATGAGAAGTCAGAGTAACTATTAAGTTAAAGATAATTTATGTAACTCAACATATGATGAGTTTTATAGAAATATATGCATATCTATAACCAATGCTATCAAGCAGTCATACACCGCAGTCACATACTTGCAACTAAAGGTGGCAAGATGGGCTGGTTATCGGGTCAAAGTAGGGTTCGAGATGAAACAAAGTTTACAATATTAAGTATATCTTTGAACAATTATAATATAGGACGATGAATGCATTAATAAAAATTATGGTCGACCCATGTGCAGCTATTTTGGTGTTTGTTGTTACCGGGCTATTATGTGTGGGAATCAAGGAGGTAGTCATTATAGTGCTGTATTTATTCTTTCTTTTTCTTTTATAAATTTCTTAAATTGTATGTTTTATGTGGCAGAGCACTTTTGTGCAATCTGTTGTGACAACTGCAAACATATGTAATTCAAGAGCGGGTGTGTTGGTTATATACTTTCTACACAAGTAATTTGTTTGCTGTTTTTTGGACCTTGATTACTGCAGTCTCTTTAGTACAACTTTTTGTGTATTTGGTTGAACTTTGGACTGAAAACAGACGACGCGCGCTTGCACATTGGGTGCTTAACAGGAAACTGACAATCCAAGATCTTGAAAAAGCTGATCTTGATGATGACAAAGTTGTTAGGTACACTTCAAACACAAACTTCACTTTTTAGTTTTAAATCTTGATGCTGATCAACACATTTCTATGTGGTTCTATGTTTTTTTTTCAGTGCTGTAGAATTTATTGTGTATAAGTTGAGAGAGATGGGGAAGGTGAGCCATGAAGATATTGCCATTGTGGTTTAAGGTTTCAAGAATCTTGATGTTGATCATTTGGGAACATTAAAAGTGAACGATTTGAAGATCATCGAGTCGTTTGAACCACAACGTTGACATGTGTATCATACTTGATCTTGGAAGTTATAGAATTGAGTGCTTTATTTTTGTAGAGTTGTTAAAATGCTTGTAACGAAGAATGAAACCATATATTACAAGTGTAACATCCCGTATTTCGAAGCGATAGAACGAGCACGGGATTTACTCGAAGTTAAGGAAAAGGAATTGAGATAGACCGGGCCTTGGGCCGGGTCACTAGGTGGGCTGAGCTGAGGATGAGGATGGGCCTTAAGACCCTAACCCTCATTCCAACCACCTCATTTTCACATTTCAACTTCCCCACTTTCTAGAGAGAGAAACCGTAAAGAGATAAAGTTGACGGATCGACCCGAATAGCTAGCATCTCGTTCCTCTACTACTCGTGAGTAGGTTCTCTGATTCGGAATCTCGAAACAGGTAATGACCCGAACCAAATCCGAGTGTTTATTCTTTTTGGGGTTTTCGGGTATTTTTGTAAAAAGGACGGGTTTTTATGAACCAAATGAGAAAAGGATTATAGATCTGGAATCACGAGAGGAAAATACACGTTTTGAACGTAAAAAGTTTCAAACTTGACGAATCAATCGATCCAGATCTGGGATGAAGTTCACGGTTGGGATGAAGTTCACGGTTGGGATGAAGTTCACGGTCTGGGTAAAGTTTGCAGTCTGGGGTAAAGTTTACGGTTGGGGTAAAGTTTGCGGTAAAGTTCACGGTTTGGGTAAAGTTTGCGATAAAGTTCACGGTTGGGGTAAAGTTTGCGGTCTGGGTAAAGTTCACGGTTAGAGTTCTCGGACCTAGTTTACGGGTAAAATCCTGAGAACTTTCCTTAAGCCGTATACTTCCCTGTTCACGAGATTAAGCCGTGAACTCCTAAAGTCACGGGAAAGAACCATATGAAATCGTAACAAAGCTGTTAAAAAAAGTTAACCGTAAAAAAACTAGAAAAAGAAAGCAAAATCGTTTAAAAAAAGTAAAGACCAAAGCAAAACCGTTTAAAAAAAGTAAAGAGTTAAAAAATTCATAACAACGTTGTACGTAAGTGTTTAAACAACTTGTATACTGCAATACATAAAAAACAAAACATTTAATAGAGTATTGATAATATTAAATATATTATATGAAAAAGCGAAACCGTTAGAAAAGTTATCGTGTACGAAATAAATAAACGTATTAGAAACTTTATATTAAAAAAACAAAACATTTACGCAAAACCACGCTGTGCAGCGAAATAGTTAGTAACATTACAAAAACTTTATACAAAAAAAGAAATTTGTAGAAAAGTTGTTAAAAAAAAGCTAACTGTAAAAAAATTAGGAAAAAAAAACAAAATTGTTTAAAAAAAGTAAAGAGTTAAAAAATTAATAATGGCGTTGTGTATAATTGTTTAGGCAAATTGTACACTATCAAACGCAACTGTATTTTGAACGAAACTTACATCGAAACGTCGTTAAAATTAAGCACGGCGGAACGGTATATGCAGAATTTTATAAAAGATCACATTTTAAAAGCTATAGACAGAAAAAAAGGTAAAAGCCTATGAGCATGGCACATGTCAAACTTTTTGTTGGGAAAAAAGAAATTTAATATTTTTTAGTGAAAGGGAGTGATAGTGTACGACAAAAAAAAGCACAAACGTTATATATTAATATAAAACTATTAAATCAAACTCAAAACCGATGGTTCGGTTAACCATTCTCTACAAATAATTTTTGTGTAGTTATAAAAGTAACAAAAGTAAGTTAAAAGAAAATAATAATAATATTTATTTATAATAATATAAAAATTGTTTATTATTTTTCAACAACATACGTTATTTTCTTTTTGAATAAGATGACAAAATTCACAAAAGTGAAACAAAATAAAAAAGAACACTTGACCATTGAACCAAATCTTTAAATATTATATGTGCTAAAATTAGATTATTTAATATAAAAGAAGTCAATGCATAATAGACTTGTACGGTACGCATAAGGTGTTGGTGTTTGGGTTTTGTAATAGAAGTAATAATTTCATCTCATTCCCCGAGTTGAGATTTAACCTAACAAGTCTTGGGAGATGGTTTCAGGTTGATCCAAAGTCAGACTTCTTTTGTCGCCAGCAAACAGTTAATTTCAGCTTTCAAGGTTAGAATAAGTTAAATGCTTTCATAATTAATTTTTGAAATAGGGATGACAAAATAACCTGGGTATACCTGAAACCCAACGGATATAAGATTAATTTTAAATTTTTTCACTGGTTTAGAACGAATATAAGATTAGGTGATACCTAACCCATTACCATCTTTATCATAAAGCAAAAAGCCTAGTTATTTGTAAAATGGAAACCTTACCCATCAAGTGCCATTATATTTATTTGATTTGAATTTCATATTTGTATGACATCAACATTCATTTGACTTTTGCAAATTGAAGACCGTAGCTCTGGTCAACTAAAGGCAATTAGCACATAATGATCGCATTTCTAATTTAAAAAAAAAAGTGTCAAATATAATATATTTTATTTTTATTTTGTGTTCCGTAACATTTGTTTTCGCAACAACATAATTCACAATTGTGTCGTACTTATTTTATCCCTTTTATATTTGTTATGACGTATTTACTTTTATCTACATTTTGATGTAATTACTTTTTCAAAATCAAGCCGGATGAAATATAATATCTTTTTTAATTTTTTATTTTGTGTTCCTTAACGTTCGTTTTGGCAACGTAATTAACCATTGCGTCATGCTTATTTTATCTATGATTCTGTATATATTTTATTGAAAGCTGAGCCAAGTAATATATAATATGTTTTTGCTTTTTTTAATTTAGTTTTATGTTCATTAACACTCATTTTTCTGAATTTGTAGCTTGTAGCTTTACGTTTATACTGACACAAATTTTATGTTCGATTTTGTATTGCTTATTTTTGTTTTGTTTTTAGATTTAGTTCTCGCCGCACCGCGTGTTTTTCGCTTAACTTACATTTTTTGTTTAATAATAAAAAGCATTAAAACACTTATCATTTATATAAAATATATACGGTCATATTAATCAAGTTTGCTGATATGTTTTTGGATAGGTCATGGTTTTATTATTTGGTTTAACCTTATACTTTTGTAAATAAATTTTTATTCTGTAATATTTTTTGTTAAGGGACTGTTTGGTAGCCTTTTAATAATTCCATTAAGAAGCTTACCTCTGAATCGGTCAGAGGTAAGGGTGTTTGTTTCGTTAAAATTCCACCTCTTAATGGTTCAGTTAAAAAAACCATGCTTAACCACTCAGACTTCTTATTGGTTTAGTACTTATAGTTCAGAAGTTGCCAAACAACCCCTAAGTCACTGCTTTATCTTTTCATTAAACTAATTTTTTATTTCGTAATATTTATTCGTTAAATGTTATAGTGTTGTAAATAAAGTATTTATTTCTTATTTTGTAAAACATATGTTATTGCGCGGGTGAAAACTTAGTAGTTAGAATTTTATTTTTTTTGAAAAAGTTGTTGAAAAAGAGAAGAGTAATAAAAAGAATTAAAATAAAGATAAATTATATGAAAAGAGAAAAACAAGAGGGCCGTCGCACGCCGCGACACGTTAAACTCGGACGCTAAACAGCTTAGAACTTTATAAAAAAAAGGAAAGCTAAATCTCTAAATAAATAAAAGTCTTTGAAAAAACTAAAAAAACGGACGTCAACCGGCTTCAAAACTTTATAAAAAACTAAACAATTAAATAAATCAAAGTTTTTGAATAGCCACGCGTGTTGCGGCAAGTTAAAACACACAATACTGTTGATAATATTAAAGATGTTATTTAGAAAAAACGAAATCGTTAAAAAAGTTATCATGTACGAAATAAATAAACGTATTTGAAACTTTATATAAAAAAGCAAAACATTTACGCAAACCCAAGCGTTGATGCGAAATAATTAGTAACATTATAAAAACTTTATATAAAAAATGAAATCGTAACAAAGCTGTTAAAAAAAGTTAACCGTAAAAAAAACTAGAAAAAGAAAGCAAAATCGTTTAAAAAAAGTAAAGACGAAAGCAAAACCGTTTAAAAAAAGTAAAGAGTTAAAAAATTCATAACAACGTTGTACGTAAGTGTTTAAACAACTTGTATACTGCAATACATAAAAAACAAAACATTTAATAGAGTATTGATAATATTAAAGATATTATATGGAAAAGCGAAACCGTTAGAAAATTTATTGTGTACGAAATAAATAAAAGTATTAGAAACTTTATATTAAAAAAACAAAACATTTACGCAAAACCACGCTGTGCAACGAAATAGTTAATAACATTACAAAAACTTTATACAAAAAAAGGAATTTGTAGAAAAGTTATTAAAAAAAGCTAACTGTAAAAAAATTCGAAAAAAAAGCAAAATCGTTTAAAAAAAGTAAAGAGTTAAAAAAATTAATAACGACGTTGTGTGTAATTGTTTAGGCAACTTGTAATTGTTTAAAAAAGGTAAAAGCCTATGAGCATGACACATGTCGCTTTTGTTGAGAAAAAAGAAATTTAATATTTTTTAGTGAAAGAGAGTGATAGTGTACGACAAAAAAAAAAGAACAAACTATATATATTAATATAAAACTATTAAATCAAACTCAAGACCGATGGTTCGGTTAACCATTCTCTACAAATAATTTTTGTGTATTTATAAAAGTAACAAAAGTAAGTTAAAAGAAAATAATAATAATATTTATTTATAGTAATATAAAAATTGTTTATTATTTTTCAACAACATACGTTATTTTCTTTTTGAATAAGATGACAAAATTCACAAAATGAAACAAAATAACAAAGATTGAACCAAATCTTCAAATATTGTATGTACTAAAATTAGATTATTTAATATAAAAGAAGTCAATGCATAATAGACTTGTACGGTACGCATAAGGTGTTGTTGTTTGGGTTTTGTAATAGTAGTAATAATTTCATCCCATTCCCCGAGCTGAGATTTAACCTAACAAGTCTTTGGAGATGGTTTTAGGTTGATCCAAAGTCAGACTTCTTTTGTCGCCAGCAAAAGGTTAATTTCAGCTTTCAAGGTTAGAATAAGTTAAATGCTTTCATAATTAATTTTTGAAATAGCGATGGCAAAATAACCTGGGTATACCTGAAACCCGACGGATATGAGATTAATTTTAAATTTTTTCACTGGTTTGAAAGATTAGGTGATACCATCTTTGTCATAAAGCAAAAAGCCTAGTTATTTGTAAAATGGAAACATTACCCATCATCAAGTGCCATTATATTTATTTGATTTGAATTTCATATTTGTATGCCATCAACATTCATTTGACTTTTGCAAAATGAAGACCGCAGCTCTGGTCAACTAAAGGCAATTAGCACATAATGATCGCATTTCTAATTTAAAAAAAGTGTCTCTCTCTTTTTAAACCTTTCCTGTGTTTTTGTTTAACGTTTACACGAATATCATTTTGATTTTATTTTGTTGCTTGTCCTCTAAAAAAATTTGCATTATTGATTTCATAACCCACCACCAATTCAATATATAAAAATGAAAATAAAAAGTAAACGCATGATCATGATGATGCTCAACTCTTGTTGATGCCTTTTATAATGGTCTGCGTCAACATCCACTTGGCTTCCTTCAATGGATCATCATTCCCTCATCGATCTTTCTTCATGACACATCCTCTCCATCTCCATCTCCATCTCCATCTCCATCATCATCATGCTGCCGCCAACACCCCTCTCCTCCCCTGCCAATCGCCATCATCTGGGTTTTTTGATTATGTTTATACTCCTCCTCCACCCCACGATTACGGACGCCGATTGTAACCCCGATGATAAAGAGTCTCTGCTGTCCTTGGCCACTAACTTCCCCAGCCTCAACTGGTCCGATGCCGATTGCTGTTCATGGGATGGAATCTCCTGCGATGACAAAGGAGACCGGGTGGTGCGCCTATCCATACCCGAAAGAGGCCTTCAGGGCGTCCTCCCTCTTTCTATTGGAAATCTCACCTCTCTCTCTTTCCTGAACCTCTCTTGTAACCTCCTTTCTGGTCCCCTCCCCACTGGACTTTTCTCCTCTCTCAACAACCTAAACACCATTGACTTGAGCTACAATAGGCTATCCGGACACTTACCCGACCCCCTGCCTCCCACTCTCCAATCCCTCAATTTCTCCAGCAATCATTTCATCGGGACCATTCAAACTCTGTCGCTTCCAGGACTTGTAGCTCTCAATATCAGCAACAACACATTCGGGGGCTCCATCCCTCCCTCCATATGCGCCACTTCACCCGCTTTGACCATCCTTGACTTGTCTCTTAACGACTTCACTGGAACCATACCCCAAGGCTTCGGCGCCTGTTCTACCCTCCAGGTCTTGAGTATTGGTTTTAACAATCTCACAGGACAGATCCCAGCTGACATCCACGCCGCTCTCTCTCTCAAAGTCTTATTCTTACCTGGAAATTCTCTTACAGGGGAGATTGGTGAAAGCATTACCAACCTCACAAACCTCACCAGTCTTGTCTTGTTCGGTAACATGTTATCCGGTTCCATCCCTCGCAATATCGGGAAGCTGTCACTGTTGGAGAAGCTGGAACTTCACATCAATCGCCTCAACGGAACCCTGCCTCCGTCTCTGATGAATTGCACAGAGCTTCAGCTGCTTAACTTGAGGGTCAACTCTTTGGGTGGCAGGCTATCTGATTTTGATTTCTCCAATTTCAGTCAACTCACCATACTTGACCTGGGTGAAAATCAATTCAGCGGGGTGCTGCCTAAAAGCCTTTTCTCCTGCAAATCACTAACCGCTATTCGGCTGGCCACGAATAAGCTGGAGGGGGAAATCTCGCCTGACGTGCTTCAACTGCCGTCTCTGTCCTTCCTCTCGCTTTCAAACAACACCTTCAAGAATATCATCCAAGCGTTTCATATTCTTGGCAGTCATGAGAAGCTCACCACTCTCATCCTCTCCAAGAATTTCTTCAATGAAACCCTACCCGCTGCAGGAATTTCAGGCTTTCTCGATATTAAGATCATGGGACTCGGTGGCTGCAAGCTGTTTGGTGAACTTCCGATATGGCTCATGTCACTAAAGAACCTAGAGGTAATCGACCTCTCTCAAAATAACATCAATGGCACCATTCCAGGCTGGCTACAAACTCTTCCAAATCTTTTTTATCTCGATTTATCTAACAATTCCCTCTCCGGGGGTTTCCCTGTAGAGCTTACTAGACTTCCAGCACTTTCATCACAGCAAGTTCTAGATCATGTAAACAGTAGTTACTTAGAACTGCCAGTATTCGTCGCACCACAAAATGCTTCCTATTTGCAGTACAATCAGCTAGCCACCCTCCCCCCTGCGCTGTACCTAGCTAGCAATAACCTGAGTGGTGACATCCCCGTTGAGATTGGCAATATGCAGTCGATCCATATTCTTGATCTAAGTCAAAATAATTTCTCTGGCAGCATTCCTGGTTCAATTTCGAACCTCAAAAACCTGGAAAAACTAGACCTCTCTCATAATCTTTTATATGGTGAGATCCCATCATCCCTTAAAAGCTTGCACTTTTTATCTTCTTTCAACGTTGCAAACAACAATCTGCAAGGTGCGATACCAACAGGGGGCCAATTTAACACCTTTTCAAACCAGAGTTATGAAGGCAATCCAGGGTTATGTGGGCTCCCCATGCAAAAGTCTTGTAGCAATTCTTCTTCTCCTCCTTCGAGACATAAAAAGAAAGGCCCAAACAAGAAAATGATTGTTGGACTGATCCTCGGGATTTGTTTTGGAGTTGGGATCACTCTCACGTGTCTAGCGTTATGGATACTGTCAAAAAGAAGGATTCTCCCTAGAGGTGATCCAGAGGTATTTCACACGGACATGATGTCCTTCAATTCCACATCAGCAGGAGAGGTCCCCAAGGATACGAGTGGCGTCATATTGTTCCTAAACAATGCAAAAGACATCAAGCATCTCACTGTAACCGACATCTTGAAAGCAACTGAGGATTTCAGTCAAGCAAATATCATCGGTTGTGGGGGTTTCGGGTTAGTTTATAAAGCAACACTGGCAAATGGAATAAAACTGGCTGTTAAGAAGCTTTCAGGAGATATGGGCCTCATCGCAAGGGAATTTAAAGCAGAAGTGGAGGCATTATCGACAGCCCAGCACAAGAATTTGGTTTCTTTACAAGGTTACTGTGTACATGACGGCTGTAAGCTGCTAATCTATTCATATATGGAAAATGGAAGCTTGGATTACTGGCTGCATGAGAAGACTGATGGTGCCTCCAGACTCGATTGGCCAACCAGATTGAAGATAGCTCAGGGAGCAAGCTGTGGGCTAGCTTATATGCACCAGGTATGTGAACCACATATCGTGCATCGTGACATAAAATCCAGCAACATACTTCTTGATGGCGAGTTTGAAGCGTACCTAGCCGATTTTGGGTTGTCTAGATTGATTCAACCATATAATACACATGTCACCACTGAATTGGTGGGTACCCTGGGGTATATCCCACCAGAATACAGCCAGTCATGGATAGCCACCCTAAAAGGGGACATCTATAGTTTTGGGGTTGTGATGCTAGAGCTACTTACAGGAAAAAGGCCCATTGAGGTATTCAGGCCCCAGGATTCAAGAGAAATGATTGTGTGGGTGCAGCAATTGAGAACAGAAGGGAAACAGCATCAAGTATTTGACCCGATTCTAACGGGCAAGGGTTTTGAAGAAGAGATGTTGCAGGTTCTTGATGTTGCTTGCATGTGTGTGAATGTTAACCCCGTTAAGAGGCCATCGATTGACGAAGTGGTTGATTGGCTCCATAATGTGGGGTCCAATCCTCGGATACCAAAATAAGGGCAACTTTATAACATGTAGCCTTGAAGAAATCAGAGTTTTCCATCATTGAAAAATGGATGTTGTCAATGCACCTGTAATTAGTTGTCTGTGCAGAGAGTTTTTTTTTCTTTTTTTTTCCTGTTGGTTCCTAATGCAAAGGAACTTTTAGGTGTATTAATGTATAAATAGACACATCTCAACCTCATACAATTTATGAACTATTTTCCAGCTATGGCTACCCATATCTTCTAAAGCATCCTATTCCACCCTCAATAATATTTAATATTTAATATTTCTTCTTCCACATCCCCAAAAAGATCAAACTTTTGTTGGTGATTTAAATCTTAATTTATAAGCTTTTGTTAACAGAAATTGGAGAAATGAATTGCTTTTTCTTTGAGTTGAAAAGCCATACTACATCAATCTTCTTTCTAGTTTCTAGTCATACCCAATGCCAGATGTGTGATAACATCTATCTACCAATCTATAGCTGTGAGCTGTGGTGTTTATTTATAAAGTACTCATTAATTAATAATATGCTCAAATGATGTATAAAGTAACAGACACAAGATAAGTTTCACTTGAATTGCTATTATCAATTTTCAACTTGCCACGTCATCTTTAGACCAGACTTGCTTCAGCCACCACTTCCCCCCTCGCAGCAAGCAACTCATAATCCTGTGTAACATGATTGATGCATGAGAACACACAAAACCTAGGCATATTTGTGCTTTATAGTGAGAGATGCTTTGAAGATTACCTGTACAATAGCTTGGGCACACAATTTTCCTGACAAAACAGCACCCTCCATTGAAGCCAAATACTTTTGTTTTGTGTAATCACCAGCTAAATAAAATCCTTGTATTGGAGATCTTTGCAAGGGACGGCAAGGTTCACAGTCTGGCACAGTTTTATAAACAGACCTGGTATAAACAAATTTGTGATTAGCGGTTTACACATGTCAATTTATGGATGGTGTTCGCATACTAACCTTGGTGTTTTTACTACATGATATTTCAATATTTTTGCTTTGCTCTGATCTGCTGCAATCTCATCAGGAAAGAGTCTTGAAAGTTCACTCATTGTCGCATCTATAATATCAGAGTCACTGCGTGCAATCCATTCTTCTGCAGGTGCAAAAACCAATTCCAACATTGACCGATTCGGATCATAATATTCCTGCATAACATGATCAAACAAGTATTTGCATCTTTCATCTGTTTTCTTGTGAGAGAAAAAAAGGTAATGTAGTATGCGTGTCAATTGTCATACAAGTATTACCTTACATGTTACAGACATGTCAGCATATACACTAAGAAGAGGGCTCCTAGAAGAAAAAAATAACTTGTTAGTATCAGTTATAATCAGTGGTGGCCTGTAAAAAAGTCAACATTTTTGTTTGTGAAAAATGATTAAATGTTGTGCAAGAAATAAGAGGTGACCTGCTGAAAAGTAGGTGATCATAGGTGTTTCTGAGCTTCCTGTCAAACCTGAAAATCGGGTTAACAATAATACAATATGTGAAGGGGCTGAATTATTATTATCTTATTATGATTAGCCTTATGTTGAAAAGGTCCATCTAACCATATATGAACGTTTATAACTGGAACACCAACTAATTTTTCCAACTTTTTGAAGTATGGAACCGGTTTCCAATCTTCAGGCAGAAGAAGCTTCAGAATGTCAACTGCTTGATACAAAACAGCCAATAAAGCTTGATAGATATATAGATATATTTGGAGGTTTCAAAGTCGAATAGTAGTTTAGTCAACATACCTGGAGTAGCAAATACATAAGCATCACCTTTGATGATATTCCCGTCATTCAGTAAAAAGTTGTTAACAGTTCCATCTTTGTTTAACTCGATCTTTTGTATCCGTGAATTAAGTCTGACTTGGCCACCTTGTGATTCAATATGGTCAACAATTGGCATGCAAAGCCTTTCAGGTGGGCTGCCATCTAAAAATGCCATTTTAGAACCATGCTTTTCCTGTTGATTTATTTTATACCACTTTAGTAGACTCACTCGTTATATATGGAAAACAACTAAAATGGCGTGATATTAGTCAATCAGTAAGCTTCAAGAGTTAACCTGAAGAAAGCGGTTAAGAGCAATGAGAATACACTGCATTGAAAGTTCATCTGGATTTATGAAGTTTAATGCCTTTGACATGGCAATAAACACCTCAGTAGTAACTCGATCTGGTACGCCCTGCAGAAATGAGAATGGTTATCAACTATAAACAGAATAGAAATAATAATAATATGATTACATACTTGCTTTCTCATCCAATCTTGAACACTAAGTCCATCTTGAGCCTCAACATAAGCTTGTCCACCCAACATTGCAGGCAAGAGGCCGATAGCAAATTTGACTTTCTCGGGCCATGTGAGCATTTCATTGTTCCTCAAAATAGCCCAAATTCCTGAAATAGGATGCAAAGATAAGTAGGTAGACATGGTAAAATATACTATACTAGACTAGACTAGGCTTGCCATTTAATGGTGCAGGCAAAACATCTGGGAAGTCAAAGTGACTGAATTCTCCAGGCTTGTTTGGCATTGCAAAAATCATAGAATGCTCCTTCCACTGTAATCTATCATTAATCCCTAGCTCTCCAAACAGGTTCTGTAGATTTGGGTAAGCTCCAACTTTGAAGGAAGCAAATGAAGAAGTAAGTTCCATGTATATATGTGTTTAGATAGTTGAAGAATTAAGTAGAGTGGAACTTACAAAATATGTGTAAGCCTGTCTCGTACCAATCTCCATCATCATCTTTCCAAGCTGCAACCTTTCCACCAAGGACGTCTCTTGCTTCTAGCAAAATGGGGTTGTGACCAGCATCAGCCAAGTACTTTGCAGTGGATAAGCCAGCCAAACCTGCATATGCAAAGCATAAGTGGTAATTAAATAATAATAATATAGGTGGTTTAGTTTTACCTGCACCAGCAATGACAATCTTTAATGGCTTAGCTGGACGTGGGGAAGCTCGGAAGGTTGAAGATAAGTAAGCAGCTTCCAAGAAATTAGACGTGTTCTCAAGCTCGGGTCTTGGATAGTCCACGCAGACAACCTGGATTATTATCATAAAAGCTTATTATCTAGATAGACAAGTGTGGTTCTAGGTTTGTGAAGAATGAATGGTAGTGATACCTTTAAAGGGCATACGTTCTTGCTGATAAAAGAACGGGCAGGCAATCGATGACCCATAGCATCGGCGTGTTCAAAGGACAGGCTTTTGTTAACATGTGTCATGACTATACACTTTCCGCTTGATAACAGAGACATATCACCAGTAGAATTTTGAAATTGTAGCAAAATTAGGAACCTCAATTTCCCCCGTGAACTGAATCGGTGTTTGGATACTGAAGGCTGTTGGTTGAGAGAAGAAAGGCTTTGAATTTGGGATAGGAATTCTGCTCACATCTAAACTGCAATTATTAGTGTTTCAAAATAATTATTTTACTAAAATATTTGTATTTATTAAATTAAATTAAAGTAGTTTTCTTTTAATCAATCCATTATACTCTTTTTCTTTAACCAACCTATTATATTTTTACTTTCACGTATGTTTAATATATATATATTTTTTAATTTTAAAAACATATATGATCTTGACAACACGGATCACTCAATCACAAGAAATAAGGAACCATTTTATTCAATATTCCAAACACATCTCTTTTCTATATTTATATTTAAAGGATGTAGTGTTCTTGATATCGTATCACACAATCTGTGTTGCCTAAGATAATTCGTAATAAAGAATACTACATACACTTTGTGTTGCAAAGATTTGTTTAGAATACTTTTGTGTTAGGAAGTTTTTAACTTCTTGTGTCATTTAGTATAGGATTATTAATCATATTAAACTTTACACGTATTGCATTTGTGTATAATATACTAAAATTAATCTGTATGAATTTCTTAGATTATAGGAAAAGAAAACCGAGAAGCTGTGGAAAGAAAAGGATGTTTCTTGTATTTATATTTATAGTATGCAGTTGCTTTGATTTGATGGTTGTAAACACAGAAAAGAAAATGATGCTTGGAAGTTGAATTTGTTTATACCACACACCTATTGGTTTTACTGTGGCCCCTTCACATGGTGGTGTTCTTCATCAAATGATTTAAATAGACAAAGCTAGTTTCACTTCAATTGGATCTGTTAATATGGATTTTTGGTTTTGGTGTGTGGTCTGTTTAAACACGCCCCACTAACTAAGTATCATAGACAGGTTCAAATTGTAATTAATTTGCATGATGCTTAGGCTTAAATTTCATTCAATCATCCAGACTTGAAAACAAATATCCAATAAAGCCAACCTTGCCTCGGACAGACAATTCCAAATCAGTTAGTTGTACACCATGTATTTGGGAGTGGCACTGAACTTCTGGTAACCCTTGATCACTTTGTTCACTGCATCAAGAAAATCTTTCTCAGTCACTGTCTTCCTCCGTGCCCGAATGGCATACATTCCAGCCTCTGTGCACACACTTCTACATCACAGACAAAAATAATATGTCAGCTTCACAAATCACGAGCAAACAATACAAAAACTAACAAACTTAAATGTACCAGTATAATTAGGGCAGAGACGAGCCAGAAGTTCAAAACGGATATCCCTTTCACAGTTCATTGTTCGTGTGTGAATCTTAAATATTTGTGTCCTACTTTCCATGTCTGGAAGTCCAAACTCCACTTTCCGATCTAGTCTTCCAGGTCGTAACAGTGCTGGATCAAGTGTATCACGTCTGCAAGTAACAAGTGATATTTGGTATTCTCAATTATACGTGTATATATAATTACATGGGTGCCTATCTATGGCTAGAATCACAAAATATTCCGAATATAAATACAGATTTTCACAATAATCAGTTTCCTATTATATAGCCTTAAATCTCAGTTCCTGATTTAGTATCTCAGTTAATAATAAGATCAACAGAAAAAATTATAAACTATGGTAAATAAATCAACACAAATATATTGCATACCTGTTTGTGGCCATCAGAACTTTAATATTACCACGGGCATCAAACCCATCAAGTTGGTTCATAATTTCAAGCATGGTCCGTTGAACCTCGTTATCTCCACCTACACCATCATCAAACCGTGCACCCCCCGATTGCATCAACTTCATCAAAGAAAACAATGCATGCCTTCTTCGACCGTGCCATCTGTCAACCATTCTAAGAGAGTCAGATTTGTTGTCACCAGTCAAGAAAAAACTACTATTTTAAAACCAAAATTTCTCATAAAACCTGAAATAGCTCGCGAACCACCCTCACCGACATACTTCTGAACAAGCTCACTTCCAATAACACGTATGAAACATGCATCAGTTCTATTAGCAACTGCTCTTGCTAAAAGTGTTTTCCCAGTTCCAGGAGGCCCATAGCAGAGTACACCTTTCGGAAGGTCAATTCCAAGCTTCACAAATTTCTCAGGGTGGAGCATGGGTAGCTCAACAACCTACATTCCACAATTAAGATAATGATTTATGCGAATGATAGAAAAAATAAATAAATAAACAAAATTAGAACGACTGTAACGCACCTCTCTCATTTTCTCAATCTGTTCTTTACATCCACCAACATCATTATATGTCACATCTGGCTTTTCCTCAACTGTCATCATGGTTACACTAGGGTCAATCTTACGTGGCAACGGAATCTGAATCTGATATTTGTTGCGGTCAACACTGTAAATTAGAACATGGGGGTCAAACAAATGCAAAACACAAACCAAATAAAAAAAGAAAGACAGTACTGTTCACTTGTTATGGTAATAATCACCATATGGGGAGTACTTACCCAACACGCATGCCCTCTTCAATATCAGTAGGTGAAACTTTGTCTCCCAACCCAACAACAAACTGAAGATTTGTAGAAATAGAACATAAAGATGAATTCATTATACCCAAAATCTTAAACTACATTTATATAATAAATGTTAACTATACACAACAACACGTGAATAAAAGAGAGACGTACATACCTTTGCAATTTGCTTAACATTTATAACGTATT
This sequence comes from Smallanthus sonchifolius, assembly GCA_023525975.1. Taxonomy (NCBI): domain Eukaryota; kingdom Viridiplantae; phylum Streptophyta; class Magnoliopsida; order Asterales; family Asteraceae; genus Smallanthus; species Smallanthus sonchifolius. Next base: position 90,512,223 of record CM042032.1, on the reverse strand, counting down.
TAGCATGTTCAGTGTTTGGATTAATTATCTTTGTGCATCTTGCTACCTGCTTGCAACAAGACAGAACTAGTGTTATTAAGTGAGAAAACCAGACAACAAAATGGTTGGCTTAAACAGTCAAACCTGCAGAGGTTGTTCTTCTTGCATCATTTGTTTATCAGAAACAAGATCCCATTGGCTAGGTGCAGCTAAACCAGTGTCAGATTCCTTAATACATGTCACAACATTACAATTCAGGACAAATCTAGGCATCACATTGAACCAACAATATCTACAGTACTTTAGGTTCAATTTCTTAAAAAATTGGAAGTGCAATACTCTAGAAACTCTCACCACCATAATTGAAATAAAAAGGATTATGTAAAGAGCTAAATATGACGAGAAGATTTAAAAGAAAAAAACTAAATATAATCAACTTAAGGCATAAAGCCCAGTAGTATATATAATGTGATAAGCATAAACGTACTTTTGGACATTTCTTTGACATCCTTTTCTGCTTTCTTGATGCTAGTGGAATGCATGCTATTGATCTATATACAAGGCATAAAAGGTCATTTAAAAAGCATGCTGTGTTTTGAATACTTAAAAAATATCAAACACGAAAGCCTAGAAGTATTGACTCAAGAGTTTCTAATGAGCGAAAACCACTATGCCCCGATGTTGTAATCAATTACAGATAAGTCAAAGTGATCACCATGACTGAACCTTCAATCCATCTACCCTCTACCTTGATTTCTTTCTTAAATAATAGAAACTAAACCTATGACTAACCATCTCCACTCACCACCCAAAGAAATTCTCAAAACTCAGGTTTTTGTGTGGGGATAGCCGATGGGACCTACACCACTCACCACCCAAAGAAATTCTCAAAACTCTATGAAGCTTCCCGCAATGAACTGATGTTCTTAGGGATTACTGAAGATGGAAAAAGGGTTTAGTCGATACTTGTTGGAGAGGACATGGTAAAGAAAGATTCTGGATGACCAACTCAGAAGAAGTGGTAGGATTATCATCTAAACATTTTATGGCTTCTTTATAGCTAGGGGTGTCAAATTCGGATAACCGGAAATTCTGATATCCGAATTTCAGATATCCGAAATTTTCAGATAGTTGATTTCATTATCCGAAACTTCGGATGTCCAAAATTTCGGATACAGATTCGGATAGTGAAACGGATATCGGAAACAATTAAAAAACTAAAAAGATATAAATAAATATAATATTTTTAAATTATAAAAACAATTAAAAATATACATATATAAATATAAAATATAATATTTCGGGTTTGGATTCAAATTTTTTTATTTTTAAATTATAAAAACAATTAAAAATATGCATATATAAATATAATATTTCAGATATCCGAAATATCCAATTTTTTTTAAAATCACAATCCGAAATGTCGGATATCCGAATTTTCGGATAATTCAGGTTTGGTTTCAGATTCGGATTTTTTTAAACACCCCTAAGTAAGAGCACTAGTTAGATTATAATCTATGTCGGTATGCTCGTAACTATCAACGTATTTGAAAATCCACTATTATTCGGTTGTTTTTTTGCCTTGGTTGAATGAGATTCAGTATCTTTACAAGATTTTGTCTTTTCATTTTGTTCTGCTATTTTGAGATATTGTTTTTGAAACCTTTTTTTTTTCACGACTAGAACGTGTATATCCGGTACTACTACTACTTGCACGGTTGCACTATTGTCACTACTTCACTATGACAGCTACAGTTGACTAATGAGCAAGTAGAGCAGCTCTATTTAAATTTTTGTTTTTTTAATATAATAATGTTTTCGCGGTCAAAATTTTTTTTTTGTTTAATTAAAAAAATTATAAAATGGCTTATACCGACGACATGTCGTCGGTATAGGCTTTTTTACTTTATTGACTGGTCAAAACCCTACGAAGCCTATACCGATAAGTCTCAGCGCGAATGAATACAGAATACAGCCTTCTGCTTCCCATTCGCCCAAAAAACCACCCAAAACGCCTCCATCTCTCTCTCCGGCGATTTTTCGTGTTTTTGGGTATTTTGTGGAGCAATATTCACCAATCTCTTCGGTTTTGAGGTGAGTTAACATATATTGTTCAATCTTAACAAGAAAATCAATATTTTGGTGTTTTTTGCTTAATTTCTTTGGTTTTTATTAGGTGTTTGAAGATTTAACCATTTTTGAGTTAACATATATTGTTCAATCGTCCGGATAAGTCCAGAAGCTATACCGACGACATGTCGTCGGTATAGAATTTCTTTTTGAATTATTTAATTAAACCCTATGCTGACGACATGTCGTCGGCATAGGTCGACCTATACCGACGACACCTATACCGACGACATCTTTGACCTATTGGGACGAGGCAATACCGACGACATGTCGTCGGTATAACCTATTCCGACGACAAGTCGTCGCTATAGGGTAAAAAAAATCGTCGGGATAAGGAGATATTGTTGTAGTGGGGGGACAATTGCAAAACCGTGTTGTAACCATTTTTAAGTTGGAACAAGTCATTTCACCTGATTTCTTTAACTTAATGGAACACCTGGTGATACATTTTACGCTTGAAGCCATTTTTGGTGGCCTGATGATAACCATCGTTCGAGTCATGCTAAAACCTAATTAACCTGGATAGCTAGGGTAAGTCGAGTATTGTGTCCAAGGGGAGCATGCAGTTAGTATTATACGTTTTGTTTGATTATTTACACTAAACCTAACTATCTTAACCAAACCGAATGTTGGTTGATTGATGAAAAGAATAAATTTGATTATTAAAAGTATAAACTAATATTGAAAGATTGGTTTGTAAACAATAATCAAGAGATGATCACTACCGGGTTTCAAGTTATGAAGCACAATGTATAATCAGATCTAAACACTTAATTAGAAAGTTACATAGACATAACTTTGTTTAATGATAGATTGAAGGGCAATCATAAGACTAAGGAATCTGGCAATGCTACTTAAATCTTAAACTGAATAAGGACACTTTCCAAGATGTTATCTAAGTTATTATCTGTTAAACTTCATAAACTCAATCAAGCATAACAATTGTTAATGATTCAAAGACCAATAACTGATGGATTATTTAATTAAACTCATAAAAAGGTAAAACGTTCTTCAATTACAAACACAAAACACATAAATCTAACCTAATCATCACATGATTGCAAGATTAGAATAAAAATCATGTCCAAGAAAGGTAAAAACACAGATTAAATACAATAACTAACACAAACCCTACACCCTGGATTGATCAAAGTCGGATTAGCCTTGCATCTTCATGGTAAATCTCGAACAATGATGATTTCAAGTTGCAATTGAGGATTGGAAGATGTAAAGATTGCTTGTGACATGAAAATATTCGTCCTTCTGTGTCCTCCAGCCCCCAGGAGCGGACCCTCCTCAAAACCCTAACTCAATTGCTTAAATAGCCATCTAAAACAGCCTTAAAACCCTAATTTCCGCGTCATGGGCATAAGCTACGCCGAATCTTTAATTCTTACGCCAAATACCTTCTGTGCTATGCTTTTCCAACGCTAAACACCTACGCTGGGCTGCCAACATAAGCTACACCCTAGGGGAGTGTAAGCTATGCCGGGGTGTTTTCCACTTTTTCAATCTTCATCCTTTTGCAATGCATTTGGACCAAATCTCGCATTTTCTTCACTCTAACCCTATAAACATAAACCACACTCAAAATAACCATATTCCACACATGATTACAATAAAAACATATAATAAAACATAATTAGCACATGTAAGTCATCCAACCATCACCCTGATCCAATACCAGTGGATGTATCTTTACGAAAGGATTCTTTGGTCATTGAAGATAATGGTCATAAACAAGGCAAGGGTCGGGGTATATATTGTTAAGTCCTAACTGGTTAATGAGCTATCCAACTATTGCTTGCTATATTTTGATCCATGGATAGAAACATTACATAATCGTGTGCCAAGAAATTTTGCTCCCGGCATCTTTACTTGTTCAAATACCCGCGATCGACTAAGCATATTCAAGGTACAATCTCATAGAATATTTTTACAAGGTGGGAGACAATGGATGCTTATAGATAATAAGATGTCTAAAATCCACACGTGTGTCTTGTTAACCTATATAGAGGTTCACTCTTTCATTTGCTTGTATGAAAAACGTATGTAGATCAAATATCCAAATGCTATAGACGTTTTTGTGGATGAAGCTAAATAAAAAGGGTTCGCTAAATGGCCCGCCAAACAGGTAAGTATGCCAATTTCAAAAAGTACAAGCCCTAATCCATGTGTTTTTATTAATGAACTAAAGTATCTTTTCTCTATTTCTAGTTCAATCATTCGCCAAAACGATCAATTGCAAACTCTAGCACATATACCAGCCCCTTCTGTTTTATCGCATAATGGATATTTTGTAAATGGATACATGTTTCATACACAAAAACATGCTGATGTGTTGGTCACACATAATAGCGGTGTATGTGTGAATGAGGATCCTTACAATGAGTCGGAGTCTAACTATTATGGGTTGCTTGATAAGGTCTTAGCGGCGGAATATTACGAAGTTGGTCACTGTGTTATTGTGCTCTTCAAATGTACATGTTTTGATAATGGCCACAGGGTTAGAGTGGATCCAAAGCATGGTTTGGTAGATATTAAATTTAAAATCAAAGCTAAAAAACAATGACCCATTCATTTTAGCATCACAAGTGGAACAAGCTTATCATGAATAGTATTCTTCGACGACAAATGATTTAAAACATTGTGGGTTGTTTTCAAGACAAAACTAAAGGGAAATGAACTAGAACAATATGTTAATGAAGTTTCCACTAGTGATAATATAGATGTTGAATGGTTCTTACAAATTAACGAAAGGGTAAACCGTTTAACAGATGCAAAAATGAATCAGGATATCGAACTTGTATGTCTTGTCAGAGGAGACGTCATCAAAATCGATATTGAATGACAAAGAGTATGCTAGCATCTAGGAAGAAAACCTAGTAGGCTCATATGAAGATACGAACAACGAAGATGAATTAATTTTGTCTAATCATTTTTCTAATGACTGGCGTTTTGTAAAATTCAACAACATACAAAAGTTATTGTGACACACTTTAACCTTATCAAAACTCAATAAAATCATGTTCTAAACATATACAAAAGTTAGCTGTGTATACTTTTTTTTTATATATAAGATACAATATGTATTACTATTACTAATAAGATTAAAATACAAGTCCTTTGAACAGTTGCAGATCCACTCACTTTTAAACACGAAACTTTTTTTTTTTTTTTTTCATTTTTAACCCTTATACTATATATGATATACGTTTTTAGCCCGTTTCATTTTCTATTAATTTCGTTTTCCTTTAATAACGTTCGTTCATTAACTTTTTTCAAAATACGGAGGACACGACCGTTTTTAGTTTTTTTTTGTCAACGTTCCGATATAATTTTTTTTTAAAATGGAGTTATATTCAAAATCGAGCTTATTTTTTACCGTTACTTATAGCGAGTGTCGTTACCGTTGTGGTTCCATGACTAGCCGAACCTATTATGAGCGAACGTACAACATCATTGTCTTTATTGGTATTATCGAAACCCGTATCGGTATTCACTTTTATGGTTTTCGACGACCTGAACCGGTAATTTTTTATTTTGTTTTTTCCTTTTTTATTATTTAGTTTTATGTTTCTATTTTAATTAGTAACATTATTTTTATCGTTGCGCCTACGTTTTCATTTAAATTTTATTAACGATGAGCCCGACACCCGTCACGAAACGCGGGTATAACCATCTAGTTTATATAAAGAGAGAATCTACGTGAAGCATCCTTCGATCACGTGTATACCAGCTAATTTTAAAAGTATGTCTATTTTAAATAACTTTATATTTTAATATATTAAAACTAGATCAAAGAAATTCTTACCTAAAATAAAGAAAATATATTAATTTTTATGATATTAATTATTTGTATAACTACATACATAGTTAAACTATAAAATGAACTATATTACTACTACTACAATCGCCAAATTGAGAAGAAGCTAAGCGTAATTTACAACTCTTCAATGCGTTGTGACGTTACAATTACGTCCATGTGTGTACGATGTTAAGACACGTGTATTTTCTTTTTATGTTTCCCCTACACATGGCTACATATGCATTTGTGGTTTCTGCTACAAGAATTTCATATGTTTCAAAATAAATCGGACAATGATTTCTATTTTAGTTTGGATTTGGAATCTATTGTCTAATTTTTATCTTTATCTATATCTATACTATTATATAAAACATATTGGAATGATATGGTTATAATTTACTAAAAATTTTAACATCTAACACAAATTGTTGTGCATAAGGTACTTCTTATCAATGCATAAAATGTGTTCAATTATCATTTAACCCCACCCCTACAATTAAAACCCAACACTCAATAATTACCATTATTTAATTCACATAAGATTATTTAATTCACTACATTAAGTATTATTTTATTTATAATACTTAAAATTAAGATTTAAATTTACTATTTATATTTTTATAACTAAATATTATTTAAATTAAATATTATCTTATTTAAATACTTAAGTATATAATTACTAAATATTTATATAGTTATAATAATAATAATACATAAATATAATCAGTGTTTAAGACAGTACAGGTTAGATTACGCTCTTCAAAAGAGCCTCGATGATACCCGACGCTTTGCGCTCTTCATATGTTTCAAAATAAATCGGACAATGATTTCTATTTTAGTTTGGATTTGGAATCTATTGTCTAATTTTTATCTTTATCTTTATCTATATCTATATCTATATCTATATCTATACTATTATATAAAACATATTGGAATGATATGGTTATAATTTACTAAAAATTTTAACATCTAACACAAATTGTTGTGCATAAGGTACTTCTTATCAATGCATAAAATGTGTTCAATTATCATTTAACCCCACCCCTACAATTAAAATCCAACACTCAATAATTATCATTATTTAATTCACATAAGATTATTTAATTCACTACATTAAGTATTATTTTATTTATAATACTTAAAATTAAGATTTAAATTTACTATTTATATTTTTATAACTAAATATTATTTAAATTAAATATTATTTTATTTAAATACTTAAGTATATAATTACTAAATATTTATATAGTTATAATAATAATAATACATAAATATAATCAGTGTTTAAGACCGTTCAGGTTAGATTGCGCTCTTCAAAAGAGCCCCGGTGATACCCGACGCTTTGCGCGGGTCAACCCGCTAGTATATATAGATAAACAAAACAAGAGTTCGAAAGATGCATAAAGAGCCACGCGATCAAGTTATTAAAAGTTATATAATTATCAACAATTTTAAAGCTTGTAAAGTGGTTTTAATTGAAGTGGCATGTAAATTAATGGGTTTACTTTTATTTTCATGAAACCAGAATTTACAAGTCCCTCGAGGGAGGAATCAACTTTCTGAACAGAACGAGAGTAAGCCAGAATATCATCGGGATGATTTGCAGTGGCACCACCACCACCACCACCTTTATTATTATCGCACATGATGCTTTCTCTTATCACCTCTCTACCCTTCGCCATCGGATCCACGTCCTTCTTCTTCTTCTTCTCCATCTCCATCTTCTGCTGCTCTCTCCTCTCTTTGCTAGCCTCCATTCTTAATTCAGAAGCACTAGTACGTCTTTCATATTTATATTTTTGTTTAACATGTATACAATAATAATAACGTACTTAAGGTTACCACACGTGTATGTGTATATATAATCCACGTTGTAGCATTGCATGCCAGCCATCTGGCTTATCATCCATCGGTCGGTTACCAGATAAGATAATTTAAAAACACAACCGCAACGACAATATTTGCAAAACCATGAGAATGTGAATTTTTTTATAACGGGGCTTGTTTTGATCTAGACTTGTACATGGGGTTTGTTTGTGACTAGTTTGCATAAGGGGGCTCATCGTCATTACCACCGGCAACTTTCTTCTTATCCTCTAGGCCTGTCAGGAAGTTGCATGAGTTTCAGAAACTCGCCACTATCAATGGCGACTTTCCCTTTAAGTCGCCATTAGCAATGGCGATCTTCCCGTCGCCCACGCGCCTCCAATTCGCCGTCCAAATCGCCAGAGCTTATGGCGATTTTCCTTGACATCTACCACTGTATCAATGGCGATTTACATTTAGAAAGTCGTCGGAGCCTATGGCGACTTTCTTTGATATGTCAAGTCCATCTCAGGGAATCTGGTCAGGTCGCAGGTCTCATGCATGATTTTTTTTTGAACGGAAACTGGTCTGGGCAGGCATGTGCGAATTGAAGTTTTTTCTAACAGCCTTATTCAAATCTGTGAATTAAAGTTGGCAGGTAAAGACATGGGAGTTAAAGAAATTATTGTGCAAACATGTGTAGTGGGAGGTAAAAAAATTAAATATGGCAGGTAAAGAAATTAAACCACTTAATAAAAAGGTAAATCGTCATCTATAAAGGCGAGTTAAATCTTCATACCCATACACCTTTTAAAAAAATTATGTCAAGAAAATTTGAAGTCTCCTTTTGTTATATTTAAAAAAATGGCTTCTGGTTTTACATCGGGTCCAATTAATGATGAGGTTCTGTTTTTAAGCGGAAAACATAGAGCAGATTATTATTTCATCAAGCAGCAAATCGATTCCGATGATGGTGTCCTACGAGTACGGCGTGGAGACGCAAATTTTTGGAAACATATTAAAAGTAATCCTATCCTCCCAAATGTTATGGAAAAAATTAGTTTAGCGGGGTTTAGCGGTGTAATCAATTGTGGGAATCGAAAGCTCGACCATGCCCTCATATCGGCACTCGTTGAAAGGTAGCGTCCTGAAACACACACTTTTCACCTACCAATTGGTGAAGTCACAATAACTTTACAAGATATTCAAGTTTTATAGGGTTTACCAGTTGAAGGTAATGTTGTTTCTGGCTTTGATCATTATTTGCGTGGTGATGAAGTGGTAGATAAGTTCTTGTATTTAACGGGTTTCACCCTACCCCCTACTGCTATATCGGGTAATAGAATAAAGTTGCCGTTTATTTTACAACTTATCAAGTCACCATTTCCTATCAATGCAACCGACCATCAATGCACCCAGCGAGCTAGGCTGATAATATTTTTTTTGATCGGTGCAACTTTATTTCCAGATACTGCTACCAACTTGGTTCACATTAGATATTTAAATAACATAGAAGATTTGAATTCATGTGGTGGACTTAGTTGGGGCAGCGCTGTTTTGGCATGCTTGTATAGAAATCTATGCATGTCAACGAGTATTGATACTGTTGACATCGCCGATATGATGTTTTTATTGATGATATGGGCTTGGGAAAGATTACCGGGGTTCGTTCGTAGAATACGGTGCACGGTAATTCATCTTTATACTTACTATATTTAAAATTACATTATCTTAAGTAATTAAAGCGGGATTAGTTTAAGTATTATTATATTATTTAAATTATATATGTATCATATATTTCATATTTACAAGTTTTGACGTTTAAATTATATTTAAATTATATTAGTTCAATATGTTATTTAATTGTACCATAGCATCAACCATTTATATTATTTAATTGTAGATGGAAGATTCCTTTAAATTAATCCGACACACCTGCTCATGTGATAAACGCATATCGATCGCAGCTGCATTCTATAAATGAGTACATGGTAATAATAGTACTATTCAAAAAGTAATTTATGTTAAATGTTATTACAATAGTATGATTATATTTTGTTTCAGTTTAAATGGAGGCCAAATGATGAGTTTCTTGAACAACTACCTGAAATGTGTAGAAGCAGAAAAGGTAGTTGGCGATGCCAAACTTATCTCGTATGTTAGGAAACTGTAGAGCCCCACTTACCAGGGAGGGTTTTGAGACAATTTGGCATGTTGCAGCCAATCCCTAACCACACACTTTTCACCAAAGAGGAGCATATAAGATTCCACAAAATAAATCATGGTGGTGGACGGGATATAAATTGGCTAACTGAATATCATACATATATTTTGGCATGGTTGAACAGAGAAGAAAACATTGTTACTCGATTAAATTCTGAGAGTTTTATTGCTAGCCAAGAATATATGGAGTGGTATAGGTCTCATACCACTCTATTTACAACGGATCCTAGGCCTATACCACAAGGGTTTCCAAACTATGGAGCCAAGTAGCAAATGATTGTATTATTTATTTTTAATTTTTTTTATATATTGAAGGTAATGTAAATTTTAATTTCTAACACATTATTATTATTATTATTATTATTATTATTATTATTATTGTAGTGGGACGGGTTGAGTCAGATTTATCAAACATCTAATCAGGAGTCTATTCGAAATTTGGCTAACCAATACATGAGTTGGTCACACATGCTCAGCACCATATGAGTTATCAGCCGACTCATGCGACACATGATGCCGGTATCCGTGAACTCCCTCCTGTTACTCAACGTCCACGTCGAAGGGGTAGAAGACGAGGTGCTCGAGGTGATCAAGGTGGTCGAGGTGATCAAGGCACTCAAAATTATCAAGTATCGAGTTCACTAGTGTCTTATTCATCATCAGATGAGAGTCAAGAAAGTTATCACCCTAGCCCACTGTCTTCACACCCGTCTGAAAATATGGATCAAACGGGTACCCAACATTATGAGGAAGGGGGTACCTCAACCTATCACCTAGGTACTCCGTCACATAACTTTGAACCGTTTGACAACCAAAATTACCAGTGTCATTAATCAAATCAAGTTGAACATACTTTTTCACACCAACGTCTTCTATTGTTCCCTTTACATCCGGACCTATTTCACCCATGTTTCCCAACTTACCTCAAATCCCAAATACCCGACCGCCATTCGAGCATTCACCATTACCGTGGGGGCAAAACTTGTTTGATCAAGAGGTTGTAGAGGATGCTGGGGATGTAGAGGTTGATCATGCTGACAAGGTTAGCGACTGTTTAGCAAGAAGAAGACATAGACGAGTAACTCGTCATCCACGTTGTGGCACTGATTAGTTATGCTTGTATTACTTATGCTTGTACCCCACGTGTATGTAGACAATTATTTTTTTTTCAATGGAAAATGATGTTGATAATCAAAATAATCAAAAATTATTTTCCTATGTTAAATATAAATAACTTTGTCCAAAAATTATTTTCAAATCCTCCTATAAATACCATACAAGGTTTTCAAAACTCGCCTCACCTCACCGTTCAAAGCCTCCTATAATTCTTTGGTGTACATGGCAGATCAAAGAAACAACATTCATATTCACTTTCATATTAACATAAATGTTGAAGAGCATAACCCTCGCCCGATTGTGCAACAACATAACCTGCACCCGATTGTGCAACAACCAAATCCTAGTCGGGTTGTGCAACAACCAAACCCTCTCCGAATTGTGCAACGACCAAACCCTCCCAGGTTGTGCAACGAACAAACCCTCCGATTCCAGTTTCGGTATACCCTACGGTTCACGCACCGGTAAACCCCCCGGTTCAAGAAACAACAAACTCTTCACCTGATTTTGATGAGGATTGGTCATTTAAACAAAGTTTAAGGCAATTTCAACGTCAACAACGTCGTGAATGCGATGTCTACTACGGTTTAGATGACTCCGATTACTCCACTGACTCGGACTAATATTTTGTTGATGTTTTATTTATGTTTTAATTTATTTCTGATGTTTTAATTTATTGTTGTTGTAATGTTTAAATTTAAAACTTGTTTGATATAGTTGTATTATTTATGTTTTTATTTTCTTCCGTTTCTCCTGTTTATGACATTGTTGATTATTAATTTATCATGTTTCATGGTGTTTTAATTTTTTCATTAAAAAAGAAAATTTATATATTATTATATATTTTTTTATTTAAATAAGTTGTCGCATGCATAAAACCAATTTATTTTAGTATTCAACTTGCATCATTATGTTTGGTGGCAAACCATCACGTTTGTATTATATTATATCAATAAATTTCTAATTTAAAGACATACATAAAGTTCAGGAAGACATTTGAACTCATAAATTTGTGATTGTCAGACTCCTCTATGTTTTTAAATGATAAAGTTTGAACTTATAAATTTACAACTTAGTTTGATATAGTTGTATTATCTATGTTTTTAAATTTAGAACTTATTTGTTTTGCAGTGTTTAAATTTATAACTCATTTTCTCTATTTTGTAAAAATAAATGTAAACTTGTTTGAGCTTCAATAAATGTAAAAAATAATTTTTAAAAAACTCATTTTCTCTAACTTTGAACCAACTTATTTATATTTAACAGATAAAAATAATATATTTCATTTGATGACGATAACATTACAAAATATAACATAATACGGTAATGATCGGTTTGATGACGGGATGTAATCTTATACTACGGGGTAGTATCCGCAACTTGTTAGGGGTGATCCTCAACTCCTTGGGGGTGATCCTCGATGTGACATCCGACAATTTCAGGTTAACTCCGATAACATAAACACCGTTATCTCGAGCATTGTTTATACAAACTTCGTCATCTCATTTAGTCGTGCATGCATTGCATTTAATTAGGTTAATTAAATGTGTCAATTTTTTACACAAACATTCACGTAACGGTAATTCGTATAATTACCAGATCACACACGAGTCGAACCCGTAACGTTGGTGAACTAATAAAAATAATTACAAACAATTGTTTTAATATAAATTATGTAAATTTATGTGTTAAGTGACTTTTATGTGAATTAGGTGAACTTTAGTGGAATCGCATATGTTTATAAAAAATTATTGTGCGTTCGTTATTTTTATAAAGGTAGATTTTTATAAAAATTATAGTAGAGGGATTTAATTGTTATTAGTGTTAATTGTTTTTAAAATAGCCCACGGATCACCTAGATAGCCCATGGATTATCCATATCCATCTTAAACCCATGCATACAAGTATATAAGGAATTTTTTTAAAAAAAATAACCCTAATCTCCCTTGCTCCCTATTGTCGTCGCAAGCAAGAAACCCCCCGCCCCCCCCTCATTGCCGAGAACAAGAAGCCATCCAAAACCCTCTTTCCGAGCTTGAATCCTGAAATTGAACGTGTAATCGGTCTTCCCTAGGCATTCCTAACACTACTACGTAAGTTGTTTCATTCGATTTCGTGATTTTATGATTTCAAGAATTTTGATTGAAACCCTAGTTAATCCAAACATGATTTTTTACAAAAAAGATGGTGACTTTAACATTGTTTTACACATATTTGATGATTTTATCATAACTTGCTTATAAAGGAAACTTTTTGTGAATTATATTGCATGTTTGATGTGTATGATACTTGTTATGGTTATAATTATGCTAGTTAGGTTATGTAGAATTGATTTGGTGCTTTTAATATAATTAAACAAGCTAGAAATCATAGGCTTTCTTAAAGAGGAAACTTTATTGAAAAGTATATGTTGAATATGTGTTGTTACAAGTGTATGTTAAGGTAGAATGATTCTAATTAATCATATATGAGTTATTGAAGCATGTGAATGTGTTGTTTTGTAGAAACCACGTGAATTAATCATAACTTACTAAAGGAGGAAATTTTTTAGATTTTGAAATTTGCATTCTAGACTTGAATTATATGATGTGATGAGGTTTATGTGTTACTAGATGCATGTGTAGATGATTGGTGAAATCAGATTTTGAATACCTAGCCCGGTATACAACTTGCTAAATAAGGAAACTTTATTTTTTAAAAGTGGTTATATATTGTTATTTAGACATGTGTAGTATGATTTGATGATAGAACTATGTATTAGGACAAAATAACATGTTGCAATGTGTTTGATGTTTGAAATCGTGCATGTCTCTCATAGGTTACTATTTATGGAAATTTTCTAATTATAGAAACCTTCTATTTTTGGGAACCGTGCTTACTTGCTAGAACAAATAAGATTTTTTGCTAAGTGCTACAGCATGATCATTTATGTATAACATGGTAGTATTATACTAAACAAACATAATTTCATACAATGTGTCACCAACGGGTCGTCGGGTCAAACTTGTAAATCTTTTCTAAACACTTAAACAATGGTATTGTTTGGATACTAAGGGTTCATGTCATCCTACATGAACACACACTTATAGACCGATGATTTTAGGTGACAGTTAGAGGTCCAACATTTTTTACTTAGCTTTCATCTACACGCATACTAAGGTGAGTTTCACTGCCCCTCTCTTTTACTTACCTCCCTTTTTGGGGGAGAAAGCATGCTCGCAAACATTTTTGATCTTATGTTATTGTATTATCACTTGCTTACTAAAGTGCAAACATACCACATAAGTCCTTACATTCTCGAACCGTTAGTATTGGAATATAGCGAGGTAATCTTTAGTAGTACTACTGGGTTTTGACAAGCCCCACCCGAGTTAGTCGCGCTAACTTGACTGGAGGTCGAACGGGTGTAATATTGACCTAGACATTTGCCATTGTTCGGTAGACATGGCGGAAGGTAAACAAACACAAACAGTCAGCTTCGGTTTTCGAAACACTCGTAGTAGCATGACATAGACTAGCTATCTATCGGTATACATTAATTACATTATCTAGCAAACATCGAACTCTTATTTACTTACAACTCTGTGAACTCACCAACCATTGTGTTGACACTTTTAGCATGTCTTTCTCAGGTCGCTAAGGTACACTCAGGATTAGGATGCATGACGGTGCATGGTTTTCATAAACAGTTTTAAAACTTATTTACTCGTCTTATTTACTTTGGTTTGGGCGCGGTGTTTTGCGCATTTTATTTTACTTGCATTGGATTTTATTTACACTTCCGCAACGTTTTTAAACTTAATGATTGTTGTCTCGTGACTATGAGCAACAACGGTATTTTATTTAAATTCATATAGAGTCGTTCCGTGTAACTAATGACTGAGATCCTGGTGTGCCACGCGTCTCGCGGTAAAACCCCGCAGGTGGATTTTGAGGGTGTGATACTCGGCTTCCAGGGGGTGATCCTCAGCTTCCTGGGGTGAACCCCAGCTTCTCGGGATCCTTCCACCACCCTACGAGTGGAGAATCAAGAAGTCGGACCATACACCAGCTTCAACTACCCAATACGACTTCCAGGGTTGTATTATATTTCCGAGTGCACTGATTCCAACGTTTAGACTAAAGTGCAGAAGTAAATAAATCAGGAGGTTTTTTAGTTGTATGTGCGTGTTGTATTGGACCTAATAAAATAAGAATCATTAAAGAAAGTTGTATGTGTAATTCATTGTGAAAGTTTGGCATTGTCAGGAATACATTTTTTTTCAGAGAAATGATATAGTTTGTAGAGAAATGCCTCTTTATATAAGCATCCAATATAAAGATTTTGTTTTTTTTAATTATAATAATAAGAATAAATTAAAACATAACTAAAACATTTTAAATATATTTAACAGGTAAAAATAATACATTTCGTTTTCTCGTTCACGTGAGGTCTACTCAATGAACCAACCCGTCCTATATACGCATAATATATGGTGGGGATATCTGCGCGTAAAGTAGCTCCATAAATGTAAAAATTTTAATTTTTAAAAAACTCATTTTTCGTAACTTTGGACCAACTTTTTTATATTTAACAGGTAAAAATAATATATTTTGTTTTCCCGTTCACGTGAGTTTACTCAACGAACTAACCCGTCCTCTATACGTATAATATATGAGGGAGATATCCGCGCGTAAAGTAGCTTGTTTGAGCTTCCATAAATGTAAAATTTTTAATTTTTAAAAAACTCATTTTTTCTAACTTTGGACCAAATTATTTATTTTTAATAGGTACAAATAATATATTTCGTTTTCTCGTCCCCGTAATATCACATGAGGTCTACTCAACGAACCAACCCGTCCTCCAAACGCATAATATATGAGGGAGATATCCGTGTAAAGTAGCTTGTTATAATTTTTAATTTTTAAAAAACTCATTTTTCTAACTTTGGACCAACTTATTTATTTTTAACAGGTAAAAATAATATATTTCGTTTTCTCTTCCCAGTAATATCAGGTGAGGTCTACTCAACGAACCAACCCGTACTCCAAACGCGTAATATATGAGGGAGATATCCGCGCGTAAAATAGCTTGTTTGAGCTTACATAAATGTAAAATTTTTAATTTAAAAAAAAAAGTTATTTTTTTTAACTTTGGACCAACTTATTTATTTTTAACAAGTAAAAATAATATATTTCGTTTTCTTGTCCCCGTAATACCACGTGAGCTCTACTCAACGAACCAACACGTCCTCCAAACGCATAATATATGACGGAGATATCCGCGCGTAAAGTAACTTGTTTGAGCTTCCATAAATGTATAAATTTTAAGTTTTAAGAAACTCATTTTTTCTAATTTTGGTCCAACTTATTTATTTTTAAATAATAAAAATAATATGTTTCGTTTTCTCGTCCCTGTAATATCACGTGAGGTCTACTCAACGAACCAACCCGTCCTCCAAATGCAGAATATACAAGGGAGATATCCGCGCGTAAAGTAGATTGTTTGAGCTTCGATAAATGTAATTTTTTTTTAAAAAAAAAACTCATTTTATCTAACTTTTGACCAACTTATTTATATTTAACACGTAAAAATAATATATTTCGTTTTCTCGTCCGCGTAATATCACGTGAGGTCTACTCAATGAACCAACCCGTCCTCCAAACGCAAAATATACGAGGGAGATATCCGCGCGTAAAGTTGATTGTTTGAGCTTCAATAAATCTAAAAAAATAATTTTTTAAAAACTCATTTTCTCTAACTTTTAACCACTTATTTATAATATTTAACGGAGGTTGAACAAGTTAAATATTACATGATAATAACATAAAATAAATATAATAACATCACATAGAATAACTTCTGATAAGTATCTTCATTTGAATAGTTTACGAGTTGCATCAATCTTAGGATTTTCATGTGCCACGACCGGATGGTTTTGGTTTGCATCAACGTTATCTTTTTGTGAGTTCTCAACCTGTACACCTTCCAACTCTATTTTCTGAGTTGGATAACTTTTTGCTTTTCGTTGTTGACGTTTTAAAGATCCTGTCTAAAATGACCTAACAGAAGACTGTGATTGGCTTCTCGGAGGGGTGTCAGGAACAACTTGACTCTCAGGATATAATTCTTGGACGGAACGAATGATAGCTTTAACGTATTAAGGAGTTGTTCGACTATACAAAAAAAAATCTACCGCTTAGGCCCCGATATTTAAGGTCGTATATACTAGTTTAGTTTGGTGATCCTTTTGCTTCCTTTTTCCTCCACACACGACCTTTATGTATAAACGGTTCTTAATCAAAGTTTGGTGTTGCCCTAGTGGTGCGTGAGGCACGCGCTCATCCACCTTCTTGGGTTCGAGCAACGACACCTCACCCCTACCCTCCCAACCGGTTCTCTTGATTTTACCTTTTTATTGTTTTTTCGAGTTTCATTTGAGTGCTTCCAAAACATAAAACAGGTTTTCACACGCTAATATTTATATTATTTGTATCTATTTATATTATTCTATAAATATCCTTTCTTTAGTTATAGGATAGTAGTTTCTATGTATTTTGTATACATACCTATTCAGTATTCAATTGGAATCACTTTGAATGATTAAACCCTAGCCGCAGATACCCTTACCACCACCGGCATCCTTCTCGTTTTTTTCAACCGTCGATCCAAGCTGCTTTCCGATCTTATCATAGGAGACAAACCAGAAACCAACGCAGGATCCTCTTCAAACCCTAAAACTCTTCATCCCGTTTATGCGGTCACCACATTCAACACAAAGTTAGAGTGTTGGATGGTACCAAAGTCACGTATTCCTCATGGGTTAAACCTTTTCTTCTCCATGCAAAAGGAAACAAGGTTATGGCTCACATAGATGGCACCCCGGCTCCGGAGGAAACATACCCAGAGTTCGAGACTTGGTCCGAGATAGACGCCATCATCTTGCAGTGGATCTATTAAACTTTGTTAGGTACGCGTTTTACAAACCGACTCCACTACTCATCAGGCTTGGCTATGCATCAAAACCATTTTTCTAAACAATAAGGGCTCACGGGCGACGGCTCTTGAGCAAGAGTTTAACAATCTCAAACTCAAGAACATGCCCTCCCTTGAATCCTATTACCAAAAACTCAAAGTTCTCAGTGAACAACTCAACGATGTGAATAGCTCGGTTATTGATCAGCGGCTCATTTTGCAACTCGTACACGGGCTACCTCTCGAGCATGACAACATTGCAACCTATATCAACCAAACCCTCCCAAACTGGGAGACTGCGGTTAGTATGCTACAGTTGGAATTTCAGAGGCAATCGGCTCGTGATCAGTCCTCTCCGGTCGCTCTCGCGGTCTTCTTTCCAGAGCCACCGACAGTGCCAGCCCCCACAACCACCTACCATGGTAGCAACAACAATCAGCCAACCCGTGGCAGGGGCCAAGGACAGCCCACTCGCAACAACCAAGGCCGAGGCACCATCTCTTCCTCCCAGCAGCCTACCTAGCCTACTTCAGGTAACCATGCCATTTGGCCTTTCTGGTCCCTTCCCCCTGCCTCTATCCGACATATCCTGAATGGGCTCAACCTTGGGCTAACCCGATGCAGCCGTGTGCTCCCTATCAGCCCAAACCAGCCCACTCCACAGGCCCATATCAGCACTGTGGACCCTCTCAAGTCCACATAATTAGGGATGCATTACAGGCTTTACATGTTAATGTCGGGGACGATCAGTGGCACATGGACTTGGGCGCATCGGATCAGATCACAAGAGACCCAGGTAAGATCAACTAACCCATTGTTATCTTGTTTCTTTAAGTTCTATACTTGTAGGTAACGGAGCACGTGTGCCAATTATTGGATCGGGTGATTCCACCCTGCCAACCCTAAACCGAAACCTACACCTCAAAAACATCTTGCTAACAGATAATATCCTCAAAAATCTTATTTATGTTCGCAAGTTTACTATTGATAACAATGTCTATGTTGATTTTGATCCTTATGGTTTTTCCAGTGAAGGATTACAAGAATGGAACTATCCTTTCTCGCCACAATAGCTCGAGTCATCTCTATCTATTCACCTACCCATTTTCAACATTTGATGCATCTAGTGTCCATGCTTCCACATCTCAAGACTTCTGGCATGATCGTTTGGGCCATCCCGGAAGTCATGACTTTGATTCAGTTGTTATGAACAATTTTACTTCATGTAATAAGCTTGCTAGAACATTAATTTGCAATTCTTGCCAATTGTCAAAACACAAACGCTTACCTTTTTCAGTTTCTCAATCATCTACGCTTTTACCTTTTGATATAGTGTATTGTGACTTGTGGACTTCCCCTATTACGAGTAAACACGTGTATAAATATTACATGGTCCTTGACGAACTCAAATTTAAATCAGAAACATTTGACAAATTCACTAATTTTCACTCATTTATACAAACACAATTTAAGGTTACAATCAAATCCTTCCAATGCGACCGAGGGGATGAATTCGATAACAATAACTTCAAATATTTTGCAAAATCTAAAGGCCTTCAGTTTCGGTTATCCTGTCCACACACATCTCAATAAAACAGAAAATCGAAATGCATGATTCATCGTCCAAACAAAATCATGCTTACCCTTTTAACTCATGCCTCATTGCCACCAAATTTCTAGGTTGAAGCTATTCACACAGAGGGTGGTTAACCGTTGGTTTGAGTTTGGAGGCCGGAGAAGAAGAAAGATGATGCATAGAGAGAGAAGAGAATATAATTTATATCTTCTTTAAAAAAAATTAATAACAGGGGTATGTTTGTCATTTCACATAATAGTTAACAACACTAATGGATGGCGTTAAAAACCTAGAGTTGATTGGAACAATTGACAAACCAAAATGACTAAAAAGGTGAAATTGAAACTAGTAGACAAAAAGCGTTATTTTGACCAAACCACAGGGACTAAAACCGAAATTTACTCATTAAATAATCTTAGTAATTTTCCTAATTAGTCCTTTAAATGTAATCCGGCTAAAATGTCCTACTTAACAGAAAATATAACGGAGTTAATGAAAAAGACTCAAATGGTTAAGAAAATGAACCTCGGGCCATGATTTAAGAAAAAAACAATAATTAGTATTCAAATGGTTAAGTAGGTAAACCTCATGCTCGGAAAACAAAATTAACTCAAACCATTAACATTTTGATGAACGACACTGAAGATGATATCCAACGGTTAACCACCCTCAGGCCTCACCTCCCACTTCCATATTTATTATTTAAACACGTCGTACTTCCATCAAACAACAATTACAATCATATACAAATGACATCTACCTACCTGATTTAATTTTCGAGTAAATAGAACCGATGGTTAGATTAATTTTACTCTTAAGAAATTAACCATGCTATTTTAACATTTTATTTAAATCAATGTTTTCAGAACCGGAGTATACATCAAACCGCTCACCCTAGAGGTTCACTGGTCGGATCGGTGGAACCGGATATAAAAACCGTATGACGTCATAAATAATATAAATATTAAAACAATGTGTATAGTTACAAATATTTTGTGATTTGATATCAATTTTTTTAATTTAAATGACATATGAAGAATTAAATAAGTAAAATACGTAACTTGAACTATAAAATTAATTAAAAATGAGATTTTGAAGGAGAAAAAAATAAAAAGTTGGAAATCCGGTCCGACCACCCGATCCGGTTCACCGGTCTGGTCGGTTCAAACGAAAATGTTCAAATAGGCATAATCGGACCATTTCTATGACAGGTTCTCGATCTGATCGACCGGTCCGGTCCGGTTCTGAAAACACCGGATGATACTTAAAGTGGATGGTCATTTGCTTTTTACGTTAATTTTTATAAATGTACCAAATTACCACTGAAGCTAAAAACATTAAAACAAAACAAAAAAATATACAAGTTACCCACTCCGCGCCCAGGGGTATAAACGAGCCGACCCGCTTATGAGTTATCCGAGATTAAACGCTCGAGTTTATATTGAACTCGATTAATAAACAAGCTCGAGCCTGAGCTTCACATATTGAGCTTGAGTAGGCTCGCGATCATAGACGAGCCTTTTATTTAAATAAAATATTTATTCAATTTATAAAATATATATAAATTAAATTTTTTCATGCATAGAAAAGTGCAATATTTGAAATTAACCAAAAGAAATTTAGAGTAGAGAAATTAAATAAAGTTTACTATCCTTTTGTATATATAGTTTTGCATACATAAAATACATCTATGCACAAATAACAAAAACCCGCATGTGCGGCAGGGGTGTTAAAATTTGTAAAGCTCTGTTCTGACGACATGGACTAGCGAAAAAATTCAAAACACGGATAAAATAAGCACGTCGAAATAGTAAATCCGGAATTTTATAAACATCAACTTGGGGTTTTTGTTAGATTAGGGATTTACATTTAGTTTATCTTCAGTTGTATCTGGGGTTTTATTAGTTTAGGGTTTGTATTTGAGTTACTGGGCTCGTTTGTATTAGCATTTGTTCACGTAAACTTGGTTTGACTTGTGTTTCTTTGTTTGTGAATGTGTTTAATTTTAACTCACTAAACTTGGTAGATTTGTGAGTATGTGAAATTAGCTTTATATTAACATTGATAGACTAGTGTAATTGATTTTAAGACCTAGAGTAACATTGTTTTGAATTTAGCTTGTGATGACCTATTATGACCTATTAACTAATTAAGTGTACATGTGTGCATACACATCATCGTTGGGATCCTAGCCAAGATGAGGCAGATGATGGAAAGTTGTAAATGGCAGCCGATACACCGATATGAGGGAGGAGCACGAAAAGGCGTCAAAACAAGAAAACTGATAGAGGGACTGGGGTTGAAGCAATCGGAGCTTAAGTTCGACATCATCCGACCATACAATCCGCATTAGATATCGTCGTATGATTGGAATACGATAATGACAATGTAAGTATTAGTTTAAATATACTTTAATATATTTTCTATACTAAATTATAATATTTTTTGTGAAATGACCGAAAGGTGGAAGGCAAAGGCAATTATGTGATTACATAACCTTATTATGTATCTCAGTTATAATATGCATGTATTTATACTGTTTTTGTATTTATACCGAAGATTGTTTCAGAATTGAATCGTTATCATATATATAATATCAGTAGGTCACAAGGGTATAAGTTGATCTAATAACCGACTACTTAATTTGCTTATGTTAGAAGAAAATAACCATCACAAAATGAATGACTTATGACCTACCTGCTATAGCAAGCTCATTTGGCAATTAGCACACCTTCTATTAAATGCCTTGTAAACTGATACATAACTAATTTATTTAATTTCCAATTGACGCTTTCCAAAATAACAGCCAACACGAATCCATTTCTTGCAGAAACAAAGACTTGACAAACAAAAACTGATCAAGATGATGATGATGATGATCGTGTGCTTGTCAGAAGTGAGGTTGGGAGAAAGATTTGCGATGCTAGAAAGGTGCACACATGGGTTTCATGTGTAGAAGAATGGTTAAAAGACCACCCACTCTGCAGAACCCCTACCCACAACCAGAGTGAAGAAATCGTATGAGATCATCGTGTCCTGGAGACCATGGCCTTTCAGCCAGGGTCTGCAATCCGGTCTTTCTGAGAGTTTCAGTTATCACGTAGTGCCCATATTCTTAAATATATATTTTCTTTTTATTTTTTGGTTTAAGATATTTAATTTATACGGTACCCATGTAAAAGAAACTTTGGTTAAAGATGTTGTTTATTTCTTATGTTTGCAACTGGTCGTTTGCATGTTCAAACAACAAAATAAGATTAATAAAACAGTTTTAGAATTAATTAATGTGTGTATAAATAAATAAATACATGTATAACAAATAAAAAGAATTGTGAAACAGTAGTCACATATGATAGGAGTTGTATGTACGTACGTACGGTCTTATCTGTTTGAATATAACTTTGAAAAATGAATCTGAATATGTATGCAATGGGGCACATAAACTCTACCGTACCCATATTTTGTAATTTACTATACATATGTTATCTCTTCTCTTCTTTTATATATTTGCCTTGTACCACCTTCTTCATAACCCTTTTTTCAATTTTTGTATAAATAACTATTTAATCCAAAATAATTCACTAATTAAATGATCTCTATGGATCAAGTCTTGAGAACCATGAAGACGGAATCAACCTTTGTGGTGGCTTTGGAGACGACAAGCAAGACCATCATGGTGGCCGAGGTTAGTGAACAAAACCATGGTTATGGCAGTAGAGAAACAAGACTGCATAGTGTGCCTTTGTGAAATGTCTACAAGAGATGAATATAGAAAGCTTCCAAACTGCGACCATGGCATCCAATTTCATGCTCAGTGTATCGATGCCTGGTTGAAAGATCATTCTACCTGTCCTATCTGCAGAAGCCACATTCCTCGCCCATTGTCTCAACGCCTACACGTTTACTTCCGTCAACATCTTCTTCAAGATGTCATCTCCTACTGTAACTCAGCCTTAGATAGTGTAGCTAACTCTATAGGAGATTGTCGTGACTTTTAAACAAACAAATGTATTCCATTTCCATTTGTGGAGCCTTGTTAGTTGAAAAAAGCAATAGGTCTTAAGTAAATATATCTTTATAGATTAAACTTAAAGGTGTACATTCTTTTTAATTTTATTCAAAATGTATACAGCATATTGTATAAAATATAGACAACTGTGTTTGTTTAAACTCAATCGTGGCCTTATAAAGTCAACAATCTGAACCATTTAAAGTCTTTAAATTTGGCAGTTGAGTTTTTTTTTTTCCTCCAGAAATTGCACACGGATCGAACCAGGTACAGTTAGACGCCCATGATAATCCTCTAAGAAGGAATCAGTCTTCTTTAGAAGGTTTTTGATAAAAAGAAGCTAATAAGAGCATCCCCCAATTTGAGGGGGGAAAGGGTTTTGAAAGAAACCGAGTCGGCGAATGGCAATCGAAGGGTTTAAGTCGAACGATCACATGTTTCTGTCCATTCTTACTCGATATCTCACAGGTCACAACATAGTAGCATCAGTAGGTTTAGTACAACTGCCGCTTTAGAGGAACCAACAACTTCGAATACACCAAGTGCTCCTGCTAGTCATGTGGATAAGGTTGGTTCAAGGATTAAATTATGTAATTATTAAATCAAATTTATGGCTTACATTGATGTGAACTTTTTTAATAAACATGTGCAGGAGGGTGGCACTAAACCAGAAGTTATATGGAAACTATCATAAGATGTTATGAATACAGGTTGACTGACTGAGTTTTACAGCAACGCTAGACATACCCACACAGCTTGATTGCGATGAAGATCAAAAGTCACCTGTTTCATCACAGACCCCACCTTCAACAAGGAAGATTGATTTTTGATGTATATAAGTAGCAAATGCTGGACAATAGATTACAAGTGCATGGTAAGTCCCCTTGCTAGACAGGAAGGAATAAAGAATATTAATAAATACAAATTCTTCCAGGAGTTTAGACTGCAGAAATCCGGATTCATGCTAATCTTCACAGCAACTTTCTTTGAAATTTAAATTTTTATCTATTTACCCTTCTTGTTAGTAACAACCCTTGAGAAAAGTACTGCAGTTTTATTATCATAAAATGCTAAATAATGAATTTATCAGGCGTTACAGAATACTCTTTTATCATATGAGAGACTAAGTGTGCGCAGATATTATTATTTACAAAATGTAAAGATTCAAATTCAAGGACTTTGACATTTGATCAGTTACGTGATTTATTAGTAATTTTAGCATAAACCCGTTTAAAGACTCTAACTAAAGTTAACTGTAGATAAACCAGATGGACACCAACAAGGATATGATTCAAATGATCACTGCACACTGTCGATAAGAAACTTGGTTTTCTGGTTAAACAAGTTCTAGGTCTCCACCATTTAATTCCATGATTTCTCACACATAAACATTAATAATAATTTTTAAGGAAAAAAAAAGATCCTGTGTTCAAATGCCAGGGAACAGAATAAAATCTCACCAGTTTTAAGTAGATGCATGTTTTATAAAACCAAATGAGAAGACCGGCTACAACAGATACCGACTTTATAGGCGACTAATAACAGCTTCAACCTCCACCGGGGTGTACAAGTGATAGGTAGGAGCCACCTTTGCAATATCCACATTATTAGGAGTTACCTGAACCCAAAACAAGTTTTCAGTAAAATATGTACTTGTTAACAAATCACATACATATCAAGCAAATAAATCAAGAATAACTTATATTACGACATGCAAACGGCTTGTTACATCCAATTCTACATATCATAAAGCATGACGAGAGACGAAATATCTGATCATTGTAAGCATGGCTAAAACTGACCTTTTCTTCCATGACTTGCTTCAAGATGGAAAGAGCAATTGTTTCAGCTTCTTTTAGAGTCAAGTCCTGACCATAAAATGCAATCAGAATCAGCAGCTACGAAATTGAAGATGCTACAACACTAACTAAACGATACCTTGTTATATTGCTCCTGCAGAGAGCTGTCAGCACCTTCAGAGCCTGACCCTATAGCTTTTGCATTGCATTGCCAAAATGTGCCTGATGGATCCGTATAGTATCTGCGCATATACAAAACTCCTAAGATCTTATCCTAACATACCCCCCTACATCCTAATTTTCTTTTCTTTTACTGTATAGATTACAAACAAGAAGAGAGAACACAGGAAGAATATTGATACTTACAGACTGGGACCATTTTCATCATGGCCTGCAATAAGAAGGGATACCCCAAAAGGTCGAGACTGCAAAAGGTAGAAATTTAAACATATTAATTGATGACCGTCACACTAAGAGGCTGAATACCATCTGAATAATCAGATTTGTATACAAATGGACCGTAAAAATACATGCAGTTGCACCATAAATTGTTATAAAGAAACATAAGAAATAAAACTAGTGTCACAGTGATAAGCTGAGTTGCCAACCATGGATTCTTCATCTCCTTCGCCAAATCGCAGTGCCAGATCACACAGGGCTTGGGTAGTTGACTCAACAGTCATTGGCTCACCATAGGAAAACCTATGATTCTAAAACAAGAGAAATAAAAAATCAATATAAATGCAAAACTTATTCCTATTAAACAAAATAATGATTGATGCTAATGTCACCTGAGTTTCAACCCGTGCATGTTCAACGAGCGTTCGGGCATCTGCAATTAATCCACTCATGGCACAGCCAATGTGTTCATCAATTTCCATAATTTTCTCAACACTACTAGGTTCCTGCAGTTAGTAATGCGTAAGTAGTCGAGTACAAGTTGCTTTCATAGAAGTAAACTGAATTGTTCGACTATTCCAGGTAAATTCCAACATAAGTTTCGACCCACAATAAATTTCATGGTTCAAAATCACCTCATCATTTATTAAAACTTTTGCATAATACTCAAAAACCATCATTTGTTTTCCAGTTTCTGAAACGTAGGAAAGAACCAGATGGCTGTGTGCTGCTTTAACCACAGTTATAATTTAGCATTGCTCTCATGCCTCCAGATTCTAAACAACTAGAATACGAACCACATGTCATCAACAACTCACATGCCTAGCATAATATAGCAGGCGATGTCCTAATTGGAGTGTGGCTATGATTAATACAAATTTCAAATATATGAAATCCATATCCGCTTGAGGTTTCCTTTCAGATCAAATGAGAATAACAGCTCAGAATAGCATCATCAAGCAGACAGAAAATCCATGTTTTCAGTGAAAAGAAAAGCAGTTGTGCAGTAGAACCATAGCATCGATATATACAAGAACATAAATATTTTCAGTTATTTGCAAAGGAGCATGCAATTTCATCGGCAAAACGAAGCATTTTAAACAGTTTAATCATCTTATATATATTTAGGGATAAAGCACAAACATCCAACAAACAAGCCAAACAAAGGAGGAGAATACAAATTGATTGATAGTCTACTGACATACCAAGAGTGGGGAGGTAATACGCTTCTCAACAGCAAGAACAACCCCTTCCTTGGTCTTCAGCCCAATAGCTGTGGAACCCAACTGTAATCATAATCAACAAAGTCAATATATAATATGATATAATTTGAAAAAGAAGTCGAAAATGTTGGTTCACCTTAATGGCCTCAATGGCATATTCAACCTGAAACAAGCGGCCTTCCGGAGAGAAGGTGTTGACGCCCCTATCATACTCGGTCCTACAGTTTAAAAGCAGTGATCCATACTCAATAGAAAAAAAAGGGCCGATTGAAGAAAACAGAAATTCAATTTTACCTGGTTAGAAACATCTTCGATTCAGATCTCTGCATACACACATAATAAGATTTCAATGTTTAATGAAATCCAATACGATTGATATATTCCATTAAAAGAAGGACGATTTCAATGTTTGAATTTGGCCAATGAATCAAAGACGTACCTGTTGCCCGTTGATGATATAGATTTCTCCCGATTCTGCTATTTATTCGAGTATAAAGCCCTTCTTGAGCAGTAGGTTCTTTTCTTTTCTTGGTAAAGCAAACCGGGTCGTGTCCTAGGGTTTTAAACCGGGTCGGGTCGGGCCGGGTAATCCCAAATACTCATCTAAAAATCACTCTTAAAATACAAGTCTTTAAACTTCAATAATATTAATAATAATGTATTCTACGATCAACTTCCTTGATCCAATCTTAGGTGGGGTTCCGAATGATATAAACAACAACAGTATAACACGGTTACACAAATCCTAAATACCATCCGAAAAATTATCTTTCTTGTTTCTTCAACAGTTGTTTAATTAGAGTATATACTTAGTAATAAAAATTTACATATTAATGACACATTATATAGTTTTTTAATACAAATTCTAGAAACGTTATATAATTATATTTTAAAAATGTTTTATAAAAAGAATGAAACAAATGTTCAATTTACAAAAAAAATTATGAACAAAACTATTTTTTTAGACTAAAAAATGTTTTATAAAAATAATTATAGAATTCATTATTATGTAATAGGAGAGAGAGGCAAGAAACAAAAAATTATAAAAACAATTAAAGAAATTTGTATAATTAATAGGAGGGAAACGAAAAAAAAATGTTAAGAATACATAGGAGAGTGACAAGTGTCATATCAAAACTTTTATTTATTATATAATATAGATATAGATTTATGTCCGTAAACCTTGCTAATGACTACTTCACTTTAAAAGCATGTGGTATACCCAAGTGAGTGAGGGTTTAGTGAGGGAAAAAGTGGTTGTCACGTGGCGCCACGTCAAATTTTATAAATCGCATACCAACCTCACTTAACAAGGGAAATACCCAAGTGAGTGAGGGTGGTGTGAGAATTAAATGCATTAAACGAATAGTACAAATGTATAAACACAAGGTACAACACACATGTTCTTCTCCTTCTCCTCTCCTTCCCGTGAAGATCTTCACGTAAATCCTTCACTCACCCCCTCACGCCATCAAGGGGGCGGTGTTCCATTGTGGTTCACGGCGTGAGTAGGGCTTACGGGTGAGCTTCACGCTAGTATACCACATCATCTAAACCATGAGGATTTGTGGTGATGTAACTTTTTAAAATAAACAAACTAATAATATGAAAGTTATACTAGAAATTTCGTAGGGTAAAACCTATCATAACATAACATCAGTAAAAAAAATTAAAATCCAAAACATCCCTTTGGTGATGAGTTAACGGCAACAATGGGGCTTGGTCGACGTGTAGAGTAGCTAGAATACAACGATCATCACCGTCACTCAGGGGATGAATAATTTAATTTAATTATAATCAATCAATCAATCATTCATTCACGACTATATATTTCCTAATTTTTCGTCTTCAAGTTGCCCCTCATTTTGGTGTGTGTGATTACTTTTTAAAATAAAAAATATCTAAAATAGTACGTATTTGACTTGTAAATAGCAAAACAGTTTATGCTATAAAGAAACGAGTTAATTACATGGATAATCTTTGTGGTTTGTGAAAAGTAACAGGTATATGTACTAAGAGTTTCAAGTTGTAAGTATGTGTATTATGCTTTCAATTTTATAACGAGTTAAGGTATTAAGACTAACTTTTATTAACTTTTCTGTTAAATTGAAATGAAATGATCAGTATACCCTTTTTATAATTACAAAGACCATTTATGTCATTAATCATATTTTAATTGAAGGGGTTATTTATGTAAATTATATTAATATAATATTTTGTTTTTATTTATAAATAGATTCCTAATTTCAAGTTAAATAAACCTTAACCCACTCTCCTTCACCAAAGACCGATGTAGATCCGTTCAGCGAGGAGCAGTGAGTAGGACTGAAGAGTCCTCGTTCACGGAGGCTTGGCCGAAGTTGCAGGTTTCCGGCAAGTGTGATCAGC
The DNA here is from genome assembly GCA_023525975.1 of Smallanthus sonchifolius. Classification (NCBI taxonomy): domain Eukaryota; kingdom Viridiplantae; phylum Streptophyta; class Magnoliopsida; order Asterales; family Asteraceae; genus Smallanthus; species Smallanthus sonchifolius. Next base: position 90,482,812 of record CM042032.1, on the reverse strand, counting down.
CTGAGTTGGAGGTTTCCGAAACTCAAGATCTGGGTTTCGTTTTAGTTTTAATTTTTTGAGCAAGTGTGATCAGACGATTAAACAAGAAACTCACCTGCAACTTTGGACACACCTGTCCATGTCGTCGGAAAAACGATTTAAACAAGAAAAACGATTTAAGTCCATGACAATGATGTATCCGTTTAAGCCAAAGATGAGTTGCAGGAGAAGGAGAGAGGACGGAGGAGGGGTTTGGACAGGCGGAGCCACCATGGGGTGGTCAGAGATGGTTGCCGGAGACGGTGGTGGCTGGCGATGGTGGTGGACCGCGGTGATATGTGTGTATATATATATATATATTTAATAATTATTTTTATTAAATGGCATTTTAGTCGTTTTTGCAAAACTTAACAGAAAAATTAAAGTGAGTTAGTTTTAATACCTAAACCCGTTACAAAATTGAAAGCATAATACTCATACTTGCAACTTGATACCCTTAGTATCCATACATGTTATTTTTCATAAACCATAAGGACTAACCGTGTAATTAACTCTAAAGAAAATTAAGTAGGGTGAAAAGTATGCCGTAAATACTTAATACACATGATTAGTGTGAAAATGATATTATTTTACATATAATGCAAGCTTTTAACATTGTTGGTAGAATGGTAGGGATGCTACGAGGACATGTATCAGTAATCTTAGTTTCATACCCGGTCGTAAAATTGTAAATACTTAATACCATGGGGCAAGTGGGCTGCTGAAATACGCGATCCAAGAAAAACTCGAAACTTTTAATACCGCTGAAGAAGCTGCAAGGGCTTATGATGCTGAAGCCAGAAGGATCCGTGGTCCCAAGGCTAAGGTCAACTTCACCGATAAACCTACACCCAAACACCAGAAATCAACTCCTAACCCTAACCCTGCCTGTGGGTTTGTTGAAGAGAAACCACAAGCTGTGGTGAAATCATTCACTCCATCTGCCTTTTGTTTCAGTTCTGATCAGAGCAGCAACTCTTTTGATTTCCAGTATTGTGCAAAAACTCCAGAGATCTCATCTGTGCTTTCTGAGGCTACTTTTATGGAAGATGCTAATCCTGCAAAAACAGAGTCCGGAAATTTGGTGTCAGATTATGAAAAAAGTGATGATGATCTGCTCTTTGAGATGCCATTTCTTGAAGGTAACTGGGATGCTTTCCTCAATGGAGGTGATGCTACTCAGGATGGTGGTAATGTGATGGATCTTTGGAGATCTTCCCGTGATGATGAATGTAGCTTTTTAATTAAATCTTTTCTAGTGTGTATGTAAATAATGCTTTACATTGTCAGTAAATTCTCTTTTGACTAGTGTCTAATTGAGGATCTTTGAATTATGTAATGGTTTGTGTTTCATAACTATGCTCAACTTCATTTATATCTAATGATGATCGATTTTGAGTTCAGATATTTGATGTGCGATTACTGTTTCTTGGACTCAAAATAGATCCCCCGCCCCAAGTAAGGAATATGAGAATATATAGCAGTAAAAGCAAGAAAAACCTTTTAAAATTCCCTTCATTTTTGCTTTGTTCTTCCCCTGGACATGAATCAAGACGACGTCGTGCTTTCTGTTTTCAATTTTCGTGCAAGAAATGTTGTTTGTTTCCCCTTAATGTCATCATTTTGTTTTCTGGTTTTATGTCTTTGATCAAATCTTCATATTGAAGCCTCGATCTTTTCATTTCAAACAATGAATATAGCTTCATACAAGTTTGATGTTTCAGATTCCTCAACTCTGTTTCTCTCTTTAGTTGCTTCTGCTACACTAGTTTCACACAATCCGAACAGAGTTGGTATAAGGTATGATTTCTCAAGGCTCAAGATAGTCAACAATGGATTAGTCGTAGGAATGATCAGAATCCCAGAGTTTTATCAGCCTGCTATGTAAGCATCCAAATTGATATTTTGTTTCAACGGCTTGACATAAGTAAAATCATGTCTGGAGCCAAAACTAGCAATTTTCCCATCAAAATATTGGAGTTCACCTATGGGTACTACAGATCAGATTGCCAAAGATCAAGGTTGGTTTTTGTTTATTCACACAATACACCACCAACAATCTTCTTTAATAAACGAAGTATGTATTCTTTTAGGTGGGTTTGCATTGTGATGTAGCAGTCGATTGGAGATATTTAATATCTACCAACGAAATCTATAGCTTGAAAGCAGTGTATTGTATGAAAAAAGGCTTAACCTTTTGTTACCTTTGAAGATCTATTTCTCTTTAGTCATTCATAAATTGAATATTTGCAGGCACAATTTGTTGCTAACGCACAGGCTTTCTCCAAAAAGTGTTCCATAGGGTTTTACTTGTGAACAAGCAGGAACATGAGCCTTCTAGTGTTTGGTTTCAGTAAATTATTGAAGATGTTTATATTTAATTAATCCAAATACGATTTGTCTTCATGTATATCTTCAACCTGCTTATGAATTTGGACTAACAGATGCAACTGTAAATTATAATATTAACCTACTGAGAGTGAAGTTATGCATGATGAGATATGTTGCAAGCGGTAAATCTTTGTTATTGTTGTTTTGTGTAATCAATACCTAGAGGTTGCATGGGGTATTTGGACCAACTCTTTGTTTTCATTGATCCTTCTTTTGGTCCTTGTAACAACTACATCAATACAACTACCGAGTTTCAAGCAGATTAATTGGCCACATGATCAATCGTACTTTAATACTCCAATTTCATCGGTGAGCAACATTTCAACTTATTTTACTTTGTTCTTTTACCCTTGTTCCATTCCTTATTGTATGTGGAACCAAGGAGAGCGTGTTGTGTATGGGTTATGTAATCAAGTTGCTCAAAAGGGAGGCATACAAATCCAACATTGCTGAAAATCAAGGCACCGGCTCTTCTCCAAAGTTCAAGTTTGCTTGTCAAGTTCCAGGCCTGGAGCTCCGGCTACGGAGGCATTCTTTCTCTCTGGAGCTCAGACTCCAGATGACTCATGTCCCTCTCCAAATCACTAGCTCCGGACGAGGACTTGTGCAAATCATGACACTAATCCAGAACCAACCTCTTTTTCAGAGCACAAGCACCGGTACATACGACCGTGACAAAATAATAAGAATATCGTGTTATAGGCACGACGTATCTCGATGTTGACATTATGTGCCAAGTACACAAGGGAGATGATGTGTCATACATAATCAATAACTAGGATTCTGACCCAATAGTAGACCATTACTAACATGCTACCACATTCAAATGTCTTGAATGCACACGACACGATGGTGTATGATGGAATTCTATCTTCCTTGAACTGTCTATTCACTTCTACTTATTTATACATTAATACTTATTTTCACGCTAAAGTCTAGGGGAGAAATCCTCTCTTATTGTGGCAAGACGACAGTGGGCTACACGTGGGTATTCATTCCAGACTTTCCCGCCAAACTTAAAGCTGCTTAAAGAAGGAGATGAGCCAAGTTGAGCCAACTTTAGCTTTGGCTCTGGCTCAAAATTAAACGAGCTAGCCTGACTTCAAACTCTTAACGTGCTGAAATTTGAGTTCAAGTGGTTTTGATAAAATGCCGTTAACTACCGTTTTAAATAATAATACATAAAATCAGTTGGGTTAGCTAGACATGTTATAGATGTAAAATTGTTAGAAAGATTTTTTAAATGAACATAAATTAATAAGAAAGATTTTTAGGACAAGTTTAGTTAACACGGCTTATTTACTTTCGTTTAAAAGGTCTGGTCTGGTGTGCTTAACGTTTAAGGGCGTGTTTGGGATTACTTTTGGAACCTACTTATTAACTTCTTCAAGAAGTCAATAAGTTAAAAGTTTGTTTGAATAAGAGTGTAAAAGTTGATTTTTAAATGATGGAAAAGTTAAAAGTTTTCAAAAAGTAATCCCAAACAAACAAGAACCCTACTTCCTTTCCGTGGAATCATAGTAAGGGCCGTCGTGCAGATTCAACAGACCTGCTGCACATCTTTGTTACGATCACAAAGGTACCGTTTCTCCAATTCCCTTTTCGAAATGAAATTGCCTGTCGTATCATCAAATAATAAGAAAACCTAATCAACTCGTCGGTTTCCCTTCCATTAATATGATTTCCGTATGGTTAAGCGATGATAGTTTTCTATCTCAGTTCAGTTTTAAGGGTTTTTGATTTCTCCATAATCTTGATTTGTCTGTTTGTTTATTTTAAAATTAGTGTCTTCCAATTATCCAAGTGTTTGGACTATCTTGTAATGTTATCTGTTCATTCTTCAGATAGTGCGACTTGTTATTATGTTCATTTCTAAAATTTCGAGACTTGGAGCTCAGACGTTCAAGGGCTTATCAAAAGGTTTCCTCTTTTTTAATACTCTATGAATTTTCGTTATAAACTCTTGCCTTAATATGTTTGCTTGGAATAGACCGTGTTCTGATTTAAGTTGGTTTTGTATACTAATATTTCTTTTACATAATCTCTGGCTTTCTTAGTGTCAAATTGATAAACCCTCTTTTGTGGGACGGTTTTACATTCCATCCTTGTGATAAGTATTAACTTCATTATCCTGGTTTGAGTCTCAAAACATTAGTCTGGATATTGACATAACCCTTGCACTAGAGTTAACTGTTTGCATCTTTGTTTGAGGCCAAATGCTCGCATACTGTAATTGGTCTGGATCATATGTATACTGATATTCCACATTTAGTGTTGTTTGAAATGAGCTATGTGAGCTTTGCCAGATTATTTTTTCATTTATTAAGGTGTTTGATAACTAAAGTGCTATCAATTCATTGATGATGTTTTCACTTTTCACTGTTTCTGATTCCTTTTATTTGTCAAATTGCAGCCCCACTAACAATTGGACCAAAAAGGTCGTTTTCTCCTATAGTTCAGAGCGATTATTTGGAGCCCTCGGTTAGTTTGCGATTACTTTATTCATGAAGCTTAGGTGCATTTCTTGTTTCAGATGAATTGAATTACTTCATGATTGGAAATAATACAACAAACTAATCTTTGTTCAACACTTAACCGGTGCAAGATGTCAGGAGACCTCAAATTTGTGGAAACAGAGGGTTATAACTTACTATATATACTCTTTATAGAATGAAATTGGCTGTTAAGTTCAGTGACAATTGTGTTTGGTGGTTGCAGTTTTGCTTTTTAGCTGAAATGGCTAACTAATTTATAAAATTATTGCCAATAAAATCATAGTTATAAGATGCAGTTCAGAGTTTTTGATGAAAAATAGCTTGACCTTATCTTTTGATTTACTTGCTGCTTGCTTTTTGTTGGTGACAACTTTAAAATTTCCCTCTCTATTATAATATCATATTCCTAATTTTTTCAGAGCTGTAAATTATTCTCCACTACAGCCACCGGAAATTCACAAGAAAATAATGAAAACCCAAAGTGAGTATATAGGTTCTCTCAAGAACCCCGATCATACGTTTCTTAATTTTCTTTTCCTATTGTGTTTAGTATGTCAGGACACATGACAAATCAGAGTCAGATTAGAGAATACATGTCTATTGGTTTATGAGCATCTAGTTACAATCTGTCTGCAGGGTCTCTGTGACCTTCTTTGACAAAGATGGAGAGCAAGAAATTAAGGTTCCCGTTGGAATGTCCATGTTAGAAGCTGCCCACGAGAATGACATAGAGCTTGAAGGTCGCTTCACTTATGCACCCAAACTTAATTTAGCAACTCCTATTTGATTCACAGTTTTGTGCCTTCACAATTGAAATTTGATTACAGGAGCTTGTGAAGGGTCACTTGCTTGTTCCACGTGTCATTTGATTGTCCTGGTATGCTGTTACATTCTTTGGTAAATACCATAAAAACAACTCACTTTCTCAGTCTGCATGAAAAAGTTCCTCAACTGGGTTCTACATATTGAAGTCCTTGAACTTCTTAGATTTATACAAGGGGGAATTTCATATATATACCCCTCTAAACCTCCTTAATATCATATATATCCAACTAAATTTCAAATATCAAATATACCCTTTTTCAATAATGAAAATATCATATTTACCCATTTTAATTTATTTTATTAATAATATGACCGTTTTACCCTTATTTCCTCAAAACTTTGTACACTTTATATTTACATTTTTTTCAGATTGACATAAAAGTTTTATATTTATCCATCTATTTTCAGTGATAGGTTTTATTTGGGTTGACATCTATCACAATAAAACTAGTATAATCATAATGATAATGATCACCCACACTATGGTGGACCCTGTTCATGGATATTTTTCCAGGTAAATATTTTACATAAAAATCCAAACTGCAGGTTAACATCAAACTTAAATTAATAATCCACGATCCATTTTTCCGTTTTTGTTCGCCGGATTTGAGGGGGATGATCTTCACAGCATTGTGAAGATGAGTTTTGGGAAACTGATGATTAGACGTCGGAAATGAAACTGTACTTTGATCGCCGGTGAAACACTGCTGCCAGTGGATCAATACAAAAAGAGGGTACTTTTAGTGAATGAGAGTAAAAGAGAGGACAGATAAATGGAAGGGTCACTTCTTTGATGATCATTGTGAAACAGAAGTTCAATATCACACACAGATTAGTCTTGCTTTTCCCTAGGATTGACGGTTTTGTGACGAAACATGAGCTCGCTGAATGGAACCTTGGGCAATTGCAGGGAGAAATTGAAGCAATTGCAGAGGGAAGACCTAGGAGAAATTGATTTGGGTTTGGAAGAAATTGAGAAACAGTGCTTAACGAAAAGTTATCAAGGGTAAAATTCTCTTAGATTTAAAAAAGGGTATATTTGATATTTTGAAGTTTGGTTGGGTATATATGATATTAGCGATGTTTAGAGAGGGTATATATGGAATTCTCCCTTCATATAGACGTGAAATTAATGGTTACTTGCATAGTAGCATGTACATGCACTCCACGTGTATGTGGTGACTATGCAAGCAAGTGACATTTACGATTAATTTTGCAGGCTTATATATATCTAACAAGTAATAAGTCAAGATTCCGTTGAGGAAATTCTTCATGCAAAACGAGAAAGTATGTTGAGTTTTTTTAGGGGCATTAACCCTTGTTTAAGACTGCAGTTAATTTGTTTTCATTTTACACATGCATGATTGGCATTGGTCAGGATGTGGAACAGTATAATAAGCTGGAAGACCCTACAGATGAAGAGAATGATATGCTAGATCTTGCTTTTGGGCTGACTGAAACGTAAATGTTTACATGATTTTTTTTTTACAATTATATCATTTGTTGATGCTAATTAAGGTGTGTGTTATGTTGTGCAGGTCTCGCCTTGGTTGTCAAGTAATTGCAAAACCTGAACTTGATGGCCTTCGTCTTGCCCTTCCTGCTGCTACTAGAAATTTTGCTGTTGATGGATACAAACCAAAACCACACTGACCATATTTATTTTGGATCAAAACTAAAAACCATTTTTGTAGCATTTGCATTGGAGTCTAGGCTTAATAACAGTTAATCTTGCAAATAATTAATGCCTTGGGTTTTACAGTTTATGATTGTTGAAGCTTACTTGATTTAAGATGTGTATCATGTGTGGAATTAGATGTTTACTAAACACTTGGTGGTTATTGCTATTAAATATATTGTGGCTTGGTATGGTCATATTAAGTGTCACTGTGTAAGTAGAATTTATTTTAGGTAGTTATTTGGATATGGAGTGTCATTTTTGGACCGACAAATTAAAATGATGATCTATGATAACACCAGACAATGTAATCATGCAAGAAGAGAGGCATTGCTTGCCATTAGGGTAGGTGGTATGGTTGAAGGATGAAGCGGGACGGGAAGGAGGCTGGGGTGGAAGGATTTGCGGGAGGGGTTTGTGGGAAGGCTATCCTGATCTGGGGAGAAAACAAAGAAGAAAATTAAGGACTCGGGAGCAAGAAGCGAGAAGGAGGTTTGTGTGTGTATTATATACATATAGGATAGATATTATATAATTTATAAATTATGTTCTTGGTTTTCTTTAGTTTTCGTATAATTATATGGTTTTGTAGAACAAGTAAAGAGCACATATGTATTGAGTTAGAAAACGTATTTTGACCCGTTAGTTGGCCTTTGTTGACCCAAACAATGAAAATGATGGGTGGTGCTGAATGGCCAAATTTGATCAATGTCTTTTCTTGACATGTTGTATGCATTTTTCTCATGTTTTGTTTATCAGCCAATTTTTTGGACTCATCCCTGGAAAACACGTTTTCACATTATCACCACCCTTTATGTTTATTTTTCATCACCAAATATTTGTTTATAATAAATGAAATCATTTATAAAGTGTGTTCTTTTTCTTGGCTTTGAGTAGCAACAAAGTATGCTCAGAAAGTGATATACCTAAAATAATTAGTTATGAATACATCAAGACATTGTTAAATACTATTGTTACAGTTTTACTTAATTTAAACATGTTATATCTTGTAAAAGGATCTGCCTGCCTGCCACCAAATTTCTAACGGCAGAGTCTGGACTAGACACAAGGGATGGCGATTACAATCACCGAGCGAGATTTATGTATATATATCTTAGATCCAAGGGTCAAAATGTAGTTCAAGTTAATTAGAAATTTTTTTTTTTTTTTTGAAAACTAGTGCAATTCAGCATGATTGCTTCATTTAGGACACAATGCACAGATTTAAGAAACTTTTTCAACATCTGAGCTCAAATCAAGAGTAATGATATTATAGTGTCTCATGCATTAAAAGTAGTATATCTACACAAGATCAAAAGGACCATTGTTTGTTGTAGTTACTGATCCTTGTAAGGGGCGAATAAGATGGATGAATTGTGTCCTCCAAAGCCGAAAGAGTTGGATAGTGCCACCTTTATATTCAACTTTTCCTTTTTTGCACCAACCAGCACGTTTTTATCCTAATTAAACCACACTTTTATTTCATTAAAGATTCAAAAACATATTCACTGTAGAAAGAAAGGAGGTGAATACATACCACACCGACATCTGGATTTTCAAGATTGATGTTTGGATGGAGCCATCCCGTTTGTATAGCCTACATAATGGTGTATATCGTTATTGAATCCGATCCTCCTTATAATTTAACTTGTGCATGCTGAATTTAAAATATCATTTACCTTAACAGTAGCTACTGCTTCAACAGCACCAGCAGCCCCAAGCAAGTGACCTACCATGGATTTCGTGGAGTTTATCTTCAACTACACAAAATCAGTCACTCAACCACAATTAACCCTTTGAAGTTTGAGATTGCTTATTAAAACTGATTTTAATCAACTTTACCTCAGAATTGTCTCCAAAACAGCGAATGATAGCTTCATATTCACTTAGATCACCAGACTGTGTAGATGTAGCATGTGCATTTATGTAATTTACGTCTTCTCTGGCAACCCCAGATTGAGCCAAAGCCTTTTCTATGCATAGAACTATTCCTGTCCCTAATTACAGTAGCCAAAACAACTAAACTATATGCAAATTCCAGAAAATGCGAAAAAGAATCACGGGAAACAAGAAAATCAGAAAAGCAGTCTTTACCAGAATTTTTCTTGAAAAATGAAAAAAAAAACCACAGCTTTCTACTATACAACTGCAATTTGGAGACATCTCAACATTGCTTTCCAGAATTTTCCTTTAAATATTTGGTCTGTGTTTTTCAAAGTTTTCCAATCTTTTCTAGCCCACCATTGCATCCGTCTACCACCATGTTTGATTACAATATTTTTTTTATTTTCTGATCGTATCTTAAAAATGTTTTCCAAATATTCAGTAGTATTTTAAAAATAGAAAAATGTTCGAGAAAGCTAGAGATAAGTGGAGAAACTTTTGTGCCGCTAAAGATGCTCTAAACTTACCATCAGGGTGAGGCTCAGTCATGTGATATGCATCACAAGTGAAACTTCCCCCCATGAATTCTGCATAAATCTTTGCATCTCTTGCCTGCCAACCAGTTTTTCATTCGAGTTGCAAAATCATCAAGGACAATCAATAAATAAACAAATAAATATGTGTAGAACTGAACTGAGATATACCTTAGCATGTTCTAACTCTTCTAGAAGGAGAACACCAGCGCCTTCTCCCATTACAAATCCATCACGACTCTGCTCCACCAAAACAACATTAAAAAAATTAGAATATGTTTTATTTGAAAGACCTGTGAATATTTAAATTATACCACATCCCAAGGGCGTGACGCTTTGGTTGGATCATCATTCTTTTGTGAAAGACTATTGCAAGCAACAAACCCTCCAAGTCCTACCAAATAAATAATCATTTTATGATGATAATTCATGGAGAATGGATAAATAGTTGCGTTTACTTAAACGCAAACAGCAAAATGTACCATTCATGTTTTATAGACGTTTGAAACATGCTTTGTTTTAACCATTTAATCAAAATTGTTACCATTTCTTATAAAAATATGCAATCTAGTGATTGTTTGCAACATATGAACCATTTTTTCATCATTTACAGCAACAATTTGCATACTTTGGTAAGAAACGGGACAAATGTTGCGTTAAATGGTAAAAAGAAGTATATTCCAAATATCTGGTGAAAAATGATACTACTTTGAATTGTCTTGCAATTTGCCCTTTATTTAACTAATACCTATAGGAATGATGGCTGAATCAGAACCACCAGAAAGCATCATATCCTGCAAGTTTTAACCCGTTTAGTCCAAACCAAGAGTCTGTAGGTGAATTATAGAGAATGAGGCAAGTGAAAAATGATGCTTACAGTTTCACCTCTGATAATATGATTAGCTGCATTTAGTATACAATAATTACTTGTAGCACAAGCTGTAGAAATCGAATAATTTGGTCCCATCCAACCCTAAATATCACCAAGCATAAGTCCACTAAATTTCATAAAATAATTTGCAACAAACTGATTAATTACCAAATCCATTGCAAGCATTGCCGAGCCCATATTAGTCGTTGCAAACGGGACACAAAACGGATTCATCTTTTTGTTTGAAACCCTCAATGCTTCAATTGCATCTTGAAATACCTGTTTAAACAATATAACATTCAAAACTGTTGATAATATTGTATTAGAAAGCTAAAACTAACCTTCATGCCACCAAGTGCAGATCCAATTATGACACCGCATTTTGTTATGTCTAGATTTTTCATAACATCTTTTGTAACACCGCCATCTTCCAACGCCTTCTTGCCAGCAGTTAGCAAGTAAAGCATAAACTTGTCTGCCCGTTTTGAAAGTTTCGGTGCGATCCATCCATCAGCTGAGAATGACTTAATTTCTCCTGCAATTTTCTGAAAGCAACCATTTTTGGGATTGATCATTAAAACTGCTTATTGCTGTTGGAAATAAGCAATTTAAAACAAGTCATAAAAAGTGGATAAGCAGTTTTAATAATATATTGCAACAACAGAGGAGTATGAGTATGTATAGTTACAGTAGGAAAGTGTTGGCAGTCGAAAGACTCGATTTCACTTATGCCACTAACACCTTCCAGTAGATTCTCATAGAAGACATCTACAACATCACCAACCGGGGATACCACACCGAGCCCAGTCACTACAACTCTTCGTTTCTTGGTGACTGGTTTCTTCTTTGTTGTTGCTTCTTTTGCAGGCTGCACAGCAATTGCCATGGCTTTGCCTAAACAATCCATCATTAAAAAAAATTATGCCTTTTCGGGACTTTAAGAATCATAACTGGGAGGGAGTACCTGTTTGCTTGTGAATGCGATTGATACTTTGAAAACCAAAAATACAAGACAAGGGTTTGGATTTATAATATTCCTCGCAGGGCTCCAATAGGTTCATAATACTCGACCCGTATAACGACGACATCAATCCACCGCCACCGGAGATCGCCGCTAATTTCCTTCTGGCGGAACGGCTGAGCCTTTTGGACGCCGGCGCTGGTTTGAGACGGTGGAGGTTGTTATCGGCGGAAACGGAGATGCAGGCAGCCACTAGCCATGTGCAGAGTGGCGACGCAACCACCATTCTGAAAAGGTGATGATGATCGGTTGAAAAAATAATATGAAACGGGTGGCTGCTAAGCTAGGCTTGATAATGTGATCGTCCACATAAAAGATACACCTGAAATTTGCAAAATAAAATCCATTCCCAGAAACAAAACTAATTTCTCTAGAATTATAATTTAATTTAATGTTTAAAGAGAGAGACCCAAACCAGATATTCTGAGTATCAACTATCAAATGCCCAAATGCTACATTCAACATTATTTTATCAAGTCTTAAACGAACACTTGTTTGTCTTTTTCACAAACTTCAATTACCCGACTAATTGACATTTAATTTATAAACATGTGTTTACTCCACTTCAAAATACATACATAAATAGAAGATTAGGGAAAAAAAGTTTGTTAATGGCTCGATATCATGTTAGGGTTGGGGAAATCCCGCAACCAGTGTTTTTTTTATATTGAGCATCAATATATAAGAGTATAGCACATGGTATAAAATAACTAACTACATAATGGTCCATATACTAAACATAATGATATAATACACCAAACGACTTATATAATTTATCTAACATTAAACAAACACTTCTTTGTCTTTTCCACAAACTTTAATTAAAAATACTCCCGACTAATTGACATTTAATATAATTTATAAACATGTGTTTACTCCACTTCAACCTCCTCATGTCTTTAATAATAATACATACATATGTCTAATAAATCAAAATAGTTAATAATACATACATACATATATATCTAATAAATCAAAATACAAGTATGTCCTCATTAAATATTTAATATTAGTTTAAGTAGAGTATAAGTAACATTTGCTATTTAAAAAAAATATATTTAACATTTAATTTTGTCATACGTCTTACCTTTATTAACTTAACTTTTAAGTGCAACATTCAAATATATAAGTTGTATGTCTTATTTTCTTCTTCTTTTTTTTTAATAGCAATGTTTTTAGAACCGACCGAACAACAAAATGGCTTTCTTACCGGTCCACTGGTCGGACCACTTAGACTAGATTTAAGAACCAGATGACATCATAAACAAAAGAAAAAATAAAACTATTTATATACATCTAATTTAAATAGAATATGAAAATACTATATGTGACATCCGACATTTTCAGGTTAACTCCGTTAACACCAACATCATTATCTCAAACATTTATTTATTCAAACTCAGTCATCTCGAACATTCACTCATGCATTACATTTAATTATGATTAGTTAGATGTGTCAGTTCGCACAAACACGTAGAATTACCGGATCGCACACGAGTCTAACCCGGAACGTTGGTGAACCAATAAAAATAATCGCAAACAATTATTTTAATATAAATTATGTGAATTTATGTGTGTAGTGATTTTTCTGTGAATTATGTGAACTTTCGTGAAATCGCGTACGTTTACGCGGAACATTGTGACTGTTACTGCTTTAGTAATTTTTATAAAGAGATTTTATAAAAATATTTATTTAAAATAATTTTATTTAGTGGATTAATTAAATGAGTTGTAAAACCCATTTAAATTAGTTCATGGGCTATCTAAACCCAATTTTAAACTCATGCATGCATATTTAAAGATTTTATAAAAATTAAAAAAAAACCCTATTCTCCTCTTCCTCCTCAAAAGTGTCGATCCCAAACCCCCTCCCCCTCCCCCTCCCTTTTTTGCGCCGAGACCATCAAAGCATTCAAACACCATCCTTTCTATCTTCAATCTTGCAATTGGACTTGTATTTGATCTTTCCTAGGCGTTGCTAACACTACTACGTAAGTTATTTCATCCGATTTCATCACTTTTTGAATTCTAGAACTTTGATTGAAACCCTATTTCATCCAAACATGAGTTTTTACAATAAAGTTGTTAACTTTAACATTGTTTTACATGTATTTGATGATTTTGTTGTTATTTGGAAAACCCTAGTTGCATATGATTGATAACTTGTTAAAAGAAGGGACTTTTTTATTATATGATGATGTAGGATTGCATGATAGATGTGTTTGATGTTTGTTATGGTTATAATCATGCTAGTTAGGTTGTATGCAATTGATTTGGTGCTTTGAATCTCGTTAAACAAGCTAGAAATCATAACTTACTTATAAAGAAAACTTTTTGTGAATTCTATCTTGCATACTAGACATGATTAGGATGATATGATGATGTTTATGTGTTACTTGATTCATGTATAAGTGATTTGTGAAATTAGATTTCTAATACCTAGCTTGGTTTTGCAAACTTTCTAAAAGAGGAAACTTTAATTGTCTAAAGTGTTCATAGCTTGCTAATTAGACATGTATGATATGGTTTAATGATAGCTACAAGTTAGTTAGGATATAATAACATGTTGTAACGTGTTAGATATCTCAAAACATGCATGATATTCATAACTTACTATACTTGGAAACTTTAATTGAAGTATGATCTGCATGTTAAGTTCAAGGCATTGTTATGTGCTATGATTACCTAGGACAAGTAAGATTTATGTTGTGAACATATGGATCATGCAAACATGTTGTAAATGATTAACAAATGGAAACCAAACTTTGTGTTCATACATTATATAAAATTAGAAACTTGTTGATCGTGCATTGTGTAGACATAACTTGCCATGCTAAGATAATTATGAGTTGTGTAGCATGAAACTTGAATTACTTGTGTACTATGTTTTAGTATTCAAATCAAACATTAAATCACTAACGGGTCACCAACGGGTCGTCGGGTCAAACTTGAGTCAAACTTGTAAATCTTTTCTAAACACTTAAACAATGGTATAGTTTGGATACTAAGGGATCATGTTAACCTACACGAACACACACTTATAGACCTATGGTTTTAGGTGGCAGTTAGAGGTCCAACTGTTTTTCTTAGCTTTCATCTGCACACATACTAAGGTGAGTTTCACTACCCCTCTCTTTTACTTACTTTCCTTTTGGGGGGAGAAAGCATGCTCGCAAAATTTTGGATATTGTATTATTGTATTATCGCTTGTTTACTAAAGTGAAAACATACCACATAAGTCCTTACATTCTCGAATCGTTAGTATTGGAACATAGCGAGGTAATTTGAATAGCACTACTGGGTTTTGACAAGCCACACCAGCGTTAGTCGCGCTAACACGACCGAAGGTCGAACGGGTGTAATATTGACCTAAACATTTGACATTGTTCGGTAGACATGGTGGAAGGCAAACAAACACAAACAGTCAGCTTCGGTTTCGAAACACTTGTAGTAGCATGACATAGACTAGCTATCTATCGGTATACATTATTTACACTATCTTGCAAACATCAAACTTTTACTTATATTCAAACTTTTACTTACATTCAAACTTGTGAACTCACCAACCTTTGTGTTCACACTTCTTAGCATGTTTTTCTCAGGTCGCTAAGGTATTAAGCACGAGCATAGGACATGCATGGAGTCCCATCATTTTCAAACACTAAACGTATTTTATTTATTTAAACTGCATGGTTTGGGCGCCTTGTTTTGCGTATTTGATTTTACTTGCATTGGATTTTATTTACGTTTTCGCAACATTTTCAAACTTAAAGATTGTTGTCTCGTGACTATGAGTAGCAATGGTATTTTATTTAAATTCATATAGAATCGTTCCGTGTAACTAATGACTGAGATCCTGATGTGTCACGCGCCTCGCGGTAAAACCCTGCAGGTGGATTTTGAGGGTGTGACACTATATGTTTTAGTTCTTGGTCCGACCAACCGCTCTAGTTGAGTTCTAAAAACACTAAATAGCATAAATTGAATTTTATTAATTTCAAATAAAATAGTAAGTTTACATTTATGACAAAATGAGTTTATGTAATCTCAAACTAAGGCTTGATTCTTATCCTGTTTGCTTAGAATTATGTATGAATTAGTATTTCTGGAATGAAATCGAATCAAACTTGTTTTTATAGGGAATGGTTTCGATGGCCATTTTTATCTATTCAAGAAGTTTGCTTTATTAAACCTAATTTTGATGTGTTTTTTCAAGATATTTGCTATGTGGTTGAATCTTATTTTGAGTATTCACAGTAGCATCTTCATTTTTATAATTTAATTAAATATTTTTTTTTAAATTTGGTTTTATCTCTAACATCCTATTCTTCATCTCTATTTCATTCACAAACACATAATTTATTATTTTTTTTTTCTTAGACACTCACAAAATATATAGATATCGATGCATAGTGGATCTCTATATTTAGAGAATCATTATTTACAAAACTCTAAAATTTAAAGATGAAGATGGAGATACCGATGGGGTGCAAAATAGATGAAATCTCTAAATAATGAAGATAAAGATAGAGACTCTATTATGAATGTTCTTACAATTTAGTCGCAGAGTTTTCATATTAAAGTAAACAAATTGTTACCTGATTCTTTAACCACATTTGTTTTTATATTAACAATCATTATAATCCAAAAATTAAAAATAATATTGAACAAACTAACTCATATTTCGCTTTATATAGTTGCTACTTGCATAATGTACAACTTTAAACAAACTAACGACATCACTTAGACCTGTAAACAAACCGAATGAACATGCCTTGGTTCGTGTTCATTCGTTTAAATTTAATCGAACAAACGATCGGACACGAACAGTTAAACGAACGATGTGTTTCTTGTTCGTGTTCGTACATTAAGAAAATGAATGTATTCGTTTATGTTCGTTAGTTAATAGTATAAACGAATGTTCACGGACGTAAATGAACATAAGCAAACACCATGATCAAGTAACCATAAATATCCTAACATAACAACCATCAAAAGTAACTTCAAAAGTAAACAAATAGTCAAATACATCTAATTAAAGCCTAAAACAAGCTTTAAAACATCAATTCACCATCATCATGATGAGTTGTTATTCAGTAGCATGCACATTGGTTTAAAGAGGATTGAGAAAATGGATTGGACTACCAAGTGTAAATATGAAAATGTTATGGGCTTACCTTGATTGGGTTACTAAGTGTAAATATGAAAATATTATGGGCTTACCTTGATTGGGCTACTAAGTGTAAATATGAAAATATTATGGGCTAACCTTGGACTAAAAAATAAATTTATATAAGATTATGAATTTCATTAAATGTTTTCCTCACAAGTGTTGGTGCATACATACTCATTGCTCAAGTATAATTCATATATTTTGTCCTTTCAGAAAAAAAAAAAATAATAATTCATATATTTTGATGATGATTAAAATGATAACATATGAGTTAAATGACACTTGAAAAATATTCACATGTTCATATTTCAATCTTCTAGAAACACAAATCAACCAAAGTGAATAGAAAAATCCAAAGGCGGCTCACGGTCGAATCAACCGGCAATAATATTGTCTTAAAACGCTAAAGAGTGATGTTCAAGACAGTCAAGTATCGTCTATGACACAAACAAATGTCTTGGTATCTTAAGTTTCTTTTTTCTTTCAAATGAATCCTTGGTGGGATATTTTAAATGTGTTTATCTCTTACTTTGCTTAAAATTTTAAAGCCTAATCTCAACTTGATTTTCTTTGACCAAATAGTTATAAATGTCATTGTTAGGTACAATGTGAAGTAAAAGAGGCGTATGTAATCTGTTAGGTGTGGAGTCTCGTTTAGAGGCAGCCGGCCCTAATTAGGGTTAGGTGGCCCTAATGGGCCTATCTCTACGGTTTGGGCCTAACTTGGAGAACAAGTTAGGAACCCTAGTTTTAATCTATAAATACCCTATATTGTAATTGTAATATGTGTGCCTTTGAGCTTAATGAAATAACCTAGTTGCAGCCCGTGGACGTAGGTCCCCCACTGGGACCGAACCACGTAAAATTCTTGTGTCATTTATTTTCTGTTTTATAATCGTTTGTGCATGTGTGTGTTGATTCTACTACGCCACTTTGTTCCTAACAAGTGGTATCAGAGCTTTGGCTCGTTGTTACACACGGTATTGCACGGAAGAACGATTCGCAAAGGAAAACCCTAACTGCTACAGTGCCGCCGCGTGAACAGTGATTCCGGTGTGAATAGTGTTTTCCGGTAAGGCGTGAACAGTGTTTTCCGGTCAGGCGTGAACAGTACCGGCATAATTTTTTCGCTTTTTCTGCTGTTGTTGTTCCAGGTTTGATTCGCAGCATAGTTTCTTGTTTTTTGGGCCGCTGGAATTAGGGTTTTTTCAAACCCTAGGTTACGCAAAAAAGGAAAGAAAACAAGGCTATTTTGGAGGAAAAAAGGGCTATTTCGGGAGAAAACAGGGCTGTTCGGGACTGATTTGCGGTGATTTTGCAATTAGAGTTTCTGTTGTGGATCTCTTGCAGTTGCTGGTTTCACTCGGGTTTGTGTTGCGGGTTAACAGTTTGATTGTTTCGGGTACCGGGTTAAACTCTTTGAAGCCGCTGATTAGGGTTTGGTTATAAAACTCTTGGATTCTTCGGGAAAAGGTTTGAGTTTTTTTTAAGTTCAGTTTTTTTTTACTGTTTATTATCAACCATAAATTGGGGAACCGGGTTATGTGATATTCATTATTGGGTTAGATTTGTTTGCGAGGTTTATTGCAGGGGCAAATCGGTCATTGATAGTGTTCGGTAGAACAACCGTCAAGTTCAGGCCCGTGAAATTGTTGTGTCTGTTCACTGTTTCTAATTTGTTCTCTTTGTTATGTTATAACTGAAGAAGGGATGGTCATGATTAGAATGTTCATCGGTTATGTATTTTGGTTGATGGGTCTGTCAAAATGGAACTTGAATGGGGTACTGGTGTTGGATAAACCTGGAGAAAATGGAACCAGCGGGTGTGCTGGTGACGACATAAGTGAAAAAAAAAGGGGAAGTCATGTGATATTACTCGGTTGAAAGATTTTTCGGTTAGGGTTAGCTGATCCGGTGTACGATCACGGAATCCTTGGTACCGTTTGCTTTCATGAAAGCTCTGCTGCTATTATAACCGTTTGCCGGTTAGCTGGTCTAGAAATGTGAAGTTGTTTCTTGTTCGGTGGTGATTAGTGGTACGACATTTGGCATGGGTTGGGATAACAGGGACAGTGGGAGCTGAGCATAGTTGACTTGGTGGTTCTGCATGGAGGTGTGGGACATTCTTTAGAGTCGGTGTCAAATATAATAAATTATGCTTCTGAGAATGTGTCTGGGTTGATGCATTGGGACTCAGTGAAGACAGTGAAGACTCTTGGGTTCGAGATTCGGGTATACTTCATTTCATGTTACCCACTGTAGTGAAGTGTTGGTGAATCTTACTGAAGACTTTGGGAAGATACGGGTTTATGTATCGCCGGAAGAAGGGAACCAACTTCCGAGTATTAAAGTCTTGGCTCGTTGCATCGGGTAGAGCTAAGTGGATTCATTTTGCAAGAGTGAATCCTGGAGCCACGGGGATGTCAGCTGAGTGCATTCGGAGGTTTAAACCAGGCCAGGGGTTTTGGGAACAGTGGGAGCACGGGGCGTGTTCTGGGTACAGTTCAAAACACCGTTGGGTTTTGAAGACTGGATTTCCTAATGGAAAATCTCTCCTGGGTTTCTTGCAGGTTTTGGAGAGTGGTGTTTCCTCTGGAAGTCTCTTGAGCCGGTAGTTTGAATCAGTGGGAGCCTGTTGAGATTGAGGATGAGTCAATGGCTGGTTTTTCCACAGCTGGGTTGTAGCTCGGGGGAGCTTCAACTGGCTCTTCTAGTAATTGAGAAGAGGGTTGCTGCAACTAGGAGGATTGGATTGAAGTCATAGCTTGTTTTATAGGAACTGAAGGCTTGGAGGACTTCTGTTATTTGAAATCTTAGCTTGTTCTTGGGAGCTAGAGGCTTGGAAACTTCTAATAGTAAAGTGTTAGCTTGTTCTAAGAACTGGAGGCTTGAAAGATTTCTGTTATTGAAGATTACTGGAGTTACT
The DNA here is from genome assembly GCA_023525975.1 of Smallanthus sonchifolius. Classification (NCBI taxonomy): domain Eukaryota; kingdom Viridiplantae; phylum Streptophyta; class Magnoliopsida; order Asterales; family Asteraceae; genus Smallanthus; species Smallanthus sonchifolius. The sequence continues at coordinate 90,462,997 of CM042032.1, read as the reverse complement.
GGTATAGGGTCTGCTTGGATTGAGGATTGCTCGTGCCTCCAAGTGGGAGATTGTTAGGTGTGGAGTCTCGTTTAGAGGCAGCCGGCCCTAATTAGGGTTAGGTGGCCCTAATGGGCCTATCTCTATGGTTTGGGCCTAACTTGGAGAATAAGTTAGGAACCCTAGTTTTAATCTATAAATACCCTATATTGTAATTGTAATATGTGTGCCTTTGAGCTTAATGAAATAAACTAGTTGCAGCCCGTGGACGTAGGTACCCCACTGGGACCGAACCACGTAAAATTCTTGTGTCGTTTATTTTCTGTTTTATAATCGTTTGTGCATGTGTGTGTTGATTCCGCTGCGCCACTTTGTTCCTAACATAATCAACATGAAATTTGTTTCTCTTGCTTGTAAAGAACGTCCACCATTGTTTGTGTTGATATATGTTGAGTTGCAAATGAAAGATTGTTGGATTTATGTGCTCATGACACAACTTATAACAATGTTAGTAAGAAGTAATGATCGTAAAAAGTTGGCCATTTGTATTTCTTGGTATGAATATTTTCTTTCAGTAAAAACCAAGACAAGGTTAGTCCGTGTTTGATTGAGCTAAAACTTTTAATATGAGTCAAAATCATTTTATTATGAGAGAGGTTTTTTTTAACAAATTTATCTCAAGTTTTGGTTCGCAATATTGTAAGTTTTTAAAGAATTTTTCAAAACTTATTTGGCTGATGTACAAGTATTGTATGTAATTTTAAAGGAGAAAAACGTATTACAAACATTCGAATAATGAAGTTCGAGAAAGAGTTTTTGACTAGTTCAGGTTGTGATGCTACCACTCTGACCGCCAAATGTTGAGGGTGGATATGTATTGAGAGAAGCAATCGATTCTCACATTTCATAACTCATCTAAAACATATTTGTTGATTCAGAAACAGAGACGTGCGATTCAGATGATTCTCAAGAAGATCCAAGCTTCGACATTTTAGAAGAGACCCGATCAAAATTATCAAATCTCTCTATCAAGAAAAAATCCAGATCTCGGTCATTCTACGTTGCCCTTTCTTTCTGCTGATTCCAAACGTTTTCTTCTAAAATTTCCAAATTCGTTATTTATTTTCAGTGTTTTCTTGGAAGTTGATGAGGATGCTGATTGCATAGAGACTGCTGCTCCTGAGTTTGATGAAAATGAAGAGAAAAGTTTTGAGATCGTTCAAAAGATGATTGAAGGTTAATCTGAGAACTCAAACAAACATGAAGATGAACTCTTTTGTTTATCCCCTTTTTTATTGGTAGGTTGTCAGGTGGAGAAACTGAAAGTGGATCAATGTAAACTGTATCTAAGAAGACATGGGTGCAAGAAAGATATCCTGATTCACCGCATCAAGGAGCACATTAGGTATACCTTAACAAATGCTTGTTGAAATGCCTCTTTTCATTAATTGCTAATCTTGGTGATATTGTAGTATTATGAATGGTGAAGGAGAACATACATACCCTGCTTCCAGTTTTGTTATGAATTGTAAAGGTAGGTCTTACTTTACCAGCCAGTTTCTGTTACCATTGGTGGAATATGATCTATAGTTTGCATTTCATATTTTGTTTCTAAGTGAAGTGAACTAATGCAGGTGATGCATGCACAGGGGATGTTGTTATGTTTGAACAGAATGTTTATGAAATGTCAGGGTCCTTTCATTAATATAGTACATAAATATGTTTCCTCTCTTGTTCTAAGTAGTTGAAACTGGTACGGATAAAGATTGTGAACCTATAATTTAAATTTGAATTTGAATATTTATCTCTTTTATTATCTTTTTTAGTTTATCATTATCTTTAGGTTGTTAGGAACTAGTATAAATATTTATCTCGTAGAATCGCCGACAGAGGCAACGGCGGGGATATTGTCGATCCATAGGATCGTAAGATCCAACGGTTGCGGAAACACATCCGGAAACTAGAAGCACAACTACAAAAGGAAACTGAACCAGAGATCGACGTTAGGAACGGAGGCTTTGGGGAAGAGGAGGATCCTTTCAATGGATGCAATCCTATCTACGACTCTCCACCACGGTACGATGAGTACAAGGAGGAGGATAATCACGATAGTGAACAAGTTGTAGTGTTCATGGGTTTTAGTGTGGATGAAGCATTTAAAATCAACTGTTTCCATCATATACCCAAACTTTCAGTCGTTGGGCTAGAATCGGAAGGTCTAGTTTCGACCAAAGTTTTTGCCGGAGTGCATGGAAAGGTGATTGAGGGTGGTGTTGCGGTGGATACCGGTGGGGATGCGGTGGCTGCTGTTGGAGGTATTGACTTGAGTTTGGAAGTTCCAATCAATATGCCGACAATCATGGGGGGCTTGAATGGTGATGCGCAGAATGTGGGATCAGAGCCATTTAATTCGTTATTTACAAATGAATGGTTCAATCTAAAAAATGATCAATTTTCTATGGATAAGTTATACGAGAAGATGGTGAAGATTTGTCGCGTTGGAGCCGAGTATGTTGGCGGCTCTACTATGGCTGTCATAGCACTCTAAAAGATAATTGGCACAAAGATTAAATCTAAACTTGTTCTTGTATATTGATTGGAATTAATTGAATTGAGTTACAAAGGTCCTTATTTATAACCTACCAATCCTAAACACATACGAAACTATATTAGACTCAAACTCTAACTAGGGTTAAAAAATAACTCAAAAACCTCCTAGTTTGCAAGTATGGCGATAACACCCCCCATACTTACACAAGACTTATTCTAACAATCACCCCCGTAATCTTGTGACACCAACGAGACTTCTCATCTCGTTAAACTTTAACCGTGCCAACGCTTTCGTGAGGATGTCTGCCTTTTGTAAATCTCCACTAACATGCTCCACCTTGATTTGTTCTCTCTCGATGCACTCTCGTATGAAATGGTATCTTGTATTTATGTGTTTGCTCCTACCGTGAAAAACCGGATTCTTCATCAATGCAATAGCCGATGAATTATCCACTTTCAAGGTCACAATTTCTTCCTTTTCACCGGTCATCTCAGACAACAAACCCCGAAGCCATAAGGCTTGACAAGCAGCCGATGTAGCCGCCATAAATTCCGCCTCGCAAGATGATAAAGCTACTGTCCCTTGTTTTTGTGAAACCCATGACACCGGTGCCTTACCATAGTAGAAAACAAATCCCGTTGTGCTTCTACCATCATCTACGTCAACCGCGTGACTACTATCACTATAGCCGAGCAAGGTGTGTGATCCACCTCTTGGATATAACAAACCATAATCGAGTGAGCCTTTCAAATAACGAAGAATGTGCTTCACGGCTTGGGCATGATTCTGAGTGGGAGTTTGCATGAACCGGCTCATATATCCGACTGAGTAACGCAAGTCGGGTCGTGTATGAGTTAAGTACCGTAAGCTTCCAATGATCTTTCTATACCCTGTCGGGTCGGTTTCGGGTCCTTCGTCATTCTTTGATAGTTTCAAACCCGCCTCCATTGGAAACTGAGTGGAATTACAATCCCAAAAACTTGCCTCTTTTAGAATTTTCGTTGCGTACCCACTTTGCTTTAGCGTTATCCCATGGTTATCATGTTTGACTTCTATTCCCAAGTAATAGTGTAGTAGCCCAAGGTCACTCATCTCGAACCGGGACTCCATTTGTTTCTTGAAGCTTGATATTTCTTGCACACTTGTACCCGTAACTATCAAATCATCCACATACACACCTACAAGCAATAGGCGTTGGTTTGATACCCTCTTGTAAACGGCTTGTTCTTGCTTACATCGAGTGAAACCAAGTTCTTTTAGCGAACCGTCTAGCTTGATGTTCCACGCCCTTGGAGCTTGGCGTAAACCATACAAAGCTTTCACCAACTTGTACACTTTATTTTCTTGACCCTTTTTTACAAACCCATCCGGTTGTTGGACATAGACCTCCTCCTTTAAATCTCCATGAAGAAAAGCCGACTTTACATCCAAATGATGTACCTCCCAACCCCGATTAGCTGCTAAGGCAAGCAAGAGTCTTACCGTTTCCATTCTAGCCACCGGTGCAAAAACTTCTTCGAAATCAATCCCATATTTTTGAACATAACCTTTGGCGACTAGTCGAGCTTTAAACTTTGTTACCACTCCGGTTGCATCTTTCTTCACTTTAAACACCCACTTTAACCCGATTGGTTTTAAATTGGGTGGCGGATCTACTAACTTCCACGTCTTGTTTTTTTCAATCGACGCCATTTCACTTTCCATTGCTAACCGCCAATGTTTTTCTTGGTTTGCTTCTTGAAAGTTTGATGGTTCGTCATCGAATGATAGTAACAAATTTACCTATTCCGTTGTCGGGTCTTGGCTTGTGGAACTTGATACTCCTTTTAGAATAAAGTCGGTTAATTTCTTTGGCAATTCCTTCTTCCGACTAGAGCGCCTCAACTGGGCTGGACCAGGTTGGGCCTGTTCTACTGGGTTCATCGAGGGCGCGTCTGGGCCTGCTGGTCTGCTGTTTGCGGCTGTCTCAGCAGCCTGGGGCTGCTGTTCTGGGCAGTTTTGGCAACCTACATTATGGTCTCTTGACTGGCGGGCCTGAGGCCCAACAGATTCTTCATCACTGCTGGTCTGGTTTTCCAGGAGAGACTGCGGGTCAGTGAGTGCGAGCGGATCAGCTTGCTGTGTTGCTGGGTTCTCGGTTGGGCTGGGCTCGGTTTGGGCTGATGTTTCAACAATAAACTCAGTCCATTCCGGGCCTATTTCATCTTTATTTGTTTCGTTTTTGCCCCGTGACCATGCTTTGCTTTCCTCGAAAACAACGTCTAAAGTTACGTGTACTCGTCTTTTGATCGGATCGAGCATCCGATATGCCTTTGTACTTGGTTGTGAGCCCAAGTGTATCATGGGAATGCTCCGGTCATCTAGTTTCTTTTGACCGGTGCCGAGTGTCTTCACGTGTCCCAAACAACCAAAAACTTTTACGTGTGAAAGATTCGGTTTTCTTCCTTTAAAGCTTTCATAAGGGGTCAAGTCTTTCAAGGCTTTCGTTGGTGACCGGTTTAGTAGATAAACCGAGTGATGAACCGCTTCTCCCCATAGATTTTGTGGTAGTGACATAGCTTTCAACATACTTCTTGTTGCCCCCAATATGGTTCTATTCCTTCTCTCTACCACCCCGTTTTGTTGAGGGGTGTAGGGAGCCGTGAATTGAAGAACCACCCCTTTGCTTTCAAAAAAATCCGACAACGCATGTGATGTAAACTCTCCCCCGTTGTCGGATCGTATAGCTTTTAACTTCTTTCCCGTCTCGTTTTCTACTCTTGTCATGAAATCATTGAGATGTTTTGTTACTTCGTCTTTGGTTTTCATTGTGAATACCCACATATACCGGCTATGATCGTCGACGATTAGTAGAAAGTATTGATTACCTCCATGTGTCTTTGGAGTAACCGGTCCACAAACATCGGCATATATCAACTCGAGGGGTGTCTTAGCTCGATAGAGGGAGTCCTTCGGGAATGAACTTCTTGTTTGTTTGCCTACCATGCATGAGTCACACACTTGGGTTGGGTGCTTTATTTCGGGTAACCCAATTGCTAGCTTTGAAAGACTCTTAAGGGCATCAAAATTTAGATGTCCTAACCGTGCATGCCAAACCCACGCTTCATCTTGTAGGTTTACCTGTAAACAAACTGGAGATGCAACTTGTAAGTTTATCTTATAGACACGATTAGGTGATCGGGGTACCTTCATTAGCAAAGTTCCGTCTTGCTCGAACATCCAAAGAATACCATGTTGGATGGCTATCTTACACCCGCCTTCATCTAATTGCCCAAGACTTATGATATTGTTCTTGAGTGATGGTATGTAATAAACATCATTCAAGACTCTTTGTTCTCCCGCCTTTCCTTCTAGAACTATCATGCCACGCCCTTTGATTTCGACGCATGAGCCATCACCAAAACTTACTTTGCCTATGGTGTTATGATTGAGTTTTGAAAACCACTCCGAGTTTCCCGTCATATGATTGCTAGCTCCATTGTCAAGTATCCATGTATTGTTTTCACATGGGGTAGTAGCATATTTTTGAGGATCCACCCGGTCTTCTTTCAAGAACACCACTTCTTCTCTAGCTTCGGTTATCATGTGTAGAACCGGTCCTTCCCCTTGAGCGAGATTGCTCACACCATTCTTTTCTTTCTTTCGTGTAGGACAAGTCGAGGCAAAGTGTCCTAGTTCATCACACCTAAAACACTTTATCTTAGAACGATCTTTCTTATGGCTTGGCTTGTTCTTCTTATCCTTGTCTTTATCCCCAGTTTTACCCCAACCCTTTTCTCGTCCGGTTTGACTAGACTCGGCCGTGGACTTCCCTTTTTGATTAGATTTTGCCTTCCATTCTTCATACGTGTACAGTAGTTGATTATGCTTACCGGTTGGTAAGTTTTCTTCACCTCCAAGTCGCTCTTCAAACGCCTTTAACCGACCCACCGCTTCTTGAAAGGACATGGTTTTCATATCGGCAAATTGTTCAATGGTTGCGACAATTGCCAAGTACCGTCTTCTTGGAACCGAACTCATAAGTTTCCTTACTAAGTCCTTCTCTTCGTATACTTTCCCAAGATTGCTTGCTTTCGAAGCCACTTGACTTAACTTGGAAGTAAAGTCATCAAGTGAATCCGTATCCTTCATCTTGAGTGATTCGAACTCGTATTGAAGAGATTCGAGCCGGGCTTCTCGAACACGTTCAACCCCTACATAGCGAGTCTTCAATGCATCCCATATCTCTTTAGCGGTGTCGAGGTGAGCCACTTGCATCACCATCTCCTCCGGCATTGCTTGATAGAGGTACACTATAGCCATGCCGTCTTTCTTTGGGTCGATAGCAGTTCCTTCAACCGGTTCGATAGTTTCCAAGAGACCTTGTACCCGGAAAATAGCTCTGAGTTTCACCGTCCAAATCACATAATTTGTGGCTGTGAGAACTGGGCACTGAATCGGAAGATAACCTGGTTCTTTTGAAACTACAATCTGAGTCTTTGGGTCACCCATGTTCTTCTTACGGCTATACGTCAAGGGTGTCTTTGGCGGCGATTCCGGCTCCTGATCCAGTAGAGCAAACAAAGAAGTGTAACTTGGACTTCAAGTTACGTAACTTCACTTCCAAGTTTAATCTTCTGTTTGAATAATAATTCCTTTTCTGCAAGAATTAGAAACAGTAATATTATGGTTTCTTTGATCGCCAAATATGTGTGACTTTCTTTGGTTCTTGATTAAACAAAACCGTAAACCCGTTGCGGGATAATCCGATTAGTTCCTTCAATCAAGATTATCAGCCGGACTTGTCTTGTTTAATCCTTGTCGATCGTTAGCCACCTTCTTCACCTTAGAGCTCGAATTCAGTGGTCTCCCTTGGATCGGATATGATGATCACGACTTTGATCACTTGGAAAAGAAACGTGAGGATGAAGGTTTCTTGTTTCGTGAGAGCCTTAAAACCCGTTGCGGAAGTGTTCGATCTTTTTCCTTTTGATCGGAACTTCTGCCGGACTTTCTTACTCCTGGAATTCTTGCCGTCACCTCCTTCTCAACCTTAAAGCTCTGATACCAATTAAAAGATAATTGGCACAAAGATTAAATCTAAACTTGATCTTGTATATTGATTGGAATTAATTGAATTGAGTTACAAAGGTCCTTATTTATAACCTACCAATCCTAAACACATACGAAACCATATTAGACTCAAACTCTAACTAGGATTAAAAAATAACTCAAAAACCTCCTAGTTTGCAAGTATGGCGATAACACCCCCCATACTTACACAAGACTTATTCTAACACACTCAAGTGCCCTGAAATTGAGGTGGCAGTAATTGATATTTCTGTCCTTCGCATCTCCGCCTGGAATAGTGACCAGCTCCCTATTTATGAACCAGGCCTTCAAGGAATCAAGATGGCGTGAAGCCGTGTCAAGGGAGAAACCTCTTCTTCAGCACTGTTGTAGAGAAGCATGTATGTGAGGCTGACATGGTAATTGTCCTCAAATTTCCGATGTCTCTAGTGGGCGGCCAACAAATTCAATTTGGGTGAATCCCACTTAATGCTAATCAGGTAGGTGTTCCCTTCGACCCGGGTGGCTATGGTCAGGAGGCAAAACTCAAGGACGAGTTTTTTTTCAAAGATGAGTATGATACCGATATCGAGCCGGACCCAAACCCCGGTGACCTGAGACTCGACAGTGACCCAGCCGATGATAGGGATGGAGGACCGTAAAGATTGCATGGAATAATACTATTTTGACTTCCTTGTTTTGTATTGGTGGTTAACTTTCGATTTATCATTATCCTTTTATTAATTCTAGTCTTATCTCTAGTTGCTAGGAGTAGTTGTAGGGAGTTTAAAAAGTCTCCTGGGACTCACGTTTGTAGGGATTTTTTTTTATTATTGAATTATGATTCTCTCAAAGTTTGAGTTTGAAGCTTATTTGGATTAACAAGAGTTTGAGCCATTTGATTGTTTACGTTAAACCGTATCAGAAACAGATTGCCTATCTTGACACTGTCTAATCTTAATAGCTTATAATTGGTTTGTTAATAATATTCAGGTTTAACATTGCATCAAGGAGTTCCTTGTGGCCAAAGGATTGTAGCTGGTAGGATTGTGAAAGAAATCTATGGTGCTGCCAAACAACAACATACATTTACAGTTAGACAGATTTTCATTAAGTTTATCCATTTCGCAATCCTTAAAAAAAAATAACATTCTAAATTTTATGTTTCTGGTTGTTGTTTTTAGATGGAGCGAAGGTACAAAACCACTCCCTCCCCTCTACTCATCAAAGGCAGAAATCTTTATAGATTAAAGACAATGAGACAGGTTTGTATATTGTTTTTTAACTAACAGGGAAGCACGTCTTCATGAAAAGGAAATGAAGAAGGCACTCAGGGAAAGCAGGTATATAATATATTTTCGGATGGAAAAAGGTGCTGCAACTTAAAACAGGTTTTATTAGAGTAGTAAAAATAAATCAAATAAGATTAATCATGATAATATACAATACTAAAATAAATTTATTAGTAAAATACATTTAATGACAAAATACTCGTTAGTGATATGTCAACATTGTCCATTTTAATTCATGCGTAAATTGTACTAAAATGTCATACGATGTTAAATTTGAGGACAAGTGCAAATGGCGACTTTTCTGGTCAAAATTTAGTAAATCAAACTTAAAGATGGTTAAACTAAGTTTAGTTTGAATCCCGGGATATTTAGTATCAATACACGTTGGTTCAAGAAAATAAACTCAAAATCAAAACAACAGGAAAAATCAATGATTCATCCACAAAATTGAGACTCTAAATTTGGTAAGCTCTCAATCTCTTCAAATGGTGAATATGAGTGAAACAAGAACCTAGTTGTGTTTTTTAGAAATTGATGTTTTCTACAGTGTTTAATAGCTTACAATCATCATATCATATATAAAAGTTGTTAGAAATCATTGATTTCAATTAAGAAACTAACAAATTTTGTTCTTGATGGATTTTGAGCCAAAATGGTAACCTATGGAAATTGTAGATAACTATAGGTGTAGAGACAATACATATATAATGTATATAAATTGTTAGAACTCATGTGAGATGGATATGTAGTCTAATTCAAGAATTGGTTGTGTGTGTGTTTTATGGAAGTTGACCTAAAGTGAGATTTTGAATAAAATGGTGTTTTAATCATCATCATTTGATGAGAATTAACTAAATTACTGTTGTAGTGAGTTTAAGTTGAAATATTTGATTAATATGTTCAAATGGTGAAAACTGTTGTTTTATGCCAAAATGGGCTCAATATGTCAATTTGGTGCATTGGATAGTCTAATTGGTAAAGGTTGGTTCTAAATGATTTAAAAGGGACAACTTTTTTTTTAAAAGCAATTTGGATAACTGACTGATTCACTCGATCATCTCCACCTCTCTTAGGTGAGAAAACCCCTGACCTAACTTGAACCTCCCCCCTTTTTTGTCACACGTGAGACTTGCCCTATTTTAGTGAAGTCTTGGGTATACACCTATGTCACTAGGCTAAGCTAGTGGTTGTTTAAAAGGGACAAGTAGATGTGATAAACTTGAATTGTTGAAGTTTGGGTGCAAACAACGGGTCAATGGATCTAACTTTATTTTATGATAAACATAAGAGAAGCCAATTTTTGTATATATTAATTTTTCGATTCTTGTAAAACACATGGTTATTAATCCAACTACCATAACCAAAACCTTCAATGTTAGTTACTTCTCTACTCATCATCATCATCATCATCATCATCACCATCATCATCATCATCATCATCATCATCAACCTAGAGGAAAAAAAAACATCATCACACCGACCACCCGCCGCTATAGCTATCATCGTATTAGTAGAAAAACAAGATTTAGTCATATCCAGAAATTCCATCCTTTTTCTCATTGTACCCTTGAGATCCGTAGCATCCCTCTCCACCTTCTGAGCCTTCACAACATATCATTATTATTCATAACCACTACTCATTCTTATAAACTAACATAACAACTGGCAGGTATACCATATCATATTATAAAAAAATTTTAACATATTGTTTGCAGATAATACCAAATTAAATAAAAAAAGTCACCCACCACCATCCCAACAGCTTTTAACTCTTTTTATGCACCTAAAAAAATTAAAACACATTCCCCACACAATAGATTCTCTTGGTTTATTTACCAAACCCTCCCTCTTTATTATTAATCGGGACACCAGCCATATTCAGCATCATATTTCACACGTGCTACTGCCATGTTACATGCTAGCAATCCATAAAAACTATATTTTATGTTCAAAAAATATCACGTTTTTAAAACTCAGATAAGTATGTGGTTGTTAATTGAACTTCACTCAACTACCCATATCTGTCAAAGTATTACATAAAAACAAATCTTGATTAAAAAAACAAAGGGATAAGATATGTGTGGATCAACTTTTATCCAACGTTTTTCACGCCGTTTGAACTTGCCCGTTATGCACCGTCTCCATTTGAACCAACCGGTTACATGTCAGATCGGTGTATCAGACCGGATTTTAATTTTTCCTTCAAAATCTTATTTATTGATTCCTCCTACTAGTGGACTGGTAAAAGGGACCGGTTCGATGTCCGGTCTGATTCTAAAACATTGCTTTTTATCATTAAGGCCACCCATATATTTAAACTACCTTGCAGACCACCCAAGTACGGATTTGGTTTATTAACGCCCATTCATTACAAAACACACCAGATGGCAAAAGGCCCAACCAATAACATGTTGACACCTCACCAAACATACTTTTGTCTTTTCAAAAATTTTGAAGGGCATCTTCGATTTTTCATCATCCGACTTGTTTTCAGCCGGAGTTAATGAAACAGGATCCCTACTTCAGTGGTCTATAATAAAAGTATTCACTATTTGGGTGGCCTCCATGAAATAAGTTGAATAGTTGTCAGACCTCCACATATATTATCCCAAGAAAAAGCATATAGCATATATGAAACAAAAAAGATATGGTTTATTTAGTTATCATACTGCCTACACATATACAAATATAAGAAGGTACAGTTTTAGAAGTTACCTTTTTTTATCTCAGCTTCAGAAACCGGCGTCATATGAGGGGGAAGTTCTTCTTTCTCCAGTTCCTAAGCATTATGCGAACACATCAGAGAAAAAAAAGGTTATTTTATCAACATGATGTCTCTAAACAAAAGGTCAAATGGAGGAAGTCTTACCAGCTCGCCAATTAGCACAACATTCTCACCACGAATTACATATAAACCTAATGGGATGTCGCAATAAAGATCGCTAACAATTACTCGCTCGTATGCACCTTCAAGAACAGCATATAACCACAAAACCAAATTCTCGATACAGATTATTACTATAGACTAAGTTTGATAATTAGTGAAACTCCAGTACCAAATTGATCAAAAGACCGGAGTATCCCCAATAGCTTCCTACCATCCCTTAGCAGTACGAGAAGCTTCTCTGCACGCAAAAGATAATATTTTCTCATCAAATTCAAAAGTTTACAGGGTCTTTTTTGCATAATACAATAAAAGAGCACTGTATTTAATAACTTTTATAAATGTGACAACATTAGAGATACGACTACAGGTCTTTTTCACAAAGTATTTTCCTATAAGTATTTAAAGAGTATAACTGATTAGACTAACAACTTTATGTACAGAGCTCGTGTCTCCTTTTCTAAGGGTAATGTAGATTGAACATTCTTCTATCAACATAGCAATTTGTACTTGAAAAGTTCTTTCTTAGCCGTTCATTTTGAAACAGCATAAGCAGAGTTAGACACCTAATATTGGATATGAAATACTTAGTAAAAGAACTGGCTTGTAAGTTTGTTTTTACAATAAACAATAAAGTAGTTCACTTTTTAAAAATATCTTTCTTGTTGAAATAGTTAAAAGCAAATTTATTATGTTTGGTTTTTAACTTTTTATACATAACAAGTTTTCTGATTAAAGGAGAAAACATCTAAAGAAATGAAAAAAGTATGGTCTGATTCATCATAGTATCAGGTTTTATGTCATGATGCAACCACTCTGTAAAGTATTGTTATTCCCTAATTATTTTCCTCATTGACTAAATGAATAGCAAGTGAATCATTCTAGTAACCCGATGATTGATAATAACACAATGATACCATGATATAAAATAGGATCACAATTACTTTAATCCTACACAAATACAAGTTATCAGTTTATGGTAAATATAAATTAGGCAAATTCAACATCTTAAAACTAAAGAAACATGATGAATAGACGCAATGTAAAGGGAAATAAAAAGCTTACTGTCAAGAGAAGTAGACAGATAAATATCTTCCGGACCTGCCCACGACATTGAACTAAAAAGATTACGTTAGTGTATTGAACTGGTCATACTAAACGTGTCATGTAACTTGCTTATTCGGTGTTAGTGTATTAAGTAAATAGACACGTTTAGTTAAACAAGACATACTCTAGTTCAATAGTCTTGTCTAACACATTATACTATATAACATTTTGTCAAGGGTTTGTGAGATGGATGTACCCAATCACAGTCTGCCACTTGTATTATATGTACAACAAGTTAAGCTTATAGCATAACTCCTAATGTATGACACCAATTACTCTCCGCATAAGCTATGTGAGGTGTTGCAGAATTGTTTCACTTTTTATTTGATTACAAGTACTCTCTCCGATGATCGATCACATGTACAACCAGCGTAAGACTCAGCTCACTACCAAACCAACGGTTTTAGCTATATTGATATCTGCATTGGTACAAAATAAACAAATTGAAGGAAGAATATGCCTAAAAGTATTGAATCTGATTGAAAGCAGAAGATAAGAAGTTAGAATCAGCAGATGTCAAAAGATAATTGAGATTGCAAAATCAAACAACAAAATAGTAGCACTTTCAATCTGACATACATAAATCATGAATTCAAAACTAAGAAAAAAAACAACCACTTGTTATCAGCAATGCTAACAAGATCTTGAAATCAACTTTTCATTAAATAATGCCAACTCCTTCCTTGGTGCAGATCAACGATACTGTAAAGAGAAAAATATAACATTTTTGAAATCAAAAAAACAAATACTAGCAATATACAATTAAAAGAAGATGAAAATAACCTTGATGAATCCAATCTCCTTTGCATTGCTGTGAAAGCATTGCCTGCAGCACATAAGCCCGTATTTCCAGATCAACCCATGAGAGTTACCACATACACGGCTGGTACAATAAAATAAGAAAAAAAAATCAAATCAATAACATTAAAAAAGGTTAAAATATTTAAGTATCATAAGAATGCTTGTACACTCTTTACAGGTAGAAACACTTTGGTTCCTTCTGTGACAAAAAAAAGATGGAGGCTGCTAACAGCAAATCAAAACAATGTGCTAAAGATCAAATCCATGAATGTGCATTTCTTGTAATAAAGTCATGAATTTGTTTCATATTTATATTAAAAATCAAGATCTGCTTACATTCTAAAAAATCAGAAATCAATAAGAAACTGCAACTTTTTTTTTTCTTTACAGAATACACATCTGTTCCCTAAAAATGTAACATTTAAACCCTAGCTCTTGCTTAACATAAACTTCACAGAGAGCTGCTGTCATCGAATCTTCGGGTGATTTAATTGCACCAGAACACAAACACTCTACACATTTATGTTGTAAATAGTTATGAATTCAGACAAGCATATCCCAACAGTACGGTATAGGCATTATACGATGAGAGATATAACAGAATACTAAAGCAATAAACATGAGATGAATGAAAGATATGGGAACTAACCAGGGCCGTAAGTTTTGGGATGCGAGTTCCAGACGTTCGAGTGACCCATTCTCCTTGTATGTAGGCGATGATCTCTGCAACTCGATGAAATCAAAACCCTAGATTTTGCACTCGAGAAGAACTTATTGGGTGCAACTTATACTCTCTTTAGGTCAGGCCCAGTAAATGTAGATGCTAAATAGGCCCATGGCCTTATCCACATATACGATAACAAACAAATAAATCCATTTACTAGACCCGATCCAATAAGCACAAGGCTTAGTTTTTTTACTAATCACTAGAGGTAGTGGTGCACAAATCGGTTTTTTAACCCAAACCGGTTCAACCCGACCCGAACCGGTTTGGTCAACGAAAAGTCAAAACCGGTTTGGGCCCAAACTGGTTCGGGTTAAACCGGTTCCAGTAATGGAAATATGTAAACCGGTCAAACCGGTTCGGGTAGGTTTTAAACCGGTTTGTCCTTTAAACCGGTTTAAACCGGTTTTTATAAAAAAAAAAAAACCAAATAAATTTTATATTTTTAATATAAAATCCATAATAAAATATAACAAAATTAAAACATAAAGTTCAACGTTTATTAATATTTGGAAAGTTCGAAAATTAAAAAACATGACAAGATAAAATTGTAAAAAATTACAAAAAATATAACAAATATAAAACATTAAGTTCAACGTTTTATTTTTTGAAATATTGATTGATTATTCTTGTGCGTTGTCTTCGGAACTAGAGCTTCGTAGCCTTGCACCTTCGGCTAGTTCTTCATCCGTGACGGGTTCGGATATTCCAAGATCAACCTCGTTGTTGTGTATGACTTCTTCGGCTTGAATTTCATCTTCGAAAGAGCGGTTTTAGAGATTAGAGAGTGTAAAGAGAGGTGTGATCAACCCTAAACACCCCCCCACCTATTTATAGTGTTTTAAGGGTGCAAAAAACTCCAAAAAAACGGCCAAAATCGACCCCAACGGCTATTTTTTGCCCAGCTCGAAAACCGGTTTAAACCAGTTTATCAAACCGGTTAGGATGAACCGGTCCCTAACCCGATCTCATCCAGGAAGCTTCAAACCGGTTTCAAACCGGCGGTTTTTGGGCAACCCGAACCGGTTTGGCCCAAACCGGTTTAAGCCAAACCGGTTTGCCGGTTTGGACCGGGTTAAAAAAAAACCGGTTTTTTTGTGCACCACTAACTAGAGGTGCACAAATCGGATATTCTCAAGAACTGGTTTCGCTTCTTACTGGTTTTTGGTTGAAAACCCGGACCCTATGTACCCGGTTCCGGGTATTCAAAAACCGATTCCGGTAATTAAAGGCGGGTATTTCAAGAAC
The DNA here is from genome assembly GCA_023525975.1 of Smallanthus sonchifolius. Lineage (NCBI taxonomy): Eukaryota > Viridiplantae > Streptophyta > Magnoliopsida > Asterales > Asteraceae > Smallanthus > Smallanthus sonchifolius. Next base: position 90,447,362 of record CM042032.1, on the reverse strand, counting down.
CTATTTCCGGGTATTCGAAAAACTTAGTTAAACATATAAATAACTAACTTAAAAAGTCCAATAACATTAAAAACTTAAAATGTTACAAAATAGATAAATGTTTAAACATAAACTCATAAACACATAGATAAAATATATAAAAAACTAAACTGTCTTCGTTTTTCTCTTCGTGACTTCGTTTTTTTATCATCTTCGTGACTTCATTTGTTGATTTATTAATCTTCTTCTAGTGGGCATAACTTCCACCACGTTTGGTTTGCTACTAGCCGAGGCGGAAGCGGTAGCCGATTCGGAAGCCCTTTTTTTAAGATTTTGATCGTTTTCGAGTGTGGTAACTAAACCTAAACATCCACAAACTATTTATACTAAGTTAGGGCCATTAAAAGGTCAAAAAATGCCTAAAAAGAGGCTCTACGGCTATATTACCGCTATAAAACGGTCAAAAAAGTTCCCAACACGTATTTCGGGAAGAACCGTTTTTATAAAGAACCGGTTTTAGGAAGAACCGGTCTATTTTTAGAACCGGTTTTGACTAGAAATATTGGAACATATCCAGAACCTACGGGTAGGGTCGGTTCCGGTTCGGGTCCGAAAGAGCCAGGAAGAACCGGATCCGGTTCCTTGGGCGGTTCCCGTTCCCGTTTTTTTTTTTCACCTCTACTAATCACCCTTCCATTTTCTTTTTCTATTAAACTCGTGTTTTACATAGATTAAATAAATAAAATATTAGATAGTTAGTAATAAAGAAAAAATAAGCGTTAAACCGCATATCTCACCTTCTAATAAATAAAGAGATAAGCACTTTGTTTTCTTCATGCACTTAAAAGTGTTGTTTTTAAAACCTCGATTAGCACATAAGTTATAGGTGTATTATCCTCAAAAGCTTTTATGCAAAGTATTTACAAGTTTTTTTATTTTTAAATTTTTAAATGTATCTAACATCTGTGAATATGTGAATACATACATATATACAAAAACATGTATACACTGTACACACATCTCTCTCTATATACATGCAGTTGCAGATTTACATAGGCCCGAGCGGGTTTACCGGAACCCCCGAGTTTCGAAATTATAGTAGAAAGCTATATAGAAAAGCTGGGGTGAACCCCCTAAAAATATAGGGAGAACCCCTTAAAAACGTTGAAAACTGATCAAGATCAGATTTTGAGATGTTAACTAGTAAAGAGATAGATGAAAACAACTTGATGGTACCTTTTTCCGGTGAACGGTGGCCGGAGGCAGAGGTTAGTTACAGAGATGTGGAAAGAAGAAAGAGAAAGAAACAAAATAATTGGAAGGGTCAAAAAGGCTTCAGCCCATAAATGATAATTTATCTGTTAAAAAGATTTAAAAAAAAAGATAAAAGCCTGTAAAAAAAGGTATCTTAACTTTTTAGTCAAACAAGAAAAAACTAAAACTCCTTTTGCTTGTGTACAGAGAGAGTTAACAGAGTGAAACATTGATGGGGTGATTTTAAACTAAATAATTAATCTAGTAGCTTCACTTAGTTTTTTTTTTAGTTTACTTGATTTAATTTTAAACTAAATCTTTAGGCTTTTTTATCTTAAAATTTGTTACTCTATGTAGTTATGTTTTTATTACTTTAATTCAATATTGATACTTAAGTATCTGTTTTTTAAATGTATAATAAAGATAATTATTTTAATAGTTTTGAAAATATTGAAAATTTGTTGTTATTTTGGATAGGGATGAACGTAAAATGATATGTGTGTGGTGTGGTGACATAGAAGATCAGCATCTGGTTTTGAAGAAGGTTTTGGTTTTGTGAAACTAAGTTTACAAACAAGTAGATTGCCCATTGTTTACGTCCGACCAGTGAACCTCTGAACCTTATCCGACCCGAACCGTCGAACCGACCCGAAACGTGCTAAAAACAGTGAACCCCCTAGAAAAAATTCATGGATCCGCCATGTATATGTATGCATGAATCTAATTTTGTTCGGTGTTGGGTTTGTCAAGTTCCAACACGTTTCGTTTTGGCTCACCAATATTTCAAACCACGAACAATCAAAACCAATGAAAAAATATATTCTAAAACCCTCGTTTTTAGAATAAAAATAAAGAGTTTTAAAAAAACTTTCTTTAAATCATAATGTTATAACAGAAAGGTCCCTTTTCATTTTTAGTTATTCAACATAATACAATAGGGGTAAAATCACAAGTTCAAAATCGTGGTTCATATGCAATACCAATCATAATCATAATAAATAAATATTAAATATTATATTCATAATAACTAAGGTAAATGAAATCACAGGTTACCTAAAGCCATCCATCATTATCACCTTTACGTTGTGTTCCCGAGTTAACTTAAGGAAAGAAAAGAAGTGAATCCCTCACTTTCTTTTCTCTTGCCTTCCTTTCCTTTCCCTTCTCTATTTCTTTCCAATTTGGAAGGATGAATTTTAGCCTTAAAACCCCTCCCTTTCTCTTCTCTTCTCTCCTTAAATGAAACTCGGGAACACAGCGTTAGTCCTCTACCCTGCCTCACTTAGCCGTATTCTTTCTGTTGGAAACAAGTGTCAACATTGAGAAGCTAAGTGACCACAAATGGTTCATCACAATTCACAATAAACAACCAAACAATTCAAAATGTCTTTTTTTTTTCATTCAAATGATAAGGCAACATTATCATGTATCACCTAAAGCAATGCATTTTACAATCATGTTCATATATATCTTCACATCTTTTTCATCGTATTCACATCTCAAACATATTATATTATGTAACTTAAGGGTATTCCTTTTCAGGATCCAGAACGTGAGGGTGCCCTTAAGCAATGAGGGTATCATTTACAAGATCCATAATGTGTGGTTTCCCTTAACATAATCCAAAACATGAGGGTATCATTTATAGAATCCATATCACGAGTGTCATTTATATAAATTCATCATATTGTGATTTATGCAATATTGTTGTAGCCTTCCTTCTTCCATAAAAAACTCATGAGCGGGTATGTGTCGAGTAGGATCCAATACATGGGCTTCTACCTAGCCCTCTTAGCAGTGTTTCTTTTAAAACTCTAAGAGTGTACTTTTACGCATGTCATTCCTACCACAGAAAGAGAAAGAATCCTAAAAGATTTAGAAATCCTTGTATTTTTATTTGGTTTTTTTTTTTTTCAATTTGAACTAAAAGATTCAAAATTAACAAAAGAAAAGAAAACAATTAACACAACCAAACCTAATTTAAGTCTTAGGAAATAAAAATAAACAAGAATTTTTTTTCTTGAATTTATTGATAAACAGGAGAAGCTAGAACCACAATGTTAGGAAATAAAAATAATTTTATAAAGTAGACGTGCAACGATTGATTGGGTGTCATTATGCAGCCCCAAAAGGTGAGTGAATAATTGGATCGACAAAAAAATCAAGAAAATTGGGGATTAGATCCGGTCCAAAAAACCAACAAACAAACCCACCCGGTCTATTCAAAACAAACAATTCCAACTAATCTAGCGTCAAAAGTCGTCGCCCAGAAAAGAACAAGAAAAACAGCCGCAGGTGAAGGTGAAGTAAACGAGGAGAGAGATATCCCTGTGTACTGTCAAATCTCATATCATCTCATCTCTCTTTGCACAGGGTCTCTCTGCAAGTAATGCTCCGATTTCAATGCTTCTTTCTTTGTGTTCTTGTTCCACCCACTTCACGGATTTAGCTTTTATCTCTAATCTTTCCTTCTGGGTGTTGGATGAATTGCCATATTCCTTCAAATAATTTGATAACAACCAGTTTTTATGCACAAAAGGGGAGAGATTTTGATTGCTGTCAATGATCGATAATTGTTTGATTTTACAGGTGTTTAATCTTGGGTGATTTTGATTGAAACAATGGAAGGGGATATATTTTCAGGAATTGGCAATGGATCACAATTAGGAGTAGATGGGAAAGTGCTGCAGACATTTCATAAAAGCTTTGTGCAAGTCCAAAACCTTTTAGACCAAAACAGGCTGCTGATTAATGAGATCAACCAGAATCAAGAATCTAAATTACCCGCTAACCTAACAAGAAATGTGGGTCTGATTAGAGAGCTCAACAACAATGTTAAAAGGGTGGTTGATCTTTATGGTGATCTTTCAACCTCCTTTAGCAAGTCAATGGATGCTTCATCTGAAGCAGAATCAGGTGGCATGACTAGATCTGATGGCAAAAAGAGAGTGCGGTCTGGCTAAAAGCAAATAACAAAATGCCTTGTGTAAGTTCTCGGTTACATCTTTCTTTAGGAAATTCACATCATACCACCCATGTCGTACTTTTCGTTTAAAATGTCTTGCTAGCTATTTCACATTTCGGTTTCTTTTATATGATCAGTTTTTCTTTCAAGGATTTCAGTAATCCCTACCAAATCTTGAAATACAGTGGGGATTGATTAATAATCCGTGTAATATCATTTATGTAATAATACTTGAAGCTCTTTATAAAATATAACCTAGCATTTAATCATTAATCATCAAGATTCATAGTTTTTAAGCCTGTTGGATGACACACGTGTAATTTTCATGGTATTTTTCCTGTATGACCATAATATGTTGGCTTGAATTGAGTGAAAAGCTTTTGTTTTTTTAACAATCTGATTATTGGTGTTTTAGACTCTGAATTTGGCCATACATATGTTGAAAAAAGTAGCTCAAAATCAGCAAAAAGTAAAGCCATATGAGCTGTAGTTTTGATGATTCTGTTTGGATGAGGTCTCTATTGAAGATGCTTTGGGGGGGGGGGGGAAGCTGGATTCGAAAGTAGCTTTTGGTAATAATAATCCTCTGTGAAATCATTGGACCCTTTTAGATCAACCATTGTGCTTGTCCCAAGTGGTCGGCTTAATAGTATAAACTCAAGTTTCACATGGGAAACTGATTTGTACAATATTGATTGGTAAACGAAAGTTTATAACATTAAAACAAACATAGGTATAATAACATAAACGAAAATTCACTGGATATGTTGACACCCTATTTTTTAAACCAATAAAACAGAGACACGTGTACTAGCGGGAGTAAGTTGCGCTGGCTATGTGGACGTGTGACATGTTGAATAAGGTATAAGTGGTAGCAAATTGCGCCTAAAGTCAACTGGTTAGAGCAAATGCCCGTTTCTTTATATTAGTCTTTACGTGCAAGCAACTTTATTCACAAACACAATGATAAGGTTTTTCTTGATTTGAATCTTCCTCTCGACATAACATCTTTTGAATGTGAAGAAGATTGTGCTAATAATTATGAAGATTTATGGAACTGTAAGCACTCTTTTATAGATCCATATGATTTTGATGATCGAGAAGATGATAAAGCTTAAACGATAACTAAAGAAGACGGTTTGGAATTTGCAAACTAAAAACATTTCTTGCATAGAAGTTCTAATTGATATTTTATGTTCGATGCCCGAGCTAGTGTTCAACAGGGTAACGATAAAACCTAAAAGTAGTAGTCGTATTCACGTATTAAAGAAGAAAACTATTTCAAAGAAAAAGATCAATTAAAACTGAAAATGGATAGAATTTGCGTTGAATGTTCCAAATACAAAGTTGATAAATCTTTTTAATTCCACGTTTGAATAATCATGTTGTTCTGATGGTTGTGAATGACGTGTTAGGGCCTATAACTAATGAAAAACCAATTTGTTTCAAGTTAGATGTTTCATAGATCACCACACGTGTTTATTTATGCAGACGCATTACAATATCCGTTGAGCAGATAAAAAAGTGTCGAACCTTGATTTCCCGAGGCGTGGCTATCGTTGATTTTACTCACAACGCACATCGAAAGACTTACAATACTAAATCACAAATCAAATTACTGAAACTTATAACTGAATAATACAAGTAAATAAGAGTTTACAACTACTACTAGAATACTCTACTTTCTTCTTTCTCTTATCATAATAGCCCGGAGATGCCCTACTCACTTGCTACTAATTCTCAGTGCATGTTGGATTGAATGCCCAGTCATGCCAGAAGTAGATAGGCTGTGCATAGTTGTGCAGTGTAGAGTATAGAGATGTGACCATGTAGAATAAAGACGTAGTGATTAATTAAACCATAGATCAGTTTTGGATTGTGAACATGATCCTTACTGTATAGTAAATGTAGAGGTACTGTTAATGTATATATTGTGACTCTATTAGAATGTCTTGATTATAGGATACCAAAATAACACGGGTGTGAGATTTGGGTTGTTATGTATGCTTGTTAAATTGTTCATGTTTAAACTGCTTATTATTGGACAATCTCTTTGTAATGGGACAATGCCTTTTATTTCAAAAGAAACATGCAAAAGGTATACGTTTAAAACGATATTTAAATAAGAGAATGGTTTGAGTAAATAAATGATTTTGACACACGTAATGGTTTTTGATAAATGTTTTGGCATGAGTACATGCCATGAAAATGGTTGGAAATGTTTTGGCATGGCTATAGGCCACATAGCGGTTTTGAAACGTTTTGGCACAATAGCATAGAAAGGGTAAGAGTTTAAACGTTTTGGGCGCCGTAGTATATAGAGAGTAAGAGATGAAAAGAGTGTTGGATAGCCTTTTTTTGCATAAAATCCACATTGTCTTGCAATTTCTGCTACAGAATAAGGCAAGGGCTATTATACCCTTGTTTAGGGCAAATGAATAGATTGTACTGTTATGTTAAGGTAAGTGTTGATGACCACTTAGAGGCTAGCGCGACCTCATAGACTGCAGTGCTTGGTGCTTTAGTAGTAATTGTAGTGACATATTGACTATGTGCAAATGTGTTTTCTTTCATGTCTTGAATCATTTAACTCAATTAGAGACGTTTGATACTAGTTGTTCAAAAACTCAGAACTCACCAGCATTAGTTAACTTGATTTAGCAAGGGCAAAGAAGCTGTTAAAAAGGGCATCTTGGAGGCTATCCTCTATGGAGAAGACTGGCGTAGTTTAGTTTGGCAAAGCTTTTATAATAGCTTTGTATTGCATAGATCTAACATGTGGCATGTCTCGAGGCCATGACCGAAGCGGGGCGCTACATTAAACTTGGTATAACCTCCTCTTCAAATCTCCAAAACTTCATTTTGTGTGTGGCGATAACATTAACGTGGTTAAGTAAATAAATGTTCAAAACATTTTAAACTTTATAGAAGAAACGAAACCGTCGCAAACCCGTACGTTACGCCGATACCGTTGATTATACTCATAATTATAAACGTTGAAAACATTCAAAATTTTATATAAGAAATGAAACCGTCACAAACCCGTACATTACGGCGAGACCGTTGATTATACTCGTAACTTTATATAAAAAAGGAAATCATTAAAAAATAAGTTAAAAACTTGAAATAAAAGGCCAAAAAAAAAGACAGCGACAAATTAGTTTTAAAAAAAATTAACGAACGAAAGTTATTAAGGAAAAAACATATTATATATACCACATGGGTAATCTCTAAACTTTAGAAAGTTGAGAGGGTTTAAGTGACATTTTACAAAGTTAAGGGGTTAGTTTTGACATTATACAAAGTTGATATCCAAAGGATGAAAAATTCAAGGGCTGATTTGGAATATATTAGAAGTATAGGGTGTGTTTTGGTTGGTGGCATTTGCCATCGACATTGATTCTTAGCTTAGTATATAATGTGAGCTTATCTTCTAATCTCCTTCAAATAAATAAATTAAATTATACATTTCAAAATATTTAACCCCTATGTTACAATAAGTTTTAGGTAACATAATCAAAGACCAACTTAAGATAGTGAGTGTCAATATTGGGGAACACTAATAGCAAGACACGCAAAAATTACAAGAGACATTAGATTCATGTATAATTTGAATTTTATCAACAAACATACGTTTTATGAATAATATATAATGAAAGACGATACACAAGAGTAGTTTCACGTATGATGGGAATATAAACAAACGTTTGATGGAATAAGGAGGGATACACTAGCCAAAGTTGATACACGACAATTATGTTACGTAATTCCGAGTTATATGCGTAATTAATTGTAACACCCTGAAATTTCCCGTAGAATTTAAGAGCTAAAAATATTAGAAAATGAAAGTCTAGAGGTTAAAAGGTAATTAGTCCAAAGTTAGAGGTTCAAAAGTGAAAATTTGGATTTTTGGACGGTAACGGACCGTCACGGACCATAACGGTCCGTTACGGACCATAACGGTCTGTTACGGGTTAAGCAAGGGGTGGCGCAGGTAATGACACGTGTCCGGTGACTCATGATTAAGATTTGACGCATGGAAACCCTATGATGGACCGTCATCATTGATAACGGTCCGTTACGAGCTATGACGGACCGTCACAAATGTATAACGATCCGTTTGGGCAAGAGCGTGGTCGCCAAGGTAAGAGGTGACGGACCGTCACCGCCTGGTAACGGTCCGTCACGGAGCCAGATTTTGCCTATAAATAGATTTCGATGACAGAACGTTTTAATCACATTTCACACACACACAAAACACCTTCAGAAACACACACTCAACCTAGGAAGTCGTGCCAAAGTCCCGTTACACATTTGGAAGTCCAGTTTCTAGCTTTACGCCTTCAAAATAGCCGTAAATAGTTCCGAGGTAAGGTTTCGACTGGTTTACTATGACTTGATACTTATCATTAAGCTATGGACGTTTATTTAAGTAATATTATTATGATCTAGGATATTGTACAAGGTATCAATTGTAGATATACGTGTTGAGATACTGTCGATGTGAGTTCATCTAACTTGGAAATATTTTATAAATGGTTTTGATATGAAATGAGAAGTTTTCCATGAAATGTTATGATTTTAAATACTATCAAATATGTTTTGGGCAAAGAAAAGATATCAAATGATTTATTCCTCCGAATGAGGATGTGAAACCAACCTTTTGAATACGATTTATGGAAACAATATTTTGAGACCAAGTACATTGAATTATTATCAATGCGTCAGATAAAAGCTTTCATGTGTTGGGGTGTATCATGATTATAATTCATGTGTCGACCGAGCCTTCAGTTTCGGGGCTGTCTACTGTTCAGTTTCGGTAGTAGACTATTGTCTAGTGTCGACAATATGGTCAAGTTGCCATCTGTTTCAGTTATAGGGCAGATGATGGAAATGCTTGTTATCTAGCTGTGATAAAGATTTAATTCAAGATATTGTGAACCAGAAATGCTTGTGTAATCCAATAGTAGTCGCTATTGGAAGATGATCGTTAGTTGTTGCTAACCGATATCATTTTGTACCCTGATTTCAAAACCAAATGATTTTAAAAGGGAACTTACCAACTTATGTTGACCCAGTTATTTTATAACCTTTTAGACAGGTTAGCAGACGTCATGCCAGATAAATGATAGATATGGATGAATGTTGATTGAAAACTTTGATAAGTGAAGGCACTCTTGGAAGAGCTATAAGTCCTGCTGGATAATTAAGTTTGTAATAGAAGTTTGGTTTATGTTGTAAAACAATTTAGTTATAAAATATATTATGGTTTAGCTTCCGCTGTGTGTTTTGGTATCAACGTCACAGTAACTAGAAGACGACCTTCTGACCGGTATGTAGTTATTTGACAAACGGAATGTTCTGTATAAGGAAAGTGCGGTGTGTAATCTCTCCTAGACCCGTCGTTCTTTCCTAGGAACACATCTGTTGGAGGTACTACTCTGGTTAGATGACTGTTCTGTGTTACGGGTGTGACAAGTTGGTATTAGAGCCTCAGTTTAAGGGATTTAGATACTAATAGGAAATTAGTATCTAGACTTAAACTAGAACTCTGAGATTAGTGTGGAATGTCATAGGATAAGGCTATAGGAGGATAGATGTTGATAATCACTATGACCTATAACAGGTAATACCAAGAAAACAGAGAATTAATTACATTCATGATCAAATGTTTTTAATTTCTGATTTTCTGGATTATTTACGGTTATACGAATTCTGATGTCATACATCTAGGTACTAAATGGCTGGAAGAGGTAGAGGAAAAGGTAGGACTCCTAATACTAGGTCTCATAGACAGACAAACGATGACACCGAAACCAACGCCAATCGTGAGACAAACAATAATACTAATGACACGGGTCCTCATGTTGAGGAAGTTGTCATGTCCGAAACCCAATTTCAAGAAACAGTAGTTAGTGAAGTCACTAAAGCACTGCGAAACACATTACCTGAGTTGTTAGATGAAATCTTTACAAGGAGAATAGGGACTGGAGCCACTGAAAGAGAAACCAATAATATCGGAAGCACCAATAAGAACGCTAACTAGAACTCTGTAATAAGAACGGAGAACAAGGAAGGATGCACATATAAATATTTTGGAGGATGCAATCCTAAACCATTTGATGGTAAGAAGGGAGCCATTGATACTACTCAATGGATCACCAAAATGGAGGCTGTCATAAAACTTAGTGAATGTAGGAATGACTAGGCAGTTAAGTTTGCTGCCAATTTTCTGGAGACAACGGCATTAGACTAGCGGGAATCCGTGAAACAAGCTAAGGGAGAATAAGCAATTGATAATTTAAGGGATTAATTCTGCAAAGGTTCTGTCCTCAGAACAAGCTTGACAAGATTGAAGAAGAATTTCAGCGTTTGGAGGCTGGAAATATGACGCATTAGGAGTATGCAACTAAGTTTGACGAGATGTCAAAACTAGTGTCGCATCTGGTGACGCCTGAACCTAGGAGAATCAAACATTTTATTCGAGGTTTACTACCGAAAATACGTACCTTAGTGAAAACCTCTTCACCACAGACTATGGATGCAACTTTGACATTCAGTGCTACGACGTATGATGAAGTTGCACATCAAGAATCGCAATCAGTGAGCACGAAGAGGAAACAAGATGAAGTAGTGTATGAGTTCAAAACCAAAGAAAATAATAACAAAAGAGCGTGGCCGCCAAGGTAAGGTAAGCGGTAACGGTCCGTTACGTGTTGGACAAGAGCGTGGCCGCCAAGGTAAGCGGTAACGGTCCGTCACGGAGCCAGAGTTTGCCTATAAATAGATTTCGATGACAAAACGTTTTAGTCACATTTCACACATACAAAACACCTTCAGAAACACACACCCAACCTAGGAAATTGTGCCAAAGTCCCGGTACACGTTTGGAAGTCCAGTTTCTAGCCTTACGCCTTCAAAATAGCCGTAGATAGTTCCGATGTAAGGTTCCGAATGGTTTACTATGACTTGATACTTATCATTAAGCTATGAACGTTTATTTAAGTAATGTTATTATGATCTAGGATATTGTACGAGGTATCAATTGTAGATATATGTGTTGAGATACGCCTTCAAAATAGTCGTAGATAGTTCCGAGGTAAGGCCTCCCTCTGTTCAAGCGACACAGTAACAACTTGGGTGAATCTGTAACCGCTACTAACCTTGTCTCTGTTATACTTTAGGTATAAACAATGTGATGAAACTCAGTCGCCGGTGACATGGTTTTACAAAGAAGAATTGTTAAATGTAATGTAATAAAATTCTTTAATGAAATATAGTAAATATGTTGTACGGTTTCTTCCTTGAAGAGTGCATAATGAAGTAATAGTTATAGGATGAAACCGGTTGACCAAATCGAACGTGGATCAAACCGTTTGTTTGATTGTGGATAAAACCACTAGCGTTTTGTAATTATGGATGAAACAAACCAAGGTTAAGCTTGTCAAGTTAAAACCATTGGTTTTCATACTTGGGCTTTAAAACACGATGATTTTCATGGCTTTGGCCAAAAAAATACATTTTTAATGTCCATGTACTTTATATATTTTTTATATAAGTACACGATGATTTTTAGATTTTCTTGTATATTTTTTATTTAGGTTTCATAAGTATTAAGGATCTTGATGATTTTATTTGTGTCATGAAGTTAACGATTTCTGGTTTTAATATAATATGAAGATAGAAAGAGTTTGAGGAAATGGTAAAAAAACAAAAAAAAATGCCTTTGATTAATACAAAACTGAGAGTATAAAAAACAATAATTGACCAAATAACATAATCAACTAATTATATGCACTCTAAATATTCATAATAATAATTAGATTATAATTGATATATAGGCTACACAATAAGAGGGTAGCCTTTCCTCTTCACATCTCCCATCGCTACGTACCTTGAAACAAAAATTAAAAAGAAAATAAAAAAAGCACCATAATTTCAGTTTGTTTAACTGAAAATAACCATAAAAACATTGTCAAAATCTATATTAATACCCTGAAAGAGAAGTGATGATGTTTTGCCTGATCTCTTCGGTATATCTTAAAAGATAAAAATATTAATTGTCAATGGCAAATGACTCGCTTTTGGTCTTTGGAAGAGCCTTCCGGCGGGAGACGCGGCACAACTTCAACAACTCCGCTACCGCTACATCTATCTCCTCTTCCCCTTCTTCTCTCAAAACAACACTCATTTTCTTGGCTTTTTCTCTAATACCAGCTTTCTCTACCACCACACTTTGCACAACCGAAGCCACCCTCTCTCGCATCAGCAGCCCATTGCCATCTCTAACCACCTCCTCCGCAACCTCGGCCTTCACTACCAACCGGCAATTCACCGGCTGGTCAAGATGCATTGGCATTGCAATTATTGGAACACCAAACTTGATTGCTTCCATTACTGAACTCCAGCCACAGTGACTCACAAATCCACCTATGTTTTTGTGCCTTAATATCTTTGTTTGTGGAGCCCACCCTTCAACCACTAAACCCCTATCTTTTACCCTTTCAACAAACCCTGCTGGCAAATGTTCCAAAACTTGTTTTTTTTCTTCACATTTTGGAAACCTTAAAACCCAAATGAAGTTCACATTGCTAATTTCCAACCCATATGCTATTTCTTTCAAATTAGAACTAGAAAGAAAATACTCACTCCCAAAAGAAACAAACACAGTGGATGCACTGTCTTTTGTCTCAAGCCACTGCATCGTACCGAGTTTTTTTTTGGAACGGTATATTTCAGCAAAAAATTTAGGTTAAAGGGGAAGTAAAAAAAAAAGGTTTATGGTGTATCCGCTATTACCAATAGCGGATTAGGAGGAAGAAACTTGAAAAATCTGACACAACTGCGAATGTTGCAGGAGTTAACATAAGCCGCTATTCACAATAGCGGATTAGGAGAAATAAGCCGCTATTCACAATGGCGGATTAGGAAGAAATGGTTTACCCCGGTTAACCCAGTAACCACACTCCATCCGATAACCCAACTTCCATTTAACAAAGTTAACTCCCTTTAACTTTTTAACAAACAAACCAACCCCCACCTACCTTTAGTTAACTCCCGTTAAGTTTTTAACAAACAAACCAACCCCACCTACCTTTAGTTAACTCCCGTTAAGTTTTTAACAAACAAACCAACCCCACCTACCTCCATTATCACAACCAAACAAATAAAACCCTGCTTTTAAAACCCAGCTTCTGCCCCTCTGCAACATCACATGCAAACCTGCAAGACCCATTAAAACCCAGCTTTTACTTTTGTAGTGATAAGGCTTGGGTTGACAGTGATAAGGATTGGGTTGTTGACTATGAAGCTTGTGATAGTTAATTGAAGGTTTGGCAGTGACTGTTTAGTGATCAGTTGGGGTGCTGTTTTTTTGGCAGTGGCTTGAGATTAGGGTTTCTTGAGGAAGACGATGACCAGGGACGGAAAAAAAAACGTAACTCCTAATCCGCTATTGGGAATGACGGATCACATTAAAATATCTCCTAATCCGCCATTGGGTAACTCGGATTACATAAAGTAATATATTTAATAAAACCCTAATCCGGTTAGTTAATATATTTAATATATTTTTTCTTTTAATATATTTTTAAACAAACCCTTCCTTATCATCCGGATTGGTTGTACATATAGTTTTAATGCCTATGCGGATAGCGGATCAGACAGCCACCGGTGCCACAACCAACTGGTTTTGGATGTCTCGGTGGTTGTACGCGTCTTGTTGCTGGATCTTCGGGTTCATTATCATTTGGTGGACTGAAGCCTTCGGGTTGACTAAGCTGTAGGTCCAAGCTCATTTGAACCGGACTTAAAAGTTGGTACCGCGGATGTTGTACACTAAGACCAGTATAATCGTAATTCTGAAAGAGCCCCGGCTGGTCTGAGTACATCGCAGGAATCATATTACCAGAGGGAGTGTTGTCATTCACTCCCTTTGTAATTCTGAAAGTTTGAATTATCTGTAACCATCCACTTTCACAATGTCTTCATCTTTCTCATTCACTCCCTTTGTGGTACAGTTATATTATGGGGGTGAAGTGTCATACACGCAAGGGGTTGTTATGGGTGTTCCGGGAACTCGTACCACTACGTTTTTAGTTACTAGTCCACTCGGTTATTCTGAGTTGGTGGACAACATATGTAGATGTGTTCAACTTGACCGTCAGTCTTGTTGTCTAGAGTTAACACTCTACTATGAATACAATGGAGGTTCATTTACCTCACATATTAACCAAGAAAATGATATGTATATAATATACCAACTAGCTTCCATTGTTCCGGGTTACACTTGTAGAATTCATGTGAGGTGGACGACGGTAGTTCCCAACCAGCATCAACATGAATATGGTATGAGTTCCTCAGCCACTGTAGAATACAACGAAGGTTATTTTACTTCCTTTTTATTTATTTATATCCTCAATGTTATGTCGTAAATGCTAATACATTTATTTTTTTTGTAAGACTCTCCTCCTGAAGAAATTGAAGACACGGAAGAGAGTGAACCCTCTGTTTCAGAATATGATACACAGGAGGACCACCTAATCCAGGAGGACCAGCCAATCCCTCCTTTGCCTCGGCATCAAAGTAAGGGGCTTACATATTTCCCTGAACTTAATGTTGATGGCAGGGGAATAGATGAAGACTATATTCCCATGGATAATTTCGGGGAAGATGAAATGGAGTTTTGGGACGAAAAAGATCCCGAAATACGTTTAAATATGTATTTCACTTCGAAAGACCAAGTTGATTACGCAGTTAGAATGTGGAATATCAACCATAAAAGAGAGATCTTCATGGCAGATACCCGACCAAAGGTCTTGACGGCCAAATGTAAAAGTATCAAAGTGTAACATCCCAAATAATAGAAAGTAAATAAAAAGGAAAAGAACAAGTGGGCTTGGCCCAGATTTCGGCCCATGGGCCGATATTAGAAGGAAACCCTTCTACATCTGCACACAGCCTCTCCCCATCCTCTCATTTGCGCAAGACTAGAAAGAGAAAGAGAGAGCTCAGTCTAGAGAGAGAAAGATCGGGATCAAGCTCAAAGTCTCGAAGATTTGTTGCTCACTACCTCTGGAGCATAAAGAAACAGGAAAGAAGCAGTAACAGGTAATCGCTATACCTAAATCTGAGTTTTTGTAACTTTCGGGTTAAAGGGTAAAAATCGAGTGAAGAGGTAGATTTTACGTGTGAAACTTGAAACAAACCACATATTTGGGTTCATGGGAAGTAAAGGAACGTTTCGAACGTAAAAAGTTCAAAGCTTGATCGATTAGAATAAATGGTCAGATCTAGGGTTTCTGTTTGGGGAAGATGACTGAGTCATCGAAACTACATAGTTTCGATAGACAAAGTATGACTCGAAACTACCGAGTTTCGATTGTAGCAGACCCATCGAAACTACATAGTTTCGATACAGACCCTAAACTTAAACTACTAAGATTTTACACAAGTCACCACTCGAAACTACATAGTTTCGATAGGCAAAGTATGACTCGAAACTACATAGTTTCGATAGACAGAGTACCACTCGAAACTACATAGTTTCGATAGACAAAAGTATAACTCGAAACTACATAGTTTCGATAGACAAAGTATGACTCGAAACTACATAGTTTCGATAGGCAAAGTATGACTCGAAACTACCTAGTTTCGATAGAAAGGGTATGACTCGAAACTACGGGGTTTATACTTAGTAATGTCTAGTGTCATTTAGGAGCAATACCTTATGCATATAACTTTATTATACAGATCGTGAGTAACCCTAGTGACGCTCAGTGACCAATTGAGAGCATTTCTGAGACCACCCATCAGGTGAGTTCAAGATCCCTATTTTACTGTTTTAGGGTGGTGTGCATACTCAAGAATTAGACGTTTATAAATAAATGTATATTATTTAATTAAACATTTTGTAAGAAAGAAAGATAACGGTTGTTAAACCGAATGTTTTGACAGGAAGAAAGATAACGGTTGTTAAACCGAACGTTTTGAAAGAAAGAAAGAAAGAAGAATGGTTTATTTAACTATATGTTTTATAAACAAGAGAAAGAGAAGAAAGAATGGGTTATTTAACTATATGATTTATAAACAAGAGAAAGAGAAGAAAGAATGGTTTACTTAACTATATGTTTTATAAACGAAGAGAAGAATAATAAGTCAAATACATTGTCTAATCTGTAAGAGTATGCTTATACGACGAAAGACTTGGAGTAGTAGCGTAGTCCTAGAGGCTAGTGCTACTCTAAGCATAGTAGCAAGTCTTGAGGTAGTAGTATAGTCCTTGAGACTAGTGCTACCCGAAGCCGATGCTGCGTCATGGACAAGTCCATGATGTACCATGAGAGAAATCGGGACAGTGCTCGGCAGGGCATTGTAACGAGGATGTTGCAACTGGTTAAGATGAGTAACGACGGTTACTCTAGCGGCGACGGTCGCTAAGAAAGAATGAAGAAGCCCGCTTGGGGGCACAGAAAGTCGGTTATCGGCCTTTGGACGTTGAGCCTTAGGGAACAATAACCGCGAGAAAGAGTTCCTTCGGGAAGTAAGAACGAAGAAGCCCGCTCGGGGGCACAGAACAGATTGTAGACATTAATGTATGACTTAAAGAAAAGAGTACAAAGTAAATACGTATGAATATAGAAGAAGAAAGAAAGATTTTTATACGTATGTATTTTAAAGAAGGAAGACATATTTTAATGTGTATGTATTTAAAGAATAAAGAAAGATTTCATTGTATTACGTGTATAATATAATACGTATATTTAAAAGGGAAAATCCTTTTTATATATATATATAAAGCTAAAGAAAACTTGAACTCACCAGCGTTAGCTGACTATTTTAGTATGCACATCAGGTAGCAAAGGAAAGGAAAAGAAATGATGGTTTCGAGGGCTTAGGAGTGAATGGCTGGATGGCTGCTGCTGATGAAGACTGACATCCCCATTTGCTAGTTTTAGATTGTTGAACTATGTTTAAATCTTAAGTTTTAATTGACTCTGAATTTTGTAAAGACTTCCGCTGTTGGTTTAATGTTTGATTCAAAGTTTAAGAACTATGTATATGCAATGTTTGCCAACTGTGAGAGGTACCCGGTTTGGGTTCTTTCAAGTTGGTATCAGAGCCATAGTTTGAGAGATTCGGACATTCGCCAAAATGTCTGAACTTGAACTGAGAATGGGACAGAAGAATGGGATGTCAGTCAGAACAGCCAAGCCACGAAAGGAGAACAGTAAGGCCTTAGTAATTAGTGACTGTAGAAACAGTAAACAGTAAAGGGCCTTAGAATAGTAAGGTAGTCCATGTCCTAGTTTAGAAACATAGACACCAAATACCTTAGAATAGAAAGTAGAGCGAAGGTGCCTTGATGTAGAAACTCTGGACTTGAGTACAAACGTCACTCTGACGGGGAATGTTCAGAACCCAGGAAGTAAAGTAAATTAGTAATTTCATACCGGTCTCTGTAATTAGTAATTTACATTACTCAAGGTGTTCTAAATAATTACCTATCAGGATAACATGAGTATCTCCTTGTTCGCAGTGAGAAAACGTCATGGCTGGAAGGAAAGGTGCAAAGGGGGGAGCCGGTACGGGACGTAGGGGCAGGCCCCGTGTCAACCGGGTTGAAATAGAAGAAAGTGAACCCTCTGTTCATGGGTCGGTGTCGATCCATACTACTAATGAGGATGCTCCGAGTAACCCCGGAGCACAGGATGAAGAAGGCTTAGTTTTGGAGCCAATTGTCAGGAGAGCGATAGCCGACGAAGTGGCTGCAGTTCTGAAGAATACTCTACCTGCAGCACTCGCTGAAACCCTGAAGACTGTGGAAGGGGAGAGAGAAAGGGGCTTACGGGCCGAAGATAGAAATATGATCGAACCTGAGTCTGAAGGTGAGGACTCTGACTATGAAGAGAAACGCGGATGCGACTACAAGTCCTTTCGAAATTGTGATCCGCCAACTTTTGATGGGAAGAAAGATGCTATTGCCGCATACTACTGGATTGACCGCATGACTGCAGTCATTAAGATGAGTGAATGCCGTGCTGACCAAGCGGTAGGGTTTGCCGCTCATTCTTTCGCCTTCGAGGCACTGAGCTGGTGGGAGAATGTGAAGAAAGCTAAGTCTGAAAGGGATATTGATAGAATGAAGTGGGAAGATCTAAAAACACTGGTTATTCAGAAGTTCTGTCCCCAAAATGAGATTGATAAGATGGAAGAAGCCTTCGTGGAACTCAGGGCTGGTAGCCTGACTCATCGACAGTTCACCTCCAGGTTTAATGAGTTAACTCAGCTGGTTCCCCACTTGGTGAACACAGAAGAAAGAAGGATCAAATGCTATATCCAGAAGCTACCTCCAAGAGTTCGCACAATCATTAATGCCAACACCCCTGGAGACTTTGACTCGGTGGTGGCTATGAGTGGAAAGATTTTTGATGATGTGGCCGCAGAAGGCGTAACCCCCGCTGAAACTCAAAAGAAATGGTCTAACGCCACTAAGCGCTCGGGCGGGGATTGGTCTGCCTCAAAAAGTAAGAAGCCAAGACCGGAGGAAAGGGTCAACTGTAGCAAATGTGATAGGCCACATCTTGGGGAGTGCAAGTATGGGTTGAACATATGTTACCGTTGTGGCAAGACCGGGCACATCTCTCGTGAATGTCCCAACGCTCCCGGTTCTGCAAACAATAGAAAGTGCCACAACTGTGGTGGATCAGGACATTTCTCCAAGGATTGCCGTAAACCAAGAACAACAAACAATGAGAAGGCAAAGGAGGCTGAGAAAGGGGGAGCAAGAACCAGAGCCTATGCCCTGACACAGGAGGAAGCAAGGGGAGATCCCAACGTGGTGTCAGGTACGTTCATCCTTGGCCACACCTTTGTTTCTGTTCTGTTTGATTCAGGTGCTAGTAAAAGTTTTATATCCTCCTCGTTCTGTAAAAGACTGAAATACAAAACTTCCAAGATAGAAAGAGCCTTTAATGTTGAGACTGCAGTGGGTAGAAACACTAAAGTGGTAGAGTTGGTAGACGATCTTACCATAAAGATAGAGGGCCATAGATTTCCGGTTAGATTATTCGTTATAGCCTTGGGAGGATTCGATGTAGTACTGGGAATGGATTGGTTATCTGCCAATGAAGCTCGGATTGTGTGTAAACGAAAAGTGATTCAGCTCAACGCTCCTGACGGCAGCGAGGTCGTAATTTATGGGGAACGAGACATTCCGTTGACTAATGTAATCTCACAAATGAAAGCAGAAAAGTATATGAGGCGTGGGTGTGAGGCCTACTTGGCGTACGTGATCGATAAAGACGTAAAAGTAAAAGAGTTAAGCGAAGTACCCGTGGTGTGCCATTATCCGGAAGTGTTCCCTGAGGAACTGCCCGGATTGCCGCCTGATCGGGAGACAGAATTCCAAATAGATTTAATGCCAGGTGCCCAGCCCGTTGCCAAAGCACCTTACCGGCTAGCGCCACTTGAGATGAAAGAGCTGATGACCCAACTGGAAGAACTTTTGGAAAAGGGATTTATCAGACCGAGCATTTCACCATGGGGTGCTCCGGTGCTGTTTGTCAAGAAGAAAGATGGTGCCATGAGAATGTGCATCGACTACAGAGAATTGAACAAAAGAACTGTGAAGAATAAGTACCCACTACCCAGAATCGACGATCTATTCGACCAATTACAGGGCGCCAAATGGTTCTCAAAGATCGACCTGCGGTCAGGTTATCATCAACTAAAGGTAAGAGAGGAAGACATACCTAAAACCGCATTCCGAACGCGATATGGACACTACGAGTTCCGAGTGATGTCCTTTGGGCTTACAAATGCTCCCGCAGCCTTCATGGATATGATGAACAGAGTGTGTCGACCAATGTTAGACCGGTCAGTGATAGTCTTCATCGACGATATACTCGTATATTCTAAGAGCAAGGGTGATCATGCATGTCACCTGCGAGAAGTTCTAGACACATTAAAGACAGAGAAGCTTTATGCTAAGTTCACGAAATGCGCGTTCTGGCTAAAGGAAGTCCAATTCTTAGGTCATGTGATTAACGCTGAAGGCATCATGGTAGACCCAGCAAAGATTGATGTAGTGTGGAATTGGGAAATTCCGAAAACACCAACGGATGTACGAAGTTTTCTAGGTTTGGCAGGCTACTACCGGAGGTTTATACAAGACTTCTCTAAGATAGCCTCACCTCTAACCAAATTGACTCGTAAGGACGTAAAATATGAATGGGGCCAGGCCCAAACCACTGCCTTCGAAGAATTAAAGAAGAGATTAACCCGAGCACCGGTGCTGACCCTACCCGATGGTAACGAGGACCTAGTGGTGTATTCTGACGCCTCAGGCCAGGGGTTAGGCTGTGTGCTTATGCAACGAGGAAAGGTGATTGAGTATGCATCACGACAATTAAAGACTCACGAAGTCAACTACCCGACTCACGACCTTGAACTCGCGGCCGTTGTCTTTGCCTTAAAGATTTGGAGACATTACCTCTATGGAGTCAGATGCACCATCTACTCCGACCACAAAAGCTTGAAGTATTTCTTCGAACAAAAAGAGTTGAACATGAGGCAGCGGCGATGGTTAGAATTATTAAAAGACTACGACTGTGAAATCCTTTACCACCCCGGAAAGGCGAATGTGGTGGCCGACGCCTTGAGTCGAAAGGAGGCGACAACTCCTATCGAAGTGAAATCCTATCAACTAATCGTGACTCCAGATCTTATGACAGAAATAGAACGTGCCCAAGATGAAGCCTTGAAAGAGGAAAATGTCAAGAGGGAAAGGATAGTGGGTCAGCAAGAAAAGTTAGAAACCAATGCTTATGGGGTACGAACTCGGTTCGGGAGGATGTGGATACCCAAGGGTGGCGAACTTAGAGTCAAAATCCTTGACGAGGCTCACAAGTCTCGTTACTCTATCCATCCCGGAACTAACAAGATGTACCATGATTTGAAGAAGGAATACTGGTGGCCCGGCATGAAAAATGATGTAACCGATTATGTGAGCAAATGCCTAACTTGCTCTCAAGTGAAGGCCGAACACCAGAAGCCGTGCGGAAAGATGCAACCACTATTCATTCCTGAATGGAAGTGGGAACACATTACCATAGATTTCATAACCAAGCTACCGCGTACAGCTAAGGGACATGATACTATATGGGTAATTGTGGATAGACTGACGAAGAGTGCTCACTTCTTGCCCATGCGTGAGAGTTACTCGTCAGAAAAACTAGCAGAACTATTCATTAACGAGATCGTGGCCAGACACGGTATGCCATTGTCAATTGTGTCAGACCGGGACACGAGATTCACATCAAGGTTCTGGAGGCAATTCCATGAGGGAATGGGTACGAGACTTAATATCAGTACAGCTTACCACCCGCAAACCGATGGCCAGTCCGAAAGGACTATCCAAACTCTAGAGGACATGCTGCGGGCATGTATCATTGACTTTGGAGGTAGTTGGGATAGTCACTTACCACTGGCGGAGTTTTCTTACAACAACAGTTACCATGTGACCATTGGAATGCCGCCTTATGAGATGTTATATGGAAGGAAGTGTAGAACGCCCGTATGTTGGGGCGAAATTGGGCAGAAAGATTTCGCAAGCCTTGACGTAGTCAAAGCAACTTCTGAGAAGTTTGACCAAATCAAAGCGCGAATGAAAGCCGCTAAGGATAGGCAAAAGTCTTACGCTGATAAGAGAAGGAGAGACCTTGAATTCCAGGTTGGAGATAAAGTACTATTGAAGGTGTCTCCGTGGAAGGGAATAATTCGATTCCGAAAAAGAGGGAAACTAAGTCCGAGGTTTGTCGGACCATTTAAGATTGTGGCACGAGTTGGAAAGGTGGCTTATCGACTAGAACTGCCTGAAAAATTGAGTGGAATCCACCCTACTTTTCACGTTTCGCAATTGCGAAAGTGCCTAGCTGACGAATCGGCACAAGTGTCACTCGATGACATCGAAGTAGACAATAAGCTTAACTATATTGAGGAGCCCACAGCAATCCTAGACAGAAAAGAGAAGCGACTACGCAATAAAGTTATCCCGCTAGTCAAAGTTCAATGGAAACATCGAAAAGGATCAGAAGCCACGTGGGAGACGGAGTCGGAAATGAGGGAGTTGTACCCTCAGATGTTTGACCCATGAAAGGTTTCGAGGGCGAAACCTCTAATAAGAAGGGTAGACTTGTAACATCCCAAATAATAGAAAGTAAATAAAAAGGAAAAGAACAAGTGGGCTTGGCCCAGATTTCGGCCCATGGGCCGATATTAGAAGGAAACCCTTCTACATCTGCACACAGCCTCTCCCCATCCTCTCATTTGCGCAAGACTAGAAAGAGAAAGAGAGAGCTCAGTCTAGAGAGAGAAAGATCGGGATCAAGCTCAAAGTCTCGAAGATTTGTTGCTCACTACCTCTGGAGCATAAAGAAACAGGAAAGAAGCAGTAACAGGTAATCGCTATACCTAAATCTGAGTTTTTGTAACTTTCGGGTTAAAGGGTAAAAATCGAGTGAAGAGGTAGATTTTACGTGTGAAACTTGAAACAAACCACATATTTGGGTTCATGGGAAGTAAAGGAACGTTTCGAACGTAAAAAGTTCAAAGCTTGATCGATTAGAATAAATGGTCAGATCTAGGGTTTCTGTTTGGGGAAGATGACTGAGTCATCGAAACTACATAGTTTCGATAGACAAAGTATGACTCGAAACTACCGAGTTTCGATTGTAGCAGACCCATCGAAACTACATAGTTTCGATACAGACCCTAAACTTAAACTACTAAGATTTTACACAAGTCACCACTCGAAACTACATAGTTTCGATAGGCAAAGTATGACTCGAAACTACATAGTTTCGATAGACAGAGTACCACTCGAAACTACATAGTTTCGATAGACAAAAGTATAACTCGAAACTACATAGTTTCGATAGACAAAGTATGACTCGAAACTACATAGTTTCGATAGGCAAAGTATGACTCGAAACTACCTAGTTTCGATAGAAAGGGTATGACTCGAAACTACGGGGTTTATACTTAGTAATGTCTAGTGTCATTTAGGAGCAATACCTTATGCATATAACTTTATTATACAGATCGTGAGTAACCCTAGTGACGCTCAGTGACCAATTGAGAGCATTTCTGAGACCACCCATCAGGTGAGTTCAAGATCCCTATTTTACTGTTTTAGGGTGGTGTGCATACTCAAGAATTAGACGTTTATAAATAAATGTATATTATTTAATTAAACGTTTTGTAAGAAAGAAAGATAACGGTTGTTAAACCGAATGTTTTGACAGGAAGAAAGATAACGGTTGTTAAACCAAACGTTTTGAAAGAAAGAAAGAAAGAAGAATGGTTTATTTAACTATATGTTTTATAAACAAGAGAAAGAGAAGAAAGAATGGGTTATTTAACTATATGATTTATAAACAAGAGAAAGAGAAGAAAGAATGGTTTACTTAACTATATGTTTTATAAACGAAGAGAAGAATAATAAGTCAAATACATTGTCTAATCTGTAAGAGTATGCTTATACGACGAAAGACTTGGAGTAGTAGCGTAGTCCTAGAGGCTAGTGCTACTCTAAGCATAGTAGCAAGTCTTGAGGTAGTAGTATAGTCCTTGAGACTAGTGCTACCCGAAGCCGATGCTGCGTCATGGACAAGTCCATGATGTACCATGAGAGAAATCGGGACAGTGCTCGGCAGGGCATTGTAACGAGGATGTTGCAACTGGTTAAGATGAGTAACGACGATTACTCTAGCGGCGACAGTCGCTAAGAAAGAATGAAGAAGCCCGCTTGGGGGCACAGAAAGTCGGTTATCGGCCTTTGGACGTTGAGCCTTAGGGAACAATAACCGCGAGAAAGAGTTCCTTCGGGAAGTAAGAACGAAGAAGCCCGCTCGGGGGCACAGAACAGATTGTAGACATTAATGTATGACTTAAAGAAAAGAGTACAAAGTAAATACGTATGAATATAGAAGAAGAAAGAAAGATTTTTATACGTATGTATTTTAAAGAAGGAAGACATATTTTAATGTGTATGTATTTAAAGAATAAAGAAAGATTTCATTGTATTACGTGTATAATATAATACGTATATTTAAAAGGGAAAATCCTTTTTATATATATATATAAAGCTAAAGAAAACTTGAACTCACCAGCGTTAGCTGACTATTTTAGTATGCACATCAGGTAGCAAAGGAAAGGAAAAGAAATGATGGTTTCGAGGGCTTAGGAGTGAATGGCTGGATGGCTGCTGCTGATGAAGACTGACATCCCCATTTGCTAGTTTTAGATTGTTGAACTATGTTTAAATCTTAAGTTTTAATTGACTCTGAATTTTGTAAAGACTTCCGCTGTTGGTTTAATGTTTGATTCAAAGTTTAAGAACTATGTATATGCAATGTTTGCCAACTGTGAGAGGTACCCGGTTTGGGTTCTTTCACAAAGAAACAGACAACAACCAACACGAAGACTCTCAACCATGTCTTTGGACATGCACCGCCAGAAAATTAAAAAATTCTCATTGTTTCAAAATGACAGTATGGACACCGGCTCACTCATGTTTCACCACTGTTTCTCGCAACAACAACCGGGCCTTAAGATCAAAAGTTGTAGCATCCCACATCCAAGAACAAATTCTTGCAAATGTAGCGTTGCCTGTGAAACAAATTCAGTCCCTGATCAAAGAGAAACTGAACATTGATATCACTTACGGCAAGGCTTGGGCTGCCAGGAAAAAGGCCATCGAAAACATATACGGTACCTGGGATCAAAACTTCCATTATTTACCTCACTACATAATGGCACTACAACAAGCTAACCCCGGTACCGTTGTCCAGTGGTTACATCATCCCCATAGTCCAAGTGACTGCTCAGTATTCAAGTTTGTGTTTTGGGCATTCCGTCCAAGTATTGAAGCCTTTCATTTTTGCATTCCTGTAATCTCTATAGATGCCACCCATCTACGGGGCACCTATAAGGGAAAAATATTGATAGCGGTTTCAAAAAATGCCAACAACATGATCTTGCCGATTGCGTACGCATTGGTGGATGAAGAAACAAACGAGAGCTGGATGTGGTTTCTTCAAAAATTTGCTGAGAACGTTGCAGACCCCGCCAGTCGAACTTTGTGTGTAATTTCTGACAGGCATGCCGGTATAAAACACGCCATGGATAATTTAGAATCCTGGAAGGAACCCCACGCCGACCATCGATTTTGTCTAAGGCATATCAGAAGCAATTTCATGGCGAAGTTCAAGAGCGTCAGCTTGAAAAGGATGTGTTGGGACATCGGAAGCACAACACAAGAAAGAAAGTTCGAACGGCTGATGCTTGAGCTTAAGGCGACAAATAAACAAGCGTGGCATTACCTATCCGCAATTGATAAAACAAAATGGACAGTCCTGTATGACCGTGGGAATCGCCGATGGGGTATCCTCACCACGAACATATCGGAAAGCATGAACAATGTGTTACGTGGTGCCAGGATGCTCCCAATTAAGGCGTTAATTGAATATACCTTTAAGAGAGAAGTTGAACAATACACTTATCACTACACAACCGCGTATAATTGTTCGACTGACTTTCCTCCCCGCATGTGGACAGAATTCCATAAGCGTGAATTAAGGGCTTGCCAACACAGGGTATACCCTTACTCAGCACGTGATCAAAGGTTCATGGTGGAGACACCCCTACAAGCATCGGACGAATCTGGAAATAGTCCCTATATGGTAGAATTCAAGAAAAAAACCTGCACGTGTGGTAAGTGGCAGATCTACCGGTTCCCCTGTAGCCATGCAATTGCAGTTTGTGGCTATCTACGTGAAAGTCCACAACAAACTGCGGATCCAAGGTTTCATACGGGAGTGTACCGTGCACAATACAACAACGAGTATTTTCCGGTGCCTCATAAAGAAGACTGGATGCACGCGGGTTGGGAAATTCGTGGGGACGCATCAAAGATAACTATAGTAAGGGGAAGGCGGCGTGCGAGAAGGATGCATAACGAGATGGACGCCAGCTACGCTGAGGAAAGGACGGGTCGTAAGTGTTCCGGTTGTAAAAGAACGGGTCACAGGGTCAACAAATGTCCATACCGACAAAATAATTAATTGTATTTTATTATCAAGTGACCGAGTATATGTTTGTTGTAATTCCAATGTTTTGTTAATTTATAATTTCAATCAAGTGTTTCTCCTTTTGAGTAGACTTAGTGGTATTTACATATTAATTATTGTTTTAAATTTTAATAAGTAACATAAATATATACTAAATAATTACTAAGTTAACATTAAAAAAAAGTAAACATTAAAGTGAGGGTTAAATTTTAGTTTTAAAATTTTATTAGTTTTAAATTTTACTAAGTAAAAAATTTTATAGTAACATTAAAAAAAAGTAAACATTAAAAAAATTTTATTAAGTTACTAGAAACCCAGTAGTATATATTAAGAAAAAGAGCTGTAATATTAATGGGTTAGACACTCAGCTCAAGTGGCTGGGTGCACACATGAATACAGATAGGGCGTGGGTTCGAGACTTGGCAGGGCCGGCTCACCCATGATTTTTTTTTATGTAATCCGCCATTCACAATAGCGGATTAGGAGTAAATTTTTAAACTTTTTTAATTAAACAGTCTGCATCGTCTTCTTCCTCATAAAACCCTACCCACCCACTACAAAGTTCAAAACCCATCCAACACAACACATGTGATGTTGCAGTCCTTATCACTGCCAAAAGCAGTCAACACTATCCTTATCACTCCAATATGCAAAAGTTAAAGAGGTTTTAATGGGTGTTGCAGGCTGCATGTGATGTTGCAGAGGGGCAGAAGTTTGTTTGGTTGTGGGTAGGGTTTTGATGCTGGGTAGGTGGGGAATAAGGAATCCAAAGTTAACAAAAGTTAACGAGAGTTAACTTTGTTAAATGGAAGTTGGGTTATCGGATGGAGTGTGGTTACTGGGTTAACCGGGGTTAAACCATTTCTTCCTAATCCGCTATTGTGAATAGCGGCTTATGTTAACTCCTGCAACATTCGCAGTTGTGTCAGATTTTTCAAGTTTCTTCCTCCTAATCCGCTATTGGTAATAGCGGATACCCCATAAACCTTTTTTTTTACTTCCCCTTTAACCTAAATTTTTTGCTGAAATATACCGTTCCCAAAAAAAATTCCATCACACTGTCTTGTTTCAACTCTGCATGACACGGTGGGTTCGCAACAAGTGGACCCACCGATACAACCTTTTTACCGGTCAGACGAGAAAGATAATCAGCATGATCACCTTCAATCTCCTTGAAAGACTTAACAAGAACAATGCGTGACGACTTCCCAACACATCCCATGACACGATTTTTATCTTTCACGTTATTTGCCGAGCTTTCAAGAATCTCAGTCATGTGATTTTGTTCATAGGTACGGAAAAAAAATTTTGGAAATGGGAAGGGAGTACCTTTGCGGGGTTCGGAGAAGTAGTAAAGATGAAACATGGTGGCAGCCATGGTAGCACTTGTGGCGATGAACATCACTGAAGGGATTCCACGGTCAGCAGCCGACACAGGAGCCCACGATTGAATCATGTCGTAGATGAGCAAATGAGGCTTTAAGGTATTCAAGATTCTTGAAAACTGAGGGCTTGACTTGTCGAATGCTTCTTTGAGGAGAGGCATAAGATGGAGGGGGAGGCCATTGGTGGTGTGAAGGTGTGGTGGCAGTTCCGGTAATGTGGAAAGATGGAGTTCGACGAGAGTGATGGAAGGTGAATCGACGTCGTTTTTCAAGTTCTTTTTGACGGAGTCGAGGTTAGCAGGAGTGGAACAAAGGTAGATGTTGAAGAGGTTTGTGTTGCTTAGTTTTTTGGCTAGTTCTAGGAAAGGGGAAATGTGACCATGGCCTAACCTTGGGAACATCAAAACAGTTTTCTTTCCTCTGTAGCTGTTCATCGTCGACATTGATCACTTCAATTCTGCTTGTTTTTTAGGTTGTATGTAGATGTGAAGAAGATGGTTTGAGGGGTGGTGAATTATATAATACCGCTAGAGTTTATTTACATGCAGGATTTCTTGGGATTTTCTTTTCTTTTATTTTAAGTTTTTATTCATGTATTTTTCCATAAGATTAATCAATTAAATGTTTCGAGGAAATTAAATTCGTTTATAGGTTTTATTATGTTTTTAAAATCACAGACATATATATATATAAGACTAAAAAAAATCAATACATTAATTAAAATAAACTTGCCTTGTTTATTACCTTAGAATATGTATTAACCGACATTTTTATATGAGATTTAATTGGTTTTTTTGTTATTTTCTTGAATTAATTTACTACAAAATGATGATAAAGATGCGGGTGTGTTTGTTTCATTTTTAAATTCTAAAAAAACATTTAAATTATGGGTTAAATAAAGTTAAAAATAGTTTTTTAATCTTTTAAATTCTAAATTTTCTACAGTATATACATATTCAAAAATAAAATTGATTCGTTATTAGGGTTTAGGATTATAACCGACATAACTATTTTATTTAATTATGGAAAATATCAACTGTTTCCAATTATTATCAGGATTTCATGACATATTTACCGTTACCAAAATTTCTGCAATTTAATTACATCCGCAAATAATGCCTCAGTTTACAATTATATACTATTTTTTTTTTCGAAATGCACAAAAAGAAAAGGAAAAAGTTTATTTTTTTGATACTTTTTTTTATCGTATTAATATTGGCATAGTAATTAAAGGTTTATTTTAATTTTCAAGACTTAAAGAAAATTGTTTATTAAATTTGGTAATTTATGGGAAATAAAGCATATCGTTACAGCGAATATTTTATATCAGACTATGTATATAATTAAAAAGTTTAAAGATTTTGTTATTTAATTTCAAATTTGGAAACGATTTTCATTAAACTTTGGGTTTCATCTCAATTTTATTTTTAGCTGTGTTAATGGAATATAGTTACAAAATTATAATTATTTTGGACTCGATTATTGATTACTTGACAAATTTATTTATTTATTTTTTTTTTGTAAAAAAGGAAAAAATTTCACAACCCAAGCAATTCAATATATAAACCAAATAAATAAATAATTTACTTGGTTTTATTTTAATCTTATATATACAAACCAGCAACATTGTATATATATTGGATCAAAAAAACAATCTCAACCAAATTAAACCAAAGTAATATTGGATCAAAGTCTTTGTTTTAAATAAATGGGCTTAATGTTTAAGTCCAATGGGTCGTAGTTGTAACTCAGTACAGGATAAACCGGGTGGTGTGGTGGGTCGTAGTTTGATTTAGTCTTTATGCACGTTTAGTAGACCTTCTCTAGGTCACCGGAGAAATTGGTGACCGTTGCTTCTTCCGGCCATTTAACGCCTTTCTTCAGTCAAATAAAATATGCACTGTGATTTGAGTTTACTTTGTATATGTCACACCCTCAAAATTCACATGCGGGGTTATACCGCGAGGCGCGTGACAAACCAGGATTATTGACATTAGTTATATTGAACGACCACTATATGAGTTTGAAAACACCAGTGTTGCTCATTGTCACGAGACAATACCGTTAAGTTTGAAAATATTGCGGAAGCGTAAATAAAAACCAAGTGCAAGAATAACCAATTGCGCAAACAAAGCGCCCAAAACCAAAGTAAGTAAAGTAAGAAACATGTTTAAAATGTTTATGAAAACCATGCACTGCCATGCATCTTAATCCTAAGAGTGTACCTTAGCGACTTGAGAAAGACATGCTAAAAGTGTCAACACAATGGTTGGTGAGTTCACAAGTTTGTAAGTAAATATAAGTTCGATGTTTGCCAGATAATGTGACTAAAGTATATCAATAGATAGCTAGTCTATGTTCATGCTACTATATAATGTTTCGCAACCGAAGCTGACTGTTTGGTTTGTTTGTAGTGTTTGCCTTCCGCCATGTCCACCAAAACAATGGCTAAATGTCTAGGTAAATATTACACCCGTTCGACCTTCAGTCGAGTTAGCGCGACTAACGCGGGAGGGGGGGTTGTCAAACCCAGTAGTACTACTCAAAATTACCTCGCTATCCTCCAATACTAACGGTTCGAGATGTAAGGACTTCCATGGTGTATTTCCACTATAGTACGCAGGTGATATACAGTAATACAAGATCCAAAATGTTTGTGTGCATGCTTTCTCCCCCAAAAAGGAAAGTAAGTAAAAGAGAGGGGCCGTGAAACTCACCTTATAGTATGTGCTAGAATGACAAGTGAAAGACAGGTGACCCGCTAACGGCTACCTATATATCATAAGTTTATGAGTGTGTGTTCGTGTTGGTTCGCAAGACCCTTGCATCCAAACAATCCCATTGTTTATGTGTTTGAAAAGAGTTTACAAGTTTGACTCATGTTTGACCAAGTTTGACCCGACGACCCGTGGTGACTCAATGTATGAAATAGTGTTTGATTACACACATAAGATCATGCAAGTAACACTTAGCAACAATTCCTTATTGTTCTAGTATGCCAGCACAGTAACCACATATAGTAAGTTTCTATACTTAGCAGCTTTCCACAATTAGCAGGTTTCCATAAATAGTATGTTTCTATAAATGGTAGTTATGTTCGAGACTCGTGTTTTCTAGAAACTATCGTTACTAATTATGTTCATAATATGAATCTAATACGTCCTAGATGGTTAAACATGTAACACACACCTTGATCTTTAACATGTTGATCACATTTCAGTTTAGGGTTTCCTTTTATAGTCGGCTAAAGTTAATATGCATGGTTTCTGAGATTTAACACGTTACAACACGTTATTTCATCATTGTTAACATATAACTATCATAATATACTAACATGCATATCAAACTAGCAAGTTATGACTACTTTAGTCGATTAAAGTTTCCTTATTTAGCAAGTTTGTAAAATCGGGCTAGGTATTCAAAATGTAACTTCACAATTCATTTAAACATGCATCAAGTAACATATAAATATCATCATATCATCCTAATCATGTCTAACATGCAAGATAGAAAACACAAAAAGGTTCCTTATATAGTAACTCTCGGTTCTAGATATCTAGGGTTTCACCAAATCAACAAAACTAACAACTATCATCATAATACATAATTAATTATCAAAGTTTGCATATTTATTGAATGGATTTTTGTTTGGATGAAAACTAGGGTTTATCAAAACCATATTTTCGAAAATATATATAAATAAACATGAAAAATCTTATTGATCCGATAGAAACGAAAGTTGATGCTAGAATTGCTCAAGAACACCAACAATTGCAAGAAAGTGATCGATCTAAGAACGGTTTGAAGATGAATAGAGGGTTTGCGATTTAGAGAGGGTGTGGGGGCTGAATTATTTTTGAAATTTAGAGGAATGGGAGTTAGGGTTTTATAATTTCTTTATATATGCACTCCATGGATTTAAAAATTAATTTATGTGGCCCATTGACTAATTAAATGAATTTAAAACATATTTAATTAAATGTAACTAATTAAAATAGTTTTTAATAAATATTTTTATAAAACTTATTTATAAAAATCACTAAAGCAGTAAAAGTCACAACGTTCCGCGTAAACGTACGCGATTTCACGAAAGTCTACAGTTTACGCATAAAATTACATAACACGTAAAAGCACATATATTATATCAATTATAAATTATTTATTGTTCGAAATATTATTTTTAATTATCACCAACGTTCGGGGATCGACTCGTGCGATTCGGTAATTCTCCGAATTACCGTTACGTGAGTGTTTGTGTAATAACTGACATAATTAATTAACCCTAATTAAATGTAATGCATGAGTGAATGTTTGAGATAACTGAGTTTGTATAAACAAATGTTTGAGATAACGATGTTTGCGTTAACGGAGTTAACCTGAAAATGTCGGATGTCACAGTATACGCACTTGTCACTACAAGTGGTATCAGAGCTCAATTGTGAGATCCAAATTGAGAGCTGTGAGAAAAAGGAAGCTGCCGGTGTCATCGAGTCCATGGCTAAACAAACAGGACAGTTTCATACCCCGAGCATACCCAAATTCGATGGAG
This sequence comes from Smallanthus sonchifolius, assembly GCA_023525975.1. Taxonomy (NCBI): domain Eukaryota; kingdom Viridiplantae; phylum Streptophyta; class Magnoliopsida; order Asterales; family Asteraceae; genus Smallanthus; species Smallanthus sonchifolius. The sequence continues at coordinate 90,415,100 of CM042032.1, read as the reverse complement.
ATTACGACCACTGGAGTATGGTCATGGAGAATCTCTTCCGATCCAAGAAGTATTGGAGAGTTGTGGATTAGGGGTATGGCGAACTCAGAGTAGGGGAGCAATCGACCGCAACTCAGATGAAGAATTATGAGGATAACAAGCTGAAAAACTTGAAGCTTAGAAATTACTTGTTCCGGTCAATTGATTAGGAGACTATGAAGACAATCACACAGAAGGACACGAAAAAAAAATATGGGACACCATGAAGACGAGGTATAAAAGCAGTGCTCGTGTCAAACAGGCTCAATTGCAACGCCTAAGGAGAGAATTTGAAATGTTGGAAATGAAAATTGGGGAGACAACTACTTTGGGCGAGTCATGGTAACGGGCAACGACATGCGAACCTGTGGAGAAGATATGCCAGACGTTAAGATTGTGGAAAAGGTACTACGAACCATGACTGAGCAGTATGCCCAATACCCCAACAAAAACGAGTGAAGGGTATAGCTTGCTTAAGGGCCAAAACATCCTCTTAGCCTTAATTAAAGGCAGTTTCGCTGGTGGTCATATGGTCCACTAGCACCAACTGGTGTGGATAAGAGCTCTGTGACCCTAAGGTCACAAGTTCAAATCCCACTTCAGCACAAAAATCTTGCTGCTATTAACAGGGGTTAAGTCAGAGGGTTTTATGAGTTAGTCGGTTTCCTCCTGGAATGGGTTGGCGCCATCCTCGAGCGTCAAACTAACGATGGACGGTTGAAATCCCGTTTGAGGTACAAACATACCTGGGCTATGAAGAGACATGCCACTGAGCCAGAATTGCCATCGTCATTAAAAAAAAGGCAGTTTTCTTATTGCATGTGTAGTTTCTTTAGCATTCTACAAAATTGGAATAAAACTCCTGATAAATCTAAAAAAATTATCAACTTAATGACCTAATCAACATAACACAATACCGGGCCAAGTACAACAAACAGAAAGGAACTTTATTTTTTTCTTCTCAAAATTAGTAACATTCTTTAACTAGATGCAAATTATGTTGAAAAAATTGCATAAAACGAACTTGATGCTTGGATTCTATGAAAGGCGTGATAACACTTTTGTAACATCCCGAAAATAATAATAATAATAATATAAATGAATATGCGAACGATATTCGAGGAATAACGAACACGTAACAAGCTAACGGGAGCGGGCCTTGGGCGGGGTCGAAGGGAGGCGCAAGGGGAAGGGGAAGGGTTTAACCTCAGCCACCTTCTCCACCTTCCCCACTTCATCTTCATTATTCAAATACTAGAGAGAGAGAGAGAGTAGAGAGAGAAAGCTTCATAGCTCACCCGAGACCTTCTCGTTTGAGCCCGAGATCGTTGCTACGCCTTACTGAGGATTGAAGAAGGAGAAATCAAACAGAAATAGGTAACAAAACACTCCCAGATTTGAGTTTAGATTTGAAAGTGGGTTTTAGGGTTTCAAAGTGGGTTTTCATAAAATATGGGATTTTTACGTGTAGATTTGATTAAAAAGTATGTATCTAGTTTCATGGAAGCTAGATATAAGTTTTGGACGTAAAACGATTGGAACTTGGATAAAAAACGACAGATTTGATCAAGAACATATGAATCATCCGAAATCTTTATTAACGGTCCGAAACTCGGATACGTCCGAAAAGTATTTTTGAACAGCATAGATTTCGGCCAGAACTTTTCGATCGAAAAGTAACACGGACGGAACATTTCGGTTGAAAAGTATTTTTGGACAGAAAAGAATTTCGAATAGATGTTTTCAAACGAAACAGTTCTCGGACAAAAGTTTTCGAACGAAAAATCCATTAACAGAAAATAGTCTAACATCAGAGTTTTCGGTCGAAATATATTTCGACCGAAAAAGAATTCGGACATAGGAGTGTTCGGATGAAATATGAAGGTTATAACCTTGTTCCATTTGTGACTCATGAAACAGATATAATAGCATTCCACCTAGCTCGAAGTTTCTTAGCTAAGTGAGATAAGTTTCCAAAGAAATCTGGTGAGTTCTTATTGCCCTTTTTCGTAAATAGTTTTTGGGCTGTCATGCATACTGTTAAAGAGATAGTTTTCAAGGTTAAATAATATTTTATAAGAATTGTATATTTTATAAAATGAAAGAGAAAGGCATACATTTTTATAAAATGTTATTTTTATAAAAAGAAAAGTATAAAAAAGAATAGTACTATCTTCGAAATGTAATTTTAAGAAAGTAAAGCAAAGTAAAGAATGGTAAAGAAGCTGCATCTCGATGCAGCTTGACAGTGACAGTGACAGTGACAGATGCCATATTATATGCTTACGTGTTAATATGTGTTATTTGTCTTTGTGATATGTGTTTCAATGGTATTATATTATGTGACATAGTATAATTGCATAGTAGTTGCAAAGTAAAAAGCCCTGCAGGCAAGCAAAGTAGAAGTCTCACCCCGAGGTGTGAGCAAACAAACTAGAAAGTCTCACCTTGAGGTGTGAGCAGGCAAAGGAGTCTTCACTTCGGTGTAAGCGAGAAAGTCCCACCCTGAGGTGTGGGCACAACATAGCAAAAGTCTTACCCTAAGGTGTAAGCGAGCAAAGGGATCTTGCCCTCGGGCAATGATCCGTATGTGATAGTTAAAGTATGTTATAGTCACTTGTCCGGTACGAGTGAAACGTAAAGTTGCAAAGAGTAAAAGAGTACACCTTAACCGGTTGCCTCAAAAGTAAAGTTTTAAATGAAAGATATAACGGAACAATTTTATAAATTGGAACGTTGTACAACTTTAAAGTAAAGGCAAAGGCAAAGGCAAAGTTGTTTTTAAAGAAAAGAAAGAAAGCTTATTTTATTTTTATAAAACTAGCTACTTAAAGAAAGCTTACAGTTTAAAGTAACAATAGAACTCACCGGCGTTAGCGGACTTTTAGTATGTATGACATGTAGTAAAGGTAAAGTAGAGGAGCCGTGAGGGCCGGATAGCATGGACATCGGGATGTTGCGCTGAAAACTGACATTTCCTGTTCCTGGTAGTTTATGTTTCAAACAATGTTTTATTGATTTGGATTTATGAATGTTATGAATTAAAGACTTCCGCTGTAACAGATTCTGATTTTTAGTTTAAAAAATATGTTTGTTATGTTTTGTGCCAACTATGAGATGTACCCGGTTTTGGAGGCGTTTCAAGTTGGTATCAGAGCCATAGTTTGAGAGATTCAGACATTTGCGATAATGTCTGAACTTAAACTGAGAACGAGACAAAGAAAAAAAAGGAAAGGAATGTCAGTCAGAGCAGCCCGTCCATGAAACGATAGTAGACGGAAGGTAGTCAATGTCCTTACATAGAACATGGACAATAATGCCTTAGCACAGATAGTAGAAAGTAAATGCTTTAGCATAAAGAGTACATAGTACATGCCTTAGCACAAAATGTAGACAGTAGATAGTACGTGTCTTATAATGGAAACTCTGAACTTGAATGCAAATGTTACTCTGAAAGGAAATGTTCAGAACCTGAGTAGTAAAGTAAATTAGTAATTTCATACCGGTCTCTGTAATTAGTAATTTACATTACTCGAGGTGTTCTAAATTATTACCTATCATGATAACACGAGCTATCTTTGTTCGCAATAGACACTAATGGCTAGAGCAAAGAGAGGTGGTCGCATGGTGGGGTCGTACTGGTAGTCGAGGCCGACCGCCAGGTAACCGAAACCGTCATGAGGAAAGTGAACACTCCCTCAACGAGACTGAATCAGTGCACGTGGATCATAATGACAGTGGGAACCATGAGTCGGTTCATGACGATGCCCATAACGAGGCGCTTGAGTTGGAACCGATTGTGAAGGAAGCTATCGCGACATATGTTACTTCAATCTTGAAGAAAGTTTTACCGGAAGCACTGGGCGAGGCCCTTAAAGAGTTTGATATAGGGAAGAAAGAGAAGAAAGAGGAAAGCAGCAAGAGAACTGAAGTCACTTGTGGTGACGATTCTGATTATGAAATGGCAACTCGGGGTTGCAACTATAAGTCCTTTTGGGGGTGTGACCCGCCGAAGTATGATGGACGGAAAGATGTTGTTGCCACTTTCAAGTGGATAGAGAGGATGAATGGGGTGATCAACATTAGCGAGTGCCGTGATGACCAAGCGGTCAAGTTTGCCGCTCACTCATTCACTAATGAGGCGTTAAGTTGGTGGAGATCGATTGAAAGAATCAAGTCTTCTGTTAAGATGAAAAAGATGAGATGGGATGACATGAAAAACCTACTAATCACTAAGTTCTACCCGCAGAACGAGATTGACAGGGTTAAGAGAGAATTTCTGGGGCTCTGTGCTGGCAGTATGACTCATCGCCAGTACACCTTCAAGTACCAGGAGTTGGCTCAGCTGGTCCCACATCTGGTGGACACTGAGGAAAAGAGGATCAAGTATTACATCAAGGGAATACCACAGAAAGTCCGTGTGCACATGAAAGCTAATACTCCCACGAGCTTTGAATATGTGGTATCACTTGCTGGAATAGTTTATGATGACTTTGAATCAGCGGACCCAGTGCCTACTGAAATGAAAGTAACAAATGTCTTTAAACAGCCAACAAAAGTGTGGGCGGGCCCGGAGGAGAAGAAGCTGAGGATAGAGGATGGGAATGATTGTGCAAAGTGTGGACGAAAGCACTCTGGGGAGTGCCGTGTGGGTTTGAACATTTTCTATCGATGCGGGAAGACGAGGCATTACTCTCGAGAATGTTCGGGTGCACCGTCATGCTATAACTGTGGGATACCTGGCCACATGGCCAAGGATTGCCGGAAACCCAAAGCTACTGGCACCGAGAAGGGTAAGGAGGCCGAAAAGCTAAAGGCAAGGACCCGAGCATATGCACTGACTCAAGAGGAAGCTAGGGAAAACCCAGATGTTGTGTCAGGTATGTTCATCCTTGACAAAACTTACGTTTCAGTATTGTTTGATTCTGGTGCCAGTAGGAGTTTCATATCATCATTAAAGTGTAAAAGAATGAAATGTAAAGTCACAAAAGTAGAACAAGCCTTTAATGTGGAAACTGCAGTAGGTAAGACCAGGGTAGTAAATGAATTGGTAGATAATTGCATGATAAAGATACATGACCATAGATTCCCAGTTAGGTTATATGTTATGACCTTGGGAGGGTTTGATATAGTTTTGGGTATGGATTGGTTGGCAACCGACGAAGCCCGGATTGTATGTAGACGAAAGATAGTTCAGCTCAAAGCTCTAGACGGTAGCGAAGTTTTGGTTTACGAGGATCGTGACGGTTCGTTAACCAACGCCATATCGATGATAAAGGCAGAGAAGTGTATAGGGCGCGGATGCGAGGCCTACCTATGTGATAGACAATGATTTAAAAGTGAAAGAGTTGAAAGATGTACCTGTGGTATGTAATTTTCTGGAGGTGTTCCCTGAGGAGTTGCCTGGGTTACCACCTGACCGGGAGATAGAGTTTCAGATAGACTTAGTGCCAGGTGCCCAGCTCGTGGCTAAAGCACCGTACCGACTTGCTCCTCTGGAGATGAAAGAGCTAATGATACAGTTGGAAGAACTTTTGGATAGGGGTTTTATCAGGCCGAGTATTCCTCCATGGGGTGCTCTGGTCCTGTTTGTAAAGAAGAAAGATGGTGCCATGAGAATGTGCATCGACTACAGAGAGTTGAATAAACGTAAAGTAAAGAACAAATATCCACTACCAAGGATCGATGATCTGTTCGACCAACTATAAGGCGCCAGATGGTTCTCCAAGATCGATCTGCGGTCGGGATATCATCAGTTAAAGGTAAGGGAAGAGGACATACCTAAGACAGTGTTTCGCACGTGATATGAGCATTACGAATTTCGCGTGATGTCTTTCGGTTTGACCAATGCTCCAACAACATTCATGAGTATGATGAACCAAGTGTGTAGACCGATGCTGGACATGTCAGTGATAGTATTCATAGACGACATACTTGTTTATTTGAAGAGTGAGGGTGAACATGCTTATCATCTTCGAGAAGTACTAGAGACGCTACAGAAAGAAAAGTTGTATGCCAAGTTCTATAAATGCGCGTTCTGGCTTAAGGAAGTCCAATTCTTAGGTTATTAACGCAGACGGCATTATGGTTGACTCGGCTAAGTTAGAGGCGGTACAAGAATGGGAAATCCCGAAGACACCAACCAAGATTCGGAGTTTTCTAGGATTGGCAGGTTACTATCGAAGGTTCGTTAAGGACTTCTCAAGAATAGCTTCGCCACTGACAAAGTTGACACGCAAAGAAGTAAAGTACGAATGGGGTTAGGCCCAGTCTAAAGCATTTGAAGAGTTAAAAAAGAAGTTGACCCAAGCCCCAGTGTTAGCACTACCCGACGGTAACGAGGACCTTGTGGTATATTCTGACGCTTTGGGACAGGGGTTAGGGTGTGTTTTGATGCAGAGGGGAAGGTGATCGCGTATGCGTCACGACAACTAAAGATTCATGAAGTTAACTACCCGAATCACGATTTGGAGCTCGCGGCAGTTGTCTTCGCGCTAAGGATTTGGAGGCATTACCTTTACGGGGTAAAATGCATAATTTATTCGGATCACAAGAGCTTGAAGTATTTCTTTAAGCTGAAAGACCTGAATATGCGACAAAGGCGGTGGTTAGAATTGCTGAAAGACTATGACTGTGAGATCCTATACCACTAGGGAAAGACGAATGTGGTCGCTTATGCCCTAAGTCGTAAGGAGACTCATTCTCCTATCAGGGTGAAAGCGTACCAGTTGGTGATAACCCAGATTTTATGACAGAGCTAGAAAAAGCACAGACAGAAGCACTAAATGAAGAGAATATAAAGAAAGAAAGAATGGTCGGTCAACAGCTAAAGTTAGAACTAAACACTCATGGAGTGAGGACCAGATGTGGTCGCATGTGGGTACCGAAGGGTGGAGAGCTTAGGGCCAAGGTACTCGATGAGGCCCATAAGTCTCGATATTCCATCCACCCAGGAACCACGAAAATGTAACAGGATTTGAAGAAAGAGCATTGATGGCCTAACATGAAGAATGATGTCACCGGATACGTAAGCAAGTGTCTGACTTGCTCACAAGTTAAACCAGAGCATCAGAAACTATACGGGAAGATCCAGCCTCTGGAAATACCCGAATGGAAGTGGGAGCGTATCACCATGGACTTCATTACAAAGCTGCCCCGCACAGCTAAAGGCCATGATACGATTTGGGTTATAGTGGATCGCCTGACAAAGAGTGCACATTTCTTGCTGATTCGTGAAACGTACTCATATGAGAAGTTGTCAGAAGTATTTATCAATGAAATTGTCTCCCGACATGGCGTGCCCCTATCAATTGTATCTGACCGGGACACACGATTTACATCGAGGTTCTGAAAAAGATTTCATGAGTCAATCAGCACGACTTATCACCCACAGACGGATGGTCAGTCGGAAAGGACCATCCAAACGTTGGAGGATATGCTCCTCGCATACATTATAGACTTTGGTGGCAGTTGGGATAGCCACCTACTGTTGGCAGAATTCTCCTACAACAACAGCTATCACACCACTATTGGTATGCCGCCTTACCAAATGTTGTACGGTAGAAAATGCCGAACCCCGGTCTGTTGGGGCGAGATAGGGCAGAAAGAGTTGGGAAGTTTGTAGGTAGTCACAGCAACCTCTGAAAAGTTTGACCAGGTTAAGACCATAATGAAAGCAGCACAGGACCGCCAAAAGTCCTACATGGATAAGAGGTGGAGACCGATCGAATTCAATATCGGGGATCAAATACTATTGAAGGTTTCTCCCTGGAAAGGGATTATTCGATTCAGAAAGAGAGGGAAGCTAAGTCCAAGATTCGTCGGACCTTTCAAGATATTGGCGCGGGTTGTTGAAGTTGCTTACCAGTTAAAATTGCCTAATGAGTTGAGTGGAATCTACCCAACCTTCCACGTGTCACACTTGCGTAAGTGTCTAGCTGACGAATCAGCGCACGTGCCACTTGACGACATCGAGGTAGATAATAGCCTCAATTACATCGAGGAACCAGTCGCCATACTAGACAAGAAAGAGAAGCGGTTACGAAACAAAGTGATTCAGTTAGTCAAGGTACAATGGAAGCATCGTAAAGGGTCGGAAGCTACTTGGGAAACCGAGACAGAAATGAAGAAGTCGTATCCCCATCTGTTCGACTTATGACAGGTTTCGAGGACGAAACCTTTCGTAAAGGGGTAGACTTGTAACATCCCAAAAATAATAATAATAATAATAATAGAAATGAATATGCGAACGATATTCGGGGAATAACGAACACGTAACAAGCTAACGGGAGCGGGCCTTGGGCCTGGCCGAAGGGAGGCGCAAGGGGAAAGGGAATGGTTTAACCTCAACCACCTTCTCCACCTTCCCTACTTCACCTTCATTATTCAAATACTAGAGAGAGAGAGAGAGAGAGTAGAGTGAGAAAGCTTCATAGCTCACCCGAGACCTTCTCGTTTGAGCCCGAGATCGTTGCTACGCCTTACTGAGGATCGAAGAAGGAGAAATCAAACAGAAACTGGTAACAAAACAGTCTCAGATTTGAGTTTAGATTTGAAAGTGGGTTTTAGGGTTTCAAAGTGGGTTTTCATAAAAGATGGGATTTTTACGTGTAGATTATATTAAAAAGTATGTATCTAGCTTCATGGAGCTAGATATAGGTTTTGGACGTAAAAAGATTGGAACTTGGATAAAAAACGACGGATTTGATCAAGAACAGATGAATCATCTGAAATCTCTATGAATGGTCCGAAAATTCGGATACGCCCGAAAAGTATTTCGGAACAGCATAGATTTCGGACAGAACTTTTCGATCGAAAAGTAACTCGGACGGGACATTTCGGTCGAATAGAATTTCAGACAGATGTTTTCGAACGAAACAGTTCTCGTACAAAATTTTTGAACGATAAAGCCATTCGGTCAAAATAGATTTCGACCGAAAAAGAATTCGGACATAGGAGTTTTCAGATGAAATATGACGGTTATAACCTTGTTCCATCCGTGACTCATGAAACAGATATAATAGCATTCCACCTAGCTCGAAGTTTCCTAGCTAAGTGAGATAAGTTTCCATAGAAGTCTGGTGAGTTCTTATTGCTCTTTTTCCTAAACAGTTTTGGGCTGACATTCATACTGTTAAAGAGATACTTTTCAAGGTTAAAGAATATTTTATAAGAATTGAATATTTGATAAAATTAAAGAGAAAGGCATAGCTTTTTATAAAAAAGTTATTTTTATAAAAAGAAAGGTAAAGTATAGAAGAGAATAGTACTATCTTTGAAATGTAATTTCCAGAAAGTAAAGCAAAATAGAGAATGGTAAAGAAGCCAGTGACAGTGACTGATGCCATATTATATGCTTATGTGTTAATATGTGTTATTTGTCAATGTGATATTTGTTTCAATGACATTATATTATGTGACATAGTATAATTGCATAGTAGTTGGAAAGTAAAAAGCCCTGCAGGCAAGCAAGGTAGAAGTCTCACCCCGATGTGTGAGCAAGCAAAGTAGAAAGTCTCACCTGAGGTGTGAGCAGACAAATGAGTCTTCACTTCGGTGTAAGCGAGAAAGTCCCACCCTGAGGTGTGGGCACAACAAAGCAAAAGTCTTACCCTGAGGTGTAAGCGAGCAAAGGGATCTTGCCCTCGGGCAATGATCCGTATGTGATAGTTAAAGTATGTTATAGTCACTTGTCCGGTACGAGTAAAACGTAAAGTTGCAAAGAGTAAAGGAGGACACCTTAACCGGTTTTCTCAAAAGTAAAGTTTTAAATGAAAGATATAACAAAACAATTTTATAAATTGGAACGTTATAAAGTTTTAAAGTAAAGGCAAAGGCATTTATGTTTTTATAGAAAAGAAAGAAAGCTTATTTTATTTTTATAAAACTAGCTATTTAAAGAAAGTTTACAATTTAAAGTAAAGATAAAACTCACCAGCGTTAGCTGACTTTTAGTATTCATGACAGGTAGTAAAGTTAAAGTAAAAGTAAAGTAGAGGAGCCGTGGGCCGGATAGCATGGACATTGGGATGCTGCGCTGAAGACTGACATTTCCTGTTCCTGATAGTTTATGTTTCAAACAATGTTTTATTGATATGGATTTATGAATGTTATGAATTAAAGACTTCCGCTGTAACAGATTCTGATTTCCAGTTTAAAAACTATGTTTGTTATGTTTTGTGTCAACTATGAGATGTACCCGGTTTTGGGGGCGTTTCAAGTTGGTATCAGAGCCATAGTTTGAGAGATTCAGACATTTGCGATAATGTCTGAACTTAAACTGAGAACGAGACAAAGAAAAGAAAGGAATATCAGTCAGAGCAGCCCGTCCATGAAACGATAGTAGATAGAAGGTAGTCAATGCCCTTACATAGAACATAGACAATAATGCCTTAGCGCATATAGTAGAAAGTAAATGCTTTAGCATAAAGAGTACATAGTACATGCCTTAGCACAGACTGTAGACAGTAGATAGTACGTGCCTTATAGTGGAAACTCTGAACTTGAATGCAAATGTTACTCTGAAAGGAAATGTTCAGAACCCAAGTAGTAAAGTAAATTAGTAATTTCATACCGGTCCTTGTAATTAGTAATTTACACTCGAGGTGTTCTAAATTATTACCTATCATGATAACACGAGCTGTCTTTGTTCACAGTAGACACTAAAGGCTAGAGAAAAGAGAGGTGGTCGTACGGGGGGTCGTACTAGTCGTCGAGGCCGACCGCCAGGTAACCGAAACCGTCATGAGAAAAGTGAACATTCCCGCAACGAGACTGAATCGGTGCACGTGGAACATAATGACAGTGGGAACCATGAGTCGGTTCATGATGATGCCCATAACGAGGCGCTTGCGTTGGAACCGATTGTGAAGGAAGCTATCGCGGCATTTGTTACTTCAATATTGAAGAAAGTTCTACCGGAAGCACTGAGCGAGGCCCTTAAAGAGTTTGATATAGGGAAGAAAGAGAAGAAAGAGGAAAGTAGCAAGAGAAGTGAAGTCACTTGTGGTGACGATTCTGATTATGAAATGGCAACTCGGGGTTGCAACTATAAGTCCTTTCGGGGATGTGACCCGCCGAAGTATGATGGACGGAAAGATGTTGTCGCCACTTTCGAGTGGATAGAGAGGATGAATGGGGTGATCAACATTAGCGAGTGTCGTGATGACCAAGCGGTCAAGTTTGCCGCTCACTCATTCACTAATGAGGCGTTAAGTTGGTGAAGATCGATTGAAAGAATCAAGTCTTCTGCTGAGATGAAAAAGATGAGTTGGATGACATGAAAAAGCTACTAATCACTAAGTTCTGTCAACAGAACGAGATTGACAGGGTCGATAATAGTTAATATTCTAGTAGTGATCCACGTATTATACGGCCTCTAGTTTTAACATAATTCATGACCATCTTTTGTTTATAAAATTATGTCTTGTTTTTTTCTTTTAGTTTTATTTTAGGGGTGTCTTTAGAATGATATTTTTTATGTTGCAATATTACAATTTAAATCATTAAACAATAAAAACCATATATAGTCAATTTATTTAAAGTCCGGTTTTACATCATTAATTTTTTAGATGTAGGAAATTTCCTACCCAACCGAAGCTCGTGTATTTTCTCCCTTTCTTTACTTTGACTGATCCTTAAATTCCGAAGAGAAGACAACAGCTAAATAATCCTCAAAGAAAACATTGTTATTATATTTAATTGGAAAAAGGGTAAAAGATTCTTTGTTTGAAACGGAAGTTTGATCCAAAAGGCCGGAGAAGATGATTATGATGTTCCCTGGCCTTCTTTTTTACCTTTTTTTCTTTTGGACTGTCACTTTTTCGTAGATTTATTTTCAAGTTTTCTACTCGATTTCTTCACCTGCATGCTTTCTTTCCTTCCTCTTCTATATATATATACGCCTTAAATAAAACATTTGCTCTCACCCGGCCTTTTGGTTTCTTGGAATGGCGATGTCTACTTACGGCTCGCGAAGAGGAGTGGCCATGGTGACCGCGGTGGTGCTCTCGCCCTTATACGTCGATAAGGAAACACATTTGTTGTGGAACTCAGGATTCGTTCTGTCTATACTTCTTTTGGGACTAATTGTTGCAATTAAATCCACTTCATCATCAACAACATCATCATCATGTGAATATGATTCATCGTCATCATGGAGGATGCTAAGAATTGGAAGTTCCTCGTGGGGTTGTCGGGATGCTGTTGTTTGTGTTGTATTGGCAACAACATTTCTTGTGGAGATAGAATACTTTTTATGATTGTAGCACAAATCTAACGAGGTTGTTTACATTTATTTCATTGACAAACATGTCCATTCAACCCCCTCCTCTTGATTGCTAAATTATAATCTGTTAAATTTTGAAGTTATGATATCTAGAATGGGTTGCTTCTTTTTACAAACTAGATAACGTTGATGCGCGTTGCGACGTTCATATGATGGTTTGCTTTGCGGTGCTATTTTGATGATGGAGATTTCTCTACTGTAATTGAGGCAGCCCTTTGTAGCGGTGACATTGACGTGGTAAAGAATGTAAAGAGAAGCGTATGAAGTTGCGGCGGCCCAAGTTTGAATATCGAAACGTAATTAGAAAAAGCACAAAGGTATATTCGGAAATCAAGAAAAAAGATACGTTGTTGTAAAAAAGAGCGTTAAAAACACGAAAGTGAATTTTGAAAAAAGAAGTAAAAACATTGCACATTTGATCGGGCAAGGTTTTGAAAAAATTGCGCATTGCAACGGTGACATTTACATGGTTAAGCATGTAAAAAGAAGTGTATGAAGTTGTTGTAGCTTGATTCCGAAAATCCAAACGTAGAAAAAAAAACATCGCAACGGTACATTCAGAAATCAAGAAAAAGTCACGTCGTTGTAAAAATGAGCGTTAAGAAGCACGAAAGCTTATTTAAAAAAAGAAGTATATTATATTTGACTCGACTCGATTTTGAATAAAATTTACATCGATCAATAAAAAGTCACGTAATTGTAAAAATGACCGTTAAGAAACAAGAAAGTGTAATTAAAAAAAAGAAGTAAAAACATATTATATTTGCTTCAGTTTGGTTTTGAATAAAATTTAGGTCGAAACGTAGAGCGGCTCAGTTCTGAATCAAATTTATATCGTAACGTAGATAAAATGAGCATGCCGCAACGGTACGAAAATATAATATTTTAAAAGTTAAAATATGTGTAAAGTGAATTATAAATATTAAGAAAAGAAATTTACAGATCGATACAAGTCTCAGAATTTGTTGCCTAATTTTCTAATTTACAACACACACAGTGTCTTGCTCTTTTTTCTTACCATGTAAATGTTGAAAGGCTTGACATTTAAAAATTAAGACAAAAAAAATAACGTGTAACATTATGTCCCTCGTCCGTCAGAATCAATCAATATTGTTTTTTTTTGTTGGGTTAGAATTTGATCCAGATAGGAAGCAGTGTCCCGAAAAGGCTTTGTAAGCCCAGTTTGAATCATATATATCCCTTCTATTATTCCATAGCAAATTTATTTCATATACGAAGAATGTTGGGTTAAATTGAATTAAGTCTAAAAAGAAAAATAAATATATAGTTATAAAAATAAGCAAACATTTTGCTTTATCAAGCAACATTGGTGACCATGAATATTTCTGTCACTGGGAATTACAAGTCTGGTTAAAATCAAACACTAAACTTTAAAAGACACTCATTTTTGTTAAATATATATAGGTTAAATAATAATATCATTTAGACTTAATACGAGAATTCAATGAAAATCATAAGTTAACATTTGCCATTATTTTTAAAAAGTAATTTTATAGAATGCTAAAACGTATAACATTAATGTTTAGGCCAAATGTTATTATAGTAAGCTCATAAACAAACATTCAATCATTTTGTTATCTTTTCTCATTTCTCTATAAAAACACAAAAAATTGATGAATTGTCACTTATATTTTCAGCTTAAAATCAAAGTAGTTTTTTTTTTTTTACTTTTTGAGACCTTTAAAATTTAAGGACGTTTTACTATAAAGACTCCCTTGATATCATATTTAAACTTAAGCACATAGTTCACAAAAACTAAGAAACCTTTTTTAGATGATTTAAAGCTAGATACTAAAAAGTTTTAACTCATAATTTTTTAGATTTAGAGTGTGTATGAGTTAAAAAAAAAATTTAGAAATAAAATTTTATTAATATGAAACGAACAAAATAAGTGTGCTTATATTTTGAATAATATCACACGTAGCAGCGGGACCCAGGAGCAAAGTTTAGTTGACTCATGACATTACACTATTTTAGTAGCTCTTGTACAGGTTGTCAAGTTCAGGTGAGGGACAACCCACCAATTTTATATCCTGGAAACAATATTTATATTCTAGAGTAAACTCCAGTTTTAGTCCCTGTGGTTTAGGCTAATTCTTGCTTTTACTTCAATAGTTTAAAAATCACAATTTACATCCAATAGTTTCATAATTTGTCTCAGTTTTAACTAATACATTACCCTCCATCCATTTATTCTGTTAAGTTAAGATGAAAAGAGGAAAATACACTTGAACTAATTATGTAACTTATTGACATGTTTAATAGTTTAAGAATCATTTGTGTAATTTATTTAAAAGAAGGACCATTTATGTAATTAATCAAAATAAACTCTCCATCTCTCTCCCACCAGTCTCTCTCTCTCCCAAATCTCTGTTAAATTTTTTCAAGAAAGCATGATTCCTTTCACAGTTCATAACCTCAAAATCAAATACCCTAAACGACCACTCAGATTTGAAAACCCACCACCACACCAAGTCAGTTCATCCCTACCACCGCCAATCACCGCGTTTTTCCGACTAGGCCACCACCACACCATCTCCGTTTTCCGTTTAAGCCACCACCATCACCCACCTCCGTTTTCCGGTTAGGCCACCACCAGCACCCACCTCGGTTCACTACACAGCCACCAACAGCCTAAAATAGGAAATTGACCCAAACCACATGCACTAAACCCGTAGTTTACTCTATATTCTAACTTCTGTCTCGAAAAAAAAATAAGGAAAGGACTAGTTCAATTTCTCCATCTTCTAGACTCGATAAACACTCTTCCCACATCAAAAAGTTCGAAACCCAGACCAATACCTTCTTAGAAGCTTGTACGTTATGCTACAAGACTTGTATCACACTCTGGATCTTTTATATAATCAAAACCCTGTACTTGTACCTGTACCTGTACCACCAACTTCTATCTTTTTTAAAATCCTAACCGCTTCACCTCTTATAAATATAAGCAACACCACCATTGCCTACACATCCTCCCTCTCATGGCACCCAGGAAAATAAAAAACTGGAAAACCATTTTATTTGCTTGTTTCACAAACAAGACATCAACAACCTTTGACCCGGAACTTCTTGTTTCTAAACCTGGTTTCTCACAGAGGCTGTCAGTAACCGATGTTAGTTCATCACTTTCCGTCATTAATGGGCTTTCAACTTCGATTGTTGGATGGGATCTTCATGAGTTCACTTTGGAACAGCTTACTATGATCACACATGGTTTTGCATCTAGTAACTACCTTGGTGAAGGTGGTTTTGGAACCGTTCATAAAGGGTTCATTGATGACAAGCTTAGGCCCGGGTTAGACGCTCAACCCGTTGCGGTTAAGTTGTTGGATTTGGATGGTGGTCAAGGTCACAATGAATGGCTGGTAAATCATTTTCCTTTTTCATTTTTTTTAAGTTTAATTTTGATGGGAAATCTTTCTTTGCTGATTATGAGTTTTAATTATTATAGGCTGAAGTGACCTTTTTGGGGCAATTGAGGCATCCACACCTTGTGAAGTTGATCGGTTATTGTTGTGAGGACAGGAACCGGCTTCTTGTTTATGAATACATGGCTAGGGGCAATTTGGAGAGTCAACTATTTGGAAGTACTTTTTTTTTTTTTGCAATTTTAAATCCTGGTTATATAATTAATATTGATGAAGCTTTGATGATTTTATGGACTCAGGGTATTCGATTCCTTTGCCATGGCTAACCCAGATTCAAATAGCACTCGGTGCTGCAAAAGGACTAGCCTTTCTTATTGGGAAGGAAAAACCTGTCATTTATCGTGATTTCAAAACTTCAAATATTCTAATGGGATCGGTAATTTTCTTTGTTCATTCATCGTTATTAGAGGTGACAATATAGACGGGTCTTGCAGGTTTGCATAACGGGTCAAAATAGGTTTGGGTTGACAAATGTTGTTTTTAGGACATGTGGAAACGGGCCAGTCTGAACTTCAAGTTTCTATCAATGATTAATGTTGATTATGATGTTGGGTTCGAAGGCCTTTAGGCCAATTAGGGTTAAGTTGGCTAGTAGGGCCGGCTTAGTTTCTAAGTGGGCCTACTATTCGGGTTTCTTGTTCCCTAAGTCATTTAACCTAATTGTTCTATATTTAAGTCTGTCTATGTAATTGTAAAAGATGAACACTAAAATATAATAAGATCCCTAGTTGCAAAGTGGATGTAGGTCTACCGACCGAACCACTATAATTCTCGTGTTTGTGTTATTTATTGCTTTTTGTGTGTGTGTGTGACTGTGTTCCGCTGCGTGTATACCCTAACAAGTGGTATCAGAGCTTAGGCTCTCAGTTCTTTGTTCGATCTTCCTACCTGTCTCCGGGGTTCGCGGATTTTTTTTTGAGGCTGTTTAAGATCGTGCAAAAGGCTATGATTTAATCACACACGTTAGCGATTAGGTTTTTTCTAGAAACCCTTGAGTCGTTGTTTTCTCTACCGTCAGATATCCACGCCGTCCCCTGCGATTAGGGTTCAACCCTAGAATCGTCGCCGCCGATATTCTGTTCAAGGATTGATGTTGCTGATCAATTGGACAAATCGAGAAAAGGGTTGGTCGATTAGGGGAAGGGCTGATCGATCAGTTTTGGGATTTAGGGCTGGAGATTCTGTTAAGTTTTATTTTCTTTTGGCGGGTGTTTATCAACTTTAGAACTTAGTGACTTTGATCTATTTTTCGTTTGGCACTATGGGTGAAGACGAGAAATTGGCGATTAAAAAGTTTAACGGGTCTGATTTTAGTTGGTGGAAAATGCAAATAGAGGCATTACTAGGTCAAAAGGATTTAGATGTGGTACTTGAAGAGAAACCTGAGAAAATGGAAAAAGTTGAGGAAACTTTGTGGAATGCCAAGGACAAAAAGGCTAGAGGGACTATCGTACTGGCGTTATCAAGGAGCGTTGCTTTTAACATCATGTCTGAAACCACGACTCGTGGTATGATGTTGGCTCTCTCTACAAGAAGCCGTCTGCATCTAACAAAGTGTTCTTGATGAGAGAGCTGTTCACAATGAGAATGAAATAGGGAAGTTTAATGACCGAGCACATTAACAATCTGAACTCACTATTGGCTAGAATATCATCTGCCGGAACGAAGTTCGATAATGAGACCAAGGTTGTAATTTTTCTATCTTCACTGCCTGACAGTTAGTCTGGAACGGTGACAGCTGTCACCAACTCTGTAGGGACTGATGGTTTAACATTTGAAAAGATGCGTGACATGGTATTGGGTGAAGATGTTCACCGTAGGAATACTGCGGGCTCTTCTTCTGAGATGTTACACGTTGGCAAGAGAAGGGATAATAATAGGAATAGTGGGAGCAGCAAGGGTCATGTCAGGAGCTCGTCTAGGGCTAGTCCTAGTGTGCGTTGTTGGGATTGTAATGAGAAGGGACATTACGGGAGTCAATGTCCGAAGAAGAATTCTAGTGGATTGAACACTACTGCAAAGGACTCTGAAGATGAGGCTTTGATACTTTGCGTTGAAAGCAGTGTAAAATCTTGGGTCATGGATTCCGGTGCATCATTTCACGCTACCCATAACAATGATGGCATGCGGAATGTTAAAGTAGGCGACTTTGGGAAGGTTAGGCTGGGAAATGGTGATGTTCTTGAGGTGACTGGCATGAGAGATTTGGATCTGATTACTGCTTTGGGTACTACTTGGACCCTGAATAACGTTAGAATTATTCCAAAGCTTGAAACGAAGTTGATATCCGTTGGGTATTTGGATGAACATAGTTTAGACGTTTTGGTGGTGGTAAGCGGAAGGTTCTGAAGAATAATCTCGTGATTGCTAGAGGATTCAAGAAGGGGTCGCTATACATGGTACATGTTCCGTCTAGGGAAGTGACCACCCCTGTTAAGATGAACGCCAAAGTCAGGCTCGCCGATTCGAAAGTTAAACGAGTCAAGTTTGCAGAAAGGGACTCTGGGACTTCAGGAAATTCGGTTGAGCGTATTCGGAGGTCTGAACGTGTACGGGATTTTGGTGACAGTGGGAGCACGAGGGATGTTCCGACACAGTCTGAAAATCTACGTTGGGTTCGGAAGACTAAGTTTCCGAATGAAATCTCTCATGTTATGATTCTGCTAGTGGGGAGTGTTCCTCTAAGGATCCATGTATCTAATGATTCGAGTCTATGGGGATCAGTTGGGATTGAGGATGTAAAGACAGGGTCTTTTGAGACAGGGTTGAAGCCATCTGGGTTTCAACGGGCCCATCAGGTCATTGGGAGCTGGACCTGAAGACTTTTGTTCCCGTTGATTATCGATTACTGTTTACTGAAGACATGGACTGTTATGTACTCGTTGGCGCACTTGGTGTTTATCGCAAGAATTTTGAGTGGGAGATTGTTTAGTTCGAAGGCCTTTAGGCCAATTAGGGTTAAGTTGGCTAGTAGGGCCTAGTATTCGGGTTTCTTGTTCCCTAAGTCATTTAACTTAATTGTTCTCTATTTAAGTCGTGTCTATGTAATTGTAAAAGGTGTGCACTGAAATATAATAAGATCCCTAGTTGCAAAGTGGATGTAGGTCTACCGACTGAACCACCATAATTCTCGTGTTTGTGTTCTTTATTGCTTTTGTGTGTGTGTGTGATTGTGTTCCGCTGCGTATATACCCTAACATATGATTGTAAATTAAAAACAAAGCAATTTAATATATCCTTTCTAAAATTTTAAAATATCATATTTCCTCAAAATATATTTTAAGAGAATAGTATTTTATGTATACGAAATATGAAATTCCTACTATAAAACTGTTGGATGGCACCTTTTTAACTAAACTTTTTGTTTGATATGTATGAGACAAAGCACAACCCAAGCTGATCCCTTTACAAGTAAACGGGTCAAAATTGTCATTGCTAAACTTTTCATTAATTTAGCTCTTTTGTGCAACTCTAGGTATGTTTACTGATTGTTATCTTTTGGATTTGGATTCCTAAACAGGATTATACTGCTAAACTATCGGATTTTGGGTTAGCAAAAGACGGTCCTGAAGGAGACGAGACACATGTGAGTACACGAGTGATGGGAACACACGGTTATGCTGCACCAGAGTACATCATGATGGGTCATCTAACAACTATGAGTGACGTCTATAGTTTTGGAGTCATTTTACTAGAACTACTAACAGGAAGAAGATCAATGGACAAAAAACGACCTAATAGAGAACAATGTCTAGTGGAATGGGCTAGACCACTTTTGAAAGATTCAAGCAACCTTGAGTGGATCATGGACCCTAAGCTAGACGGAAAGTATCCGTTCTCAGGGGCTAAGACAGCGGCGGCTCTGGCTAGCCGGTGCCTAAGCCACCACCCAAAATGCAGACCAACCATGAATGAAGTGGTCAAGACCTTGGAACATATATTAGAATTAGATGATTTCCCGGTTGGTTTGATAGTGTATGTTGCTCCTAAAGAAGGAGAAAACACTGAAGAAAAAGATAATGACAATAACATTAGTGGCAGTGATGAGGCTGAGTCGGAGGTGGTGGTGGTGGTGGTTGAGAAGAAAGAAAATAGGCGACATGAGGAACATGGAAAGAAAGGTCATAGGCATAAGCATAGGATAAGATCGATCAGGTCTCGAGCAGTATATTCTGATACATCAGTATATTCCGATACAGCTTTGTATAAAAATTTCAAAAAGGATACACAATCTCCCGCAGACCCAAACAAAATGGGGGGGGGGGGGGTATGTGAATTTGTTGATTTTATTTAGGGTATCATCATCATATGATTCATCTTCAAAGGAAGATTTGTAATAACACATCACATGAAACACAATGTGGTAAACTTTTTTTTTCATATCCTAATATGCATTTACTTGCTGATTTTTAGTTGAGTTTTAATTTTACATTAATAGTTAATATTAAATATATATTTTTAATAAAAAAAATTAGTATAATCTTAATGTTTTTAGTTTTTTTTATGAAACTTAAATTATATTGTTGTAAAAATCTATGTAATTTATAGAACTTATGAATAATTTTAATATTTATAAAAAGATAATGAATTACAAACGGAATTTAACAGATAAAAATATATAGAAATAAGAATATGTTACAGAAATAATAACATTACACTTTTTCTTTTTTTTTTCTTTAGTAGAAAAATAAATAAATAAAAAAGATGTCCATGATTTGTCCATGTTCTTCAAGGAGAGCAATGCTCCGATATCTAATATAAACTAATAAGAATTTAAATACAATTTACCCAATAATACAACTAAAAAAGGCGTACATGATGCTTACGCAGGGGTAGAACAGGGTCCGGATCATTTCACGATCTAATGTATGCAATCTTACCCTACACTTTGTGCACGAGGTTGTTTCCCACCGATCAAACCCAATAATACTTACTTGATTATATATGAAGCCTTTAAAACATGGGTAATATTTCGGTCATCATCAAAAAAATTG
Organism: Smallanthus sonchifolius; assembly: GCA_023525975.1. Classification (NCBI taxonomy): domain Eukaryota; kingdom Viridiplantae; phylum Streptophyta; class Magnoliopsida; order Asterales; family Asteraceae; genus Smallanthus; species Smallanthus sonchifolius. The sequence goes on along the minus strand of CM042032.1, from coordinate 90,394,350 downwards.
TAACTTCATGGAGTTGGTGGGTAGTTGAAACTTTTAGGCGTTGAAATCGTAGCTTTGGATTCTATAATTATTAGAATAACATTATTAAGTCATGTTTTTTATTCGTCTTATTATTTTAATACAGTTCTCAGGTGACCTTTGAACGTTGATTCCCAACCCTCACCCCACTAAAAGAAAATAAAAATAAAAAAAGGTTTAGAATTCCACGGACACACGTATATACATAAATCTTTATAAATTTCATAAATTAAAGTTGTTTTAAACTACCTCCTTTGAATTCTTTTACCATTGATTTCATATGTTTAAACAAATTCAAGAATTTTCATATAGTAATATTGATCACCCGGCTTTGCGTCGCCATGCACCAGGTCGGAGTCTAAACCCGATGCTCCTGCATCATACACCCCGATTTAAAAGAAAACACGTCCTCGAGTTTTCCGTAAGCTTGACAACACGAATCCAAACCAAAACCATCTGGATCGAAAGGAACATCAACCCGATTCCTATTCATTCCTATGATGACCCACCTAAATAGTTCAACTTCACGGGTTGTCTCACCTGGCTCTGAACCCATACCACCTGGCTCTATTGGGTTGCTAGGTTTCCTTCTCTCTGACTTCTCCCCGTCTTCGAAAAAGACTCGCCCTCGAGTCTTGATAACATCGAAAAGATCGTATATTTTTTTTTCCCGAAATCAGGTTTAACGATGAACTTGAAGATTTGAAAAAAGATGTCCATAATCTCAGTTTTTATTTGTAAAATATCTTCATGCTCACGTGGATGTTGTAAATTACTTCCACCTTTAATTTGAGTTGCATTTTATGTGTGTTTATCCCCAACTAAATCATCAGTCACTGTATCAACTTTCAAAAATTCATCAAACATAACAGAAAAACCATCAAAGACTTATGATCGTTGTTGTCTTCTTCTACTACCTCTCGAATATAAACTCCGTTAATAGCTTTTTTCACAAACGAACATTCTTCTTCATCCGGTGTAATCCCGTCTTCATCAAATCTCGGTCCGTCTTCCGATAAATACTACTGATAGATTGGTTCAGAGAACCGGGGTGGGGATGGCGGAACGGATGCTCCTCTCTGTCGTCACCTTCGTCCTAGACGACGGTGCTCGACTCGGTTTCCTTGCTACGCATCTCCCGTTGTAACTTAAGATCTCGGACTCGTTGGTGGAGCCGTTTGATTTCTTGTTGTATTTCAAGTTCCCGGACTCGTTGTCGGAGCCGTTTGATCTTAAGATCTCGTCGGTCGGAATAGACTCTCTCGCTGCCTCGGTCGACGGTTCTGCGAGTAGGGCGTTGATCTTCTCCACAAGCAGTCATTTTATAACGAAAGCTCTGATACCAAATGATACGTATACGTTTGCAGTCAAATGGCTTACAAGTCTAATGATTATTCATGTGTCTAAAGAACCAAATGGTTCTTGAACTTGCACTTCATACATTGTAAATTCAATCAACAAAACTTAATTTTCTCATGCACGTCAAAACCAACAGATTTAGTATTTTGAATCCCACAAATAATGCAAACAAGCAAACTAAAAGATAAGCACACCAACTAAAAGATAAACACACCAACAAACAATTAAAATAAAAAAAAGATAATTAAGACTATTTGGAATTCAAACTTGAAAACACCTCATCCGTGAAACCAATTACGCACCCTGGTTCGACCCGCCTCCACCCGGTTCCGGGCCATCCAAACAGTATGTTGTTTCTTGGAACTCCAACTAATGAGATTGGAGCCAAGAAAGATACAATAACTGGTAGTGGAGCGACGATCATCTAGACAGCCAGCCCAATCAACATTTGAATAAGCATGCATGACAAAACTAGAAGATCTCTGAATAGTCAACCAATGAGAAGCAGTACCTTTAAGGTATCGTAAAATACGCTTGACAGTAACCCAGTGACGATTAGTAGGTTTCTGTAAAAACTGAGAAACATTGTTGACCGCATAAGCAATCTCGGGTCTAGTCAAGACAAGATACTGTAAAGCACCCACTATACTCCTATATAATAACGGATCATCCAAAGGAATACCAGTGTGACGAGAAAGCTGTCGACCAAAAGACACAAGAGTAGATAACGCGTGATACTCTGCAAGACCAGTGCGATGTAGTAAATCAATTAAATATCGTTGCTAAGAGAGATGTAGTGTATCATCAGAGAAGGTAGCCTTGACACCCAAGACATAGAAAAGAGTACCTAAATCCTTGAGTGTATACTGAGAATGTAAGCGAAGGCCAGAAGTTCGTTTTTTTTCTTGCTGGAACAATTCCAGCAGCAAAGATCAATCACAATTAGAGGATCGAGCAGCCCTGAAGTCTGATCAACTAATTCCAGCCGCGAAGACCAGAAGCGGGTGTTTTTTTTGTGTGGAGACAAATAAACAACAGTATTACAAAAAGAAGAAGAAGACCTGAACCGATTGGGTCTGAGTGAGCAATCGAAAAAAAGTTAAAGAAGACTTGATTGTGATCTAAGTGAGGCGATCAATAGAAGAAGCAATCTGATCGTGATCTGTGTGAGACGATCAAAGAGAAGAAAAAGAAAAAAAATGGTTCTGTGTGAGTGATCAAGAGACGATCTGTGTAACGTCAAGAAGAAGAAGACGACAAAGTCAGAAGAAGTCTGGACATCAACCAACTAACCTAAGTGATTCAGGTTTAGCGCAAGAAAAAAAAAAGGAAGAGGAAAGCAGCAATTTAAGAACAGAAAAATCAGCCATGGCAGACGAGAATAACCCAGCAAGAAACGCAATGATTATTGCACCCAGAGAGAACAACACAACATCACTGCAGTGCCCAAAACTCATGTCAACAAATTATAACACGTGGGTAGAGAAGAAGAACAAAGGGTCTCTGGGATGCGATTAAACCTGAAACTGGTGAAGCCGTTGATGAGAAGAAGAACAAAGTTACTAGAGCGTTTCTGTTTCAAGCCTTGTCGGAGGAGATTCTACTACAAGTTGCAAAAAATCGAAAGGCTAAAGACGTATTGGAGGCATATTGGGTAAGGTATCGTGGGGCTGATCGGGTTCAAAAGACTCACTTACAAACTTTAAGAAGAGAGTTAGAACAGTTAAAGATGAAAGAAACCTAGGCTATTGAAGACTTTGCTGGGAAACTTAGCGTTTCACTAGTAAGTCTAACAGTCTTGGTTCAACCCTAGAAGATGCAGTGATCATGAGGAAATTACTTAACTCTGTTCCCTACAAATATCTTCAGATTGTTGCTTCTATTGAGCAATATTCTGATATTGAAAGTATGCCTTTTGAAGAAGTTATCGGTAGACTTAAAGCTTATGAGGAGCGGATTGAAGTACAAGATTGAAAGGAAAACGAAGGTCAAAATAAACTGTTGTTGGCTACAACCAATGGACAGGAGAAGAAGGATGAAGCTGGTTGTGAATGTGGTGGATGAGGGTGGTCGAATCAAGTCAACCGAGGACGTGGCCGAGGTAGAGGACGTGGTATTAGGAGAGGAAGAGATGGTCAATTCCATCAAAGTGAAAATCAAAAGGAGCAAGGTACGGGTCGAAGTAAAGCTAACATCAGATGCTATAGTTGCCTTGAGTATAGACAATTTTCATACGAGTGTCCTGAGTCGGTACCAAAGGAAGGGGTAGTCAATTTGGTTTAAGATGACAAGCATCCATTACTTCATTAGAGTGGAAGAATGTTGGGTTAATCTTGAATGGGTCTGGGTCAATTTCCGATTTAGATCAGTTTGTTTTTATTTGGGTCGGTCTTTTTTTGTTGAATTATTTTAGGGTAAGTTTATTTATTTGGTATGGTTTAATTTATAGTATGAGTCTATTTTGATATGTTTATTTTAGGATAATATTAAGTTTGGAGGTTAAGTAAGGGTTAATCTATTAATATGGGTCGAATGTATTGAGTCTTGTTCATTCAGAATTATTCAATGAAAAGTGTCGATCAATGAGTTCTTGATCAAACCTAGTACTCTCTTTCTTCTATTTTTCTATTCGTAATATGTGATTGAAGGGCCTGTTCTGATAAATATGATTGCATAAATCATACTTTTTCAAGAAATTCTAAAAGTTCCTATGATCAATTATCCTGTCAAACATTTGACCGGTTTTTGTTTTAGCTATGAATCAAATTCTTTTACAGGGTAATAACAATTTATAAGTAAATAGTCTAAATTGTCATCTCTAGGTAAAATACAAAATGCCAGTGATGATTTTTTTAGTCACTTGAGCAGGAAAGTCAAGAAATGGAAAAATTAGTATGCAAATGAGTAGAAGACTATACACATAATGCATGTTCACAAAATTCATGTATTATCTTATGAATACAACATATCTAAACTAAAAAAAATGATATGTCAATTCAGGAAGGCAGCTGCACATACCTTAAATCATCAATGTATTTTAAGGTTCAAAAAAACACAGGAATCAGAAAACGGTGTTTTCTAGAAAAGAAATCATGGAAAACAGAAAGCCCTGTTTGGTACTTTATAACTACAATTTGTAAAACATGCCAACATTGTTTTCCAGACTTTTCCTTTAAAAAGTTGCTTTTTACATAAAATACTAACATACTTTCACTTTTGACTTCTAGTCATCAGACTCTGTGAGTCATTAAAAGATGGTTTTGTCCCATTTGGGTGGGTATTTTTAATAACAACCCAAACTGGACAAAAACTCTTTTACAGCAAATTCACGTAATGGCCCGAAGAGTAAACCATCTACTGAAATGGGCAAAGACTAAAGTGGGACAAAGATCTTTAGCACATTCACACAAAAAGCCCTTACAAATTAGGCAGGTGTTTTCCAACTTTTCCAGCCCACTGCCACCCTTAGTTGTCGTATATTTTTCTGATTTTCTCTCTTGTACACGTTTTCAAGATGGAAAACAGGAGAAATATTTCCGCAACTAAACACACCCTCAGCCACGGTCTGTGTTATGTTCATTCCTTTTAGATCTTTTTCTTCGGGTTCTCCTCCTAAATCCGCCTTTGTCACTTTGATCTTGTAGCCAGTGCTCATGAAAAATTTCATCATATGGAACTACACATCCATCAGTAAATGGTTCTCCTGGGGAACAGAAACTCATTTTTTAAAACTGCATTAGATGATGCTTTGTCATGTGACGATGGGCATGAAAATTAAGTTGATTAGTTTGAATACTTTAATTCTCAATCTGATTGAAATAAAATTAAGTTGATTAGTTGGTAGAAGTGTAGATAATAATTGTTAGAAGTGATGAGCTGAAAGGACTTTTTGTAGAGAATGATAAAGCTGTAGGCAACGAAGATTCTTCGGTATATAAAAGAGAGCATCAAATTCATTTATTACAACATGCTCTCTGGGTGATTGATTTACTAGTATTTTGGTGTTCATATTTAAAAACTGGTTACAGCAGCAACAAACTGAACATTTAAACACTATTAGTCGCATTTTCTTATAGTTTTATGGTAGTAAAACAATTATTGAAAAAAACAACAAAATTTAATTACTAAAAGATACCATCATTACAATAAAAAAGAATATAGCTATTATTGGAGTCATCACATATACTATTACTAACCCAAAGAAAGAAAAACCATAATTTGGTTGTTGACTTGTTATGTTTTCCATAAATATGGCAGCTCCAAACATGCTCTTATTTTGGTCGGACTTCCAATCAAGTCCCAACAGTCGATAAAAAACAATAAAATAAATATTTAAACAGTAAAAAATAGGGGCTCAATCAGGTTGGTGAGTTTTGGTTTGATGTTTTAAATTGTTCAATTCAAAGAGTGATGCTTATTTATCTCAATTATATCAACCATTACCCGGACACATTAAAACCTAAACACGACCCATTTATCTAAACGTGTTAAATGGGTTGACAAGTAGTAATCAAGTTGTAAAGGTGTTAATCGGGTTAGTGGGTTTAGGGATGGCAAAAAGGCTCAAACTCGGTGGAAATACCCAAAACACAAATCTTTCCCTTTCTAACAGGCCAGTAATCTCTCCTGCAGCATCCCTCATGTTTCGGATCTCCCGATCCATAGTAGCCACAAATGCTGCAAAGGCCTGCTCTATAGTGCAAGGCAATAGTGGCAAGGTCTGTGTTGCAAAATAAGGAGATGGGACTTGCTCCTGCCTAATCCAACTCCTGATCAGACTAGGGTACCAATCCCAATTGTGTGGGTTATCTTCCGTCCATACATGAATTGGCTCATCATACACCACTATGTCATCCATCGGTTCGATCCGATGCCTCTTGGGCTCTGGTGATTCCTGGATAGCTGGTGAGGTAGGTGGGGTAGACATGATCCTGAAATGTAAGAAGTAAGTGCCTGGATGGATGTCTATGTTGAGTAACTAATGTGTGTGTGGTTATAGTCTAGTATGCAATCCTAGTTCTCTATAACCAATGGCTCTGATACCAATTTGTCACACCCCCAAATTCCACTAATGCAGTTTTACCATCTGGTGTGTGACAAACCAGGATCTCAGATATTAGTTACTTCAAACGACACTATATGGGACTCAAATGAAATAATATAAAAGTTCAGAGTTAATGCGGAAGAGTTTTAACAAGAAAGTAAATGCGCAAAACAAAAGCGCCCAAGTCTAATAATAACAAGAAACATAATAAATGTTTGATAGTTTGACAAGTGTTGGATATAACAAATAGACACCATGCATGCCCTAGCGTGCACCTGCTTAACTTCCTAAGAAAACATGTAAGAAAACGTGTCAACACTAGGTTGGTGAGTTCACAGGTTTCAATGTTTGTAATAAAAGCGTTTGTAGATTTTGTACATTCAATATAAATATCAATAGGTAGCTAGCCTATGTTCATGTCTACTAAAGCGATCGCAACCAAAAGATGACTGTTTATGTTTGAGTGCCTTCTACCATGTCTATCAACAATGGTGCTGTGTTTAGGCCAATATTACACTCGTTCGACCTCCAATCGAGTTAGCGCGACTAACGCGGGTGGGGTTTATCAAACCCAGTAGTACTACTAAACATTACCTCGCTAAGTCCATATTAACGGTTCGATGTGAGGACTTTTATGATAGAGTTTACGCTTAGTCATAACAAGTGATAATATATATGAATTACAAAAATCAAAAGTGTTTGCGTCATGTTTTCTCCCCCAATTTAAAACAGTAAAAGGGGCCGTAAAACTCACCTGAGTTGAGTAGTAGATGGTACTGCACATAAATGAGATTGATACCACAAGTGTTAGCCTGTGAATGACATACGTATGCCCTAGAATTATAAGCATAATAGTTAGGGATACAATGAGATTTTTGTGACGACGACACAGAAGATTTGAACGTCCTACAACATACTTAGGATCAATGAGTAGACGATCTTGTCCACGGGAATAAAGATTTCCTAATATAATAATTAAGATAAATATGTTTTATGTCAAACGTTTCTAATTACGAATAATAATATTTAATAAATATATTCGCGCGTTCGTTCTATTAAGTAATGACCTAGGAAAATAATATAACTTATTATATTATTTTAAGTTTGGAGAAATAGCACAATAATTAATTACGTGATAAAAATAATAAATATATTATTTTTATTCGGATCATAATAACGTGGGTAATAATATAATTAATTATATTATTTTTAAGTTTGAAACGTTACACAAAATTTATTAACGTGGCGAAAATAATATATAATTATATTATTTTTAATTGGAGTCATGGGTTGAAAATAATATAAATATATTATTTTAGAAGTGGGTAAAATTATTAAACATGGGTTATAAAACTAAACCCGAGCCTACAGGTGTTCCCCGGGGTTAAAACATATTAATATGTGATTATAATAATATAGGAATGATTTTTATAATTAAAACAATCTTAAAAACCTGATTAAAAAACAAAACAGGGGTTGAGGGCTCGAACCCGGGTCTCCCCCCAAGTAGCACACAACATTAACCAGTCCCGCTCGCTAGGGTATCGCATACATACCCAGATCCAATTGTTTTTAACATAAAAGCCTCCTGTGATCTTCCCCCTAACCGAAGCCGTACCCAACCAGTCCTAATACCAACAAATTCAACCACGATCGAGCAAAATTGATTAGGGGTTTTGTTAATTGAGTTATTGCGAGCCTGGGGTGAGTCAACAGGATGGGCTTAGGTTAATTACACAACTAGTTCCTGCAGTTTATATGAATTAGGGTTTGGGGAAATGGTAGAATCAGTCCATGAGGTTTGTGATAGGGTTAAATAGGTTAGGATTTAACAGAATTTGTTAACGGGGTTAACTTAAAAAGTCCGGCTGTCACAATACCAGTTTTATATGTGTGTATATATTTATATATGTGTTTGTATATATAATTTATTATATATATATATATATATATATATATATATTTATCAAATTACTATTTGAGTCTCTGAGTGGTATTTCAGTCTTTATAGAAAAAAATTAACAGAAAATCTAACAGATTTAGTAATCTGGACTCAAATGGTTTAGAAAAACAATAGTCAAGCCACAAAGGGATGAAAAAGAGAGAGCAGGTACTCAAATAGTTAAAACTGACAAGCCTCAGGGACTTAAATAGTAATTTACTCTAAGTTTTAACAAAAACGGAATATTTTTCAAGAAAAGGTATTTTTTGGTCTCGTAAGCTGTTTTGAGTCTTTTGACACATGCTTGGATCGACATTTTCGGAAGATAATGAAACGGGTATCTGAGGTGTATTAAAAATAAATTTTAACAAAAACCGAACTTTTCACACTTCTCACTTTCTATTATCATATTACCTCTAATCAATCTCCAAACTTATGTTTTATTTTTCAATAAGTAAGTGTTTAACAATATTATTATTTAAAATTAATTTATGTTAATTGTTTAAAATTAGTTATTATTTATGTTTATAGTTTAAATAATTATTATTTAAAAATAATCCACTCACATCTCCCCTCACTTGATCATTACATATGTTTAGTGAGTGTAGGCTACGTTTCACACTTTTTTTACACCTTTCAGTTGACCATAAAGTTATCCGGCGTGATTTTCAGTGCTTACTGCCAAATTAGTTATCACATCACTTTTTACATCCCACTCACTATACCATGAAAAATGTTTTCACTCTCAAGTCCACAGCCACATCACAATTTTAATTAAATAAAAAAAAAGAGATTGAAGAGAGAGATTGTCGTGGAGCTGGTCAGGCCACCTCTCACTACCCATGGTCCATGGTGGGACAGCGTGATGTTCCATGCGTGGCCGCCATGCCACATATGCATTCATACATGAGACGTGAAAGCAGGCAGGATGGTCTAACACATGGGCTAAGCCTCAAGGTGTGTCATTCCACCATGGATTCAGACGAGATGCCTGGTCTGTCAAATATAATTTTTCTTGTGGGTGGGGCTATTGTTGGTTGTTGTGGGTGTCTTTGATTTTGATGGCATATTCAATTTTGCAAACTTCAAAATTAGGTTGTGAACTCATCGAAGGTGGAGAAACACGGTGATACTTGATTTGGGGAACATAGGGATATTGGTGATTTTCGTGTTTACCATAAAGGTTGTCGAAAAAAATAAGGTCTTTGAGGCCTTAAAACTTGGTCATTTTGATATACGAAGGTGGAGAAACTGTTTAATGCCTTCAATTCGGGATTTAGAAGTGTTTTGATTGAGTTATCGATACATAAAGAATTATAGAGAGATAGATGTGGATGGGAGGGTGTTTTCGAGTGGTTAGAGTTGTGAACGTTTCCCTTGACCCTAAGAGAAAATTTAAACCACTACCCACTCTAAAGACCAAATGTGTTACTTTTCGGTGAATACAAAGGAACAAATGCGTAGTTTCTCAAATGTACTATCCAATCCCTTTTCATATATGATACTAATTTGCAATTTACAGACAAACTCTCTTTTAACGAGTTATAAATACCGTTAGCCATTTGGTGTAATAGTAGCCCCAAGACTTCCCACAGTGGAGGTATTGGGTTCGAATCCTGACAACAGCAAAAAAAGGGTCTGTGACCAGGTCAGGGGGTTCCTCCTATGGTGGGCTGCCCTGGATGTTCTAGTTGTTGCCCCGGGAAAACCTAATTATCTTAGAATATGTAGGTGTTGCCGTTCAAAAAAAAATAAACTTCAATATATTTTATTACTATATTATGTAATGTTATTGTTATACTGTATAGCCCTACAATAAAAAACAAGAGATGTTTATAAAAAGCCAAAAAGATTAGTCTCGTTTCAAACTAGCTTCACAATGCATCCATTCATTTGACGAGAATCAAATTTCATCACATATGGACAAAATTTGAAGAACATAACTTATTTGCACATGGACCACCCCTCGAACGTTAGTTTTCTTCCATCTTTAGATTAATTCACTAACAACGTTATCATCTAAATAAAAGATTGCAACCAAGTCATAAACTAGTAGAAAGATAAATCTAAGATGAAAAACTTTGCTGGTAATTATGATGATTTTGTGAACAATAACTGTCTAGTCGATCTAAATTAAGCATCTGTGTTTTCCATATCCTTCTCACCAGGTTCTTCCAGTTCCTGATATGATGGCGATATACAGCTCTCTGATCGAGCAAGTCCACCGGCATCTGCACCGATTTGCTTAGGACTACAAGGCATAGACCTTAGAGATCTAGGTGAGTCCAAACTTCGCCGGAGAATCTGCCTAATGGCTGCGATTAAATGAACTGCCGGATTAGGCGGCGGACCTGATGATCGAGTCGCCCTACGAAACGTCATGTGGCGGTTCATGGCTTCTTCTGCACTAATTAGCCTTCCACTCCTCACGATTTCCTCTTTCACCGCCTCTCCACACAATCCGCAGATCCATTTGCCTTGATACCTCTCTCGAATTCTCTCCACGTACTCCGCCGTACACTCCTCCTTCAATCCACAACAATCGCACACAGCAAACTCAAATTCCGTCACCGGCTGCGATTCCGTCGTAGACATTCCTACAACAAAACACAAATCTTCAGACATCAAAATTCAAATCAAATATCACGAATAATCTAACTCGATTTACCAGAGAAACTTCGAGAACCAACAACTGGCTTCAGATTAAAACTATTCGTGATTATCTCTCCTTCTCCCACTCTCCTTCTTCAACAATTGATGGTTTCGGAAAACGAAATAAAAATCTGAAAGACATCGCAGATAAATCAGTTGCAAGTCAAAATGAAAATCAAGGACGATTAAAAACAGAGTATTATTCTCTGATCAATCACAATATCAAAATTGAGCTGAAACAGAGTAGTTGTAGAGAGAGAAATTTATTGAAAGAAAAAAAAATACTCAATGATTAGGAGAGCATATTCCACTTGGAAAATGTGATTAAAATAATTTCCACGTCAACAATATATATGTGTCAAACAGAGGGGTACTCTTGTAATTCTAGGTATTCTTGTAATTTTAGAGGAGATTTCATTCCATACCGGTTGCCTAATCTCCACTCGTTGGTGGCCACGTGGACGTTGCCAACGTGTGTACATCCAATTATCCAGCTCAGCATGACAGCTATTTCATATTATTTTAGTGCGGTTTTTATTTCGGAGCAATAATATTAATACGTCGTATATTTTGAAAATATATTCGATTTGTTTAGTAAGTTTCCTTTTTTAAATGCGTTTTGAATTAATATTCCTTTATACCATATTTAATACTTATTCAATTATCAAATCTCAGGGGATTATTTTTTTGATGAGCTTGTTGTACACGTTTTATCATTTAGAGATTTGGATGGATTCACATGATTTTAAATTAAGTTAAATGTTTTAAAGTTCAGTCCAATTAACCGAAACATATTATACAGATATCTTAAATATATATGATATTAAGAATTCAAAAATTTATGAAATTTTGTTCGTTAATGGTTGGTCTTTTTATAACACTAACTAGCATTAGATGTGTCTATTAAGTTAAGACGAAACGATCAATTTACAAACTACACTCCATTAGTCCATTGTCACTAACACCAGGTATGCACCATTTGCTTCTTGTTCTAACATCGTCTCCTAATGAAGTAGGTCTTTGTAAATCTATCAACAAACGAAAATATAAACTCGCATTTTTGGCCATTGATTAAATCATCTTATTGACAAAATTTGCAACCATTATTATCATATATGGTGCACCCGTCTTCTAAACACCAGCACACTTCAGGTAGACTCTAGTCTAAAACCACGATGCCACCACCATGGCACCATCCGCCAAGCCCAGCATTGGATACATGCATAACCAGAACACCTACTTACATTTCTCCCCTACCAATGCCCCAATTTCCCTTCAATCCTCTCTTTGTGGTAGCCTCGGCCTCCCCCAAACATTGTAATCAACTAGTGATCACATGTTTTTGCGTCCTTCTGATTCATCAACACGTGGTAGTTTTTAATAATAAAAAAAAAACAGTTGTAGCTTGTTATAAACAAAAGTACTCAAACTAATTAATTTGTGTTGCATATTTGAAGGTTTTATGTTTTTGAGCTACAATCACAATTAATTAATTAAATATTTTTATACAATAACCGTTTACTTTTTAACCCTCAACTTATCCTCTAAGGGAATTCACTAAATACTTTTACACAATAAAACTTTACTTTTCAACCCTCTAAGGGTGGAGGGTATTGAGCTCCCATTTCCCTGATCATCGATCCCGATAGAGGGACGAGGTTCCTGCTCTCCCGATCCCTCTATCCCGATCTCCTCTCTCAACTCTTCATAAAATCTTCATATGATCAATGCGGACATCCCGCCCCTCCCGGTTGCAAATGTCGATGTGGATCACCCTTCCCGTTAAAAAAATATTTTTAAAGTAAATTTTTTAAAGATATAATTTGACGAGCGTATGTGTTAACAGATTACGTTATATTTTATTCAATCCGTGTAATATACGGGTTTATTCAACCTGTGTAATACACAGGTTTTTAAAAACATACATTTTTATTACTAAGTATATATAACATTATATTTATTCAAAACATGTAATACATGAGATTTTAAGCTGGTATTATTATATAAAAGAAATATGAAAGCGTTTGTGTAGAAGCATTACATGACTCCTATTCATTTTTGGCTTCTGGTGTCCACATATTATTGATTGATGTTGTCCATTCATGCACGTTTCACATTTCTACTTTATTGTTTGCTTAATAAATACTTCATTATATCACTTTCAGTCTTATGGATTGACTCTATATGTTTGAATGTAATTAAAAATTTACTAAAATAACAATTAACTTTGTTAATAAATCAATTTGTAATAACATAAGCATTTAAACAATTTCAACTCTTTGATATGTTCTGTAAGTATCACATGTTGAATGAGGTTATATAAACGGTATAAAATGATAAATAAACCAAAACATTCTTAGATAAAAATCATCAAAAATATCGTATTTTACCTGCTCAATACGTATCTCATGTTTAATTGCCGAATAAGGTTTTATATAAACGGCTTACGGCTATAAAGTAATAATATAAACCAAAATATTCTTAGATAAAAATAATCAAAACTACCCTGTTTATATAATATTTTACATGCTCATCATATCAAATATTAAAAGAATATACATCATATGGATTTATTGGCTCGATGGCTTCAATATTGTCCTGTCTAAGCTGTTTTCCCTCCCCATCACTCGTCTACTTTTATATACTTTTAAAAAGTTAGTGCACAATAAAAAAAAATTAAACATACATTTAGGCTATACCCGAATATAATAGAGAAATTATGAGTTTATGGTCATGGGAGTCATCTTTTGCCGGCATTGGAAAAAAAGGGTCAAAAACACCCGAATAGGAGAGTCGACCATTAAAGTCCTAGAATATTTTTACATTTGTAAACTTATAAGATTACATGTGTCACATTAGTGATCGATGTAAATGTTACATTGATTTTTTTTTTCTCTAAGATATAGAGTTTTTTATACTTTTATTTAGAACTCATTTTAAAGTGACAAGATGTAGTATTATGTATTCCTCTCGTTAATTGAAATAGAATTAGGTTTAAGTATTTGTACAAATAGCCCACTATATTATATACAAGTGTATAAAGTAAAGACTATAATAAATCATAATCATTATTTAACACATCTCTGTCATCTTGAAGGTTTTAGAATGCTCAGACTCGTCCTAAACTCAATAAATAACCGCGAGGGTAAGCCTTAACTGATAATCAAGTTCAAACATTACACACTTTACAAACAACCTAATTAGTTAAAACATTTTGCAAACAATTAAATACCAAGGTAATAAGTAAACAATAGCACTAAACTTGAATCAATACTACATGGACATGGGCACATAGCCAGAGGTAAGAGAGCTAGAATCAGAGGGCATGTTGCATAGTGGTATCAAGGTGTATAGTAAAGATGTTTGTTCCAAGTGGTTAAGGTTTCTAGTCTCATGGTGAATATTAATGTAGATTTAAGAGTAGGTTTAGTGAGTGTGCGAGTTAGTCGTTCTAAAAAAAATAGAGTTTGATGAAGGGAGTCTGATGGAGGCTAGACCCAAAGGTGGAGGATTTTGATTTGGTGATTTCAAATGAGTTTAATTTGACAATATTAGCATTAAGAAACATCAATGTAAGTTAAGATGTATAATCTTTAGCTAATAGAGCATCCGCACTCGGGATCGGTCAATGAACGCGTACAACATCTCCGCATTAAACTTTAAAGATTTCACTCCCCAAATCAAGATATAAAGCAGCTTTGATGAAGATACAAGTGATCATCCCCGAGTGTAGGGTTAGTGATAGCAAACATGTTTAACTTACTTTCTATTCATCATTGGTCATAATTCCTTTGTAAATCAATCGTTTGATTCTCGGTTTTGTGGGTTGACTTATTTGGTTTAAACAAATATTTTCTGTATATTCAATAATTAATCCATCAGTCATTGGTTTTTATCATTAACAATTGGTATGTGGTTGTTTTATTTGAATTTGATTGATAGTGGTTTAGATAACAGCTCAATTGTGTTCTTGTTAGGTTTCGTATCGTCTGGTAAATACAATCAGATTAAGTAGTATTTCCTCTACTTATGATTTAAGCTAGTTAGCTGTTCATGTCTGTGTGGATTCCAAAGTGATATTAAGTAGGTTACACAAAGCACATCACAAATCTGAAACCCCGGTGTGATCTGTTTCCCAACTATTGTTTTCAAACCAATTTAAGTTTAAGTTGTTACTTTCAATTACATGCTAGTTAATCTGAACGCTTTCAAAAATCAATCAAACAATCAAGTTTAGGTTTTTAGTTAACCAGTTAAACGGAGTTGCGCGTAATAATGTACAAGTTATCGAACCACAAACGTAAGAGCCGTCAAACCTGCTTCAAGGTTTCGACTTTTTTTACATTTTTCTTCTCTTACAGCTTTTAAAATATGATGTGTTATAAAATACAAATATGCCATTGTGACCAGAATTTTATAAAATGAGAAGGGTAAACGGTGACACTTTATGTAAAAAGAAAAAAAAAACAAAACCGCATCAACGCCCCTGCCACGATTTACATGATAAACAAAAATGAATGTTTATAAGACCGACGACACTTGATAAAAATCATATACAACTAAAATCTTCCATCGTGCTATGTGATCTACATTAGAGGTGCACAAAACGGTTTTTTAACCTGAATCGGTTTGAAACCGACCCGAACCGGTTTGGTCAACAGAAAGTCAAAACCGGTTTGGCCCTAAACCGGTTCGGGTTAACCCGGTTTGGAGGCGAGGATATCCCTAACCTATTAAACCGGTTAGGGTTGGGTATGAAACCGGTTTTAATTAAAAAAAAATCGAATAAATTCAAATAAATTCGATATTTTTAATAAAAAAAATATAACAAATATAAAACATAAAGTGTAACGTTTATTAATATTTGGAAAGTTCGAAAATTAAAAAACATGATAAGATAAAATTATAAAATTGTAAAAGATTACAAATGACAATATATATTTTTATTTTTTAAAATATTGATTGATTATTCTTGTGCGTTGTCTTCGGAACTGGAGCTTCGTAACCTTGCATCTTCGGCTAGTTCTTCATCGGTGACTGGTTCGGATATTACAAGATCAACCTCGTTGTTGTGTATGATTTCTTCGGCTTGAATTTCGTCTTCGAGAGAAGTTTGGTCTTGTATCCTATCCATTGCATCCAAATGGTCCTTCAAGCAAATGCACATTTCCATCGCTAGGGGGTGAGTCTAGTCCTTCGTATCGATAAGACCCTACCACTAAAAGAAAACGCAGATTCCGAAGCTACCATGGAAGCTTGGACGGTTAGTACATCACGGGCCATGGCGGAAAGAATCGGAAACGAAGCTTCGTTTTTTTTCCACCACGCCAAAATATCAAACTCCTCAAAAACGGTAGGAGGCATAAACGCTAAAAAGTTTGTGCCAATATACCTTCCTAGTTCGCTACTCGGGGTGGTACCTCGAGCGCGTTTACTAAATTCATTTAACATTTCGTTATATAAATTCAAATTAACATCTCTGGGGCTACCACTTGATGATGTACCCATTGTATCATGTGGAGTCGAAGTTGTACCATATTTATATAAATAAACATCAAATAAATCTTGTAAACATTTGTTAAAATATGTTTTGTGCCTTGTGCAAAATGGATGTCTTCACTATCCAAATTCAAAGCGTAAGTAATTCTATCAATCAACGTTTCAACCCCGAAAACATTTATGGTAGGGTTTAACGCAGCGGCACAAGTTATAACGGGAGGCATTTCTTTAAAATATTTGACTAATTTTTCTTTCATCGGTTCTATCATTTTTGTAAAAAGAGTGCTTTTATTTTCAAGTTCATACAACTTGTTAGCCATTAAATATATTTTTTTTAGAGTTAATGGACTTGTGAGATAATAAACACCGGATAAAAAAGTGGTGGCGGTTTTGAAAACTTCAAGCAATTCGGTTACGTCTTTTAAAATGTGCCAACTCGTAGACGGAAATTTTAGAATTTTACGACGAGGTTTTGAGGCAAGCATTTCATGAAATATTTCTAAAGTTTCTCTTTGTTGTAAAGCGCTATAAAACATATTATAAGTCGAGTTCCATCTTTTCTCGATGTCCCAATTCGGACCTAAGCAAAGATTATTCGTTTCACGACAAAATCTAATATAATCATGGTATCTTTTTTGTTACTAAAAATATATTTAAGCATTAGTCGAAAAGCATATGTTAAGTTTGAAACCTCTTCAATTGCAAGCCCGGCTTGCACCGCCAATTTAATGATGTGTGCGACACATCGACTATGAAAAAAAACGCCGTTGCAAACCGGTTTATAGTTAATTTTTAGTTTTGAACCGTATTTGTATTATTAGATGCATTATCAAAAGACATTGAAAAAAGTTTATTTTGTAATTTAAATTCGGTTATAACACCATCTAATATATAAAATAAATTTTCGCCGGTGTGTGGATATTCAAACAAGTCAAACGCGATTGTACGCTTCATCATTTGCCACGTTTTGGGATCAACCCAATGCGCGGTAACGCAAAGGTACGAATCTGGTATACCATGTGGAGCCGACCAAACATCGGTGGTTAAGTTTACACCGGTTTCCAAATTTTCAAAACCCAAAATTAATTCCTTTTTTTGTTTTTTTCCACATTTTTATACAATCTCGTCTAAGGGTGATGCGACTTACTTGAGGATAACGTGGTTGGAGTGTCTCTTGAATCATCCTTGTCAAGCGCGGATTGTCAAAGTGGTTGAACGACAATCCTTCTTGAATCACTAACCTTGCCATTCGATCTCGAACAATATTTGGATCAAAGTTTCAAATTCCTCCTTCGCTTGTCATCGAGTCTTGACATTCACTTGGAATTCCCTTCAAGGACGGGTAAGATTTTTCTTTATGCGTTTTCAAACTAGTGTTTGAATCTTTCCCCAAAAACGCACCACACATTTTGCACCGAGCACGTTCCTTCCCGTTTGACAACAAACATAAATCGTAATACCAAATTGCCGGATTTCTCGTTGTTGGTCGAATTTCCACAACGATAATTTCGTTTGAGGAACCACCAACACTTGACATGGTTATTTTCTTTGAGAGAGTTTAGAGAGCGTTTTTGAGCCTTTAAAGAGCGGTTTAAGAGATTAGAGAGTGTAGAAAGAAATGTGATTAAACCTAAACACCCCCCACCTATTTATAGTGAATTATAGGTAAAAAAAGGTCAAATTCGACCCTAACGGCTATAAAGCCGTTGAATAACGGCTAGTTTTTGTTTCAGCGACAAAACCGGTTTAAACCAGTTTTCCGAACCGGTTCACACAAACCGGTCCTCAACCCGGTCGACTCCTGAATGCTTTAAACCGGTTCATAACCGTCGGTTTTAGCTTAACCCGAACCGGTTTGCCGGTTTGAACCGGGTAGAAAAAAAACCCGGTTTTTTTGTACACCTCTAATCTACATATTTACTTGGAATTAAAGATATACATTATACATATGCATCTTCTTGAGACTGGTTATGGGCCCACTAAAGCTACTTGATTAGCATCGGCCCGGTTCCAGTTGATAACTGGGCTTTCAATGTAAACTTGAGCTTGGTTCAAACTTTTAGGGCCCAACTCGTCAGTCGCCCCATCCCCATGAGCATCTCCATCTGATAAGAAATAATAAACGTAATTACTTAAGTTGACCCATTTTTTTAAGTGATGTACATATAAAGATGTATAGATTGATAATTTGATATGTTGTCTATTTAAAATCATTAAAATTTTGTTATTATTGAATTTATGGAGTAGAGAAAGAAACATCTCACCACTTCCTTGCAATAAATTTATTGAAGTTAATTCGTATATTTATTGATTAGGGTTAGAATCTTTTGAGAACTTATAAATACTTAAGAAATCGTGAGAACTCATAAAAAAACCAACTAAAACAATTTTTTTTTGTTTTCACTACCTTTATTATTAAAATATAACATAAAAAATGATTTATCTCTTCAATTAATTCATCTCTTCTATCTAAATTATTCCTAAAAAAATTTATACACATGTGTAAATGGTAAACACTTACACATGTGTAGATTTTTTAAATATATGAATACATATAAATTTACATGTAAAAATTCATTTTTTTTATGTTGTATTTTAATAATAAACGTAGTAAAAACAAAAAAAAATGGTTTTGATTGGTTTTTTGACGAGTTCTCAAAATATTTAAGAGTTATCAAATGATCCATTCCCTTATCGATGGTTAATAGTATAAATATATAATGTATTTTTAGTTTGATATATATAATGTAATTCTAAGTTACTGTTTAGTATAATATATATTTAATTCTATCATAACTGTTTGTAGGTAAATTGTACTAAAATGCAATATACGTTTTATCTATTTTTATGATACGTAACACTCTTTCATTTTTATTATTTGTTATAACATGCTTATATTTTAGCGGGTAACAAAATGTATGATATGAAAATATGTTTGTATATATATGTTACACTAAACAGTAAACCATATAATTATAATACATTTATGTTTTAAGTCTAGTTTGATAACTTTGAATATGTAACAAATAATTTTGGTTGCTGATCCAAACCGAATATGAAGAAAATGAAAAATTACTTCTAAATACCACATAAACCTGCACATGCAGAATTTGAACTCACGCAACTTTTGTGCGGAGCAATCACAATAAAACTAGACCAGCAATGTCAGCTCTATCCTAACTTAATTTAATGATATTATAAAAAGAAAAAAATCTAGTTCGTTTGTGACAATTGAAGGGGGCGGACATGGAGAGTAATTGTTGAGATATTATTGTAGGACAAAAAGAAAGTAATAACTACTTACTAATAAAGACATTAAAATAAATAAATTAATATTGAAGGAATTGGTCCCATAGAAAGCCAAAAACGGCCCCTACTTATTGCCAAAAAAAGATTAAAGAGAAAAGGGACCTTAAAGTTAAAGCCTATATATAAATCAATACAAGACTTATTGTCCTCACGAGCCATTATGAGATTTTTAATAACTTTTGGGAGTGATGATGAGTACATTTTCAAGATGAAGGGGGCAATAACCTCATTGTTATGTGAAAACCTCCACATTAAGATTAATGTGAATAAGTTGATTAATATTCAAAAAGTTAAATTTAAGCATTTGATATAACTATATTCATATGTTTTATTGAGGGATAGACATTGCATCAAATCATTTCAAGAATCACTTAATGAATTGATGTTATAAAGTTAAAATTTTTGTATCATTATGGATATTGTCCTTAGACCCTGAGATGTGCATTGGCTCTCTGCATACAATCAACGTCGTACTTTGATACGTAACGTTGCACCTTGAAGCATGTGCGAGGTGTATGTAGTGAAAGGGATTTTTTCCTCTCATTCAGATAAGAGTATGATATCGCTAGACGTTCGATTATTCAAACTATTAAATTATTTGTCCTACTCAAATAAAGTTGATTTGATAAGTGATGATCGAGAAACATTATAGTTGAAAAAAATTTGACTTTAATCCATGACTTGTATTCAGTGAGATATATCATAAACAAAATGATGAAAGATGTCTTTACGAGTTACATTTATACCTTAGATGACAAATACGCATATGGCATTGGGGGCGATGACATATTGTTAGATGTTAAGTGTTAACATCATTATTGATGAAACATGAAGCTTAAGAGCCCCACACAAAGAGTAAGTATGCAGGAATTGAATGTCAAAACTCAAAAGTACATTCATCATATCCTACCCAACGTATATTGAGAGTGACCATGTCCTTGGAGCCAACCATGAGCTACATGTGACTAAAATAGTCTTATGGTTACCTACTTAGTTATAGTAGTGACGATCCAATTAGAGAGCTTTAGCTACTTTAGAAAAAAGATGAGAGAGAGGGAATTTTTATGAAGGCTTATTTTTTATTTAGGATTCAATTGTCGAAAAACCATTAATGACAACCGATTCCCTACTCAATAAAATATATATAGGAGTGAGCAAACGGGTATTACCCGACCCGTACCTGTTTGATGATTTTTATGAAACCCGTACCCTTCATTGCTTAAACAGGTAATCACGGGCCGGGTACGGTTTCTCTTATGGGTATTCGGTTCTAAACCCGTTTTTATTCAGTCTCACTTTAATATTATTTTATTGGAAAATGTACCCGACCCGTACCCGTTTTTTTTATTTTTATGAAACTCGTAACCCGTACCCTTCATTGCTTAAACGTGTAATCACGGGTGGGGTGCGGTTTCTCTTACGGGTATTCGGTTCTAAACCCGTTTCTTGCTCACCCCTATATGTATAAATTATGTTAAAAAGTTTTAAAGGCTTGAGAAGGTAAGAATCCACCAGGACGTGATACGTGTCCCAGGGGGGGGGGGGGTAGGGAGTAAATGCGTCCAAGAAAGCTAAAATTACAGGCAATGGTAACATACATGATGTTGAAGCACCGTTGTATGGATTGCTCCAAGACGGAGTACCTTTATTGTGACTTCAGTGGCGTAAATAATGTTGAGGACGTCCAGATCACCATCGAAGGTTAGTTGGTGCCCGCAGGTAACCAAGTTTAAGTATTTAGGATCGGTTGTACAGGCCGATGTGGACTTAGACGGTGATGTAGCCCACCGTGTCTAAACAGGATGGTGTAGGTGAAACGCAGCAACAAGCGTATTGTGTGACAAAAGGTTCCTAACTAAATTAAAGGGGAAGTACTATAAGATTACAGTTCGATTATTAAGAAGACACAAGCGTGTAAGATGGAGGTAGCGAAAATGAGGATGTTGAGGTGGATGTATGGATACACAAGGTTGGACTGGGTACGAAATGAGATTTTTAGGGAAAGATTATAGGTGGCTAGTATATCATATAAGATAAAGGATGGGAGATTGAAATGGTTTGGGCATGTGAAGGGGAGACAAATGACGGCACCAGTTAGATTAGTGAAAACCCTCACTTTAGAAGAAAGGAGGGGTAGAGGCAAACCCAAACTGACTTGGGATGAGCGGATTAGACATGATTTGTTAGATTTGCATCTCCATGGGGACATGGTTGAGGATAGGACTTCGTGGAGACGTAGGATTAAGGTTAAGAACTTTTAGGGGAGGATAAAAGATGGGTCTTAGATTTATCTTAGGGGCTTAGTTCTATCTATATTTGTGGTTGTCTATGCATGTTATCATATTCTTGTCTTTATGTATCTATATGGTATTACATGTACCATTTTCATTTTCTCACTACTTACACTTTTTCATCTTTTTTTTAATATTGGTAGCTATTAATAATATTTTTATTAGATCTTTGTGGTTTGTTGTGAAATCTATGCTACTAATATACTTTTTTCAGGTTTATTAGATCATTTGTGGTTTGTTGCGAATTAATATTGACATATATACCCCCTAACCCCAAAAGAAACGCATTACATACCGGTTACCTTCCTACACTCCTAGGGGCGGACCAACATAGTCCTAAGGGAGGTTCACCGGAACCCCCCGAGTTTTAAAATTTTTATAGAATGGTATGTAAAAAAACTGGGGTGAATCCCTTAATAAATTATAGGGTGAACACCTATAGAAAGATCAAGAAGTGGTGTAGTGGTTTATGGTTTGCTTTATAACCTAGAGGTTGTGGGTTTGAATCTCACCAGTGTCATTTTTTTAAATCTTTTTGTTATTTGATTTGGGTTGTGTGCTTGTGTAAACCGAAGAAAAGAAAGTCTTAGAACATGTGATTGCCATCTGAATTATTTATGTGTCATCTAATCATGCTAGCGTTTTGTTTTTTTGTTGGAACTAAATTCATATATAGATCCATTTGCAACTGAAAGAGTAGAAAAAGAAAGCTTGGAGATTATATTGGTGCACTAAACACAAAGTGTTTATGCAATTGAATTCTACTTGATCTAAACACACCTAAAACATATAAGTTTAAATATGGAGAGAAGCCCCCAATTTAGAGTCCGCTTTAGACCTCCAAAATCGTTGAGCCACCCCTGAAACCCGATTTAACCGGTCCAGTTCTGAAAACATCGCTTTCAACAAGTTTCGGTTAAAAACATTGCGTTCAATTCGTAAAGACCATGTTATCTATATTACGTGTTTTTTTAATTTCTAATGAAGATGTTTTTTTATAATTGTATCGTATTTTTATTATGTGATTAACCTTATCCGACCCGAACAATCGAATTGAACCGAAACGAACCGAAATTTTTTCTGTCCGGCCCTATGAAATTGAAGCATCTAAAAACAGTGAACCCTCTGGAAAAAATTCCTGGATCCGCCACTGTACACTCCGCATGCTAAAAACGCTTTGTATTTGTAACCAACCTACCTAGCTACCTCTGTAATATATAAAGAGTGTCTATCAATGCTAACAATTATATAAAAGACATTAAAATTTTATGAAAGAACTATTGTATTCGTCTTAATTAAATCCAAATAAAACATTAGGAACTGTTTATTTTTTAAACGTTTGATGCCTGTAAAATTAATAAGCATATTAATTTAAAATTCAAGAAGAATTATTAACTTATTTAAAGCCCATTGAGGTGAATAGTAAATAAAGTGAATTACAAGTTTTTTTTTTGAACGGCAACAATGAGAAAATCTCATATAAAAGCTAGCGGGGCACTAGCAAAAACTCCAAATACAACACCCGGAAAACGAAGACAACAACGCCATGAAAGCCGCCACCAGCAAGAACAAAAATAGAAGAAAACTCAATTACAACATTACCTACCCAGTAGACGGGAATTGTGACCATGTTGACCAATTTAAACAAGGCGATCTTCCCCTGTTCTCCAGCCAATTGAAGGATGTAACTTTGATGTCTTCCACCATGTTATCCACCAATTTTCGGATGTATGAGAACTTCCATTTATTTTGAGTATTCCAAATGACCCAAAACGTACAATAGGCGATTAGAATTCTAACCTTTTTATCCCGGACTGGGCCACCCGAATCATGAACATAATCCGCCAATTCTTTAACTGAGGACTTCTAAGAGAGGTCAAAATCCAACCACAACGAAATTCTTTTCCACGTTTCCTTAGAAACCGGGCACCGGATGAATAAGTGGTCTTCATCTTCAATTTCCAGTAAGCACAATGAGCACAAGGATGATGGCAGCGGGACACCACGCATAACTAACGAAGCAGCAACTGGAATTTTGTACTGGATCAGCCTCCACACCAAACAACGAACTTTTATCGGGATCCATCTCAACCAAGGGATCTCCAGCCTATTACCTGAGATCGTGCTCTCTTCCAACCATTTTCTACATGAACCAGTAGAGAAGATACCCGACGGGCCCCCAAGCCATGCCCAACTGTCCGGCCCATCAGAGAACCTGTAAGATTTTACCATTTCTTCAAGGTCATTAATTTCATTCCCCATAGATGCCGCCCTCCTGCCACTTTTCCAGTTCCAATTAAATTGGAAACCACCCCCCAATCTTGATACACTCTCGTAGATCATGCAATTTTTATTTGATTCTAATTCGAACAATAGAAGAAATAGGTCTTTAAACGGGGAGAGACCAAACCAGCCCACTTTCCAAAATGCAGTGTTATAGCCATTACCCACCTTTTTTCGTACCACTTTATTCAAGTTCAGCCCGTAGGACATCACGTCCTTATCACACGAGGAAATGTGGGACCAAATATCTTAGATTCGATGCTTCCTAATGTCTTCCAGTGATCTGAAGGAGACTTTATTAACTGCTTGAAGACACTTAGCCCAAAGGGAATTTGCATCATTGAAAGCTCTCCATCTCCATTTAGTTAGCAAGGCTAGGTTCATAATGTTGAGACTTCCAACGCCAAGACCTCCCATCCTTCTAGGTTTGATAATTTTCTCCCATGCCACCCAATGTATTTTTTTTTTTGAGAATTTGTTCCCCCAAAAAAAAATTCGCCTGATTATTTCCAGTTCGTTTATGACCTTCAGAGGAGCTTTAAACATAGAGAAGAAATATAAAGGGAGGCTACCCAAGACTGACTTTACCAGGGTCAGCCTACCCCCGAAGGATAGCGTCCTTGCCTTCCAATTATTCAACCTTTCCTTAAAATTATGTACCACTGATACCCATTTCTTTGCAAGACCCATGTTAGCCCCAATCGGAATACCCAAATGTACAGTAGGCAGGGCCTCATACAGACAGCCCATCATGTAAGCACCCTCCTGAGATTCCTGATCTGAAATACCAACACCAATAATCTTACTTTTATGGTATATAATTTTGAGTCTCGAGACCAGATTGAAACATCGGAGAATCAATTTTAGATTACCAATATTCTCATTATCCCAAGCACCTAAAAAAACGTCGTTCGCATACATGAAATGAGTGATAAGAGGACCATCATGAGGAAGCTGAATACCTTTGAAAAGCCCAAGTTATGAGGCAGTTTTATTCATAGCTGAAAGGCCTTCCATGGCAATGATAAAGAGAAAAGGTGAGATAGGGTCACCCTGCCTAACCCCCCATTCCATAGGGAATTCATCCGTTGGAGACCCGTTAACGAAAACTGAAGCGCGGCCCGACCTAAGGTAACCTTTAATCCAGACCTGCCATTTGTCACTGAAACCCATATGATGCATGACCGAGTCTAGAAAGTTCCAATTTAAGGAATCGAACTGTCACACCCCGGGCGTGCGACCAGATTGGCACCTCCAATCTTATCTTATTTTATTTATGAAATCAGAGTTAGTTTAGCAGCGGAAATACTTTTGGATCGAACTTGTAATAAATCTCAACCCACGGGTTGATATTGTATATTTTCCAAATCCGGGGATAAATAAAATATCTTTTCATTTCACTGGGGATTTAAATACCCCTTTTCTGTACATAAAAACAATGGTCCACGACCATTTACATGTCACCTGCATAACTAGGGAAAAACTAGAGCCACAAGGTAGTTGGCCTGTGCTTGGGGAGTTAACCCTGTCCAATACCAAGTTATACCAGCATTGGTATCTAAGGGTTTTACCTTCCAGCACCTAACCCTGTGCATAACAAGGGAGTATCCATGTCTAGGAATACATCTTCCTAACATCTCCGCTTGTTTTCATTCCTGCAGAGTTATCTCCATGCTAGCAGCACATAACCATGTCAAAGTCCATTTATGTATACATTTATCCCCAAGACTATCCTGTAGGAATAGTCTTATAGAAATTCATTGATTACCTGAAAACATTTTGGAAAATAAAACGTCAGCGCGAACGCTGATGAACATGATTAGCATGACCAGTTTCAGTTGGCAAATACAGTATCAAAACATTTAACCATAATGTGGGTACAATCTATCATTCAGCGGAACTATTTTATCTGAGTGTACAACCACGGTATACACCGATAACTTATGTAAAAGGACTGCTGGCATTTGCAGTCTTACTTACCGCGATGTCCCTTAATTGAGACCCCGTCTTACATCCAGTTACAGACAATTACCAGCCCCAATATGGGAATTTCACCCATAAAGCATGTATCCCTTGATCAATTTTTACGTATACTTATGGCCTGAATGTTTTACATAGACGCCCTTATGCATCAAACTTTTGAATACAAGTATTGTCATTTTGTAAACGTAAAACTTTCAAAGTTTTGAAGATAAAAACAGATAAACATATTCACTTTAACAGTAGCTTGGCTTATCTCAGGGGTAGTCCGTATAAGGTTAATGAAAACCTTAATGCAATTTCTAAGTCAAGTTAGTATCTTAACGCACGAATTCAAAAATAAGTGAAAGTGCTGAAAATAAGCGAAAGTCAGATAATTTACCGGAACGGAGGTATGAGAACCGAGGTAGAGCTAGTTCCAGGAATCTTGGAAGGCTGATGTGAGTTTGTGTGTGCAAAACTTGAGATGTCGGATGCATCTATTTATAGGGCAAGGCAAAGGTGTTTGATCAACCCGCGCCTGTAGACGTTCAAGCCCTGCAACAGAGAGTCTTTGTTCTGGAACAGGACTCTGTTGCAAAAGACAAGAAGATAGAGAAACTTGATGAAGAAAATTTTACTCTCAAGAAGACTATAAGCCTACAGGATGATAAGATCAACAGCCTTAAAGAAAATATGGTTTTTGTGCTTGAAGAGCTAAAAAGGTTAAAAGAAAAGAGAGATAAAAGGAAAAGAAAAGGGAAGGATGGCTGCAATGGAAAGAGTGACAGGAAGGGTGATGATAATGATGGTGATGATAATGATGGCAAGAATGATGATCATGAAAGAAATAAGGATTAAGAACTTTTACATGAAGAAACCAGCTCTCAAGAAGACATGTCAAGAGCAATGGCTATCTATGATCTTGAAACAGCAAATAAAGGAGCACAACAGTCAGAGAATGATTTATCATTTGAATTTGAGTATGATCTTGATGAAATGCTCAAGTCTAGATCAATGTTTTCATTTGAAGATGATCTGACTGCACTTGATGATAACTTCATAGGAGAAGACATGAATGAAGTTTTCTTCGATACAACTATGTCTGTTTCTTCTACATACTTGAATGCTCAAGGAAAGGTGATTACCGGCATTGATAGCGATCTATTCGCCGAAGGTAATTCACCTCCTCACGTGGAAACATCTGTTGAGCAACATGAAGCATCTTCATCTTCGAATAAGAAAAGCATGTTTAAAGTTATTCCTCCACGTGAAGTTCATTATGTCACATCCTCCAATGAGCTTTCAAAGAAGAACGAGCGTTCTCCTATCTTAAGCTGGATATTTGATAATGAGAATAATCTTTACATGATCAAAAGAAAGAATGGGAATAGAATATTTTGCACGATCACATGACCTTATGTCACTGCCCATATTTGATTCGCAGGCGTTAAACAAAGCTCCTTTCTATAATCCAGGTAATGTTGGAACAGCAAAAGGTTTTGTTTCCCTGCTTGAAAAGGAATGTGAGAGTGGATTCAAGATACTAAAGCCTGCTGAATGCAAGAGAGTAAAATCAAAGTATATGATTGAAAGAATAACCCAGAAGCCTTTTGTTATGGAAATCTATCCTCCTCCCAAGACTGTGGATTGTGTTCCAGTTCATCAAGCTCTGCCTAACAACTCTTTAATTCAACTGGATTACTGGCACTACAGTTCTATGACAGGCTACATTTACATCCAGTGTGTAGATAAAGAATTTACTATTGCTGATCCTATGGATCTTTTGAAATTTGGGAAGGAAGATATGATAAGATTGTCCAAGCAGCATCTATTCGTGCCTGAAGAAGAAGAGAAAGAAACCAAGCCTTTTGTGAAAGTTCTGGAAACAGCTTTAGTCAAAGGCCTCTATGCGGGAGGTGGTGATCACTAAGCTGATGTTGATATACTATAAGTATCTTGAATGCATCAGCCTAGGGGGAGATTGTAAGGACCAAAAATATAATAGGCTGACGCATCAAAGAATCACTGAGTTGTTCAGAAGTTTGAAAGGCGAAGAAGGGAAGAAGCAAGAAAGAGTCCAGCAGCATACTTCATGCAGCAGCATACTTCGTCCAGCAGCATACTTCATCCATCAGCATACTTCATGTAGCAGCATACTTGAAGTATGCGGTTCCCGACAGCATACTTCAGAGACAGCAGCATACTTGAAGTATGCGGTCGCATACTTGAAGTATGCGGTCCAGGCCCAGGCCCACCGAATACTTTTGTCTTGGTTATAAATAACTTATCTTGTAACAGTATTCAGGTTAGATAAGTTGGACGACTGAGACAGTCAGGGAGTGGGACGAGTTAGACAGTTTAGACGAATTGTTGAACGATCTTGTATTGTATTTTCAGTATTTAATCAATATACGAATCGTTTGATATTTGATTGTATCTCGTCCTCTTTGATTATACCAACAAGTCACGTGTCGAGTCTGTTTCCGCCAGGTTCAACACGTCGTTGAATCTGTTGATTGAAGATCCTCGAGAATCCGAACCTTACAATTGGTATCAGAGCCTTAGCGCTCATTCGGTGAAGCTTACAACGGATTTCTTTGACTCGTGAGGTATCAAAGTTACTGATTTTGCTTTTATTTGAACTGACTTGTGTTTGGAAGAGTTTCTGGACAGATTGACAGGTATTGGACCTTGTTTCTGTCACATTTGTTGAAGTTTACGGTTGATTAGTTGATTTTTCGGCTTGAAAATCAAAGTTTTCGGTCAATTTCTTCATCTGTAAGTTTGCTGTTACTCAAGTTTGCGGTCACTCAAGTTTGCGGTATTTGAAGTATACGGTATTCGAAGTTTGTGGTATTGAAGTATACGGTCTTGAAGTATACGGTCTTGAAAGTTTGCGGTATTGAAGTATACGGTCTTGAAAGTTTGCGATATTCGAAGTTTGCGGTATTTCGAAGTTTGCGGTATTCAAAGTTTGCGGTCTTTCAAAGTTTGCGAATATTTTTTGTTACTTATTTTCCCACGTGAACTTGAAACATGTGAGAAAGTAGAAAGGAAATGCTGAAGCAAGAGTTTAATATGTTTAATCATGTTACTGGTGAAAATTTGGAGGTTCAAATTAACAGATTCACGCATTTATTGACGGAGATGAAGAGTGCTGAAATAGAGTTGACAAAGGGAGAAATCAACAAAAGGCTACTCAACTCTTTACCAATAACCTGGAACTTCAACTGCACCGCCATCAAGATAACCAAGGATATGTATCAAACATCCTTGAGTGAGCTGATTTCTATTTTGTACTCTTATGATATGGATGATAAACAGTGTCACCTTAATCATATGAGTTCAATGGATGTTTCTGAAATTGCTGGAGCAAGTACATCTACTTCATGTGAATCAAAGGCACTTGTGAGCCAACAATACAGGAGTGAGAAAGTTCAAGATTTGGAAGTGAAACAACATCATGCCTTCGTGGTTGAGGTCACCGACACTGAGGTAACCAAAGATCTTTGCTCTGCTATTTGTATTGAAAAAGGCAATCGTTACAAACATGATAACGATATCTTAAATCAAGAATAACAAAGCTTAGATATTCCAACTCAGAACACAAATGATCATAAAAGATTTTCAAAGATAAAATTGAAGCAAGCAAAAATTATTTTTCAAAACTTGAATTGGACTTTAGCAATAAGGAATGTCTTTATCGTGATGCATTAAAACGGATAGACGACCTTAGCTTAAAATTAAATGATGTTGTGACTCAATTGGCAAATACTAAACTAACAATCGAGAAAATTGACCATTCTCGATCAGTTATTTATGACATGTTAGATTCCCAAGTTAGAAAGAAAGGGAATCCAGGGGTGGGTTATCATGTTGTTGAACATCCATTTAATGAAAATTTTTCATCTTTACCAAATGACTACCCTGAAAATGTTGAGATGGCTTACGGTCTGGGATGTGAGCCTTCATCATCAAAGCAGTTAACTCCTGCGACTGCTAGTCCCGTGACCCCCTGTGTGAATATTGCTAATGTTTCTAAGCCTTGTGCAGAAGAATGTTTAGTAGAAGATTGGGATACCGATGATGAGGAAGAGAGTAAGTAAAAAGAGCCTAAGAGTGTTAGGAAGTTTGTCCCTAGAAAAACTGATGATACTTTTGGAAAAGGGAATCAAATTAAGTTTGTGAAGGGTGGTGAGTTTGAAAAAGAAGAAAATACTTTTAAAGAAAGTAATCATGAGTTTGTAAAAAACAAGTTTACAAATTCTAGAA
Organism: Smallanthus sonchifolius; assembly: GCA_023525975.1. Lineage (NCBI taxonomy): Eukaryota > Viridiplantae > Streptophyta > Magnoliopsida > Asterales > Asteraceae > Smallanthus > Smallanthus sonchifolius. The sequence continues at coordinate 90,363,719 of CM042032.1, read as the reverse complement.
AGGTTAATCAAAGAAACTCAAAACCATCTGTCAGTCAATTGAATCATAAACAATCTCCTCAAAAGTTTACAAAGAATGAATTTTATTCAAAATTTGATAATCATCTTAGAGTTTTTGAACAAAAATTTAGAAGAGAAGAGAGAGATTGTATCAGGAAAAATCATAGAGAATATGATAGAGAGTTTGTTAGGAGATGATGTATTGCAAAATACATGCATTTTACTATCAATTTTATTCCCACTTTGTGTTTGTTTTGCTTCGGTTTTCTTCTATAACTGCTTGTACTTAATATTTCTATATCTTATGGTTGTTAGGTCACAAAGGAAGCGGATATGATTGAAAACGAAGAAGAACGAGTTTCCGATTCGTGCGAGAGGGCTGTGGATGAAAAAAGAAACTTTCTGGATATTTACCCCTGTGGCGTAGCGCGACAGGTTTTGGAATTTCGTCGCGCTACGCGAGGAATGCAAAATGTCAGAATTGCCCTTTTATTGATTGCCCGACTGTTTTGTCTTTTCTGGGGCCCTCGCGCTACGCGAGGAGTGGGCAAGATCCCGTCGCGCTACGCGACGGGTTGTTTTTCGCAGAAATTGTTTTAAAACATAAAAATTAGAAACCCTAGAGAGACAGAATCGAAGAAACGGCTGCAGGCGAAAAGAAGAGACGAAAAAGGGCGATTTCAAAGGATACAAGGCAAGGATTGAAGCTAGGGATCACTGGGATCGATTTCCTCGGGTGTTAATCATTCGGTTGTGTTTTTCCTTGTTTATCTTCAATTTTCATGTTTCTTTTGAGTTTCGAATTGATGCTAACTATGGTTTTTGTCATGTTTAGTGGCTAAAATCTTAGAACTACCTAGGTGTTGATGAATACATATGTTTGACATTAGGTTTTATTCGGTTTTGGATGATTTGCATGTGTTGAACTCATGATGTAACAAACTTGGTTTGGATTATTGGATGTTTTATGTGTGTCTATGATTGTTTATGGATTGATGATTTACTCCTCGTGTGCCTTGGTGAATGTCTTTCATGTAATAGGTGCATGCTAGATCAATTACTGTGTGTCTTTGATTAGTGGATGGTTAACTGCGTACGAGTTCACCATAGGGTAATCTTCTTGATATAGATAGTTTAGATGTGCAACCAATCTCGATAGCTGTGAGGTGAGAGATTGTCGGTTTGTCTAGGGTGTTAGATTGCTAGTTTAGAGGCTTTGTGAGAAGATCTTGCTAGTTTGTCTCATATCTGTGTTTACCGAATCCAATAGGAAAATCCTAGTTATCCCTTGCACTTAGGTGTATTGAGACTTTCGCGCTGTGAGGTAGATTGTCTAGCGGATACTTTTTGAGTAAATTGGAGGACCTGTGAGGGAAATCCATCCAACCGGTGGTTTAACGGCTTTTAGGTTTCTTGGTTAACAATCCTTGAGAAGGGTCGAGGGTGCTCTAGGTTTCCTTTGAGTTTAGTATTTTAAGATCCCGGTATCACATCAGTTCCCTTATCGATAGAACCTTTGTCAAGCATGTGTAGGATTCGAGCCTAGGTAGTGTTTTTTCTCCGTCTGGTTCTCGTTTCAACTTTCGTTTGCATTCGTAGTTTTCTCTTTAGTCCTTCTTTTAAGTTATTCTTAGTTTTTATTAGCAAACCCCCCTTCTTTATTATTATTTTATTTAAACAATTTTGTATGGATAAGTCTTTCAGTTTCTAGTTAGTGTTTTCTGTAGAGGTCCTTTGGGTTCGATATCCGGACTTACTTAGGCTTTACTACATTCGATAGGTTCACTTGCCTGTCGGTAGTTTAGTTGTTTAGAGAGTCTAGAGTATTACTTAGTGTTTTATTTAGCTTGTTTTGAGTCATTTAATTCAAACTACTTTGTGCACACCAGGAGAGGTGATAGAAGAGATCACAAGCACACTGAGAATACAGGTTACTTGAAAAGGTCACCTCCTCAGTCATCATCATGGTTCGACCGATCGGGATATGCTCCTTATGCCAGGAAACGGACATGCTACACATGTGGCAAAGCTGGTCACATTGCAAGAAATTGCAGACATCGTCCTCATGAGCCCTATTATTTGCAAAATCAGAGGGATACACCAAGGGAAAAGTGTTATTTTAAGCCAATGAAGGTTGAAAAAACTAAGGCAATGAAGAATAAGCATCCCAAAGTTAAGCCTTCTGATGGTAATTGGAATGCTGCTAAGAACAAACAAAAGGTTTTTCGTGAAAATAAGCAATGTAAAAAACCTAAACAGGAAGAAAAACCTAAAGTTGGTACTCCTAAAGAAACTAAAAAGTTTGTTAAACCTACACCAATTTGGAAAACTAAATCAAAAGCAGTTGAATCACTAGTGTTAGAGAACGATAAGGATATGTGTTTACTGGAAGTATCTTACATTGATGCTTTGGGCGTACCCAGGACCACTATGGCTTGGGTACCTCTGTCTAACTAACTTGCTTGAATCATGCAGGAACTGTCAAAGAGGACTGTCAACAACCTATGGTACGTTGATAGTGGTTGTTCCATGTACATAATACGAGACATCTCTCTACTACATGACATCAAACACTTTGATGGAGGGTATGTTTCATTTGCATGAGATAAATGATATAAGATCAGCATGAAAGGTACGGTCACTAATGATACTCTTTGCTTTGAGAATGACACTTATGTTTAAGATGTTTTTAAAAAATCCTTTGATCTGACCAGATTCATTTTTCTGGTTTAGTGTTTCAAAATGTTCTGCTTCGATTAATGAGTCACAAGTTCGGTCACCAAAAATAATTTTTTTTTTATTTTGTCTTTCTTAGGATAAAATTTTGTTTTGTTTATTAGTTGTACAAAAGCAAAAGTTTTGGGGGAGAAAATTCAAAAAATTACCAAAAAGATTTTATCTTTGAGTCTTTCTATTTTTAAGTCTAGAAAAATATAAAAAGATCTCATGATTATGTCTTATTTTATTACTATGAAAATTGAGAACTCTGTCAAATGATAAATGATAGTACATCATTTTAGAGGTTGGATCATCATATGTAAGGCCTGTAGTTGAAAAGATTAGGATCTTAGTGTGATATGTTGATAGGCTCTGCTAAAACTGGAAAGGCAGCATGATAGTGTTTTACTTAAACATAATGATCATTGTCATTGTGGGAAACACCTCATAGATTGGTAGAATAATTATTTACTGTTAATAATCGAGCACTTAAACGTAAATATTGGTGAACTGTGGATGAACATAATATATCTGGACTGCACAAACCGGGACCCTTCACAAAGGGGTTGCGAGCTGACTTGATACAAGTCTGTACATATATTTATATATATAGATAAAAGACATGCATTGACATGCAATAGGTGAAAAGACACTCAATGATAGTGTAAAGCTACTCTGCAAAGCAGAATTCTAAGCAAAAAGACACGCAATGTTAATGTCGTGCTATAGGAAAATTTCAAAAAGATATGTCTAAAGACGTACATATAAGTATACTTGTAAATATTTTTCTCTTTGGGAATTTGTGACTGGGAAGGAATCTCTTATCAAGGCATGTAAGTCCGTAGTGATATGTTTTTTATCACATTTGCCAGAGATCTCCTGAACAGTTCATTGACCCATGCTAGTTATGCTCTTTTAGCTATTACTTAGGTGCTCAAAAGATCATGGGGAAGGGAAGGTTAATCCGATAAGTTGTGGGGTCCATTAAGTTCATCAAAAACTCATCTAATTCACATTATAATAAATACAGGTTTATGAGATGTGAGTGTGGGACACACTATGTCATGAATAATTCTTACCTAGAAAAATATGATAAATTCATTCACTGCTTGCTTGTCAACTAAGGTATAAAGGCTTGAGTTTAGAAGGATTCTTTATATTGGCAAGCACCGAGACCTATCTAACAAAATGAATGGCTGATGAGTATGGTTTGGTCTGAACTATAATGATATGATCCCATAACAGAGTTTCTCTAAAAAATAATGTGTTTCTGTAAGTGTCGTATGTTGTCAAAAGAACAAAAAGATTTTGTGTTTTTAACTTAGTTTGAGTCATTTTAAGTTTATCTTACTTTTGTGTTTATTATGTTTTTCATCAAAAATTGACCGTTCTTATTTGATTCAATAATCGTGAAAAAGAGGTTTTTATTGAAGAAAATTGGAAAGTTTCAAGGTTTTATGAGTTTGAGCATACTTGAATTTTGCGCATACTTGTATTTGAGTGAATTTTCAGGAGCAATAAGATAACACTCCTTATCCAAGGGATGATGAAGAACAGATCAACACTGTTGCACCAAGTCTCATCACTGTCGAAAAGCACGATATCTTCCAAGAAGAACAGATCAACACTGTTGCACCACGTCGTTGAATCCGTTGATTGAAGATCCTCGAGAATCAATTCAGCTGTAGTGTTGGAAGATATTCGACACATTGCCACACTGTAGCCTTGATTTCACCTACCCCGAAGTCAGCATCAATTCAGCTGATTCCAACTCTGACAGACGTCTGAAATTCGAGTTTACAAGTTTTGGACGATCTGGAGTTAGATCAGCAAACTTTTCTTTGAAAAAAGAAAATACAGCCCTCTTTACCTTACCAGGGTCCTCAACCCAATTTCCTTCAACCCACAACCCGTGCAAACGATTACGGTTCTTGTTCCCATTTATGACCCCGTGGAAAAAGCTCGAGTTTTCGTCGCCTTCAACTAACCATTTCAGCCTAGCTTTCTGTCTCAGGTCCAACTTTTTTCTTGATTCCCAATCTAACAGTTTTTTCTTAGCATCCAGCCTTGTTTTTAGTTCTTCCACCGAGAGACCAGTTGTTTCCGCCTTTGCTTCCAATTCCTTAATCTTATCCCCAAGATCCAATCCCTCTTTTTCCCTGGACATCTTAACAATGTTACACCACAACCTAAGTGCAATTTTGAGGTTCGAAAGTTTCTTTGCCAAAATATAATATGGCCGACCCCGGATATTAATGGAGAACCACGAGTTATACACGACCATAGGCAACTCTTGATAATTGAGCCAAGAGTTATAGAATCTGAATGGGCATGGCCCGCAATCTAAGTTTTTGCACAGTAGCACTATCGGTCTGTGATCAGACCATTTCCTGTCCAAGGCGAGGATGGAGTCCATTATATTAAAAAGAAAACAATTTTTGGTTGGCTCGGGGGATTCCCCATCATTGCATCTCAGTGACAACTATTTTTTTGTCAAAGGGCAAATAGAAAGAAAAAAACCATGTTTTGAGACAATTTATAATTTCTAATTTGTATCTTTAAATTATTAAATTTGTTGGTAACCCCCGAGACAACCAAATCGGGTTCATGAACGGGTATACGAAGCCGTTTGTGAAGCAGGACCATTTGACCGTTACCAACGGCTATAATGCCGTTATATTTAAAGAAATTCAACCCTTATTTTTTCACTATAAATTAACATTAATATTTCAATTTCTTTTACACCAAAAAATTAAACTTTCTTCTACTCATATTTATTCTACTCAAATGCATCCAAGAAAAAAACTATCTCAACTAGAAAACCAACTAAACCAAAGGTGGTTCTAACCAAAATGAACCAATTCCAACCCAATCGTTTTAATATTCACAAACCCCCGATGCACCCACTAACCGTTATGCATATTGTGACCTAAACCCCCACTAACAAAACCAACCATACCGTAACCCAACCCGCTCCATTCCCGAATCGGATGGCGAAGATGATGAAGTACATAAATTGAAGAAAAAGAAGAAGACGATGAGGAGGACAAGACCCCGTTCAAACTAAAGAAAAGTTTTTGAAGCGGGCGGCTCGTAATACTTGGATTGACGCTGAGGAAATAGCCTTGGTCAAGGCTTTGCTTCTTATTTCCGAAGGCTCCAATGTTGGAAATAAACAAAAGGCCAACTCATTTTAGAACATATATATATACACACACACACACCCATGCGCCCCTTCGACCGTGAAACCCCTCACACCTGACGCTCCGCGGCCCCATTCACGCCCACGCCCCGTCCACGTAGGATCACGCCCGATTTCACATTGCCAGTACGGATGGCCTTAGGGTATTTGTGGGTAAAAATAGAGATCCCCCTCCACCCTTAGAATCTTCAAAACATATCATTATACCCTTAAATTGTAAAGAAAAGATAATAACAAAAAGATAAAATTATTTTCTTAAATCAGAATTACTTGAAGTAACACGAATTTCAATTAAAAAAAATTCATGGCTATGTTACGTACTTTCCATCCCAAGCTTCAAGCTTGTCGTTAGAAGTTATTATATTCACAAATTAAACACGTTAATGATTCTAAAACATATCCCCTTGAAGGGTTGTTAAAAAAAGATACCAAATAAATTCTCTTTTTCTCTTTTTATGATGTTTTTAGTTAAGAAAGTTTCAATTATTTATCTAAATATCATCATTACATTTAAACCATTGATTACTTTTGATTTATTACTAAAATAAGTTATTTAAGTTCTCATAATATATAAAAGTTCTAAAATGATACATCCGTCCTATATATATTAAAAAGATATATATTCAGACTAACTGCATATACATGCATTAAACACTTGCCTATTGTCATTGTTTATTAGAGTTTTTTCTCTAAAAGAGCGTTGATAGAAAACTTATTTAACATAATGAGTGCTTTGAAAAATATTTATCAAAATGAATGATTTTTAAAAACTTTCTTTTTTTCATTCCTAAGCTTACTATATAAAAAATTTTCTATTTAAAAAAATGTTGTTTAAAAAGACTTAAAGAAAAAGTTTATAATAAAATTACAAATTTTGTATCGTGATTTTATAAATAGTTTTTTAAATGTTTTATAATCCTTTTTTTCTAAATGTTTTTAGCTTTTCATAAATATATATTTTTTATTTCATCAACACTTTTTAATAAAAAAAAAACTATTGTTTATCATCCAGAATACCTACAAATAGCAATCAACATAATTAAATGTGATAACAGTTTATTTTAAAAAGATATAATATTTAATTAGTTGGCTTATCACAAGTTAACAAATGGCTCATGATGAAAGTTGATATCCATGTCCCACTTTTATCCATCATTTCCTTTCACTCCAAAATTATACAATCTAATCATCCCCCATATGCTTTCACTTCAATTTGTCCATTTAATTACACCAAAATTCAAATACAAACTTAAATCTTACATGATAATATGAACAAACTAAGGCTGTGTTTGGGATTACTTATTTGAAACTCCTTATGACTTATTCAAAAAGGTAATAAGTCATAAGTCACAATTTGTAACTTCTCAAAAACTTTGGGATTTTCTTTGAAAACTACTTATTGACTTATGCTATAAGTTAATAAGTTATAAGTAATAAGTAAGGATGGACTTACTTCCTGAAAAATGGTATAAGTAGGCTAAATAAGTAGCTTTCCCAAACATCTTATTAACTTATATAAGTTAATAAGTTAATAAGTAGAGTAAATAAGTAATCCCAAACATTTCTCATCAAACTTTTTTTTAAACAAATTAATATTTTATTTATTTATGGCGGATTATCATCTTCATCTTCATCACACAAGGAGACCATTAGCAATGGCTCGATTGGCATCAACACTAGTAGTTTCATACAGTGGTAACTCTTGCATACACGGATCGATTCCAATGGCAGAAAGATGCTCCAGTTCAAACAGATCGGAGCTAGCGTAGCTCCTCGCTTCTTCTTCTTCGTCCTTAGTAACATTATTTTTAATAAAATCAAACACATATTCATCTATATGCCGGTTTTTCTCTGTCAAATGCTTCTTAAGCTCTCCGTTCGAATTAGATCTGACTCCAGGAGGCTCATCGACGATGACGCTCGCCGGATAAAACCTTACCGACCGTTTCATGTCGGTGGTTAATTTTGCCCTAGACGGCGTTTTGCTCAAACACGATCGTGAAAATGAAGACGCAGATTTAGGTTTTCTATTTGCATGAACTATCGTCTCGTCGGTGTAAGGCGATTGGATCTTCGATTTCCCTGTGTTTGTCGTACTGAAAAGTGAAATTAAAAACGTCGCTAACCGACCTCCCGGTGAAATCGGATGCTTCCCTTTCTTCAGGTAACCGTAGATCCTCATAGCTCTCGATTTCGTCTTAACGAACTTGCCTTGGCAATTCGGTTGCAGATCGTTTAACTGATGCTTCTGAGCATACATACCTGATCCGTTCATCTCTCGCGTGTTACATTCATCGTCACGGCTAATGCTGGTACGGATAGGTCTAGGCCTCGCCGGAAATCCGTATATTTCAGACGACGAAATTCCTGTAGCTGATTTCCGTCGAACACTATCTGCAATTTGATTATCAAGGTGAAAACAGCCATCAATGCTTTGTCTATTCATCCTCATTGGTTTACTGTCGTCATCGATCGATCGGGAGATGACGTCAAGCAAAGTGGATGAAAAAGACGGATTCTCTTTCCGGCATCTGTATCGATTCCTGTCCATTGTTGATATGAGGACGCTTTCCAGATAAATGAGATCACATTTGAAGTTTGATGTGAGAGTAAAAATTGGAGTGGTAAAGGCAAAGGTATGAATGGAGGGGAATGAAACAAGTTGATGTGTACACCTCAAAACCATTTATATCATTTCACTTTTGTAAATCATTATTGCGGAATGGAAGAGGTATAACGTAATGTATCACCACTCTTCCCCTATTTTTCTATAATTTTTTAAAATCATTATTGGGGATCTAAGAATCGTTTGAATCATATCCCATTTTTAGAAAACATTAACCCTCTGACCATAAATATTCAATTAACAAGTATAAGTATGGGTAAAGGAATTAGGAGAAACCAAACATAAGAAAAGTCATGGTCGCAGCACTTGTCTGGTCTCCGTACACGTCCAAACAATTGGAGTACTAAATTGGATTCTTTTCGTTTTATATGCTAACAATTGATTAGATAAAGTGCATTAGTCAAGGGTACAAACAATTCATTGAATTTAGAGACGGAAGATATAATAATTGTCTTTTGAAACTAAAACTTTAATTTTCTTTGACTCGGAACTCAACATTTCTTCTCAATCAAGAAAATTAGATTCTCCTTCTCTATTCACTTCAGCCCCCAAAAACAATAATCAGAAACCACTCTTCCTTTTTATTAAATAACTTTGCACACTTATTATATAGACTCTAACCCTCTATTTCCCCCTGCTAAAATCATTTATTACATATTTCCTCAAGTTAATAATTCAATTACATATTTTCCCTTCCTAACACACAAGTCAAAAAGTCAGTTATATATTTTTCCATCCTAAAACATATACAAAAGGGGAAATATGTAATTGATTTTAAGGATTAGATAAATATGTAACTAATAGTCTTAGTAAAGAGATATATATGTAAAAATCCTTATATTAAAATTCCAACACACCTAATTAAACTCAAATTAGGAACAAAATAAACCTTAATATTCTTGTCATACTAAATACAAATACCAAATAAAATAATCCTATCTTTTAACTATTTTACGTTTCACCCTCTTTAACTTTCTCATTCAAATTAATTAGGATTAACTTCCAATATTCACTACTACAACTGTTGTCTCTCTCACTGTCACCACTGCATGCTAATTTCTTTAAGAAAATTAGATTAAACATGACTATTTTGTCAATTAAACACACGGGAGACTACAATTCTTTTAAAAGATTCAAATTCCATTAAATTATAATTTCATTAACTGATTCTAATTTTATTTCCTTCAAAATTTATTTTATTTTTAAAACAAATTCGTTAAGAAAAGTTATGGGAAACAAACACTCTTTAGTTTCACTTAAGACCATGATTTTGAAAATCACAATGCTAATCGAGCCAGTAGCCTTATCGGTCCACGGGTTCAACAAATTTATGTTGGAAATCAGGTCCAAGAACACGAATTTTAATCTCAAAAATCGACTCTTTATTGATAAAACTCAACTCATACTTTATAATTAACTCTTAACCATCTATTTATAATAAACCTTATACTAATTCGAAACCAACTCAAACTCAATTAAATAATCTCACTCCTAGTCTAATACGAACTCAACTAAATAATTAATAAACTAATATTAATAATTATCTTTAATCAATAATTAATCCTTCATTGTCCTCCTTAATCTTGATTTCTACATCCCAAATCACTCGGATCTTCCATGCCACTTCTGAACTCACCCTTCACAGGTTTCGTCCTTAATCTTCCACATTGATCCGTATCACACAGATCGTTCTTGATCTATCACAGATCTTTTTTCACGCATCTCTTACAACCTTTTGAACGATCTCTCACATATCGGATGTATTTTTCACTTCATTCAAACCGCTCACAGGTTTTAATACTCCTTCACCGGTATCACACCGTACCACCCTGAATCGCACAAGTAAACACTTTGCAGATCCCCACTCCCTTCGCAGGTGATTGATCATTCCCTCAATTTGAATCACTCAGACCAATATCTTCCTTGGTTGACTCGCACAACCCTTTATTTGCTTGGCTGTCACAGCCGCTACTCACCACCACCGACCGCCTATCACCACCGGACAGACAGCTAACACCACCTCCGCTTGGTGCTTTGACGCTGCTGTTGTGGAACACTGGAAGTCACCGCCGTGTACCAACCGTCTACATCCGCCTAAAGTACTGGATCGATGCCGCCTTCACCGGAAACTGCAGGTCTCGGGGTTTCGTCCTTACCGCTCGATCACCACCTGATCGCTGATGGTTTAAACACTAAACCACCACCACTCGTTGGTCTCTGCCTCACTGTTCTAATTTGTATCACAAAACTAGCCCACTTTTGTTGACAATTGCTTCTTGATAATAATATTAAAACCTTCACATGGAATATTAGTATTCTACCGAAGGAAAAAAACACCACGAAAACATTATATATTGTTTTGATATCTATGATCACTAGTTTGCTCTTCACCACAGAGCCGGTCTCTCTCTCTCTCTCTCTCTCTCGGCTCTCCTTCTTATGTGCCTGCTTATTTTCTCCAATGATTCCAGCCACAAAAGAACCGTCACAGCAGTCTTTAGGCTGCTGCCTTCTCGACTCCACGTTACGACTCTCAAAACGATCTTTTACCAAGCTCTGATACCAATTGTTGGAAATCAGGCCCAAGAACACGGATTTTAATCTTAAAGATCGACTCTTTATAGATAAAACACAACTCACACTTTACAATTAATCCTTAATCATCTATTTATAATAAACCTTGTATTAATCCTAACTCAACTCAAATTCAATTAAATAATCAAACAAATAAATAATCTCACTCCTAGTCTAATACGAAATCAACTAAACAATCAATAAACTAATATTAATAATTATCTTTAATCAAGAATTAATCCTTCAGTTTAAAGATCAGGCGATATCATAATTAACTTAAAAATTCATTTAGAAAATAAGAAAACTATAAATATATATATATATATTATATATATATATATATATATAGGGGAGGGATCAAGAGAAAACCACAAAGTTAGGCGAAAACCAAGAAAACCACATCATTTCAGGCATTTTTTTTTATTTACGTATACGTATCCAAAAATAATTTTTTTGATTTACGTATACGTAACTACAATTTTTTGTTTTATGTTTACGTATACGTAACAGTATGTGTAAAAATGTTTTGTGGTAAAAATGTTTAATATTACATTGATAATCTTATAAATAAATAAAAATAAAATAAAACAAAAAATAAATATTATTATATGATTGGGTAAAATTGGTTTTTTTAGTGGTTTTCGCCTAACTTGTGGTTTTCTCTGGAACCCTCCCCTATATATATATATATATATATATATATATATATATATATATATATATATATATATATATATATATATATATATATATATATATAACTCCTTTCTCTTACAAAACGCTTGAAATATTAGAGAAAAAAATAATATACATAGATGTTCTCTAGTAACTGAAACTAGTAATTTTACACACGCGTTGCAACGGTTTGATTCTCACGACACAACGGTATATTCGAAAATTAAAAAAAAGTTACTTCGTCGTAAAAAATGAGCTTAAACACGAAAATGCATTTAAAAAAAAGTCTCGGTTTTGAATAAAATTTACGTCAAAACGTAGACCAGCTTGGGTCTGGATAAAATTTATACCGAAACGTAGACCAACTTGGGTCTGGATAAAATTTATACTGAAACGTATATAAAATATAAGCACGTTGCAACGCTCTATTCGGAGTGTACAAAGCATAATATTTTAAAAGTTATAAAAGAAAAACAAAACATGTGTAAAATTAATTATAAATATTAAAATAATAAAAATATTAATAGTAAAACTAAAATAAAATAATATTTTTGGCCAGAGTAGAAAGTGAAAAAGTGTTGGGGTTAAAAGTGTAAAAATTATTTGTGGTTAATTTGTAAAAGTCTAACATTTTTGTTGTTAAAGTTGAAAATGAAAAAGTGTTAAAGGTGAAAAAGTTAAAGTTCTTTACGACTAATTTATAAAAACTTAAACGTTTACTATTCCCTTTGTTTGGTAATTGTATGTATTAATAATAATAAGAATTTCATTTTTAATCCCTCCTATTAATAGTTTCACATTTGATATAAACATTAGGTCCTTTTTAGTAACTTTATGAATTGATGTTAAACTAGAAAATGAGCCCCGCGCTCCGCAGTGGTAGGCGTCTACGTCATGCGGTAGGAGGCGGATCTTAAACGCCTGATGCGGTGGCATTAATGTGGCTAAACACAAAAAAAAACGTGGTTAAGTACATAGAAGAAACGTATAAAGTTACGGCAAATCGGTTGTGGAGATCGAAAAATCAATGAAAAAAGTTACATAACGGAATCGATTTTTTCTGTAGGTGTCGGTGTCGTTCTTCACGGTACCAGTACGTTACCGTCAGTCGATATAACCCACGGCAACTAAAAAATACCCTACATTTAATACGACTCCCTTTTTAATGAAATTTATACCGGGACGTCAAGAAAAAAATAATAATCAACGAACGAATGTTATTATGTATACTACAATGTTCGTTCATTTACGTTCGTTCATTAAAGATTTTTTATATATTTAAACTTTTTATATTTTTATATATTTTGATTTTTATTAAACTTGAGGGTGTCAGAGTGACATTTTACAAAGTCGGGGTAAGTTATGCTATTTCAAAAAGTCAAAGGGTGAGAATTACATTTTCCAAAAAATCACCGACATTTATGATTAAGTGTTCTAATGTGCTAATAAATTGATGGTAGATTAGATTTTAATAATTGACTTGTTGGCGAATAATAATGTATACTGACAGTTACATCAATGACACTTCTAACTTTTAGTCTCAATAGCTAAATTTACACAAAACTATGCACTTATGGGGAAACTTGTAAGATTCATTTTCCATACACAAAACATTTTCTATACAAGAGAAGTGATATTCAAAAGTTCCCTGTCCAACTCAACTGATAGCCACCAACTCCAACATGATGTTGGTTTGCAGGAGAAGACTCGAAGTTGCATATGAGAAGATTGTGCTCCAGTGTGTGAAGGCGCGGCATGTGGGCTGAGGTGATTGGCCTGCCATGTTGTAGTATGATGCCGATTGGAGACTAGGAATGTCCCTTGGATTCATCCAAACTTCATATGTATCTGCTTGTATATAAGGGTGGGATGGGTGTACTCGGTGTGAGGCAAAACACCCCCCTACTTTTTTTCTCGGCTTGCGTGGAGTAAAAACTGGAACGTTTGTTGTGGGCCCCCACTAGCCAACAGCTAGTTTAGTTTAAAATAAAAAAATTTTACCCTATAAATATACCAATCTAAACTAACAAATTTCATTCCATTCCATTCCATTTTCTCAACCAAATCAAACATACCAAAATGTATCACAACTACATTATTCCCTCATCCTCATCCTCTTCTATTAGTTCCGAATCGGACGTGGTAGAATTTTTTACCCTTCTCGCCGAGCACGTCGACGAGGTTGAAGAAACTGGAAGTTCAAAGAAAAGGATTTTGAAACGTAATCGTGTTGAGGCTAATAATGTTCTTATGAACGATTATTTTGTCGAGAACCCAAAATACAAAGGCGAGATGTTTAGGAATAGGTTTCGGTTATCTCGAGATTTATTTCTACGAATTGTTGAAAACATTCGTAACAACTTTGAATGGTTTCAAGAAGGGTTTGATGGGAGGATGAAAGCAAGTTTCACGCCAATACAAAAATGCACATCGGCAACCCGTCAACTCGCCACAGGTAATTCACCCGACGCATACGGCGAATATTGGCTATGTCTGTTAGGACCTCACGTGAATGTCTTGAATATTTTTGCAACACTATTGTTATTTTATACGGTGATGAATTTTTACGAAGGCCAACTAGCCATGACATTGCTCTATTGTACGATGCGCATCAAACTAGGCATGGCATTCCAGGAATGCTCGGTAGCATTGATTGCACGCATTGGGATCGGAGGAATTGTCCTACGCGTTTGCGAGGCCAATATCATCGAGGTGATCACGAATACCCAACGGTCATTCTCGAAGCCGTGACGTCACAAGATTTATGATTTTCGCATTCGTATGTTGGTGTTGTCGGTTCTAACAACGACATCAGTGTTCTCAATCAATCTCCAATCTTCACTGCCGAATTGAATGGAACCGCTCCAAGTTGTCCATTTCATGTCAACGGTCGACAATATAAGAGCGGTTATTACTTCGCCGATGGGATATATCCTTCTTGGTCAACTTTTGTGAAATCATATTCTTATCCTGTTGAATTAAACGAAAAAAAAATTAAAAAACTGCAAGAGTCCGCAAGAAAAGACGTCGAACGAGCTTTTGGTGTTTTAAAAGCTAAATGGCAAATACTTGCACGACCGGCAAAGGCGATGAAGATAGAAAAAATGAGAAATCAATGTACGCATGCATTATACTCCACAATATGATTATAAAAAACGACGGGGACGCTATTTCTCCGGTGCACATTCGAGACCCTCCGACCAATCCTGTTGATGACGAAAATATAATTTTGGAGTTGTGCGATGAGAACACACATTTTAGGCTTAAATTTGATCTCGTGGAACACTTTGCAGCAAATTTGGATATCACGGTTTCGGACGACGATGACGAAGACAATAAGTATATTATTTGTTTTTTTTCGTTTAAGTAATTTGTTTTTATGTTGTAACTTTTTTTATTTATTAATAACAAGAATTAGTTATTTTAATTATGGGTTTTTTTATTAATAAAATTATTTTGTTTGTGGCATGGGTGCCCGCACCAAATGGCATGCTTTGGTGTTTTATGGTGTGAAATGAGTTAACAACATTTGATTGGATAATTTATGGCATGGTGTGGTATAGTGGCATGGATGCCCCCTCCCTCCACTCTAATGAACCCGCTTTATACTATTTCCTTATTAGCACCCAACTTTAACTTCGGATTACAACCAAGTTACATTGTATGACCAATTTTAGCAGATGATTTTTCAAAATTTACAATGTGACATCTTATTTCTCATTTTAGAGTGTATGTATATAATAATTGTTTGTGAAGATATATTTAAAAAAAATGCTCATTTTCTCCACAAGCATTTTTTGATATGTCATTTGGTGGTGGGAATTTACATGCAAAATTACTTAAAATCAGTAATATAATGTGCCAGGGGTTGCTAAACAGGAAAAAGAAAATGTAAAGCTTGTTTCTATTTCATGCGGTTTGCCTTTATAAATCAAACACCATCTACAATTTCCATACATATTGTTCCCAAGCCCTCGATTCCAAAGATCGAAAAGAAATATGTAAAGTTACCTGAGGATTTGGAATGTAAACATTCGCATCTTTCTACTTAATCCGAGCGGAATCATCTAGCCCAGGTCCCAAACCCAGTAGGACTGGACAGATGGAATCGCGTATTTCAGCCCATTGGCGCTTACACGTGCTGAGTTGGCGCCAGGCATCACCACTAGACGGATGTGAGGAATATGTTGTGGATACATTTGGGCATAATATTAGCAAAATGAGGAAGATGAAGTTGTGGATACATTTGGGCCACTGGAGCTTGTTGTTGCATCATTGCTATTTTCCCTCTTTATGCTGAGAACATAAGTTACATAATATATGCATGTGGACTATCAAAAAACTTGGTCCAAGGTATGGTCTGGTTTTCAATCCATGACATAACAAAATGTGGTTCTCGCTCTGGTCTCATCAGTTCCAGTGCGGATTTTTTTCTTTTAACTTAATCACTAGCCCAAAAGTTATGATCCGATCAGGTCCGGTTTTGGACTGTCGCACACCCAAACTTACAACGGCAATTAAATTAAGATAATCTGAAAATTATATGGTTTGTTAAGACTTGACCTCCGGATATGATACATCATATCCAGCCTGAGGATCATATGCCTGCTATAATCAGAATGTTCAAACATAATAGCAAAAGAAATGAGGCCATAATAACCAATAAACTATTTTAGGGAATATAGAAAAGAGTACACTGACCGGGCAACTTGGCAGTTCTCAAGGACCTTGTTGGTGATGTGTCTCTGAAGGATCATAAGACGGGCAACACAATAACCCGTCTGACCCTAGGAAACAGTCTTCCATTCCGACTGACAGCTTACTTCCCTTCATCCATGCATATACATATACTACTCTCTTTATGTATCTTTTTTGTACCTACTGCACACTCTTTAAACACTCCTTCTCCAACTTTTGGTTTTAAATTATCATGGAGAGATGCAACGCCACATCTTTGTTAATTATTGTCATAGTGTAAAGTTTACAATCACATCACAGCATTGAGTGATTCTGATCTGGTATTCCATTGATGCTAAAATCAAAACTTGGATTTATAACAGCTCTGAACTAGCAAATCGTTATGGGTGCTGATATTGTGCTAAACAAGTTTAATATAATATAGAAAAGCTTTTTGTTACAAAGTCCATATATCACTCCAACCTCAAGAAACATTTCGAGGTTCTAAAAAGGGTCATCTTTCCATTACTATATATTCTCACAACCTTAACAACATTGTTGATTCTCTTCATGAAGATGATTCTCCTAATTAAATCTAAAAAAGAACTAATTATGCAAATCTGAAGAAACCTACCTAAATCTTATCATGGTGTCATAGATGCCATCACTAATCCAAGTCTTTTTCCTTCTTACTATGAAACTCGTGATATGCTTCTTGTTCAGTGATAATTGTTTTATATTAAATTAACTGATTTTATTGATTTCTAATTTACAATTGTTATTACTTAATATTGTCAAGTGTTGTTTCATCATTAAATTGGACTCTTTTCTTAGTCTGTTTATATAAAAAAAATCCACCAACCTTGCCAAAGGTTCAACATGTGTTTCTTCAACATGCCTAGCTTCTTGAAATCCATAATTCTCAATTCCCAAGCTGCCAAAAGTCAACCCTCAATCTCAGAGACCCGAATGTGTGCTGCAATTATCACATTTTGATCCTCGTGCTTTTATAATTTATCTTGCAATTGATATCCATTAAATTTTTGGCTTTCAGGTGTTCCAATAACCCCAAGTTCAGTAACACTTAGTTTCTGATTTAACTTTGGCTTCCACTCCTTGTTTGCTTGGAGAGCCAGATTTAAAACAGATCAGCTCAATGCCACATGACCATAAGATACATGTATTCAGAAATAATACGGATAAACTCAGAATGGTTCATAACTTCATACTTTTTTGATGAGTCGCAAATTGTTGATGTGGCCTGCTACTGTGCTGATTACTAAAGGACCTTCCAGAAGATACACTAGGGACTGATTCTGCAACATTGGCTTGAGATGATTGATCAGTCTTAGACATGGCGGGAAAAGATCTAAATTGATCTTTGGTGCTTGATACAGAAGTGGCATGCATGGATGCCAGCTTTGCAGAATTTTCTGATTGGACATGACGACAAACACCAACTGGCCCAACTTCACGTTTTATGGCCCCAACATTCGCAGGTGGTCTGGATGCTCTGGATGGTACATGACCCGGGTCAGAAGAAGAATAGACTCCAATTGCCGAACTGTTTGGTGATGTAACCGGATCATGTGGTTTTGTTGCCACCTGTACAGGTGGAGCAACATTTGAGACCAGAGGTTTCCTACCACCCAAACTAACACCCTTTACTTGTTCAGAGATTAAATCAATTGGCAGATTCACATGTGATTTGAAGGTCTCGGAAACCTCAGCTGAACTGCACATGACCATGTAAAGGCAAGATAATTTATGTACAACGGTGCTTCCAAGATCAGAAATGCTAAAAAAGAATAGGGAGATCTCCATATTTCCCTATTGATGTCTACACTAATACATATGATTACGAATTCAGTATTGCTTGAAGTGCCCTCGGAGCTAAATGAGCGTTTCCTGTGGTTGCGGCGAACAATCTCATTGGGGAGACTGAAACCGACTTCACCAAGGATCTAAGATGGGACTGTTTTATCTCTATTCATTCATGCAACATCTACTTGAAGACCCAAGAGGTTAGAATTTGCTTCACCGAATACTTATATAATTTTCTATATTGATTGATTTTTAGAGTAAAAAGAGAAGTTTAAGAGAACAAATTTTACACACAAGTTCAATAGAACTTCTACAACGACGTAATATTGAACCTATTTTAGTGAAAAAAAAAGAAAAGTAAAGAAGTTGACATGTGAATTACCAAAAAGCAGAGTAAAAGCTCAAAAAGCATATCTTCACACGTTCAATCAAAAAATTAATACAAGAAGACCATGATGTTTTACTCAAGACTCGTTTTTCACTACATAACCAACTACCCAGACAACACAACAACATAACGTTGGCGACTAAAACGAATCTGCACGACGCCTAATCTCCTAAAACATTCCTGCATGGCCCCTATAATCCAGCAAACCTATACCATCCCATGAAATTTAACCTGCAAAATTGAACAAAAATTTATACAGTCATGTTTAAAACAAGATATCGATAAAGTTAGATTCAACATGTTCCATGTAATTTACCTTTTCATTAAAGCTCTCCAGCCATTTGTAGAATCGCCACACTCTCTTCAGAAACCGTTTCAAGTCTTTCCACCTCTTTACAAGCTTTCTTGGCATTGTGTAATAAATTTCCAGCCATAAGAACTTTAACATTGTCAGCATAAGAGGCAGCTTCCACTGTGTTTGTATTCCAAGGCCTAACATTGTAATTATTGAGATTATAATGATCATTTGGAATAGCCTCCTTGATCCTGCAGCTGTGACCATTCTCCATATCTGACTGTTACATATATAATAGGTAAATGAGATGATACTGTGATCTTGTTGTGAATTTGTGAAGTCAGGTCCATGAACTAGAAAAACTAATTAAATTAATAATTTGATACAAACATACACATTATAAAGTGGGATGGCTTAATTAGTCCTTTAGTACATTATTATCTTATTTTGAAAAATGAGAAAAACATACCTAAACACTGCAGTTTGCTTATGTGGGAGGCTTTGAGGAGGCGCAGCGCTGTTTGACGCGTTACAACTTAAGTTACGCCACTTATCCTGAGAATGCAAATGATAGTACCATCAGGGTCGGCTCAACCTTTTTTGGGACCGGAAGCGAAATATAAAATTGGGGCCCTTTTCTTAAAAAATATAATTTTGTTCTTACAATCCTAACACATGATAATGCACATTTTTTATACACAAAACCTGAAAATTAAACGAAGTTAAATCCTAAAAGTCGAGGGCAGGGCTCTAAGCGACCGTTTATTTTTTTGTATAGTCGAGCCACCCCCGAGTACCGTTAATATATACCATGTGGAAATATAGGTGGCATTTTGAGATCAGCAAACTTAGAAAGAAAAGGAATAGTCTTGTTGTCCTCACAACTCAATATGATGCTGAATCTAATCTATATACCATGAAACAACATATGTTAAAATAGAAGCTAGCTACATGTTCCAAAACTAAGAATGCAAAATTACAACATATGTGTAATGAACCTTGAGATCGACATTGGATCGTTTGATTAGGCAATGAGCAAATTCTTTGTCGGTGAGGATGTCCTTCCATTTCCCGGTACCGTACTTGTTTACTCCGGCGAAAAGGGCTGTCTCTTCCTCCGATGTCCACCGTTTCTTTGGCTTCCCCATACTTCCAAAATCACTGTTGCTAAATAAATTCGAGATTGGATAAGATATAGGCGAGAAGGTCCGGTCTGTTGTCAGAGCAAACAAGTCTGTTGGGTTCTCAAGGACGGTTTCTTAAACAATTTGTTCGGAACTTTGTTTCAAACGGTAACCTTTACATCATTATTTATCTTTTCAATAAAAATACTAGTGTATGATAATTAATTTAATTACAAAATTAAGATGCAATAAATATTTAGATTTAATTAAGGGAAGGTGGTTTAGACATTCATTATCAGCCAATGAGTTCGTGGTAGAGTGGTAAGGGAAATACCTGTTACCCTCCTCATTAGTTTCTGCGGCATGCAAATAAGGCCTAGCTCTTAGCCTGATGCACCTGGGTTTTACCCACGCCGATCCAGGGTTCGAGCCTCGGCTCTCCCTCAAGCCCGGAAGGGGCCGTATTGGGTGAGATTTTTCCTTGGATGCTCTTCAACTCTGACGTCAAGTGGGCCCGGTTAAGACAACATATTGACCGGAGTTGGACGAAACTCTCACATGTGACGGGGGGTGCGACGTCACAACATTCAGTGTTCGCCGTTCAAAAAAAAATTAGTTCTCATTTAAAATTATATTCGTTTCAAAACATATAAATGCAGATAAAAAACATATATAGATGAGTGATGTATGCAAAACACAATTTAATGTGAAATCTCAGTCATATATTTAAGAGTAAACTGTCATTTTCGTCCCTGTGGTTTGGTCAAAATTGTTACTTTTATCCAATAGTTTGTTTTCTCGTATCTGGGTCCTCGTGGTGTTAAAATCTTGCCACTTTCATCCAGTCAGTCAACACCATCCATTTTTCTCAGTTAAATGAGGGGTATTTCAGTACTTTTACATATTTATTTATTTCTTCATTTTTTTACTCTCATTTAATCATCCCCAATTTGCCTTTTCTTCTCGTAATCACCTCCGCGATCAAGAGGTATACTGTCACTTTGCATTTTCTTCTCGTAATCACCTCCGCGATCAAGAGGTATACTGTCACTTTGCCTTTTCTTCTCGTAATCACCTCCGCGATCAAAAGGTATGTTGTTTGATTATGATTTATGAACCCTAGATTATCACTGCTAGTATTCATAATCATATGGCTGTTAAAATTTGTCTAAAACATACAAAAGGTGTCACCGGAAACCTAGTGTTGTCGCCGAAAACTTGGTCGGGAAAAGAGGAAGAAGGCAAGAAGAGGGATGATTAAATGAGAGGTTAAATTGGGATGATTAAATGAGAATAAAAAATGAAAAAATAGAACAAAACTGTAAAAAGACTAAAATACCCCTCATTTAACTGAAAAAAATGGATGGTGTTAACTGACTGAATGAAAGTGACAAGATTTTAAAACCACGAGGACCCAGATGCGAAAAAACAAACTATTAGATGAGAATGACAATTTTGACCAAACCATAGGAACGAAAATGACAATTTACTCTATATTTAATGTAATCAACGGATATGATAAAATAGTGGCAATATTGTAAATACAATGAAAATATAATCTATTTTTTAATGACCGTAAAGGTATATTTGTCAAATTATAGGTTTATGACTTTTAATTCAAAATATACAATTACCAAACTTACCTCAATTACCATGATTTTCTCCCATATATCACCAACAAAATTGATTACCGTCTTCATCTATTCATATCATAAATGAAATTCAATTTGATTATCAAACTAGGTTAGAATCTCGTGTATTACACGAGATTGTATATTAAAAAAAATAAAACTTATAAATTTGTAAATACGTCATCAAATGAAAATATGTGTGTATATAACAAATTAATATTTTTCTTTAATTAGTTATATTTTGATTTCCTATTATATATTCTTATTTAATATAATTAGTATTTTTAATTATATATTTATAATATCATTACTATTTAATAAGATAGATGCACATTTATTAGGAGAGATGCGGGAAAATCAATGTGAGGAGGCATGAGGATGTGACACGTGTCCTATCAAAACTTTTATTTATTAGTATAGATATGTCAACTTCAACATTTGACCATTTATGATTTTCGAGTTTATTGAATAATTTATAGTTAATATTTTGCATCTAAATTTTTCTCTATTCCATACTTGTATAGGAGAATTGTGCCTTGTGTAGTGTACATTAAAATTTATGCACCATACGATGTTTGTGTAGGATGATGGTTTATATGCACGAAGGTTTTGGTATTTGTGTAGAGATGATTTTATATGTATGATTGTTTTGGTATTTGTGTAGGACTTATTGTATTAGTGTGTACGTATTGAAGATGAAGTTTGTATGTAGGAAAATTTTGATATTTGTGTAGGAGATATTAAGATGTATATATTCATGAAAATTGCAACAAACCAATAACTGGAACACTGAGCAATCAATTTGACGAGGAAAATATATTTTATCCTCATTATACACTATCCAGATATAGTGTCCAAGTTGTATTTGTGTGTGAGAGAGATGCATTATCTTGACATAATGCTTATTTGTATTTTTTCACTCTCTTCACATAGTGAAGGTTGAAATAATGCAAAGCTAGTCACTTGGTGTGGCTAGTGAAGAAGGTGCTCACTACCTTTGACTAGTGAAGAAGTGTAAAGCTAGTCACTTGGCGTGGCTAGTAAAGAAGGTGCTCACTACCTTTGATTAGTGAAGAAGTGTAAAGCTAGTCACTTGGTGTGGCTAGTGAAAAAGGTGTTCACTATCTTTGACTAGTGAAGATTTGAAAAAACCACTAGTTTGTCATAGTGAGTTGAAGAAGGTGATCACTTCCTTTGTTAAGTGAGACGTTTGTACAAAGTGATCACTACCTTTTTAGGCTGACGATTAGTGAATACAACTTTCGATTGGAGGATCGAGGAGAGGACGTAGAGTGGTTTGTTAATATCCACTTGAACCTCTATAAATCCGGTGTTGTATCTCGTTCACTTATCTTTTACATACTTGCACATTGTTCATTAACAAGTATCATTCATACCACCTAAAGTTTTTAGACAAGAATACAAAATGAGATTTTGTTGAAGGAAGAGTGCTTAAACTTAAAAAAGGTTTTAAAGTATCTTGAAAAGAATTTTAAGAACCTATCCACCCCTCCCCTCTAGGTTCCTACACGCCCTTTTTGGCCTTCTCTTCTTATACAACAATAACGCAACCAAACAAAGGATTCTTCTGTTTTGAATTTGATTTCACGAACAGTCTTCAAGCCCTTTGCCTTTCGAATGAAATTGAAATACCCTTATGGCCTTCTTGAATCTATTCAATTCCTCTAAGCGTCCTCAAAGTGATTAACCGATCAATTAATCGCGAAATTAGATGTGCAATTTCCCTTTTGACAATCGCCTTCAACAGATACGAAACAATTCCTTGCTTAAACAGCCTTCGATTGAATCCACGGTATAGAGCCTTGTGCTCTGATATCAATTGTTGCCCACCTGGATCTTAATACGCAATTGATAATCAACGAAGAAATTAAGAAACGATTAACTTTGATTGATCAAATGCGTATGAATTGCTAGAGTGTATTTCGTTCCTTTTGTTTTTTTAACCTTAAAATGAGGACACACACATACGTAAAGTTTTACAAATACAAGTTTGACACTTACAACCCTTCAACTATTTACATTGACATAGCTGACATAAACATAACTATAGTTATACACATAAATGACCCTTGTAGTTTCCATAAGAATGATAATGTGACTAAACTCACACCTGAATCTATGAGGAAAAGAAACCCGATTAACCAGAAATGAACTGTCCGACAAGATCTGAAACCTGATTAAAAAAGAAACTGAATTTTGAAAGGAAATTTCAACAAGTAGCCCTGTGAGCCAACAACCAGAGGCGCATTAAGATAGCGAAAGTTCATGCTTGAAAAGGAAACTATTCAGTGACCATGTACTAGAAGAAAGGTAAGTTGTCAACACTGATATCGATATCCTTCTTAAATCTCACCAAAAATAATCTCTCAAGAGAATTAATTGACATCACAGAAGTTAAGGGTCGGAGACTCAGGGTTGAAAGACGAGAAGAACTTAAATTTCAATACACAAACGTCTTGATGTTCATAGAGAACCTTTGTAGACTGCAAGTATGGATTTTGCATTTGCTGAGGAGCAACCCCTTGATGAATATGAATATGCTGCATAGAACTTTCAGGTATATATGCTTTATTTTTTTATAGATATATTTTTCTAAGCAATATCTTTGAGTTGGAATCTCATCATATTTAAGGGACTATGTTGTTTGAGCACTGTATTTACTTGGATAAGTTGATGAATATTAGATGTTTTAAATTGTTTGTTCTTATTTTGTCATGCCTCTCAAATTGTAGGTTGTCATTAAACTCATATAAGTTCTTTGCAATAAGAATGAGTCAGTTCAGATCAAGTGTTTCTCTAATGGGTCAAACATGTAACAGAAAAAAAAACGTCAAACAAGAGGTGACAATTTTGACCCATTTAGTTACATATGTCTTAATACGTGTTCTATCTCTAACGGGGTCAAATGGGTTAAGCTAGAAGATATAACTAAAAAAGGACAAGTCAAGCAGTCAGGCAAATTGAAAATCATGAGACGTGTGTTCATTTGCACAAACCTCCAAAACCGCTTTACTTTCGTATCACACAAGTTGTCTATAAATTAAAAAAAAATGATAAAAGTGTCACATACAAGTTAGGCATCCTGAACCCATTT
Source organism: Smallanthus sonchifolius (assembly GCA_023525975.1). Classification (NCBI taxonomy): domain Eukaryota; kingdom Viridiplantae; phylum Streptophyta; class Magnoliopsida; order Asterales; family Asteraceae; genus Smallanthus; species Smallanthus sonchifolius. The sequence goes on along the minus strand of CM042032.1, from coordinate 90,338,871 downwards.
TGTCATGTTATCCAACCCCTTCATTTTATCCCATCCACTTTCGTAATAGATCCTCATTTTGAAATATGATCCTTGATATTTTGTCTATTTTCAGGTTGCTGATCTACCTGGAAAGCATCCAGATCTTATGAAAGGATTTAGTGCAATTATTTGGTTTACATGATCTTGGTCAATGATCATACATCAATCATTGTGTTCATTTTGGACCTACATACAGCAATCTCTTGATGCAACTTTTGATACTCACATGGATTCTTAAGTTTTGAAGATTCGTCTGCATGCACTTTTTTAAAACTTAAGCAAACCATGAATTGAGCAGTTTAGATGGACAATCTTTTTTAAGAATGAATCATTGAATGTTTGTACACTTCAATGACTCTATACTCAATATACTCCTTGCTTTCTTCTCTTTCTTGTTTTTTTTTTTTGAGAATTTTTGCATAATCGGATGTAACCATACAAAATATTGAAATATCCATGTTTTGTCTTATTTAATTACATCCTTTTCTTATATTTATTAGTTCAAATAATTACTAAATATATTCAATATAAAAACTAACTTACAAAAAATATATTTTTAAAAGAATTTAATTGAGATTAGTTCATATAATTTAGTAAATATTCAATATGTAAATCAACATTATTTGCTTCAAACATAACAACTTCAATTTCATCATTTCAGTAAAATTATTTTACTTATATATCTATACTACTTAATAAACAAGTAAATTTGGGAGGACACGTGTCATCTTTCTAGGGCCATAGAGAATTGTTTTTCCCGCCTCTCTCTTCTATTAATAATCAACTTCATTATTTTAGTCAACTAAATTAATAATTCATTTTATTTTTTAGATTTTTATCTACATATTTTTTAATTCAAAGTTTTGCTTATAGCAATTAAATTGTTCAATCATATTATTATTAATTCTACAAACTGAAAACAATTTTATAATCAGGAAGGATTCAATTAAAAAAGTCTTCAATCATATATGTACATATTCAAATATCTAATATTTGTTATAATTTTGTTGAATCTCACGTTATATTTTGTCTTATCATTATAGTTGAAAAATTATTTTCTTTTATTCCCATTTTGATTGATTAATTAAATTAAGTTTTAGAAAAAAGTGTTCTAAAGTATAACTAATATTTTGTCCTAATTCTATTAAAGATGAGACATATTTTATCTAACAAGTGTTCTTCGTGATTTAAGATTTAAAATTTGAAATCATAACAAATATGGAAACGTATAAATTTTAATGAATCAATTAAGTGGTTTTATAAAGTTTTATTATTTATTTTTTTTAAAAAGCTTCTGCTCTTTCTTTCCAGATTAGCCTTCCTTCGATAACAACCTCCCCAAGATTTATGTCGGTGATTTAGGAATCGATTTCGTTATAAGCTGTGACTCAGACAAGTTGTTATCAACACACGAAACCTTCTATTGAATCGACAAATCGCTATCATCATTGCAACATACCATACTCTTCATTTACATTTTGTGAGTCATGACCCTATCATCACTTCAAGTAAATGGAACTCAATTACATCTTAAATTCTCTTTCACCGTATATGATAATTAGAGGGTCATTTTTTAACCATCATGTGAAAATATGTCAATTTTGGTTATGTTCTATTACAAACAGGTCAAAAAGGTAATACATATAATTATCCTCCTAATTAGAGGGTCACTTTTGACATATTATGTGAAAATGTGTTAATTTGGGTTATATTCTTATAGTAACGGGTCAAAAGGGTAAAACCGAAAATCCTCCTTCTCCATATATGAAAACTAGAGGGTCATTTTTGACCCATCATGTGAAAATGTGTCAATTTGGGTTATGTTCCATTACTAACAAGTCAAAATGATAAAACTAGAAAATTTATCAAATGAATAAAAAATTTGTTTCTCCAGGAGCCATTTGAATCAAAAGATGCTTACTTGAGAGTCATTTGTTACCAAGAAGAAAATGGAAAGCTTGCGAGTACTGATGATTATGTAGCAAGATTAACGCAACATATGAAACTGCACGGGGCTCTAATTTAGGTTTTCTCTATAACAGTTGATCATTTTTAATATAATTAGAAATTTATTTATACTGACTGCTTAAATTAATAAAATCTATTTTTTAGACTTAAATTAATAGTATCCGAAATCTGCATGGAATTGAAGAGGGTTGGAAATGACTTGATAGGTTTTTAAATACTATGCTGGCAAATATATATACACCTTAGTGGCACTTGAGTCGTTCCTTATATCATGACTTATTTTAGATCTATGCATATGCTTATATATGTTTTGTAGATGTGGCAAATTCGACTCATTTTCTTATGAACTGATCGATTTAAATTATGTTGTATCTTTAGTGGGTCAAACGGTTAAAAATTAAATAAAAGTAATCTAAAACGTGAAGGCAAACCAGTTTAAAGTCATCGTAAGTTTAAAATTCATGCAAAAACTTATTTACAGTTGGTTATATTATAATTAGAATAACATAACTTTTTAGTCATATTTAATACATTTAGTTATACTTAATAAATAAGTAACTAGCACAACTTGTCATAATTCTATAAGCACAAGATTATTTTTTCTCAATTGTTTAATATTTTCTTTATTAATATTTACTTTATTAATATTTCATTTATTTATTATTTCCTTTCTTAACTATTTTTTTCCCGTTAATTACTAACTATTTAATATTTCATTTATCCAACCGTGTAATATACGGGTAATATTTTTTCTGCACCTTTATTCCAATAATTAGTTTGACACCTTTAGACAAACAAATTCTATTCAAGTTTCAAAGAAGACAGTTTCCACTCTCTATTTTTTTTATCATGATGATAAGAGTATCCGGTATACCCTCACGGGTGGGAACCGTGAGGGGCTTCACGGCGTGAGCGAGTTCACGAACACCGCCCCCCTATGGCGTGAGGGGGGCATGAGAAGGTTGGCGTGAGGGATTTCACGTAAGAAGGGGGCGTGAGGGGGTTGGTGCGAGATGGCACCATATGATTGGCTGAGATCTCAAGTGATGGGGCTCACTAACGGGGAACACCACCCCCCTCTCAAGTGAGGGGGCTTACTTGGGAAAAATGTGAGGGTATACCTCTTACCCTAAATAAGAGTCACGGACAGTCAATATCAAGAGTTGTTTTGTTCTTGAGGCAACCGGTTTTCACACATGAGCAACTGTAAGTGGCACTTTCCAGAGTTAAAAGTATATACGAGTTAAAACTTTTAATCTTAGATAGGGATGTAAAAATTACAAATAGAACATCCAACGTTGTATACAAATAAATATTTACACATTTATGAATTATATTCAACATATTTTACATTTCACATTGTATCATTTATTTAGCTTACACGTAATACACGGGTTCTAACACTAGTTTAAAATAAAACCATTCAATCCAAATAACACAATATTAGAAATTTGATAAGATATCGGTATCCCATCCCCATCTTAAAATTAGGGCACCGTTTATTTAAAAAGACGATAAATTCCAAAATTGGGGTTTTGATTTCTCGGACTCGTCACCCGTTGTATCATCACTGGAACTGCTCTTCTTCTCTTCTCTGTTTGCTTGATCTACAAGTCATCTCCTCGATTTCTACATTTTACATTTGCAGCACAAAAGATGGAGGGAGGAGCAGCGCAGTATAATCCTCGCACAGTCGAAGAGGTTTTTAGGGATTTCAAAGGTCGCCGTGCCGGAATGATCAAAGCTCTTACCACCGGTCAGATTACCGCTCTTCGTCTCTTTATTCTTTACCGACTTTACGTTTTCATTTTCTGCTTTTTGTTGCAGAGGTTGAAGAATTTTACCAGCAGTGTGATCCTGGTTAGGGTTCTCTATCCTTTTTCACCGAACATCTGTTTGCTTAATCCCCCTTTCCCTGCTTGTTAATTTCATGCACCTAGCTAAAATTGAAAAAAAAATATGAAGTTTTGTAATCCTGTGGTTTTATACAAATTTGCCAATTATATGCAGTACCTAACTCCAGGATAGTTTCCCTAATTTCTTAAGTGAATTCTGATACTTTTGAGTCTGTTTGTAATATCCATATGGAGAAGTGTTGTTATCGTTAGGTTACTTTCATTGAAAGTGCATTTGTTTTTTAATTCAGACAGTCATTTTGAGTGATTGCATATGGTTTTAAAAGCATCTATGTCTTGTGGTCCCTCTTTAAAACCATTTGCAATTGAAGATACGATTTTTTTGGAGATCTTCGCATCTCCTAGTGGGCAGTGGCTGTCGCCTGTCGCACCACAAAGTATGATGAAAGTGTGTTCATAGATAGCCATGATTCATGAAAACCACTAAATTTGAATTCTTCGTTTAATAACAAGAGGCGTATACTATGCATTTGTACCTTATATCTATCTGTATATGCAGGATATGCATGAATCAATATTTCTCTTGACCTTAATGTTTAAGCTAATCGTGGTTGACGAGCTAATAAGTTATGCATTGATAATACATCTCCATGTTGTATGTGGTTTTTCTCTTGTGTACGTCTTAATTACATCTCCATGCTTTATGTGTTTTCGATTATCTTGCTCATTGCAAGTAGTAACTCTTGAATTTCATACCTAGGTTACTTTCCAGATGCCTAATTAATATGGATTTCATTTCAAAATATTACCACCAGATTCTGTTCTCTTCTTGTTTCAATGTTTGATATAGTTATCAGTGCTTTTACTCAAGATTTAGCATCTAAAACTACAGGATCTATTGAACTTTGATTTGCAAAATCCAGGATGTAGTAACTTCTTTTCAACGGAAATGTTTTTCAAAGATTTACGTGCAGCTACCGTTTATTGATTTACTCTACTGCTACACGTGGAAAGAAATGAGTTCTCACTTCTAGAAAGAAACTAACATTGTTTTCTCAGTCTTATCCATGGTACATACTTTTTTTGTTATTGCTTTGTGTTTCTCATGTTAAAAGTTTTTGCAATTTATCTGTTCAGAAAAGGAGAATTTGTGTTTGTATGGTTTTCCAAGTGAGCAATGGGAGGTCAATTTGCCTGCTGAAGAGGTCCCGCCAGAACTCCCAGAACCAGCATTGGGTATCAACTTTGCTAGAGATGGGATGCAAGAAAAAGATTGGTTATCTTTGGTTGCTGTTCACAGTGATGCTTGGTTGCTTTCTGTTGCGTTCTATTTTGGTGCCAGATTTGGATTTGATAAAGCTGACAGGTAAATCTTTTTGATATTTGTTTATATTTTAACACAAAAGACTTACTTTTTCCGTTACCTAATTAGATTCCAGGACGAGATAATTTACTTTCTTACTTTTGCTATTGTTTCTTTGTATTTGTAGTTATTTAGAACTTGCTATTTCTCTTCCAATAAGTATCAGAAAGACAGAAATTATTAAGAAACTGAAGCTACTTTATTTTCTTGTTGTTTTAGCTATTATTTATTGTTTTTTAGTTCAGTTTTCTAGCATCTTACTTGCATTTCCTTTTCAATTCTAGACAAGAGTTGACCTGATGTAATTAAAAACTATTGTTTGTTTAGTTTATGGATTTCAGTAAAAAAAAGGTTGTGTGGGGGCCTTAATGTTTCTTGACAAAGAAGTTCTGGTCAACAGTTTGGACATTCAATTTGTTACATTGCTACTCTATTGCGTATCTGATTTAGAAAGTCGAATATTATGGTTTTTAACTTATAAGGATGGTACAAATCTGTTCAATTTTTAACTTTTTTTTAAGTTAACCTGATTTCACATATAACTACAAGATAATCTTGGTTCTAACCCTGAAGCTAATTCTTAACAAAGCAGTTTTTATATTTATTTCACATTTAAATCTTGTAATACAGCAGAAGTTTAGTCGTTTTCATCTATTTTTCCTGTTAATTTCCATGAGCCTAGTGTTTTGAAATTCATTTTTTTCTCCAATGATGCAGGAAGCAACTGTTCAACATGATAAATGACCCCCCAACAATATTTGAGGTTGTAAGTGGTACTGCAACGAAAAACCAGAAGGAGAAAACTGCTGTATCTAATCACAGTAGCACCAAATCCAAGTCAAACTCCAAAGTGGTAAAAAGGGATTTTTAATACTTTTCTTTGTGCTTGTAATAATTCAAATTCTCTAGTTGTCTGATATAACGAGTGAACCCTAGAATGATTAGGGTTACGTGAAAGTGGGTTGATTCAGTCATGTTTTACTTCTCGGGTCAAATTGGTGAACTCTAATAATTTGGATAAAATGGAAGTCAAATGGGTCTTGGTTAACTGAAGCTGATGTTTCATAGTTATGTTCATTCAAAACTAGTTAAAGAGGGGGGAATGATCGTTTATTATCATTCAAACTGTTAATCAGCACAAAAAGTAACAATATTTACTTACTCCAGACATGACTTAATGGGAAAAAGATAGAAACAACTCTTTGCTTCATTCAAAAAATTAGATCAGTAACTCGATAATATAGTTTTCTTAATCATAAATAATACTTTAATTATTTGTAAAAAAAGACGGTTGTTTCCAGGCTGACCTGATCTGTTTAGACCTGCTACCCAAACTTCCGGACCAGCCCATTTGCAACCAGTTGTTAAACTCTTGGCTATTAATTTTGACTTATGATTCCTTTTTGGTGATTGAGCAGCGGGACCCAGAATCTCAGGGGAAGTACCCGAAGCAGCAGCCGCCACCACCACCGCCAGTAATGAAAGATGATGATGAGGTGGAGGATGATGATGAGGAGGAGGATGGGCATGGAGAAACCTTATGTGGGGCTTGTGGTGAGAATTATGCATCAGATGAGTTCTGGATTTGCTGTGACATTTGTGAAAAATGGTTTCATGGCAAGTGTGTGAAAATCACCCCAGCAAGAGCTGAACACATTAAGCAGTACAAGTGTCCAACATGCAGCAACAAAAGAGCCCGACCCTAGTTGTTGGAGCGGTACCCATGTTGTCTTGTAACTGTGTACTCTGATACTTTTCTAACTTATGTGGTCGGATGTTTCTAGAACTTGTGTATTTTGGTTACTGGACCTCAGTTTCTGTATAATTAGGTCAGTAATGTGGTTGAAACTGAACCATGCATCATCATCTTGTTAATCCAAGAATTTAAATCTCCTGTGTTATGGGATGCACCCTTAGTTAATAGCTTCATTTATGCTTTCTTTTTGTGATTTCTTTAAGCAAAAGGAAGCATGTTCTGCATGATATCTTGACCTATAATAAATTTAATTACTTGATGGATCTTTTGCTATAAAGAATTACAAATCTATAAATCTTGTGATTTTGCTAACTTTGCCAATGGTAAACATATAGATGGCACTGAGCCACTGACCGTTTCAAAATGTATATATTTTGATGCTAAAATGCTAAACTCATGAAAAGATTGTTACCTTCTGCAAATATGGTTTCTGAAGAAGTAAATCAGATTGAACATGTATACTGGATTATTTCTTGCTTTATCAGCTACAGAACAAATTACAACTTTCATTGCAGACAGTACAAAACAACAAAAGCTAAAAATAATATTATATATTACTGAAGTAGTAACCAGTCTCCACAAGATATATTGCAACAGTATTCTCATTACACATATTCAAAGCCCATATGAAAAACGAATGGACTAACAATGAGGAAACCAAAAGATTCACCTGTCATCTATAAAAACTATATAATCAATCATATAACACCAACCAACAAAATCAAGATTTTGTTTTAAACCTTCTTTGAGCTTTAAGATCCACCACAATAACCGATATATTATCATTGCTTCCTTTCTGTAGAGCCAATATTGAGAGGTAATCTGCTGCTGCTTGTGCTGCAGGATCCACCCCATTATGATCCCGCTCGATTTTATTCCCGCCATTCTTTTTATGCCAAATTAATATCCGTTTTCTTGCAACTTCACATGCTTCTTCATTTGACATTACGTCCCATAACCCGTCACTTGCTAATACAAGGACCTCGTCTTCTCGGACTCTGGCTGTGAACGTGATTTCTGGTTCCGGTATTATCCATGGTTTCAAATACCTATCACCTGACCAAAAGAAGAAACAAACCAAAGATGGGTTAAATATGACCATACGGGCAATATATGAAACATTGTAACATAGAAAAGAGGTTAGCTAAAGAAGTAACAAGTTGAAAGTTGCCTAAACTGTATTTTTAATGCATAAAAGCTTCTAAATCTATTTATTCAAAAAATCAGTTAATTATTGAAATAGTATAGTTTTAGTAGTCATACTTGACAAACTAATCATTTATTAAATTTTGGACAAATGGTGTTTCGGGTCAACAAACCTGACTGAATTTGACCTGTACAGTGCTACCCACTTTGAAATAGATCATTACTAAAAATTATTTCATGCGCTGATTATTCTTATTTAAAAACATTGAACATAAAGTGTTTCGGATCAAAGCAACCCAAATTGATCCATTTCAAACCGTAAAAAAGTTCCACACTTGGTCCTTTTACCCGCCCAGCCCATTTTGCCACCTCTACAAATATTGGACTCACCAATAGATCTTGACATTGCAAGTACACCAAAAACACGATGTCCTTTCCATTGTATAACCTTGCCTCCAGCTGCTTCAATTCTTGCATATTCATCTTCCCTATTCGGCTAAATAATTAGACATTCAAGCAAAAAGTTAGATCCAGAAGAAAAAAAAACAGGTTTTTTTTGCATAATATACCAATGTACTTTCACTTATCCCGTTTTAATCATTGTACTTCTTTTTGATACATTCAAGTGAACTTTTGTCTTCTTTAGATTGTTATATATTAATATGATATTTTATCGATGACCCAAAAAGGCAAAAAACTTTTAGAACAAGTCTACAAAATGACCTAAACTGGACAAAAAACCATCTTCTAATGACTAAAATGTACAATAAATGGGGCAATGACTAAAACAAGACAATAGTATAAGTACATTGGTAACTAATGCAAAAAACTGAAAAACATTACGGACTTACGGTAACATAAAATATCGGACAAAAGAAATGTATTTACTTTATGATCATTTGATAAAGCTATGGCTTCTTTGCCACGGTAAAGTACAGCTCGAGAATCGCCACAATTTGCAACTACAATATGTGATGAACTGATTAATGCCACCACAGCAGTGGACCCTACGGTTTCTGGGGCCACTTGTTCAGAAGTTGTGCTCCAACTGACTTCAGCATCTACCTTCTGAAATGAATTAATGAAGGCTTTCTCCCAACCAATTTGTACACTGTCGTTGACTGTCCCTTTGATCAATTCTTGCTTCATGATTTCCAATTCCTCTTGTAAAGCAGTATGGATACGATCCCGACAGTAATTGGCAACCTGCACCGAGAAATAATTAAAGTTTTAAGTTTTGATAAATCAAAGACATTGAGTGTATTGGATATTAGGTTTATTATTGTGAGCCCACGGGCCCATTACAATATATAGAGAACGTAATATTAGGTTTCTTTTGCCCATTAGCCCACTGTCCCACCTCCGTTCTCTGTTTAGTTTCTTTTATTTTCATGTTTCTCGTTCGAATAAAGCTTTGTTTTCGATTCAAGATTCTGACTGCTGCTCTTAAGGAATTTATTTTTCAAGAACTTTGTTTCTCGTTGCCGCTGACAATTAAGTGCCTCCACTGTCACCAAACATGATATATATTTGTTATATATGTGTTTGCTTGAGAATAATATTCTCAGAATATGAACTTAAATTGGAAAGTGGATCATGACATCACTAAAAAAATTTCAAATTGATTGAAAACAGGTTAATGATTTCCCAAATTGGAGCGTCACTTCTTTTTCTTTTTTTTTTATTTTATCCGTGTTTTAGCCCGCCAAGACTACGGTCCATGGTCACCGATCTCAAACTATGGTTTGATTAGATTATATTTTCTTTTTTTAGATCTACGGATTTCATGTTTGATCTACGGATCCAAGTGATCGCCGCCTGTTAGCCTCGACACACCGCCACACGACTACGGTCGCCGGTCGTCGACTTACCTATTTCCGGGAACCAAGAACCAATGAAAAAAAAAATTCACATCCTTTTGAAGATTAGGACTACGGTCCATTGCTGTGGAAAGCACAATCAAACAAATATGGACGGCACGGCAACATCAATCACAATATGGATTTGTTAGCAAAAGTTTAGATTTATGAGTCGATCTAAGCATGTTTATCTTATTATTATTGGTTTTTATGTTTTTTTTTATTTTCCAGTCTTAGCGTCCGGTTTACTTCCGCTATGACTGCGGGGGAGTATTGGATATTAGGTTTATTATTGTGAGCCCACGGGCCCATTAGGTATCTAGGGTTTGCATTCCGTTCTCTATATATTGTAATGCATTATTCAGTAATAATCAATGGAGTCTTTTACCATCTTACAGAGTGGAGGTGGCGATTTTGACCAGTTTGCTTATGATGGGACGAATCAGAATACAGGATTAAGTTTTATCTCTAAGGGGATAAAACCATAAAACTAGCTAAAAAAGAAAAGCGCCAAACAGGTTGGACGAGTCAAATGTAGCTCAAAGTGTAGTTCAATGCATAATCAGATATTTTACAGTAACTTTAAAAGTCAGCTTTCTTGCAGTTACTACTTACCAAATTGTTCAAATCTGATTAAATTCACCCTAAATACTCAAAAGCCATAATCACACTTACCCAAGTACCTACTGCGGCATCAAGTCACAACTCACAATCATAAGTTTAAATACACTCATCTCTATGTAATTTCCCTTTGGGAGTTGTGATTTAAATAGATTATGATATAATACACTTAGAACACACGATTAGGTTTCTGATTATCAATTAATTATCTAATTCTGATTCTTTAATATACGTCCCATACCCTACTCGTTGAGTGGGATTCACTGGGTATGTTTGTTTGTTTGTTTATTCTTTAATATACTGGAATTAATTAAATCTGTGTCAACATAAACTTAGGGGGTTTCAAGAAATACCTGAGATCCTCCATGCCCATCATACACACCAAAAAAGTGAGCAGTTAAATCACTCAAATTAGGATTCACCAAATGATCTGCAACAAACATCTTAATCGGTATTTTCATAAACTGAGGAACAGCAATAACAGCATCTTCCATCTCTGCCCTTTTACCACAAACCGAATTACATCCCCAAAGTGGTAAATATTCCAACTGAAGAACACTTTCTATAACTTTACTATGATTCTTGTCAGCAATTTCCATAACAGATGCTTTTAAAGTATGCTCGTTTGTTGTAGCTTCCAAACTAATCACTTTTGCAACTATTTGCCCATTATCTATACCCTCAATAGCCATAACAGACGCTTTCAAACTACCTGAATTTGCATTCATGTCTAACAATTTACTGCTGATTTCAACCGGTTCATCCCCAACTGACACAGTTTCATCACCATCACTTTCTTGAATCATATTTTCATCACCAACAGCTCCATTGCCGGTTAATTCGTTGCAATTTCCATGAACAACAGTAGTTCCAGTTAACAGATTCACTTGAGTGAGATCACCATGGTTTTGAAGGGTAGAGTTTTCAACAACTGGATTGGTTAAACTAAATGTAACCGAAACTGCAGGTGGCATATCTTCCATTTAACCCCTTTTTTCTAATTACAAAGATCCCTAGTTAAATCAACATAACCCCCAAATTCTACATGAATCCCTTAATCTTGATCCTTTTTTTGTAATTGAGATCAGTGTTGAAGATTAATGGAAGTAATAATAAGAAATAAATAGGAATCAGGATTTGGTCAACTGATCAGACGGTGACAACTACTGGATCTGATGATCCTACGGATGAATTTCAACAATACACAAAATTAGGGTTCTCTAATCAAAAAAAAAAACCCCAAATCCTATTTTCACCTATAAGCATCAAGAACTAATAAATAAAACCAAACCCACAAAAAATCAGAGAGGAAACCCTATAAAGGTGAAGACTTTTTCAAAATTGCAACACGTGAAATCTGGGTTCCATGGATCCGAGGCAACCCTTCTCAGCCTCTCAAGATAATTTGGGTTTTCTTCTCATCACTCTGAAATTAATAATATGAATTTGGTCCAAGAAAACATAAAAAAATTCCAACTTTTGAGTTCTAATCTTTGTTTCAACTGAAGATTTCAGATCAAAAGAAGCTCCAAACTGCTTACCAACCAGTAAAATGTAAAAAGGAAATCCTCTGAGTTCTTGAGCTTCCTTCAAGAATTTTTTGAGAGAGAAAATGTGTGTGTGTGTGTGTGTGTGTGTGCGAGAGAGAGAGAAAGAGAAATGGAGGGAGAGATTTCCTCGGGAATGCTTTTACTGCTTACGATGCATTTATAAACATAACTCGGTTAAAATCCTCGAGAATGCGTTTATTACACTAAATAAATGCAATGTCCTATGTTTATTAATAAAAAATTTTAATTTCTTTAAAAACGCATGTATTCGGGTTGAATAATTTGACAGGACGATTTTAAATTCTATTAAGTTAAAATTTTAAAATATTTTTTCAATTTGGTATTAATATATTTTTATGTAATTGATAAATGTTAATTTATATTAAATTCATTTAGTTAATGATATAATAACTATCTATAACTAAATAAAAAGTATCCATAATTAGATTTATATTAAATATTTAAAAGTGTATATTATTTTAATATAACTATTTAATAGAAGAGAGAGGCGAAAAAAATATACTAAGGATGCACCATAAAGTGACATGTGTCCCAAAAAACCTTTATTTATTAGTTAATGATTATGGGGATTCTAATGGGATACAGAATATTGCTAATTGGACACGCCGTCGTTCTATACGTCCAGTATAGCATAATACGAAGCGTATAGGGTTCAGTCTCTGACAACAGAATGCCACGTGTCATTCCCTGTCTGGCGGCTGGGTCTCATACATGGCGTATTGAGCTATACACAGCGTATTGGTCACGAGTTATATTTTTGCTTCAAAAGTTGGCAGATTTGTGATTTAAGAATCCTATACGTGACGTATTGCCATATACGCCACGTATAGGTTTTTTTATTTAATTATCTTTATTAATTTAATTTATATAAGTTTGTTAAAATAAGTTTGTTATCTTTTTTAATTTATATAATTTTTACCTATTTTTTAATTTATATATTTTTTATTTTTTTAAACATTTATAATATTTTTACATTTATAATTTATCATTACAACCAAACAAAATATTCAACATTACAACCAAACAAATAACTAAAACATTATATACATTAAATCAAAAAATTAAATATATACATCAAAATGTTTTTACATACATACATAACAGAAGAAACAAATTGAATACAAATAAAAACAACTAAGCCTAACCCTGATCCTGACCCGCCCCGCCCTCATCATGAACGGGGTCGCCCGGATAATGACGTGGCGGTGGTAGTGGTGGTGGCTCGCTGCCGGCGGCTCGTGATAGATCCACTAGGCGCCCACATCATCAGGTCCTCCATGCGGTCGCTATAACGAGCTTGTCGCTGTGAGTCGGCAACAAGTACATCAAGCAATGCATGGGTCGCCCTGTCCAGCCTAACAGACCGACGTGCATGTCGGGGATGCTGTGGCGGCTGGTCGTGGATGGGCTCGACGTGCGGCAACGGCACACCATGTAACAGGTCAGGCATAGGAGGGTCCCCTGTCCCGGCATCGGCGGCAACGGAACCGGGACCCAAACCTGGTCCTGGACGGCCCCTACGAACCGAAGGCCGAGCCCCGGGAATCGGTGCGTGATGCGCATGCCGCTAGACGTGCAGCGGTCTAATCGGATAGGGGGAATGGGCGGTAACAACTCAGGTTCATGCGCATGCCATGGTGTAAGAGTACGCATGATCTGAGTGATGAAAGCGCCGCCATACAAAAGCCCGCGCTTCTGCCGCATATAGGTGGTATAGAAAAAAAAGGTCTCTATCGGTGCACCACTCACGGCTTTTCAGACGCGGTGTGATCGACGTCGAAATAAGCCGGTGCAAATATCTAAAGAGGGGATCTCTAGTCCCCGAGACCCTCCCCTTGGTACCTAACCAAGGGCTATCTGAAATCAAACCCCAAAAAATAAGGAGATCCTCATTGTCAACCTCCGTCACCGCTTCGGTGTAAAGTGGCGTAATCGTCTCGAGCTCGAAGTACAAACCCGTCGCGACGGCCCACTGATGGAGGGTCAGACTGTAAGGCCCCTTTCCCGGGTAACCTCACTTGTTGGATTTACTCATAAACATAGTCATAAATACTGAACTTAAATTAAAAACATTCATCATTCAATTACATTTCATAACAGCGGAAGTCTTAACAATTAAAAGCACAACATTGTCTTAACAAACAAAAGTGGGATGTCAGTCTTGTGTCGGGTAACCTTCACGCCCTCGCACGACCTTTTCTTCCTTTACCTGAAATGTATACTAAAGTCAGCTAACGCTGGTGAGTTCTAGTTTAATGCGTTTAGATATAAACATTCTTTTCTTTACTTCATAAGTAAGCATTATTATAAAGTCATTCATATAAATACGTATTCATAACTTTTTCTTTTCTTTCATCTTTCTTTTCTTTATTAATGTGATTACATATATATATATATATGCGTTCACCCTTTTTCTTTCCTCTTTTCTTAACATTCTTTCCTTATCTTTCTTACGTGATTACATAGATATGCATTCACCTTTACTTTCTTTACCATTTATTGGTCATACACATAAGGGTGATCAACCCATCTTACGGTACGTATGTCACAAAGACATACGCCCTTGAGCTACCGTCGTAGCCCTTTTACTCGTCCGGTCCTAGAAACCGTCCGCCTTAACTTCCGTCCGACCAACCTTCGGCCGTCCTTCTTTACCGTCCTACCGTCGTAGTCCGTCATATTCGCCCGTCTGCCCTAAGGCATCCGTTTCCCACTTGAACTAATTATGCAGCCGAATATTGATTTAGCGTCTTACTCCACCGTAGTGGCCTTTATTTAGTCTACCTTTCTAGACTTCCTTCTCTAGCTGCATAATAGTCAAGTGGTCGTCCGTCTACCGTAGTAGTCGTTAGCTTCGTTTCCGTCCATAACGTATACTTACATTCTTCGCATGCAATATATATTTATAAAGCAAGGTTTCATTTATTTACGTTATACCATTCATTCTTTGCAAACATACGTGTCGTTCTTTGTTCGTAAGTCATTATTCGCATTCATATGTATCTATACATATACCTTAATATATCACGTATGATCACATTGATATTCATTTCATTTATTCATTTAGTGTATACACTTCAGCCCCAAAACATTTATAAATCATTTGCACATAACATAGAAGGGGGCACATAGAACTCACCTGATGAGTAGTTTCTGTAATACACTTAGCTGGCTACTGAGCTTCACTAATGTCACTCACGATCTGTATAATAAAGTCATATACATAAGGTAGTGCTCCTAGATGACACTAGACATTACTATGCTTGAACCTAGTAGTTTCGATTGATTAGCTTATATCGAAACTTGGTAGTTTCGATAGGTTGTTCCTGTCGAAACTTGGTAGTTTCGATAGGTAGTTTCGATAGGTAGTTTCGATAAGTAACCTATGTATTATCTTAGCTTCGGATCGGGGGCTCATATCGAAACTATAGTAGTTTCGATTGGGTCTGCATATATCGAAACTGGGTAGTTTCGATAGGTCTGCACATATCGAAACTAAGTAGTTTCGATGGACCTGCACATATCGAAACTAAGTAGTTTCGATGGACCTGCACTTAT
The DNA here is from genome assembly GCA_023525975.1 of Smallanthus sonchifolius. Classification (NCBI taxonomy): domain Eukaryota; kingdom Viridiplantae; phylum Streptophyta; class Magnoliopsida; order Asterales; family Asteraceae; genus Smallanthus; species Smallanthus sonchifolius. The sequence continues at coordinate 90,323,152 of CM042032.1, read as the reverse complement.
CGCCTTCCCAAAAATCCGAATGTTCTGCATGCTAATCTGGTCATGTCGATATCTAAATTTTCTTTGATCAAAACGTTCGTTTTTCATTCTAGATGCTATACCTAAGATCACTTTCAAGTTTCATCCGTAAAATCGTTATCTTTTAGCCAAAACCCGAAACTTCCCAAAACGAACAAAAACTCATAATGTGATCGAATCGTTACCTGGATTGTAATTCTGATTCGGAGGTTTTGCTCACGGGAACAGCAGCAACGTTCTCCTGAATTCCCGAGTTGATCCGTCACTTTCTCTCTCTAGACCCGAGCTCTCCTTTCTCTCTCTAAAATCTGCGTGTGTTGGGGAAATGAGCAGGGAAGAGGGCTGTCTTGCCTCTTATGTGCAATGGGCTTCCCTCGGCCCATTGAAGCCGGGCCCAGGCCCGCTCCCTTTTTATTTAAATATTCCAACTAAATCACCGGTCTTGCTATATTTATTCGTTTTATTATTTTTGGGATGTTACACAGACGGTAAACGTTGAAAAAAATACGGAAACAGACTTGATCCGGCTCCTCTGCCGCCGCCTCCCCGGGAAGGGGCTGCAGCCCCTCCTTTGAGTAGATGAACGTCGAAAGAAACTCGACGGCCACCTCTCGGTAGGTCTCGGTGAATGAAATATCAAAAAGGCGATCTTATGGCGTGTCCTCGCCTATGATGGCCCTGGCCCGCTCCGCCTCCTGGACCTCCTTGAGAAGCTCCCAATCCACCGCCGTCCCCGGCCCCAACCTCACCTCCCGTAGCTTCTGGCACCGGCTAAACCACTCCGAGTCGGGCGGAAAATCCAAATGCGGGTAGTGCGCGAGATGATCTAACTCCTCCATATGAATATCGTACTTGTGATCGGCCATATCTGAAAATAATAATAAATTGTTTTTTTCTTTTTTAATTTTAAAAATAATAATAAATTGTTTTTGTCACACCCCCAATTTCAACTAACGGAGTTTTACCGTTTGGAAGGTGACACACCAGGATCTCAGTCATTAGTTACATCAAACGACACTATATGGGACTTGAAATGTCAAAACATAAAAGTTCAGAGTTAATGCGGAAGCGTAAACGTTGATATAAAATTTAAAGTAGTTACACGCAACAAGCGTCAATCAATATAATTAAGTAAACTGTTTATCATGTTTGAAATGAATGAAATGACAGTAGGACTCCATGCATATCCTAATTGTGCAACCTGTGCCATAGCTTAGCGTCCTGAGAAAACATGTAAGAAAAGTGTCAACACAAGGTTGGTGAGTTCACAGGTTTCAGTATAGTAATAAAGCGTTTACCAGATTAATGTACAGTCAACATATATATACCAATGAGTAGCTAACCCATGTTCATGTTTGCTATTACGCTCGCAACCGTAAACTGACTGTTTGTATTGCCTCCCACCAGGTCTATCAACCACGGTGCACGTTTAGGTCAATATTGCACCCGTTCGATATCCAATCGAGTTAGCGCGACTAACGCGGGTGAGGTTTGTCAAACCCAGTAGTACTACCCAACATACCTCGCTATATTCATATTTAAACGGTTCGATGTGAGGACTTTCATGATAGAGTTTACGCATAGTCATAACAACTGATATAAAATGTAGTACAAAAATCAAAAGAGTTTGTATCATGTTTTCTCCCCCAGTTTAAAAGCAGTAAAAAGGGGCCGTGAAAACTCACCTAAGTAGAGCGTAGTAATTAGTATCACACAAGTATGAGATTTGGAACCTCAATTGTTAGCCTGCACGGCTTACGTATGCCCTAGAATTATAAACACATAAGTTAGGGACATATGGGATTTGTGACGACGACACGGAAGGTTAGAACGTCTTAACGTATTCTAAGGATCAATGAGTAGACGAACGTGTCTACGGGAATATAGGGTTTCTTAATATAATTATTAAGATAAATACGTTTTGTTTCGAATGTTTCTTAATTATGAATATAATAATAATTAAATATATCCGTGCATTTGTATCATTCAATAATGGTTTAGGAAAACAATATAATTAATATATTATTTTTGAACTCGTATAAAATATACGATAATCACTTACGTGACAAAAATAATAAATATATTATTTTTATTCGAGGATATAAACGTGAGTAAATAATATAAACATTTATATTGTTAATTTGTTTGAAACGTTTCACGAGGTATAAAACGATACGAAATAATATAAATTATATATTATTTTATAACACGAATCACGGGTTGAAAATAATATAAATATATTATTTTATACGAAGTTATGGTTTGAAAATAATATAAATATATTATTTTAAAAGTGGATAATTAATATAAAAATGGGTTATAAAATCAAACCCGAGTCTACGGGTATTTTCGATTCAAAACGTATTAATATATGATGATAATAATATAGGAAATGATTTTATCTAAAAATACAAGTTAAAAATTGATCAGAAAAATAAATGTTGATTGTGGGATTCGAACTCGGGTCTATCCCACAACAACCACAAGTCTTAACCAACTCAGCCGGCCTGGGTATCGCGACAAGAACCAGATCGAATTGATTTTAACGGGTAAACCCGCAGTGTTCTTCCCCCTTTGTCGCGATCCGATCGAATCCATCCCCTATATCCACATGTTTTGATCCCGATTGACCAAACTACCATAGGGGTTTTGTTCATCAGGGAATTTCGAGTCTGTGAGTGAATTTAATTGCAAAATGATCGAGTTTAGGTTCGTTTAATTACATGTTTTAAAAATGAAACCCTAGTTTAAGAACACATGTTTAATTTGTTCGAATTCTATAAGATCATGGACTGAAATCATAGGGCTTTCAACCAACAAAGGATTGCGATTCCAACCATGTAAATAAATTGGATTTAAGTTGAGTGTAGGGTGGTGTTCGACTAAACCGTATTCTCGAAGAACCCTAGCTATCCGTTTGCCATGAAATCGATGATATAGTTTCAAATTAGGATGGGACTTTTAACGGGTGGGTGAGGGCGATGCTACACATACAGTTTAATTGAATTTAAAATGGATCTGAAGTAGGGTTCGATTAAATCCGAATGTATATGAACCCTAGGATCGATTCTTGATTGGATCGATGTTATAAGTCTCGATTAGGATAGGGCATTTGATCTAGGCATTGAAACGAGTGAGATGAAGTGTTTGGTTACCTTCCTGGATATTGAATTGCAGGTGCTCGACTAAAAGGACTTCCGGCTTCGATGAGCTTAGTCCCTGGCGGCTCTGGTTCCCTCTCCGTTGGAATTGAATGGTGTTACAAGTTCAGTGGGGTGCGAATGAAACGTGCAGAGAGTTATACTTCACAATGGAAGTCGAATTTAGTCGAATTCGATGATGCTTGTCCATGTGTCGATGGTTACGGTTTAATGGTCATTAATTCGCTTAATTCTGTAATTGAATACGATTAACTACGATACCCACGATCGTTAATGAGAATGATGGTGCAAAACGGTTTCAATTCGCACGAATTCGATGTTTGGGATTCGAATTTCATCTGGTTTGACTTGTGAAAGTCAACAAATTGACTTTAGCTTAATTACAGAATCGGTCCTTGAGGTTTTCTGAGAAATTGAAGTTTGTAAATTGGCAGAATGAAGTTAACTCATGGTTAACTTTGACTTTTAAAGTCAACAGATTGGATTTTGACTTTCCAAAAGTCAACAGAATAGTTTAAGCTTTTGACATAACTAGTCCCTGAAGTTTAAGTTTGGAGTATTGACAGAAATAGTCCCTGAAGTTTGAATAAAGTTAATTTCAGTTAACTTTAACTGGATTTTTCTAACGGAGTTAACTGGAAAATTCCGGATTGTCACATCATCCCCAAGTTGAAAGAATTTTCGTCCCGAAAATTAAATAACACAAAAAAAAAAAATTTGAGGGTGTCACATCATCCCCAAGTTGAAAGAATTTTCGTCCCGAAAATTAAAATAGTACCTTAAGAGTTTGATGTGGATTGCTTGAACAGATGAGGATACTTGCGCATCATCTGGTCATCGCGTTCCCACGTGAATTCCGGTCCACGCTTCGAGTCCCAACGAACTCTGACAATCGGGATTTTGCTACGCTTCAGCGTTTTGATTTCCCTGTCCATGATCTCTACCGGTTCTTCGACAAACCGTAGCTGATCATCAATATGCAGTTCCTCAAGAGGAACCGTGAGAGATTCGTCCGCTGGACATTTCTTCAAGTTCGAGACGTGGAAGACATCATGTACACCACTAAGTTCTTCCGGTAAGTCCAGTTGATACGCGACTGGACCAATTCTCTTCACTATCTTGAATGGTCCCACATAACGAGGGTTTAACTTTCCTCGCTTTCCAAAGCGAATGACACCTTTCCAAGGTGAGACTTTAAGTAAGACCATGTCACCGACTTGAAATTCCAACGGTTTGTGACGTTTGTCGGCATAGCTCTTTTGACAATCTCGAGCTGCCGCCATACGATATCGGATTTGAACGATCTTTTCAGAAGTTTCGAATACGAGCTTAGGACCTATAAGCTGGCTATCCCCAACTTCGGCCCAACAGATAGGTGATCGGCATTTACGTCCATACAATGCCTCAAACGGTGCCGCTTTGATGCTAGTGTGATAACTATTATTGTAGGAGAACTCCACTAAGGGTAAGTGAGACTCCCAAGTATTTCCAAAATCAATCACACAAGCTCAGAGCATGTCTTCTAGGGTTTGGATAGTACGCTCCGTTTGACCATCGGTCTGCGGATGATAAGCCGTACTCATATCTAGACGCGTACCAAGAGCTTTCTGTAATGACTGCCAGAAATGAGATGTGAATCGAGCGTCTCGACCCGAGATGATAGAGATAGGCACACCGTGCCGAGAAACGACTTCCTTTAAATAGATGCGGGTAAGCTTTTCCATTTTATCGGTTTCTTTAATTGCCAAGAAGTGTGCAGATTTCGTCAAACGATCGACGATCACCCAAATGGTATCACATCCACTGGGAGTCCTGGGCAATTTTGTTATGAAGTCCATGGATATTTGCTCCCATTTCCAGATTGGGGTTTCCGGTTGCTGCAGGAGACCATTTCCGTTTGTGTGTAAAAGAGGGGGCACGTTTGGATCTGTACGAGGGCCCTGATGTGTATATCAGACCTCTATACGATTCGTATAGAGCAATACGTAGCGTATATGACTGACCTTTGGTATTCCCTAGTCCTATACGCCACGTATAGGCTTATACGTAGCGTATAGTTTTTTTTAAATATTTTATTTTTTGTAACTAATTAAAATTAATTATAACAAATAAATAATAATCAAATAACATACAAATTTAAACAAACATCATCCGTAATTCGTGAAGTATTGTGGAAAATTATGTCTACCACTAGCCGTTATCTTATTTAACCGTTCGATACGATCACTGAATGACTGAACTCGCTTGTCGAGAGTCCTATGACGGAATATACGAGCTATGTCTCGCATGGTCACATCTGCTTTATTGGGATTCTGTGAACGAGCTGTTTCTCGCGACATCCTGTTTCCTTTGTTGTTGCTTTTTCAAAGTAGGACGACCGCGAGTATCTTCTTGTACAACAGACGCTTTCTTGTTACTTTTGCTATGAAAGACCACCCCTGTGATTCTCGACAACAGAATTTTTTTGACTTGATCGGGTTGTGACATAATTTTGTTTCTCACTTGACCAAGTACTTTATCCACGTCTACATTTTCATCCTCGACAAACGACGGTTTTAGATCAAGCTTCCTCCAGAAGACGTCCACCGCTATTAAAACGAGATAGTCAGAACAGTTTGAAATTAGAAAAAACAAGATAAATATTAAAAGGTTTACCTGTAGCTTCGATATTTGCCAGACGACAAGCACACGGTAACCCACAACTACTGAAAAGTTGGCAACCACACGTTGCATTTTGTTTCCGTATAGTTGATAACTTGTACCACTCGGTTTCTAACAAATTTAGAGCTTTATGTGAAACTTTACTGTGTAGGTTATCAAACATTTCAATAGCTACGTGGCTGTCCATTTTCCTTATGAGGCTTGTTCCAAACCCAAACTGTAATTGTATATACTGATCTGTTACAATTTCATCAACAAACCCAACAAGTCTATCTAGCAAGCTGTTAGCATTTCTAAGAGAGCTCTTTAGGAGTGAATGCTGGCTCTCGACTTGGTTCGTTGTATGTTGACCAAAATTGAGGTTTATGTTGGACCAGGTGGATACAAACTTTTCTCGTTTCGTAGACGTAATCTTTAGAAGAAAGATCTGGGCAGTTGATCGGTGTCGAAGGGACCGGTCAAAGATAAAGAATTAGAGTGTCCTAATCACCTTAAACTAGTTAGGGTAAAAAGGGTGTCGAACTACGAAGAGTTTGTGGTCGGTGCTTAACTTCAATTGACAAAGTGATTTATGAAGTTGCAATGGGTCTTTCTGACCAAACACAAGCAATGGTTTAGGTGAAACTTATCAAACTCAACAAACAAGGATTATCAAGTAACAATTATGATCAATAGTAATCAAGTACCAAACAAACGATTTAGATTGTAACAATAATTAAAAAGGAATCACGCCCGGGTTTCAAGTTCACAAGTAATTAGGGATTATCACACCAACATATGAGTTTTAGCAATCAAATGGTTATCTAAATCAAATTGACCAAATCTAACCAAGAACATCAACATTCATACATCATCGGCAAATAGTGTAAAACAATATTCACGAATGAAATCGAGACAAATGTATGCAATATAGAATTAGATTAATCAATAGATTCAACACAAATCAAAGTTCATAGCAATTATCATCTAACGGGGTCAATGGTGCAAGAATTTATCGACTCCTGTGAGTTCATAACCATACTAAACACAAAGATTCAAGTATTTCAAACCAAATGATTACAAGAATTGTTTCTCAAAGCTAGCACATGATAAAAACCTAAAAACTTACAAACAATCCACCCGGGAATAATTATCGGTGGATTAGCCGCTCATGGTTGTGGAATTCATCTTCAATCTCTCAATCTTTCGAGTATCAATCTTCAATTGGATGTTAGAATCGTGTTCCTTAGCCTCCAAGAACTCCCAAAATCGCCCAAGAACTGATGTCCAAAAGAGAATTTCGAATTTGGGGAAGAAACCCCCAATTAAACACTGAAAATCGGCTGTTTCACTAAAAATCCGCGTCTGAAACGTAACCAGCGTAAGCTTACGCTGGGGGAAGTAAGCTTACTCCGTCGAGCTGAAGCTTCTGTTCAGAAAATGTTACCGGTGTAAGCTTACGCTCCTAGGGCGTAAGCTTACGCCCCTAGTGTATTTTTTTAACCAAATATTTGGATTCGGCGTCTCGAGCTACCCAAGATTCATATATTATGGGTCTCGTAACTCATTTTCTAGCTCGAGATATGTCTGTTTCAAGATTCAGCTTCCAGAACTTCCACATCAGCCTCCATCTTTTGCATAGTTTCCGATCCAAACCCTCTACTTCCTCTCTAATGCTTCCAAAACACGTACTTAGCATCCAAACACCTACAAATCATAAACACATGCAAAGTAAACGCGTTCCATGCTAAATCACACATAAAAACGTATAGTTAAGCATCATAAACACCCAACGAACACCTACACATCACATCCCCACACTTATCTTTTTTCGTCCCGAAAAATATCTGCAATGGAATCATAATTGGGAACCTGCTTTTCACACTCTCATTCATTTAATCATTTCAAATATAATCACGCGCTAACTGTAACAATTGATATTTCTATCCGACTAAACCCAACCACCGACTCTCGAGAACCCGATTATGTGATCTATTATTCTATCTATTACCAAGCCAAAAATCTATCTATGGGTCTCATACTCAGAAAACTACAACTTAGCCTAATTCCATCTCAAGGTCATGTTTAGGCCTGAGTTAAACCATATAGATTTCCCACCATTATAAACACCAATTTATATGTTTTTGAAAATTATGGAATTATGGATCGATGGGTGCATGTTTTTAGCTTTTATTATTATTTTGTGAATGAACCTAACCCGGTGGTGTTTCAATCACGCTGGAACACGATATATGACACGTAGGCTGCAGTTCTTAAGCAATGAAATTCATAAGCTTCAGAATAGGGGTGTATCCTTCAAGTCGCCATCCCGAAGGGAAACACATAAACCTAACTTAGTCATCCAAACTTATTGATCACCTAAGTCCCGCCCATGGGTGTATCCTTCAAGTCACCATCCCGAAGGGAAACACGTAGGCGAAACTCAAGCTTTCAATTGATTTAATTAAGCTCATGCAAGATGGATTATGGAATGCGGGCGCCACCAACTTTCGGATTTATTTTCATAAAAATAAAGCGGTGTGCCAAATAATTTTAAAAACTTATAAATTTTTGTTTATAAATGTACCTATCACCCTATGTTGACAGTTTCGACCTTACCGACACCCCTAAGATGAAAACCCACAAGATAGTCTGAATTAATTATTCATTTAAACCTAGATACATTATCAGGATGTTTAAGCTCTTAAGTCGGTTGGGCCTACCAAAACATTACAAATCAGACGCATTTTCTATTCTTTATTTTTTTATTTCAATTCATAAGCAGTTTCCAATTCTACCTATCATTTTCCATTTATTTGCAAAAATTTTAATTCAATTTTTTTTTTTAATTTTTATGGATATTATTTTTTTTATGACTCAAAATACAGACTCAGTTTTATGACTCAAAATACAGACTCGGTCTCCCCTCCCCACACTTAAACATTACATTGTCCTCAATGTAGGATGAGAGATTATGCACATATATAAAAAATTAAATAAATAAATAAACAAAACTATACAGAGAATTGGAAAGGACTTAGCTGGTTTCGAACTTGTAACTGTCTTCAATCCAACCTCACACGATCGTATAGCATTTTTTTCGCGATCGTATTCAAAATCTGCTATTGTGTTGCCTTTTACATGAATACGAAGCTCGAACATCACCACCCGAATGGAGATTGAGTACGGGAGGATCAATCTAAACCTGCAAAGTTAAACTCGAACCAACCTAAGAGCATCAAACTGACTTGAAAACCCATGAAACTTCCCCACACTTGGCCGGCTCGCATACAAAAAAACAAAAAATAAATAAATCAAACAAAGTCCTAACTCACTTTCGTAGGAATCACGAATGCATTTAGCATATGCATCAAGCCTTTTAAACCCCTCGGTAGCCCGAGTGGACGAGTTGAGTCTCGTGAGGGTTTCTATTGAACACACCCGCAAAGTTCATATAACTAGACATGAATGTAAAACATACCTTAGGCTACCTCCTAAGAGTGCTAAGTTTAACGTCCTCAGCCAGACGCAGTGTACCTTACTTAGGTCATGGTGGTCGGGTGGGATGCTTGCAGTCCTCCTTCCCCGCACTCAAGTTCCTCTCATCATCAAATTTTCTCCAAGCCTTCATAAACAAAGAAAAGAGTTCTTGATCTACATCATGAACTCGTTGTTTCTTCCCTTTCCTCCTTCTCTTTCTGACCCGTTTAGTTCTTCCACTGTCTGGCGTTTCACCATCCTTCTGCTCAGCTAACCTGTCATTCACAAAACAAGCATTCTCGACTGTGTGATTCACCTTTTCAGGTGATCCACACCTGTAAGCTTTCGGGTTTGGCAAGTTTGGAAATATTTTAAGACTCATTTTCTGATCCCCAAACCTCATCCTTATCATTCCCTCAGCACAGTTAATATTTGCCTGAGCAGTGGCCAAGAACGGTCTACCCAAAATGATAGTTGGTTATGTGTTCTTCACACAATCCAACACCAAGAAATCCACTGGGTAATAAAACTCTCCTACTTTCACAATCACATCCTTTACAATCCCCCGAGAATGTGCGGGAGTCTGATCAGCCAACACCACGGTGGTGTTAACTCTCTGTAATGGACCAAATTCAGGCTGATCATACAGACTCCCTGGAATTATGCTCACAGATGCTCCAAGATCCAGTAATGCGCTCTATTCAATGTAATTTCACCTATTTGAATTGAAATAATAGGTGCCCCTGGATCTTGGAGTTTCGAGGGAAGGGTACCCTTAAACACGGCATTCACACTGACACTCAATTTTACTTGCTCGGGACATTTGTGCCGTCGTTTTCGGGTACTCAAACCTTTTAGACATTCAACATTATCAGGATCTTGTTTAAGCGTATTTAAAAATAATGAGTTAATTTTACGCTTCTCAAACTTTTCCCATCGTTCATCCTGTGTTGGATCTTTTTCTTTTAAAAACGGTTTGATTAGAGCATCTGGAAACGGGATTTTTACAGGTTTATTCACATTTTCAGTTTTCAAATTATTCTGTGAAATAAAATCCTGATTAGGGTCGGCCTCGGATTCACTATGCTCCACCACTCTTTCTACAACCGGTGGTGGAGTTTGTTCACAAGCAGGATATTCAAATGAAGAATAGAAACTTACATCATTGAGGTGTGCACTGGTTGTGGTTTCAGAACAGAAGGACTGATGTGAACAACGAGGCTTACCTACTTCCTTGATGAGTGACCCGACAATCCCAGTTAGGTTGGCAACTAGATCTACCAAAGCTTGATGAGCTTTGTCCTGGCTCTCCTGTTGCTGCACCACTGCTTGTATCATCTTGGCCATCTCCTTCATGTTTGACTGGATGGCATCCAGTTCAGAATGATAGTTGTCTTGATCAGGTGGCCTGCTTGGGTGGTAGTCTTGGTTGTAATCGTCCTGATAGTTTGGGTACTCAGGACCACCACCACATTGATTGTATCTTGGGAAATCTTGTGCCCAGTAGCCAGTGATGCCACAGTTGTTGCATGGTTCATAGTAGTCTTGGTCACCATAATAATTACTGTCCATGTCAACCTTCACACGTAGCACAACCGAGTAGCTCTGAACAAAGAAATAAACAAAAAAATAAAAACAGAAGTAAAGAAAATCTTTTTAGGTGTTTGATAAGAATTAAAATCAACTAAATACAATAAACTAAAGCAATAGAACTAAGCGCACCGATTCCCCGGCAACGGCGCCAAAATTTGATCGATGTCGAAGGGACCGGTCAAAGATAAAGAATTAGAGTGTCCTAATCACCTTAAACTGGTTAGGGTAAAAAGGGTGTCGAACCACGAAGAGTTTGTGGTCGGTGCTTAACTTCAATTGACAAAGTGATTTATGAAGTTGCAATGGGTCTTTCTGACCAAACACAAGCAATGGTTTAGGTGAAACTTATCAAACTCAACAAATAAGGATTATCAAGTAACAATTATGATCAATAGTAATCAAGTACCAAACAAACGATTTAGATTGTAACAATAATTAAAAAGGAATCACGCCCGGGTTTCAAGTTCACAAGTAATTAGGGATTATCACACCAACATATGAGTTCAAGCAATCAAATGGTTATCTAAATCAAATTGACCAAATCTAACCAAGAACATCAACATTCATACATCATCGACAAATAGTGTAAAACAATATTCACGAATGAAATCGAGACAAATGTATGCAATATAGAATTAGATTAATCAATAGATTCAACACAAATCAAAGTTCATAGCAATTATCATCTAACGGGGTCAATGGTGCAAGAATTTATCGACTCCTGTGAGTTCATAACCATACTAAACACAAAGATTCAAGTATTTCAAACCAAATGATTACAAGAATTGTTTCTCAAAGCTAGCACATGATAAAAACCTAAAAACTTACAAACAATCCACCCGGGAATGATTATCGGTGGATTAGCCGCTCATGGTTGTGGAATTCATCTTCAATCTCTCAATCTTTCGAATATCAATCTTCAATTGGATGTTAGAATCGTGTTCCTTAGCCTCCAAGAACTCCCAAAATCGCCCAAGAACTGATGTCCAAAAGAGAATTTCGAATTTGGGGAAGAAACCCCCAATTAAACACTGAAAATCGGCTGTTTCACTAAAAATCCGCGTCTGAAACGTAACCAGCGTAAGCTTACGCTGGGGGGCGTAAGCTTACTCTGTCGAGCTGAAGCTTCTGTTCAGAAAATGTTACCGGTGTAAGCTTACGCTCCTAGGGCGTAAGCTTACGCCCCTAGTGTATTTTTTTTAACCAAATATTTGGATTCGGCTTCTCGAGCTACCCAAGATTCATATATTATGGGTCTCGTAACTCATTTTCTAGCTCGAGATATGTCTGTTTCAAGATTCAGCTTCCAGAACTTCCACATCAGCCTCCATCTTTTGCATAGTTTCCAATCCAAACCCTCTACTTCCTCTCTAATGCTTCCAAAACACGTACTTAGCATCCAAACACCTACAAATCATAAACACATGCAAAGTAAACGCGTTATGGGTCTCGTAACTCATTTTCTAGCTCGAGATATGTCTGTTTCAAGATTCAGCTTCCAGAACTTCCACATCAGCCTCCATCTTTTGCATAGTTTCCGATCCAAACCCTCTACTTCCTCTCTAATGCTTCCAAAACACGTACTTAGCATCCAAACACCTACAAATCATAAACACATGCAAAGTAAACGCGTTCCATGCTAAATCACACATAAAAACGTATAGTTAAGCATCATAAACACCCAACGAACACCTACACATCAGCAGTTCGTGGGCCGCTCGCATGTGAACTCCCAGGCTTGGAAATGGGTCAACAGGGTTGGAAATGAGTCAACAGGGTTGCTAGGTCATGGGCAGATCTGGGCGGTTCTAGCCTAGATGGGTCACGAAATCACTCCATCTCCTTGTTTATTTGATTTCCTTCCATTTTGTTGACAACTAGTGATTGTTCCCAGCGCCACGCGGTGGGGTCTCTAGCTCAAACCAAATATAAGCGATAACAAAACCTGCATTGGAGTTTCATCGACTATCGTTTCGTTTTTTATCTTTTGTATCGCATTATAAATGTCCTTTTTAATGCAACTACTCTCTGAGTTTTGTTCCCTTTTGGTTGTCAGAATGTTTCGTGGCAACATATTTTGCGAATACAGCTTCGCCACCAAAAGTTGTTCCGACTCAGACAGTCTCCTGGCAAACGAGTGCGCCTCAAGATGTTGACTAGGATCGTGGTTATGATTGTTATCTTTCACCGTTAATTTCCAATCACTAGTATTTACTTGGTACTCTCCTTCCAATTTAAAGGGACAACCTATTTTCTTGCTACCGGCACGTCGAACGGTGGCAGAAGACTTACGTTCGCCGTGACGGTTACACACAAGCCACACCTTGATAACCGGTTCCGACATGTCGTCGCCTTTTCTCTTTGATCGTCGGGTGACAATAACGTAACCATTCTCACGTCCTCTGCGGACAACCCAATTCACCAACTGTTCACGAGACTGAAAATTCTGCACCAACGGTACGGTAAAAGTTAATAAACAACAAACTAAATGTATGTATATATATATATAGGAATGTTATACCTGGTCAATTTTATACGACATGGTTGGATGGGTTTGTTCCTCGTCTTCGGAGTTGTTAGCCGGCGTGTTCCCCGCGTATACGAAGTTGTCGGTTTGTTGTGTCGGGTAAGAGACTTCACCGTACACGTAGTCGTCCGTGGGTTGTGTAAGGTAAGAGGGTTCACCGTATACGAACTCGGGATTGCTTAGTGGCTCGTTCAAATCTCGAAGCCTTACCCGTTGATTAGAATAAACGTTGGACGAGACCTTCTCCCGGTTCACATCTTGAAATCCAGAACTTTGCTGGTTGTTTTCCACCGACTCGTTAGAATTACCTGAAAAACGTAGTTACCATCCCAGCAACAAGACATGGCTATAATTTTTTGAGGGAAATTGTTTGAAAAAATTTTCAACGATACGTTCAAATGAGAATTCTACATGGTTAGATACACAAAATTTTGCCCCTATACGCATCGTATAGCCCTATACGATGCGTATAGGATCCTGGTCAAACCGACAGCCTCGTACAAATTAGTCATTCCAACACCTATACGCATCGTATAGGTCAATACGATGCGATTTAGGGTACGAGGTACCTTCTGCAACTAGTCATCCATCATATCTCTATACGCCACGTATAGACCTATACGCGGCGTATAACGATGTGATGGATGACTAGTTGCAGAAGGTACCTCGTACCCTATACGCATCGTATTGCCCTATACGATGCGTATATGTGTTGGAATGACCACTTTGTATGAGGCTGTCGGGCATGGAAAATCGTGAAGGGATATACGCATCGTATTGCCCTATACGATGCGCATAGAGCCCTGTCCAAATAGCAATTCTCGTGTGCGATTAGTAGAGCCCATAATTATTCACTGCATTTTGTGTTGATAAAAATATTGGTTTTACTTTTACAAATATTTTTCTTAAACCATTCGTAACAAAATCCTTAAACCATAGTATATATATTATATTCTTAAATTTTAAAGGAAAAAAAATAATATTTAAGTTAAAAGAATCTTATATCACGTTATTTAAACCTTATCTTTATCTTTAAAATTATATGAAAATGAACACTGGAATCTTAAATATATCAATTTCTTAACCATTTATTTAAAATTATAAAGATAAAGAATGAGATGTGAGAGGTTTTTTTTAAAATGAACAATTTTTTTATGAAATGATGATTTTAGTTAAATTATAAAAATAAGGATAGAGAACCTGATGTGAAAACTCTTATATAGTTATATCCATCTCAATCTTTATTAATTAAAAGATATTTCTATCTCATCTCCATCTTCATATTCTTCTTTAAATTTTAAAGTTTTATAAATAAAGATTCTCTAAAAATAAATATCCACTATTATAAATCTTTATATTTTTATAAGTGTCTAAGAAAAAAAAAATAATAAAATAAATGTTTATGGGAGAAACAGATATAAAGATGTAGGAGATTAAACCTAATTTAAAGATAAATTTAGAGAAAATTTGATATTTAGTTAAATTATAGAAATAGAGATAGAAATCTAATGTGAATGTTTTAAAGCTAACAAAATTATTGAATTTATTACATTTTTAATCCTAGAATAAAATTATGTGAAATTACATACACCCCACCCCGGTAGTTCGATTCAATTTTCAAATACTTGTTCTGTATTCACTCATTTCAAAAAATTTCTGTGTCCCTTTTTGATAGATAAGAAAATAATAAAAGAAAGTTATATCTGATAATAGATAAAATATATGAGTCATCAAACACACTGATTTTTTTATCTGAATTTGTCTTTGTATCATTTGATTGTTTAGAAGTAGACATAAACTGGTTTTGTCACTCAGTATTGAAAATACATTTCCTATCACATATATACAACTTGATATAAATATTTAATTTTTAATCATTATTACTTTATTAGAGTAATGATAAAAATGATAACTATAAATTTAAAGAAACTTAAAAAGATTTTATTTATTTTTCATTGGTTATAAACTTATAATTATAATATAAAAATAATTATGAGCTGGATTTCTAGTGAAAATCGCTTGAGTCAGCACCAAACATAAAAGAGCACGTGTTGCTTGCTTGGGAAAAAAACTTGATTACGGTTATTACTTGTTAGGTAACCAACATTGAAAGCCCTGCATGGTTCACGTCAAGTAAGCTGAATACAAACGAAGATATCGCAACAACTATTACTCAAACGTAAAATTCTAAAGCGTAACTCGTCGTAAAAGTGAACGTCACTCCGTCGTAAAACCAAAACATTAAAAAAACCGGAAAAGAAGAAAAACACACAAAAGAAGAAAAAAAACATACAAAACACTAATCCCCTCAATACTCTTTAAATATATATATAATGACATAGATGGTTTCATTGTATATTATCTGTTTTGCAACTCAATATGCCCTATTCATTAGCCTTTAGTCATGTCAAAAACCATATTATATGAGGAATACAAGATGCGTATGTGGACATGTAATTGTATGTGATGTTCATTGAAGGTGAATCCCAAATTGTGTAAGTTCTAGCTTTTCTTATGGATTCACTTTCCAATAATAGATTTATTTTATTACCATTGGTATATGCAAAGCCAATGGTGTAATCTGAATGTAAATGGTAATAGGTCAATCAGCATAGTAAGAGAGAGCCTAAACTTATATGTTAAGATCGGCAGATTTAGAGGGGGGGGGGGTTCCAAAGGGTCCCTTGACCCTCTGGCCGACTACATTTTTGCTAATCGGGGTATATGACCGGGAATCTATATTGTAGTTTTGACCCTCTAAATTGACACCCGTAGGTTAGTTAAAATAAGAAGAAGAGTGAATTTTAGCATCGCCGGACCTTTTTCACAGCCGACGATGAAGACTCTGGTAGCTCTGCTATAAAAGGAGAAGGAAGAAGAAGAAGAACAAGATGAAAACTGAAATGTTTGACATTTTGGGTTTAAACCCATCGGCTGGTAAGACTAACAAGTAAAAGTTTTAAAACCTAATATTCTATTGTATTAATATATTATTATAATTTTATTTATGGATTCCCAAGGCTTAAAGCTGAGCTATTCACTGAAATAGTGACAACACTTACTTCATTATCCTATTTAGTAATCAATATTTGAATTAAGCATCACATCATGTAAACATCTAATCAATCATAACGTCAAATCACCCCGGAATCTCTCATGCCAACTGCTACAACATCTAATCATCAAACAATCGAGCATCTTAACAATGCCCCCAAAATCACTACCATACCACATCAAGTGCATCTACTGTGTCCTCCTCTGGTTCCTCCTCGTCACATTCCGGGTCATCCACTGGGTCCTCCGGAAACGAAGTTCTATTAACCGCCGCAAGTGGTCGATCACTCAACCATGCGGGTCCATATCCTGGAGGGAAATCACGTACTGCTGACACCGCCCTCCTTTTCCATCCGGTCTGTCCAATCATAGCACCATGCGGCATGTCACCAACTGAATCTCTAGTCACACTTGGCGCAGGAAGCGCCAACACTACTCCTAACTCACTGTCAGTTCCATCTGCAGCCGCCGTCGGCTTGACTTGTCGTTCTGCATTCCTTCTAGAAAGAGATTCACGTCTGCTCGATCTCGTATGCTTCGTCTTAGCCATCTAATCCTACTCAAGATAGAACATTTATGTGGTTATTACATGTAATAAATTCAAAATATGAGAGTAACCATAGACTGTCGAATCACGGTGATCAAATGTGATTGATGGTCCATGTTACTGCTCGGATTCTAAACGTTCCCTATCATACTCACACTAACTTTCTACCTTCCACACCATGGATGCACATGCATCCCCCACAATCCACATAACACAATGCAATACTACCACTTAGTCACACGTATCACAATATTCACATCACACTCTTTACAAGACATGATTCCACCTAATCATACCACACAACTCCACGTAGTGTTATACTACACAAATGATACTCTAACAATTAATGTTTAACTCGAAAGATGTACCTCTTGGCTCGCGGTTACTCGTGGTGGCATTCGTTTTACCCTCGTCCCTTTATCGTTTAAGTTTAGGTAATTTATGTTTGGAAAACACCTTTTTTCTCTTAAACATCGGCTCTAATACCAACTTGTAAGGCCCCAAATCAGGCACCCTACAATTGGGTCACGTCACTGGGTATTCTCTTTAAAAACACTTAATTATTTTACAAAACAAACAACGAAAGTCTTTCTCTAAATAGTGATTAGTTTTTAAATTCATTAACTTTAGCTTACGAATGCGTACACACCAATCCTAGACTCACCACTCCCAAGCCAAGATACCTCATCATGTAAACCCAGCTGCAAAACAATCTAACATACATACATAGTCAGCTACGCTGAGTGAGTTCTAACAGTTTATTTTAAATAGAAACATCCATGTCACCATTCATATTTATTACCACCCAGGACATCCCGGTCCTTTATAAAACGGTTTGTCATTTTTTAACACGCAGGTAACCCACAATACCAACCGATTCCCATAAAGGTCCACCACCGAAGACTCATTCCATACCCAAAACACAGTAAGTCT
The DNA here is from genome assembly GCA_023525975.1 of Smallanthus sonchifolius. Taxonomy (NCBI): domain Eukaryota; kingdom Viridiplantae; phylum Streptophyta; class Magnoliopsida; order Asterales; family Asteraceae; genus Smallanthus; species Smallanthus sonchifolius. The sequence continues at coordinate 90,305,199 of CM042032.1, read as the reverse complement.
CACCGACATGGTTCGAGCTTACTACATTACTAACTCATAATCTACCACACATATCAACCCGAACTCCGGTTAACACAACCAACCCCTAAACACCGACCTAACATGCCTTAACCAAGACTCTCACAAGGTCAACAGACACAACAGTCGTAAACACGACATCGTCATCCTGACACAGCGGTCAATCTAATGCTCAACACCAAAATAATATCATCTTAACACAATGAATATCAATTAATACTTGCATGCAATTAAAACATAAATAAATGCACACAACAATTACCTCGTCACAACCGCCCTCGTCAGTGTTTTAGCCATACTCCGAGCTCAACACTGTCCCCCTGGACATTGTCACTCCTGGTGACTTCCCGAAGGACCTCGTCCTTCGCATCATTACCCGTCGTGCCACAAGGTGTAACATCCATGATTTTTTCTGTGCTTTGTTTGTGCAATAATAACAATCTTTAATTATTCATTCTAGTACAATGCATTGTAATTCTTTAACCATGATTACAAGTGGTTCAATTTCAGATTTCATTCATGCAATTACATGTTTTAGAGTTACAATAAACACACACATACATATATATATTTTATTAGACCAATAAATTCAAAATGTAACTTATGGACTTAAATTTTGTAACCTCACTTTTATATATATATATATAAATATATAATCATAGATATAAACATATTTATATTATTAATCAAACCTTAGTAACACAATTATTTAATTTTTAAACAAAGATATAAACATTTGACATTATATATTTATGTATTTAGTATTTTATAAACTTTATAAAAATAAGAATTTAGTTTTATCAATTAAAGTGGTTTGAACCCCCCACTTACTACATTGAACCCCCTCAAATCAAGTTTGAACCCCCCCTCCCCCCACATCTCAAACTGAACTTTCTCCATGAAATTTAACCCTCCCCCGTTACTTTGACTTTCGGAAGTCAACAGGAACCAATTTCGGTTTCAAATCGGTCGTTTTCTTGAATGATAATTCTGCTAATCATGCTAGAACGTTACTCGAATGCATTTAAGAAACCAATTTAATAGAAATCAATGGTAGAGTTCAGATTCAAACATTCCCATCAGAGTTGACTTCTGAAATTCAACAAGCACCTAAATCAGTTTCAAAATTCATCGATTTCATGTGCATTTACTCATCCAGATCATGCGTAAACGGTTAGAGGACTGTTTCGAATAGCTATGATTGCGCAATTACACTTTTCAATGATTTGAATCAAAATATGATTCCCATAACCGTCCCTTAATCGGACCAATTCAAACCGAGCGTTTTGATGAAAGTGGGGCTATAAATATGACCCATCGCCTTCGCGACATCCCTTTGACACTTCCTGAGCTCTCAAACACATCCCACATCACCTCAATCGATCGATCAAACTCCGAAGAACACTAGGCTTACGGTTTCAGTCGATCTCACCCATCACTTAACCAAAACAGGTAATTCTCATACTAGTAGGACCGTTTTGATTCCAAGATTGAAAGCCCCATAGTTTGAGCTTCAATCGGTTGCTTGATAGGGGTCAATTGAGAGCTAGGGTTACGGTATTACGGATTGGGGAAGAAGGGTCTTCAGACCCTGTTGCTAAAACCCAAAGAAACTCATCACTGAAAAAGGCATCAAGCCCGGTCCAGTGGTTAGTACGCGTGTGTCTCAAAGGAGACCCGGGTTCGAGTCCAGGTGACCCTTGTTTTCTTTTTAAAACCTTTTTGAGCCTCATCCAACTTATGAAAACTATGTTTATAAATACCATAAAACTCAGAATTATTTTTGTAAATCCCATTTGTTAAATTTTCAATAGAAACCATTTTATTTAATAAGGTTAGAACCTAATAAACTTTAGCTAAATTGATATTCTTACCTTAGACAACTAATTATTTAAAAACCCTAAGCTAATAATATTTTTTTGGCACTCAATTAATTTATAAACCATTACCTTGTAAATAAATTTTACAATTCTTTTATACAATTCTTTTTATAAAGCTTTTAAAAACATATTTCATGCTTTTAATAAATAATTAATTATGATTTAACTATCTATTTAATTAAGAGCATTATACTTCAAAATTTGGCTTAATTACTAAATAAATTAGGCCATTAATTTATTTTGAAACACTTTTTACTCATAATAACTAAATTAAATAAATAAAAGGTATTTATTTATTTATCAATTTATTCAAACTTATTATTTTTCATTTATTCTATTCATTTATTTAATACCAAGAACAAACTAATTATTCATTTATTTACCTATTATAAACAAAAGTAAATAATTTGGTTATTCATATTTACACATACTCGATTGTGTAACATCCCAAAAATAAAACGACGGTTAAAATGACGAAATAAATGAACGAAGCATGTCGGGTCGGGTCAGATGGGCTAGAAGGGGAGCCTCCCCTATAAATAGCCAAGGTCACAACCCATTTCTCTCATTTGCAACTTCTAGAGAGAGAAACCGTAGAGAGAGAAAGTTGTCGGATCGACCCGAGATCTGAGAAGTGTGTTGCTCCATAACTCGTGAGAAGAACCTCCGGATCAGAAGCTCGATTCAGGTAACGATCTGACCTAAATCTGAGTTTTTGTTCGTTTTTGGGTTTTTTCGGGTTTTGGGTAAAAAAAAAGGTTATGTTTGAACGGATGAAACTGGAAGATGAGTATAGATTTAAGTTCCTTAATGGAAAACGAACGTTTTGAATGCAACAGGTTCGGGATCTTGACATGATCAGACCCGAATGCGAAAGTTAGGGTTTTCGCGAAGAACAGGTCGTGCGCACTTGCTAAGTGCGCACGGAGCAGGTCCTGCGCACTTGCTAAGTGCGCAGGAGGAGGGACCTACGCACTTGCTAAGTGCGCAGGAAGAGGAACCTGCGCACTTGCTAAGTGCGCAGGAGGAAGGACCTGCGCACTTGCTAAGTGCGCAGGAAGCATGGTCTGCGCACTTGCTAAGTGCGCAGGCAGCAGGGTCTGCGCACTTGCTAAGTGCGCAGACATCAGAACTGATTAAGTAAAGTCAGTATGTTAGAATGGTTAAACCGTTAGAGTCGGTATTGGTCTGATGTGCATTTAACTAATCAATTCAGATCGGAAGTGAAGTTGTTGGACCTTTGTTAGGACAACCGAGACTAGCTTATAAGGTGAGTTCTAGAAGCCCTCTTTTAAATGTTTTAGGGCTGGTGTGCACACGTGATGATTTTATAAAACGATGTTATGAAACGATGTTTACGAAGGATGTATGTAACGTTTTATAAAATGATGTTTATGAAGGATGTTTTAGAAGGAAGGTTTATGAAGGAAGTGTTTATGAAATATTTTGCCAAAAGAAGTTTACGAAGTGTTTTAACGAATGAGAATGTTTTTAATAAAACGTACGAATGCTTTAACTGAAGTTTTTGAAGTAAAAGAAGCAAAGGTTTACGAAAGTCACAAACGAACGAATCTGCCAATATTCCTTAGGGAATGAAGGTTAAGGGATGGGAAGTATGTTATGGGCCTTTACCTTTTAGGGGCCTCTGTGGCTGGCCAACTGTTGTACAACTGGGGTGATGACGGTCACCAAGGGGATTATCGTGATCCTTGAAGTTTGGTACGATTTACCTTACGGGGTAGTCGTGCTTGAAGTTTGGTACTTGCGCCCGACGGGGCGCAGTGCTTGAAGTTTGGTACGCGCTATCCTTTGGGACGCCGTGCTTGAAGGGTTGGATGACCTAAGTATCGGGCCCTAGGAGTTCCTCACCCGAAAGACAGTACGGTGATGATGGGCCTAGTGGTGGTGATCCTTAAGTTATTCAACCAGTATGTAACGTTTGGATTTGACGGTTACGAGAAGGCGCAGATTCTATATGTTCGTTGACTTATGAAGTGTTATGTTTGTTATTGCATTATTTACGTACGCTTTTTATTAAATGAAGTATGAAGTGATGTTTTTGGCAATTTATTTGAAGTTAAGGTTTTATGTTAAAACTAGAACTCACCAGCGTAGCTGACGTTTTTAAGTGTGCACATTCAGGTTAAGGTAGGTTATGAGGATGGACGGTGATGCTTGGCAAGCGAGAAGAGTTACCCGGCTGATCATGAAGACTGGCATCCCGTTATGTTTAGTTATGATGTAAATATGTTTTAAACTATGTTTACGCTTCCGCATGTATGAACAAGTTTTAATTATGATGAATGAATGAAGTTTTCCGTTGCGTTATTTGATATTCATGTTTAAGAACTGTTTGTGAATGAGTAAATCCAACAAGTGGGGCCTCCCGGGTTTGGGGCCTTACAAGTTGGTATCAGAGCAATAGTTTGAGAGATTCGGACACTCCTAGTGTCTGAACTTAAACTTTGAATGGGACCGAAAGCGGATGCCAGTACGGGTAACTCGAGCCAAAGCATCAGGTATGAAGGTAATATATATATTACGTATATAGTATGCCTTAGAAAGGGTTAAGTAAGGACTTGTGTTCTGATGGAATCACAAAGGTGGTCAAATAGAAATCGAAAGGTAGTGTAATGGTTAATTACAGATGGCCAGTGTATATTAACATCTTACAGTGCTTATTGAATTCTATTTGTTAACTAGCGTGATGACATTGGATTTCTTGTCTTATAGAACGTAATGGTAAGGAGAGGAAACGGAAGGCGTGGTGGCCGTACCGGTGGTCGTACCGGCGGTCGAAATGGTGGGCGTGGCAGGATCCCTGCGCGCCAAGAGTATAGTGAAGAAGGAAGTGTTCACACTGAACCGGCGGTTAGTGTGCATGAAGCTGAGCAGACACAGGTTGAAGAACAACCTTTCACTTTTGAACCAGAAGTGAGGGCAGCCATAGCTCGAGAATTTGCAGAGTTGATGAAGACTTCCCTGCCAGGTCTGTTGGCAGAAGCATTAAAGCAGGTCAATGCGGTGGGTGGGTCTAGCGCGGCAGTTGGTGCTCAGAACAATGAGACCGACAATGCACCGCCTGCTCGCGGATGTGATTATAAGTCCTTTAAGGCATGTGACCCGCCGGTCCTGACTGGGAAGAAGGACGCGGTGGCTACTTTTGATTGGGTAATACGTATGGAAGCCGCCATCCGTCTGAGCGAGTGTCGAGCTAATCAAGTAGTGAAGTTTGCTGCTAACTCCTTGAGGGAGGAAGCATCTCATTGGTGGGAAGGTATACGTCAGGCAAAGGGGAGCGAGATTGTGGATGCGATGATGTGGGCTGACTTGAAAACTTTGGTGATCAAGAATTTCTGCCCAAGGAACGAGATTGAGAAGGTAGAGAGGGAATTTCTGGGTTTGAAGGCCGGGAACATGACGCACCGGCAGTACACAACCCGATTTAATGAACTGGCACGTCTGGTGCCACATCTTGTCACGACGAAGGAAAGAAAGATTTCATGTTACATTCAAGGGTTGCCGGACCAGGTCCGCACCTATGTCAAGGCAAACGCCCCTACTACCTATGATTCGGTAGTAGAACTGAGCGGCGTAGTATTTGATGATTTGGCGCTGAATGTTGTTGCCATTGAAGAACCTAAGAAGAAGTTGAGTTTTCCCGCTAAACGATCGGGTGGGAAGTTGTTTGGGTCTCGGGACAAGCAGGCCAGGGTAGGCGAGATGACAGTCTGTGGGAAATGTGGGGTAAGACACGCAGGTGAATGTCGGTTAGGATCGAATCTATGCTTTAAATGCGGCAAGACCGGACATTACTCCCGTGAATGCCCGCAAGGTTACAAATGCTACAATTGTGGGGAGAATGGTCATATGAGTCGGGAATGCACCAAGCCCAGGATGGGGGAAACCGGGAAGGGAAAGGGCCCGGAAAAGAAGGGAGAGGGATCTCGTGCAAAGACTCGTGCGTACGCACTGACGCAGGAACAAGCCAGGGCGGATCCCGATGTGGCGTCAGGTACATTCATCCTTGACAACACTTTGGTTTCTGTGTTATTTGATTCGGGTGCCAGTAAGAGTTTTATATCTGCGAGTTTTTGTAAACGCGTGAAGTACACTGTCAGTAAGTTAGAAAGGGCCTTTAGCGTAGAAACCGCTGAGGGTAGAACTGCAAGAGTAACCGATGTAGTTAACAACTCCACGATAAAGATAGAAGGTCATAGATTTCCTGTCAAATTGTTCGTTATGGTTTTGGGAGGGTTCGATGTTGTGTTGGGTATGGATTGGCTAACTGCCAATGAAGCGCAAATTATTTGTAAACGAAAGATAATCCAACTCAAGGCTCCGGATGGTAGCAAAGTCGAAGTCTTTGGAGATCGTGACGCCCCGATGCCAAATGTCATCTCAATGATTAAGGCAACAAATTATTTGAGGCGCGGATGCGAGGCTTATCTGGTATATGTAATTGATAAGTGTAAGGAAGTGAAGGAACTAGACGATGTACCCGTGGTACGCGAGTACCCGAAGGTGTTTCCAGAGGATTTGCCTGGGATACCACCCGATAGAGAAATTGAGTTCCGAATTGACTTAGTACCAGATGCCCAGCCCGTGGCTAAGGCTCCATATTGACTAGCACCAGTGGAGATGAAGGAACTTATGGTTCAACTAGACGAGTTACTTGAGAAAGGATTTATTCAACCGAGCATCTCACCGTGGGGTGCTCCGGTGTTGTTTGTAAAGAAGAAAGATGGTTCGATGAGAATGTGTATCGATTATCGCGAGTTGAATAAACGAACGGTGAAGAACAAGTACCCTTTACCAAGGATCGATGACCTGTTTGACCAATTACAAGGCGCAAGTTGGTTCTCGAAAATCGACCTTCGGTCCGGGTACCATCAGTTGAAGGTGAGGGATGAAGACATACCGAAAACTGCATTTCGCACGCGTTATGGACATTTCGAGTTCCGCGTAATGTCTTTCGGATTGACGAACGCCCCCGCAGCATTCATGGATTTAATGAATAGGGTGTGTCGACCGATGCTGGATCGATCGGTAATCGTGTTCATCGATGATATCCTTATCTACTCCAAGAATGAGGGTGATCACGCGTGTCACTTGAAAGAAGTATTGGAAGCTCTGAAAAAGGAGAAGTTGTATGCTAAGTTCTCTAAATGCGCGTTCTGGCTTAGGGAAGTCCAATTCCTAGTTCACGTCATTGGCCCGAACGACATTATGGTTGACCCAGCAAAAATAGTAACGGTAAGTGAATGGGACATTCCTAAGACGCCAACTGAAATCCGCAGTTTCTTGGGATTGGCGGGCTACTATCGGAGATTTATCCAGGATTTCTCGAAAATAGCTTCGCCATTGACAAAGTTGACTCGGAAAGAAGTAAAGTACGAATGGGGTTTGTAACATTTCTGATTTTCATCATGTAATCGTTTGATTTCAATAAACAAACACATTTCAGTTTCGATTCATGTACAAACAAACTACGATGCAGTTACATATACAAACTATTCTATTACAATAACGACTTAAACAAAACACCATTATCTCACAAACCCCGAGGACCAAAACTGACAAAACTCAAAAACTACAAAACTAGGCAAGCACGGTCGCGCCTAGGAATAGGCACGGTCGCGCCTGCCGACCTAAGCACGGTCGCGCCTAAAGTAGGCACGGTCGCGCTGATGAACCCACTTGACTGCAGAAAGTCAAACCATACCATACCTTCTGAATTCGCGAAAATTAAAATAAAGAAAAGCCGGTCTTCGCGCGTCAGACCATACTCGACTGAAATTCGTCTAAAACACGCATCAATTGTCGTCCAATTTGCACAATTAATTAATCCCATTCACACCACAACCGAGCCTCTCAAATTCGTCGATATAGAGTCAGTTGCACGCTTCCTACACCCTCATATACACCCACTCAATCTCTCAGAACTCTCACTCGACGCTCACAACACCTCTGTCGTCCGATTGATCGCCAAGAAACGAAACCGCTCGACCCGTAGCCGACCGCATTCAATTGCCCACTTTCAGCAAGTAAGTAACACGTCTTCAGCTTTGTATCTACCTCTACTACGAAAGCCCTATGTCAATTCGTTGTAGAAACACTCAAATCGATCCGATTTTGAACCAAAAAGCCGAAACATAAATTTTACTCGAACTACACTCTAGACATGATATAAATACAATTAAACTATGTAGAAACATTCGTAATCATCCACTAAGTGAAAGCCCTAAGAATATAGAAGCTATTAATATAAGAATCGATCGAATTGTGTCTGAAAAAGGCCCGACACGGTCGCGCTCATCCCTGAGCACGGTCGTGCCTGACCAAGCACAGTCGTGCCCCAGGTGTGGCCCGGTCGTGCTTACCGAGCAAACAAGTCTTGACCAAAAACAAACACTAGACGCGGTCGTGCCAGATACGAGCACGGTCGTGCTCTATGTCCAGACCCTCTGTAGTGACTTCTGACTCGACCACGGGCGCGCTCAGAACACCACGGTCACGCCCGGCAACGAGCGCGGTCGTGCCCTACTTGAGCACGGTCGTGCTCCTTGACCAGAAACTTTAATTTTATTATTTTCAAACTTAATTTAATATGTTTTTATTTAAACATTTCAAAACTTGTTTATAAAAATTTAAGTTATAAAATTCCAAGACCCGGGAATCATTTATAAACCAAATCTTTGATTTAGAAATTTAAAACGATTAATTCCCGATAGTTTCAAAACCGATGGAATCATGAGTTTATATAATCATTTTTATAAAACTATTTATACAAATATATATTTTGATTTAAACAAATATCGTTTATTTAAATAAATATATATCGCTACTAATTTATTATTCCAAAACCAACCCTAAACACACAAACCACCAACGAACCCACTTTGGACACAAAATAACACAAACAGTGACACGTGTTATACCCTCATTCGATAGGTCAAACGTAGCGACCTACAACACGCTTGGTATTTTTGTTGATCTGTGCAAACTACACGCTCCAACACAAGTGAGTTACATAGCCCCTCTTTTACTCTATTTACAAACTTTTGGGGTGGAACATGCGTTCTATTTACTATGTTTACAAACTACACAATATACAATTCCACCCTACAATCATGTGTTACAATTTTGAGCTTTGTGCTTGAGTACTAGGTGTGTAGACCAACGCGCAGTTAGCCATTCACGTGCAATCATTAACTATTTTATAGCCTACAGTAAACAGTGATAGATCTATTGAGTCTGACAAACCCACCCAGGTAGGGTGACTGTTACTGCCAACACGCGTTTTTTTTTTGATACTAGTTACAAAGGTTTGATTGTACTACCAGGTCACACGATGGTATCTCTCCATAAATGCCTTAATTGTCATGTTTGTATGAATTGTATACACACAACACTATATTCTATTACATGACACGAAAACCTATGTATTCTCACCAACTTTTTAGTTGACTTTGTTTTCAACCATGTTTCAGGTGACAATGTTTGAAGTATTACAAGCAGCTACATATAGGATTTGGACCTAGCAATTAATCTAAACTATTTATATTTTGTAATTGCTACATTTGGTTCTTGTATGGCATGAACTTGCTACGTGTAATGAAAATGAATGTTTAAATTATTCAAACTTTAGCAACCATGAGCTATGAACAGTCTGCACAGCTTCACGCCCCGACGTTTTCCGCCCGTCGGTTGGGGTGTGACAGATTGGTATCAGAGCCTTGGTTATAGGGAATTAGGTTATTAGACACCATTGACCTAGACTATAACTTTAGGATACCCAACAATGCCATGGTATGTGAATTATGTGCTATGTGTTAACATGCTATGTGGTACATGCTTATTAAACTATGTGTTAGTTATTTGATACTGAAATTATTAAAATGCATGACGTACCAAGCATACTTAAATAAAAAGTTAAATAAACCGTATCCATACCCACATCCTAAGCCACATATCCTCCTTGCCTGCTTCTATGTCATCCTCATCATAATTTGTGGAAAAATCATACTCGTAGACATTAGTCTATCAAAAATATTTTTACATACCCGTTAAGGTTTTAGACTCTGTTAATTATTAAAGGACATGTGCAATCTGGAAGGGTGACACCTGTATTCTGGGTTTTCTGTCTAGGAAAGCATTTCATATAAATCCCAATCAACCGAGGGATCCGTATGCTTTCCTGGGAATTCCCGGGATGAGTGTTTACCTACAGGCTAAAGCACGTCTCCTTGAAAATTATATAAGTCTAATTAACCTTAATATGTCACAGTGTTCAAGTAGTAATGTGATTACTTGAATACAATCCGAACTATGAAATAAATGTGTTATTATTACTCCTATCCTAAATTTCAGCAAATTTTTATAAATTCTCACAACTCTTTTATATCATTCTCTTTTGTATAGAATGTCTCCTCGTCGTAACAGCAACCGCAACAACACCAATACTAGCAATGCCAACAACAACAATAATACCAACCTTGCTGCTCTCCTCATTCAGCTAGTAACCCAATTTACCCAAGCTAATAACAACGCCAAAAGTACAATGAAAGCCACTGACCCAGCAGCCTCTTCCGAGCCCTCTAAGGAAAACAAACCCAGACCTCCTCAATACAATAAGAAACGCAACTTTGCTGTCGTTATCGCTGCTATACCGATCAACCAAGTTGCACCACTAGCCCAAGCCCAGAATAAGAGACCATATAGGGGCAACAACCCTTTGTGCAACACATGCAATTATCATCACTTCCTAAAAATGTCATGCCGTCTATGTGCTAACTGTGGGAAATATGGCCATACTGCCAACGATTGCCGATCTGGACCACCCATTACTCGAGCCAACCGGGGGAATAGGACCAAGCAGCAAGTGATAAACCCAGTGGTCCCGGCTATTACCAACGGACGAGCTTGCTTTGAATGTGGCGACCCAAACCATTTCCGTCACCGATGTCCCAGGATTGTCAATGTTGCCCAGGGTGATGCTCGTGGACGCACCCTCAACATAAACACCAACAAAGATCAAGTCAGCACCGAGCCAGTGAATAAGACCAATTGAAGCTAGTGCAAGATGGAGGCAAATGAAGATCTAATTTAGAATAAAAATTTCGCCTTGTAATCATTTATGTCATTTGTCGTTATCCGAACTACTTACGCCTACCACAGTTTGTCACTATTACTAAGACCAAGTTGAACTTACGAGCTAAAGTCCGAGGGAGCTAGAATTGAGACCCGTTTTGCTATCCGAGTGACCGTAACCATGTTCTTTCTAGTACTCATCTGCTTCCTTGTTAAAGCTACCTGAGACGCTAGCTGGGTTGTTTTACTTTGTCTTTAAATTTCTGTTTGAAACTATCATCCTATGTTGGGATGAAGTTTTTGACACTTTATCATTTATGTTAAGTTTTATTTTACAACTTTAATACCATTACTCGTTGACTCAATATTACCACCATATTTTCATCAAGATCACACAAACACCATCTTCTCATTCATTGCGAATTAGTACACGTACCCAAGCCTCCTTTGCAAAACTAATCATTCTATTCATTTAAAACAACATCGTTTTTGTACTCAAGCAAAAGCATCTATCAAACTCTGGATTTATAAATATTACTTAGAATATAGATTTCCAACGAACCTTTTTACCTTGTAAAATATTTTTATATACGACTTGTTTTATAAAACCTTTTCTAAATAAATTATAATTTTGATTTTTAAACCTTTGGCTTAATTAGTCACTATTTTTGTCCTTCTCTGGGACTTTCTCTCATTGATTAAAGTAAAAGATTCTAAATTATTCATTTCGCTCACTTGGTTATTCAAATTACTATTTCTGCTTATTTAATCAAATCACAACCAAGGATAAATTACAATTTCTTACCCACTTACAAACAAGCTCAAATCATTTACTCGCAAACAAATCACCCTAATTACCCACAACACCCTCTCGCTACCTTACTCCTTCAGAAACCTACGAGTATACTTCCCACTTCAACGAGATGAAGCGTTTCGCGTAGACGTTAACCCTTCCTACAAACCACAGCAAGATCTAAAAAGCTAAAACCCAACTACCCGCATTTTACATGAATATCAAACAACACGCTTGTCCTCAACACTCGACCACCTATACAAACGAATTCGTTAATGTACGTCACTCATGAGATTCAATAGCTTACACACAAACATCCACAAAATCAAATGAAACTCAGTTATTCACAAACATACATGCAACGTAGTAGTTTGCCATATACGCGATTGAGTACATGCTACATGAACCTTAAGCTATCTACAACATACACGATACAAGATCAATTACATAATACATAAAGCTTGGTTGCTCACGATACTCAATGTGTTTACATTATACATGAAAAACTATTTGTTTCCATTATACATGAAACTCATTTGTTACTACATACATGGTACTAAACTATTCACACTATACATGCTTACAATGTACATAACACTAGATCATACATGGATGTAGTGAGTGCTTACATATTACACGGAACTAAATTGCTTACAATTGTTGCAATTTACCTTACTATCTAGGTATACAATTATTTGCAACACATACGTGAAAACAGTAGTTACAAATTATGTGAATTTTTGTGTTACCCCCCCCGTCCCACACACATAATGGGATGAACTATACGGACCATACGTCGATTTGGATAATTACGGGTGCACACGAAATTATACAAATCAGCGCATGGAAAGCATAGCAAATTCTATAGTGTGTTATGACGTGAAACCTAGCATGATATACAATAACGAAACTGTTGAAATACGACAAGGGCATGGTGGATACGCCGCTGGTACTTCCTATATATAAGTGTTCCTATCATATTATCAGCAGTAGCGTTATTCGTATCACGTAAAGTTTCATGTTGTTTAACGGGCCAATGTTTGTGAAACCACTTAACCACTGACAATACTTAAGCATAGTAGGTTACTTCTTGAACAAATTATAATCATCAAATTCCCATCAACACTGTTCCCAGTAATGCATCTCACCTTTGGAGCCCAACGTATCCTTCCAACAGATTTTCCTTAATCCTCTTAACCTAACTCATTAATACTACTCATACCTGACCTCGGGTAACAGACCTAAGCTGGTTGTTAATTACTATACCCCCCCAGTCAAATCCCCTACCTTAAATCCATCGGAAATTCCAGACGCGGTCCCGAGTTTACATGGGAACGCGAAGACCAAATGAAACTCAAGTATCCTCACCTATTCACAAATTCTGCAGCCTCAACTAGTTGAATTTCGGGACGAAATCCCCTCAACAAGGGGAGACTGTAACATTTCTGATTTTCATCATGTAATCGTTTGATTTCAATAAACAAACACATTTCAGTTTCGATTCATGTACAAACAAACTACGATGCAGTTACATATACAAACTATTCTATTACAATAACGACTTAAACAAAACACCATTATCTCACAAACCCCGAGGACCAAAACTGACAAAACTCAAAAACTACAAAACTAGGCAAGCACGGTCGCGCCTAGGAATAGGCACGGTCGCGCCTGCCGACCTAAGCACGGTCGCGCTGATGAACCCACTTGACTGCAGAAAGTCAAACCATACCATACCTTCTGAATTCGCGAAAATTAAAATAAAGAAAAGCCGGTCTTCGCGCGTCAGACCATACTCGACTGAAATTCGTCTAAAACACGCATCAATTGTCGTCCAATTTGCACAATTAATTAATCCCATTCACACCACAACCGAGCCTCTCAAATTCGTCGATATAGAGTCAGTTGCACGCTTCCTACACCCTCATATACACCCACTCAATCTCTCAGAACTCTCACTCGACGCTCACAACACCTCTGTCGTCCGATTGATCGCCAAGAAACGAAACCGCTAGACCCGTAGCCGACCGCATTCAATTGCCCACTTTCAGCAAGTAAGTAACACGTCTTCAGCTTTGTATCTACCTCTACTACGAAAGCCCTATGTCAATTCGTTGTAGAAACACTCAAATCGATCCGATTTTGAACCAAAAAGCCGAAACATAAATTTTACTCGAACTACACTCTAGACATGATATAAATACAATTAAACTATGTAGAAACATTCGTAATCATCCACTAAGTGAAAGCCCTAAGAATATAGAAGCTATTAATATAAGAATCGATCGAATTGTGTCTGAAAAAGGCCCGACACGGTCGCGCTCATCCCTGAGCGCGGTCGTGCCTGACCAAGCACAGTCGTGCCCCAGGTGTGGCCCGGTCGTGCTTACCGAGCAAACAAGTCTTGACCAAAAACAAACACTAGACGCGGTCGTGCCAGATACGAGCACGGTCGTGCTCTATGTCCAGACCCTCTGTAGTGACTTCTGACTCGACCACGGGCGCGCTCAGAACACCACGGTCACGCCCGGCAACGAGCGCGGTCGTGCCCTACTTGAGCACGGTCGTGCTCCTTGACCAGAAACTTTAATTTTATTATTTTCAAACTTAATTTAATATGTTTTTATTTAAACATTTCAAAACTTGTTTATAAAAATTTAAGTTATAAAATTCCAAGACCCGGGAATCATTTATAAACCAAATCTTTGATTTAGAAATTTAAAACGATTAATTCCCGATAGTTTCAAAACCGATGGAATCATGAGTTTATATAATCATTTTTATAAAACTATTTATACAAATATATATTTTGATTTAAACAAATATCGTTTATTTAAATAAATATATATCGCTACTAATTTATTATTCCAAAACCAACCCTAAACACACAAACCACCAACGAACCCACTTTGGACACAAAATAACACAAACAGTGACACGTGTTATACCCTCATTCGATAGGTCAAACGTAGCGACCTACAACACGCTTGGTATTTTTGTTGATCTGTGCAAACTACACGCTCCAACACAAGTGAGTTACATAGCCCCTCTTTTACTCTATTTACAAACTTTTGGGGTGGAACATGCGTTCTATTTACTATGTTTACAAACTACACAATATACAATTCAACCCTACAATCATGTGTTACAATTTTGAGCTTTGTGCTTGAGTACTAGGTGTGTAGACCAACGCGCAGTTAGCCATTCACGTGCAATCATTAACTATTTTATAGCCTACAGTAAACAGTGATAGATCTATTGAGTCTGACAAACCCACCCAGGTAGGGTGACTGTTACTGCCAACACGCGTTTTTTTTTTGATACTAGTTACAAAGGTTTGATTGTACTACCAGGTCACACGATGGTATCTCTCCATAAATGCCTTAATTGTCATGTTTGTATGAATTGTATACACACAACACTATATTCTATTACATGACACGAAAACCTATGTATTCTCACCAACTTTTTAGTTGACTTTGTTTTCAACCATGTTTCAGGTGACAATGTTTGAAGTATTACAAGCTGCTACATATAGGATTTGGACCTAGCAATTAATCTAAACTATTTATATTTTGTAATCGCTACATTTGGTTCTTGTATGGCATGAACTTGCTACGTGTAATGAAAATGAATGTTTAAATTATTCAAACTTTAGCAACCATGAGCTATGAACAGTCTGCACAGCTTCACGCCCCGACGTTTTCCGCCGTCGGTTGGGGTGTGACAGGGTTCGACCCAGGATGAGGCGTTTAAGGAATTGAAAGAGAAGCTAACACAAGCTCCAGTCTTGGCCCTTCCCGAGGGCAGTGAAGACCTGGTGGTATACTCTGACGCGTCGGGTCAGGGGTTAGGGTGTGTGTTGATGCAACGCGGTAGAGTGATTGCATATGTGTCGCGGCAGTTGAAAGTTCACGAAGTCAACTATCCGACTCACGATTTGGAACTTGCTGCTGTCGTATTTGCATTGAAAATCTGGAGGCACTACCTGTACGGGGTAAAGTTTACTATTTACTCCGACCACAATAGTTTGAAGTACTTCTTCGAACAAAAGGAGCTTAACATGAGGCAGAGGATGTGGTTGGAACTCCTGAAGGACTATGACTGTGAAATAATGTACCATCCTGGAAAGGCAAACGTGGTGGCTGACGCTCTAAGCCGAAAGGATGTGCCTACTCCTATTAGAGTGAAAGCTTGCTAGTTGGTGGTAACATCAGATGTGATGAGAGAAATCGAAAGAGCTCAAGATGAAGCTTTGAAGGAAGAAAATATAAAGAAAGAAAGGATGGTTGGCCAACAGGACAAGTTGGAATATAACACCCTTGGTGTTAGAACGCGTTATGGACGGGTATGGATACCTATGGGTGGCGAGCTTAGAACTAAAATCTTGGATGAGGCTCATAAGTCTCGTTACTCTATCCATCCTGGTACCAACAAAATGTATCAAGATATGAGGAAGGAATACTGGTGGCCTGGAATGAAATGTGATGTGACGAAGTATGTAAGCAAGTGCTTGACTTGCTCGCAAGTAAAGGCTGAACACCAGAAACCGTATGGAAAGATTCAACCACTTGACATACCAGAATGGAAGTGGGAACACATTACCATGGACTTCATAACCAAGCTACCTCGCACAGCTAAAGGTCATGACACCATTTGGGTAATTGTGGACCGGTTGACGAAGAGTGCTCATTTCCTACCTATTCGCGAGACGTTCTCGTCGGAAAGGTTAGCGGAAGTATTTATTAACGAAGTAGTAGCACGGCATGGGATGCCTTTGACGATTGTATCTGACCGGGACACACGATTCACATCGAGGTTCTGGAAAAGATTTCATGAGGCGATGGGCACGAGGCTTAATATCAGCACAGCATACCACCCGCAAATGGATGGTCAGTCCGAAAGGACTATTCAGACGTTGGAGGATATGCTCCGTGCCTGTATTATCGACTTCGGTGGCAGTTGGGACAGCCATCTGCCGTTAGCTGAATTCTCCTACAACAATAGTCATCACACGACGATAGGCATGCCGCCTTACGAAATGTTGTATGGGAGAAGATGTAGGACCCCGGTTTGTTGGGGTGAGATTGGACAGAAAGAATTAGGAAGTCTCGAAGTCGTAAGAGAGACGTCGGAAAGGTTTGATCAGATCAAAGCGCGAATGAAGGCCGCACAAGATCGTCAGAAGTCCTATGCGGATAGACGACGAAGGCCTATCGAGTTTGATGTTGGGGACAGAGTAATGTTGAAAGTGTCGCCCTGGAAGGGAATCATACGATTCCGGAAGAGAGGAAAGTTAAGTCCGAGGTTTATCGGACCTTTCAGGATAATGGCACGGGTTGGGGAAGTCGCATATAGGTTGGAGTTGCCGGATGAGTTAAGTGGGATTCATCCTACCTTCCATGTATCACACTTGCGAAAGTGTTTGGCGGATGAATCGGCTCACGTACCACTTACCGACATCGAGGTCGACAACAGCCTTAATTACATCGAAGAACCCGTGGCCATCTTAGACAGGAAGGAGAAGCGGTTGCGTAATAAGGTTATCCAATTGGTTAAAGTCCAATGGAAACATCGGAAGGGATCGGAAGCCACTTGGGAAACGGAGAAGGAAATGAGGGAGTCGTACCCTCATCTATTTGACTTATGATAGGTTTCGGGGACGAAACCTATTGTAAGGGGGGTAGACTTGTAACATCCCAAAAATAAAACGACGGTTAAAATGACGAAATAAATGAACGAAGCATGTCGGGTCGGGTCAGATGGGCTAGAAGGGGAGCCTCCCCTATAAATAGCCAAGGTCACAACCCATTTCTCTCATTTGCAACTTCTAGAGAGAGAAACCGTAGAGAGAGAAAGTTGTCGGATCGACCCGAGATCTGAGAAGTGTGTTGCTCCATAACTCGTGAGAAGAACCTCTGGATCAGAAGCTCGATTCAGGTAACGATCTGACCTAAATCTGAGTTTTTGTTCGATTTTGGGTTTTTTCGGGTTTTGGGTAAAAAAAAAGGTTATGTTTGAACGGATGAAACTGGAAGATGAGTATAGATTTAAGTTCCTTAATAGAAAACGAACGTTTTGAATGCAACAGGTTCGGGATCTTGACATGATCAGACCCGAATGCGAAAGTTAGGGTTTTCGCGAAGAACAGGTCGTGCGCACTTGCTAAGTGCGCACGGAGCAGGTCCTGCGCACTTGCTAAGTGCGCAGGAGGAGGGACCTACGCACTTGCTAAGTGCGCAGGAAGAGGAACCTGCGCACTTGCTAAGTGCGCAGGAGGAAGGACCTGCGCACTTGCTAAGTGCGCAGGAAGCATGGTCTGCGCACTTGCTAAGTGCGCAGGCAGCAGGGTCTGCGCACTTGCTAAGTGCGCAGACATCAGAACTGATTAAGTAAAGTCAGTATGTTAGAATGGTTAAACCGTTAGAGTCGGTATTGGTCTAATGTGCATTTAACTAATCAATTCAGATCGGAAGTGAAGTTGTTGGACCTTTGTTAGGACAACCGAGACTAGCTTATAAGGTGAGTTCTAGAAGCCCTCTTTTAAATGTTTTAGGGCTGGTGTGCACACGTGATGATTTTATAAAACGATGTTATGAAACGATGTTTACGAAGGATGTATGTAACGTTTTATAAAATGATGTTTATGAAGGATGTTTTAGAAGGAAGGTTTATGAAGGAAGTGTTTATGAAATATTTTGCCAAAAGAAGTTTACGAAGTGTTTTAACGAATGAGAATGTTTTTAATAAAACGTACGAATGCTTTAACTGAAGTTTTTGAAGTAAAAGAAGCAAAGGTTTACGAAAGTCACAAACGAACGAATCTGCCAATATTCCTTAGGGAATGAAGGTTAAGGGATGGGAAGTATGTTATGGGCCTTTACCTTTTAGGGGCCTCTGTGGCTGGCCAACTGTTGTACAACTGGGGTGATGACGGTCACCAAGGGGATTATCGTGATCCTTGAAGTTTGGTACGATTTACCTTACGGGGTAGTCGTGCTTGAAGTTTGGTACTTGCGCCCGACGGGGCGCAGTGCTTGAAGTTTGGTACGCGCTATCCTTTGGGACGCCGTGCTTGAAGGGTTGGATGACCTAAGTATCGGGCCCTAGGAGTTCCTCACCCGAAAGACAGTACGGTGATGATGGGCCTAGTGGTGGTGATCCTTAAGTTATTCAACCAGTATGTAACGTTTGGATTTGACGGTTACGAGAAGGCGCAGATTCTATATGTTCGTTGACTTATGAAGTGTTATGTTTGTTATTGCATTATTTACGTACGCTTTTTTATTAAATGAAGTATGAAGTGATGTTTTTGGCAATTTATTTGAAGTTAAGGTTTTATGTTAAAACTAGAACTCACCAGCGTAGCTGACGTTTTTAAGTGTGCACATTCACGTTAAGGTAGGTTATGAGGATGGACGGTGATGCTTGGCAAGCGAGAAGAGTTACCCGGCTGATCATGAAGAATGGCATCCCGTTATGTTTAGTTATGATGTAAATATGTTTTAAACTATGTTTACGCTTCCGCATGTATGAACAAGTTTTAATTATGATGAATGAATGAAGTTTTCCGCTGCGTTATTTGATATTCATGTTTAAGAACTGTTTGTGAATGAGTAAATCCAACAAGTGGGGCCTCCCGGGTTTGGGGCCTTACAGATTGTTTACAAACAAATGAAAACATGTGTTAATGCACACATACTTTTTACAAGAAATTTCATAAACAACATTAGAAACTCAAATAAGCACACTCTTACTTAACCAAGTACACACTCAATTCCTTTGTGCATTAGGACTCCCCTTTTAGGCATTTGAACATCCCATTGATAGATTTATACTATTCAATCTTAGGTTAACCTTGTGGTTAGCTAAACACTTGTGCAACATCTTGTTCGTGTGATCTCTAAACTACTTATTATATGTGAGTTTACATAGCCCCTTTTACATTTTTACATTTTTGGGGTGGAACATGATTTCATTGAAAACTATTTGCAATTCATTATACAATTCTACATTATGGACATGTGTGCAATTTGTGCCTTATGCTTGAACACTATGAGTTTAAACCTACATTTACACTACATACATACAAGTGCAATCATTAACTCTGTACAAGCCGACGATAACAATGATAGATCTATTGCATCTGACAAATCCACCCATGTAGGGTAATTGTTGTCGACATTACATTAGGATAACATTGAGTGTTATGCCCTTCAGTCACAAGGTTTGATTGTACACCCAGTTTGACTATAGTGGTTCTCCATAATTGCCTTATTTTGCCATGTTTCACATGAATTGTATACAACCTTGTAATTTACTTGTGGTGTCAAAACCTATGTATGCTCACCAACTATTTTTAGTTGACCTTGTTTTCATCATTTTTCAGGTGCTAACATTTGAGAATCATATTCAAGATGCTACATATAGAAACTGAGGACTTAGTTAAATAAACAACTGAACTTTGTTGGTGTATTTTCTTTCTTTGTTTGATTACGCCTTGTTTGAACAAATGTTATGGAATTTGGATTAATTGATGTATGGAACTTTAGTTCGATCATGTGCTTATGAACAGTCTCCATGTCCCGCTCCGACGTTTCCGTCGTTGGTTGGGGTGTGGCACAAGGACAACGACACAATCACACACAACACCAAGCATATAACGCATAACAACATACTAACATTTACACGACTCGTTAACTAAGCATGCACCCCACTCATGTTCTCATGATAACACATCCTACATATACTCGTAAACGTCTAACTCATTTCCCGACTCATCCCGAATAACTCATAGTATGACACAAACACATAACATGCCAACCCATAGTCCATACAACCTAAGGATACCACATAGACCCTTAGTTTCCTTGATACATAATTATCTCATTCAACTCTTCAAGTTTAATCATAACTCGTATTACGTTCGTTTAATAGAATAAACACGCGAGTATGTACGATAGCCCCAAAACAGTAAAATGTTTAAAAAGAGGGGATTAGAAACTCACTGGTTATGCTGAGCCTCAGTCCTTGCTCTGCAACACGTCCGTTCACGCTCGAAAGCCGAACCTGCCAAACGTATGATCCAAGATCAGAATGCGTTCTAACCGTACATCGAATAACATATAACAATATAATTAAACCCCCGATGCTCGTCTCCACAGTTCGTCATTCCGTTCACATGATCTGGATCGTCCATGACCCGTTTAGAATCCAAATATCCAAACTGGGTCCACATGCATGCACGTACGTGTGCCATGCAAAACCCTAATCCCACGAGCATACGTGTATTCGAACCGGTTCCCTTTCATGCATGTATGCCATGCAAAAGTATAACACCCTAACCAGCTTTACTCCAGTTTCCCATCTTGCCTCACCACGCCACTCGTCCCCACCGTCGTCCTCGTCTTCCTCCTCGTATCCTACTATCCTGATCACCATCATGCACCACCATCATGTGCCTTGTCTTCCTTGTTGGGCAAACTCTAGCCGACTAGCACCCCGCTACCATCCCCGATGGGCTCCACCCACCATCTCATACACCACTTTCGTATTCCTTCTTTCGCCACCGCAATGTACAACCACCATCACCGGCCCCGACGTCGAGGCAGCCACAACCAACGCCACCGCGCGCCAGCCTTTCTCCCTAAGCCGTTCACACCACCACCGAGTCAAACCAACCGCCGGGTCAGCCACCCCCACGGCTGTCGTCACCTGCCGTCCCAGCCACCTTCACTCTCTTTGTCATCCGTCGCCTTCAACCACCTTCCCCCTCATCCTTCCGGTTCTCGACTGCCAACCCCGCACCACCGTCACTGTCGGCCACCAACGCCCCCACTATCTGAAGCCCTAACCAAGATCTATGCAAAAGAACCTAAAAAGGTAAACGAATCATAAAATAAGATTACCTTTGCGTGCCGGGCACCACCAAGGACCACCGCCTATCGCCCTCTCCCCCTCTCTCTTTTTCGTCGGAAGTTTCTCTCTCTCTCCACTCGTCTCTTTCCAGCCGCATGCACACCCTAGGTCACGATGACCTAGGGTTTTCCTCATAGTGAGGTATATAAACCCTTCATATTTCACTTCGGGTCCCCGCGTTTCCTTGATCGTGCGTTTGGCCCTCGATATTATAACTTAAACGGTTAACCGGGTCTTCTAATTTCGTTAAACCAAGCTTTACGTGAGAATCCTTATCAACTGCGTCCTTTAAAAGAGACCCGGGTCACTCGTTAGCCCGCACCGTTAGTTTAAGAATTTTCGGGATGTTACACTTAGGGATCTAGTAATCGTTCGCACCTCTCATGGGTTGTTTTGCTTATTAGGTTATATTCGAAAATCCATGTGATTTTGACCTTGAATCTCGATATGGGTGGGTTGTTCTTTGGAATATGTTGCTCCATTAACGAACAATCCCCTCATAATTGGTTGCTCAGATCTGAAAAGCTATCGCCATCACCTCGTTTTAGGTGTTTTTGCTGCCTCTGATTATGTTTTTAATCACATATATTGTTATATATAATTTCTTCTGGTTTTCATAACCTTAATCTTACGAATTTGTTGGATTGGGAACAATTCAAGGCATTGGGTGTTGAACAAAGTGATTGAATTATTCGCAAGTTTATCAAGTGTGAATCTTGCAACTGTAATCTTGGTGGATCTGGTTACGACGAGAACATGACCGAGGAGGTTTTTGTATACGTCACATAGGTTTTTGCCGGAGAAGACCGGGGGGGGGGTGTGAACGTTAGGGTTGGGTTTAAATGGTTTTAACTAAAAAAAGGGGCCCACAACTATTGATTAAATATCTTTTTAATATTTAATTTGTATTTATTTTTAAATAGAGGGGTATTTTAATCTTTTCACATCTCTTAACAGTCAAAGTTAACATCCATCCACCCATTCCAGAGACAATCAGTGCAACAATTTGAAAGTTTCTTAAGATCAAGTCCGTAATTTCTCAAAGTTAGAACCAAATCCGTAATTTAACCAAAATACAAGGACAATCCGTGTTATTAACTCAAATTATATAATATACATTTTAGGAAGACATGCACGTGCTGACTGAATATTGCCTACTCCTCTATTCACGTGCTAATATTATAACTAGGTGTTGTTGCATTGTTCTCAAGCGACATGAGAGGTTTAGTTATATTTAAATCATAAATTGACGTGGTTCTCAATTAGCAGGGGTGTTCAAAATGTCGGATTTCGGATATCCGAAAATTTCGGATAGTGGATTTCACTATTTGTATCCGAATCAGAAATTTCAGATTCGGATTCGGATAGTGAAACGGATATTCGTTTTTTTTAACTTAAATATATATTTTAAATTAAAAACTAAATATATAAAATATACTAAATAAGCATCATCTTTATGAAATAATTAAAAAACCAAATTTTGAGTAATTTACGAAATTACGATGCGAATACGTTTTAGTTTAAAAAAAATAAGAACGTTAAACACATAACATAAAAAGCCATATACTTCATATATATTGTATTTATAACACTTTCTAGGAAAAAATATATAACTTTGGGAAAAAAAAATATAATTTTTGAAATTACAACGCGAATACGTTTTATTTAAAAAAAATAAGAGAATTAAACACATAACATAAAAACCATATACTTTATATATATATATATATATATATATATATATATTGTATTTATAACACTTTCTAAGAAAGATATCTTAAAAAAAATTTGTTTCGGATATTTGGATATCCGAATATCCGAAATCTTTGAAAAATGTTATCCGAATCCGAATAAAAAAATTCGGATATCCGAATTTTCGGATAATTCGGATTCGGATATTTCGGGTTCAGTTTTAGATACGAATACTTTTGAGCACCACTATCAATTAGCCCTCTCTAGACTTCAAATTGACGTGGCTTATAGTTAGGCCTAGCCTCTAAATATCATTTTCTAACTTTTTCATGATATTAAAAAAAACCACATAGTATCAACAATTTAATTACTTTGATATCATTTTAATTATCATTAGAGTTGGTGGACCAGTGTTACAGAAAAATCCTTTAAAAACACCAAGGTTTGATGAGGTCATAAGTTTAACTCCAACTCCCATAAAAATAAAGAAATTTACCTTTCAAAAAAATCAACAATTTAATAATAAATTTTTACTTTTAATCATATTATAACCCTTATACATCATTGGTTCACTTTTTTTTTAATTTTCGTTTTCACCCCTTCTACTATATATAATATAAGCTTTTAACCCATTTAATTTTTAATAATTTCTTTTTTCTATGATAGATTTAGTTCGTTAACTTTTTAAAAAATGGAATGCGCGACTGATTTTAGTTTTTTTTGTGAATGTTCCGGTATTTTTTTTTAAACGGAGTTGTATTCAAAATCGAGTATGTTTTTTTTGTATCGTAAACTATAACAAATGACGTTAACATTGCGTTGTCGGTGTTTCGGTATTATCGTAACTGGTATCGGTGTTCGATTTTATGGTTTTTGATGAGTCGAACCAATAACAACCATACTCTTGCCGCGTAATACGAGGAAAAAACGACC
Organism: Smallanthus sonchifolius; assembly: GCA_023525975.1. Lineage (NCBI taxonomy): Eukaryota > Viridiplantae > Streptophyta > Magnoliopsida > Asterales > Asteraceae > Smallanthus > Smallanthus sonchifolius. The sequence continues at coordinate 90,280,872 of CM042032.1, read as the reverse complement.
ATGCTCTCGCCGTGAAGCACGGGTACAATTCCTAGTTTAAGAAGGTGTTTGGATGTGCTTTTGGAAATGACTTATTGGCTTTTTGAAAAACTAATAAGTCAAAAAGTCATTTCCAAAAGCCAGAATTTCTTGGCTTTTGAGTCTTGACTTTTAAGTATGACTTATTGGTTTAAAAAAAAAGTGCTAATTTTTTGATTTATCAACTTTTTAAAAAAGTCAATAAATTAATAAGGAATTTCCCAACACATTCCTAAACATCATGAATCAAAAGTTGAAAACTATAATTTACATTACTTCACCTCTTTTAATACGAAAAAGAAAAAGGCAGTCTTCCACTCTTTCTATACGAAGCAGCCGTGTATTCCGATGCTTATTATATCTTTCTAGATCTTCCTTGCTCTCTACACCGTCGCCCTCATTCAGATCGCAGGTAAACCTTCGCCTCATATCCATCTATCAATTGCCGATCTTCTGTTACTAGTTTCGATTTATAGATCTTCATTACTCAATTACTGCTGTTGATTTGCGTGATAATGTTTATATGTGGTATTTTATGTGTTTTTAGTCCTATTGGAGAATTATCTATGAATTTGTTAACATATTTTGTAAGATATCTACTAATTTAGGTTAACTATTAGGTGGTTTATTTCAGAATTGAGATGGCCGATAAAAATCTAAACCCTAGCTCTGATGAGACTATAGATCCTAACACCAACGAGAGTGAAACATCCATTGATGCAATAGCACAAAAGGTTCAGGATGCAATGACTCTTTCCAAGAGGCATAAGTTTTGGGAAACCCAACCTGTTGGGCAGTTTAAGGATCTTGGTAACCCTAGCTTACCTGAAGGCCCAATTGAGCCACCGACACCGTTATCAGAAGTTAAGCAAGAACCCTATAATCTTCCTGGCCCGTACGAATGGATTACTTGCGATATGGATACGGAAGAGATGTGCTCAGAGGTTTACAGTCTCCTTGCCAACAATTACGTTGAAGATGATGAAAATATGTTCAGGTTTAACTATTCAAAAGGTTTCCTTCAATGGGCACTTCGTCCTCCAGGTTATTACAGAAGCTGGCATATCGGGGTTCGAGTCAAAACTTCAAAAAAGCTTGTGGCTTTTATAACCGGGGTGCCTGCAAGAATCAGGGCTAAAGATACTGTTGTTAACATGGCAGAGATTAATTTCCTTTGTGTTCATAAGAAATTAAGATCAAAAAGGCTTGCTCCAGTCATGATTAAAGAAGTTACTAGAAGAGTTCATCTGGAAAATATCTGGCAGGCAGCGTATACTGCTGGGGTGGTGTTACCTACACCTATTTCAACTTGTCAATACTGGCACAGATCTTTGAACCCGAAGAAGCTCATAGATGTAGGGTTTTCTAGGCTTGGTGCAAGAATGACTATGAGCCGAACCATTAAGCTCTACAAATTACCAGATTCACCAATCACACCTGGGTTTAGAAAAATGGAGCTCCATGATGTTCCTGCAGTTACCCGTTTACTTAGAGGTTACTTGAAGCAATTCATAGTAGCACCTGATTTTGATGAAAATGATGTAGAACATTGGTTGCTACCTAAAGAAGATGTAGTTGACAGTTTTTTAGTTGAAAGCTCTGAAACTCATGATGTCACTGATTTCTGCAGTTTTTACACACTTCCATCAACAGTTATTGGTAATCAAAATTACTCAACTTTGAAAGCTGCGTATTCTTACTACAATGTGTCTACAAAAACTCCACTGCTTCAGTTGATGAATGATGCTCTTATTGTGGCCAAGAAAAAGGGTTATGATGTTTTTAATGCTTTAGATGTTATGGAAAATGAAGTTTTCTTGAAGGAGCTGAAATTTGGACCAGGTGATGGACAGCTTCAGTACTATTTGTACAATTACCGGTTAAATCAAGCATTGGGGCCATCAGAACTTGGGCTTGTTCTCTTGTAGTATGTGCTAAGGAAAAGGGTTATGATGTTTTTACGGCTTTAGATGTTATGGAAAATGAATTTTTCTTGAAGGAGCTGAAAGTTGGGCAAGGTGATGGGACAGCTTCACCATTATTTGTATAATTACTGGTTAAATCAAGCATTGTGACCATCAGAACTTGGGCTTGTTCTCTTCTCTCTGCAAAGCAATGTTCAATCTTTGTTGTCCGGTAAACTTCTTTTTCATAAACTTGTAAGGGTCTTAGTTTTCTTAATTTGTCTTCACAGGTTGCAAGGTTGGTATCCTGAAGTCTGGTTTGCATTTTGATACACTTTATGGTCATACCATGTTTTATGGTAATTGGATGTGTGTTAGAACTTGATGTCTTTACAAGATGATAATTAGTTAAGAGGAATTGTTCTTTAATCCGATGTATCTTTCTGTCTGATTGTTGCTTTGGTTGCCCATTTCATTAAATATATTAGCAGAAATAGCTAAATCATTATCTGGATATGATTCTTGGTATAATAGATAAAATATTCTTTCACTTGCATACCTCAATCTTTTCTATGGGTCATATACATGCATTCTCACAACCACATCAATACATCTTTTTCATGCAATTGAAGTTGGTTTTCATCTATGTTTTAAACTCAAGAAACAATGACCTTTTTTCAAGCTAATGAATGACCTTCATTTGTCAATTTGGAAGATGTGGTTCACTGATTGTGAGAATCTAAATATGTTATCGTCTAGGTATGCAAAAGAAAGTGTCATAAATGATGCCCTTGGCCTTGATTCTTTTGGCTACTTGTGAATGGTTGGTATTGAGTTCTTGAACATTCTTGCTGCAAATACACTTGCTCCTTTGAAATGATGTTGATCTTAAGTTTGTGTGGTGTTGCTATTTTTGACAAAGTATGCCTATTTCTTTAAGTTATAGATGGAATTAGTAAGCTGTGAGGATGACTGGTTAGTTTCTTCTCAACTACTGCAAATAATTTCTTTTACAAATAGCTAGAATAGCTTGAGCACAAATATACAACCGCCAGTTACATTCGATACAAGTGATTGTAACATTAAGTTATAACATATATGGTCATTTTGGCTTTGAAAAGAATCACCCTTTTAAAAGAATGTTCATAGATGGCAATATAGATCGTAATTCATTTCGGAACTATGGCAATATAGATAAATTTGTGAGCTTGGCGGGGCAAAATAGACATCATCATAGTTGTGATTATGGATGTCACCATGTGGTATCAGAGCAATTCCTATGTTGTCCGGAAGGTGGGGCAAACCTTATGTAAGGACGTGCTCTATGTTGTCCGGGAGGTGGGGCAAACCTTATGTAAGGACGGTGTTTGTAACACCTTAGACAAGTTCTATACCAGCCGTGAACAACATTTGGTTAAATTAAAGGGAAAAGTTTCACGTAATAGTAAATTAGTAACCAAGTGTTCTACTAAGGATTGAGGAGGTGGCCTAATGGTTGAGGAAAATCCTTTTGGAATACTAAGGATTGAGGAGGTCATGGGTAAGTCCCACTCTCACAGGATTAAAGAAATTTGCCTATAAAAAAAAAGTATTCTACTAAAGTCACTCAAAATTATTTTGTTCCTCTAAAGTCACTTAACTTTCAATAAGTGTTTCAATCTTGTAAATTTTTTTATAATTGTAATTTTTTTAAGTTTAAGTTACCAAAATGAAAAAAATATATGAATTCTAGTTACAATTTGGTCATTAATTTTCTTAAATACGACTTAAATTGAAAACAATGAAACTTGGTTATTATTTAGTAAAATTTTTTCTTCACTATTAGTTCTTACTTCAAGTTAATTTAAAAAAAATCACTAAATAGTAACTAGGATTCATATATGTTCTATTTAGATTACTTAATTTTTTTTAACATTTATAAAAAAATTTCACTAGCATTAGAACATCTAATGAAAGTTGAGTGACTTTAGAGATAAAAAGAACTTTGAGTGACTTTAGTGGAACACTAGACAAATTTGGTTACTCACTTACTCCTAAGTTAAATGCACCGTTACCATGCAGTATACATTTTGGGGACGCAAACATAACATATGTCATCACAACTTTGTAGTTGAATGTGTTGAGATGAATGTAATATCAGGATACACGACCTCCTAGAAAGACCTCACCTGGCTGTCAAAAGCAAAACCGTCAGCCAGTGAGTAGAAAACGAACAATATCATGATTGTGATGAGAAGAGAGGGGGCGTGCCTAGAGGTGCACAAATCGGTTTGTCAAACCGAAACCTTTTTGGTCAACAAAAGTCAAAACCGGTTTGGTATCAAACCGGTTTGAGAGGGGGTTTTTGACTGGTTTTGACCAGTTTCAAACCAGTTTTTGAGGGGGTTTGGATTGGTTTAAACTGGTTCTGTAGGTTTACAAACCGGCGGCCAAACCGGTTTTTTTGTGCACCTCTAGGCGTGCTCATCCAAGTAGATGATATTTTTTCTTAATAGACCATGAATCAAAAGCATTAACCGTTAAATCATGATATTATCTAATAATTTATGGATAATCCTTGAGTGAAATCGATGTTGCAATTTGAAATGTAGTTTTCCATATTTCTTGTACAAGTTAGTATGTTTTACATAATATTGCAAGGAGCAGAAACATGGTCATGCGTATATCAAACTATCTATATCAGCTTTCCAACAGTCAAACAAGCCTTTTTCTACTACTTACAAACAACCTACCATTAACATACTTCCCAAATGTCACTATATCCAATATGGGTTCAATTCAAGACACACCTAACCCAAAAAGAAAAAAAAAAACAAAATAGTAAAGCTATTATACAGTTTAACTAGGGGTGGGTGGGGGTGGTGTCCCGAGGGCTCAACACTGATGATTTCTTTTGCAACTTAAACTTCAAATGTCTAATCTTCGCATCGACCCTTGCTGAAAACCCGATCTTTGTTTCTTGTCTTGCTTTTGATTTTTCTCTCCTCCACATATGTCGATCCTCGACGTCTTTTTTATAATATTTAATTTCTTGAATCACATGATGATCCATTGGATTAAATGATCTTTGGAAGGATATATGAGCCAAATAAGGCAGATTGCAAGCAACCGTCACTAGTAATGTGCTAAGCCAGTAAATTGGTGCAAGGGCTAGAGCTTCTAGAAAGATTTTGTACACGTTTCCTGAGAGATTGGGTGAAAGCATACCATATAATATGAGAAAAATGTACCACATGCCGATGCTGAACCCGATTAGAAAATGTTGGATCCATGTGAAGTGACTCATGGTGAGAGCGATCTGACAGTTGACTGAGTAGATGACGCACGTGAACATGACGGTCCCCACCACAGCCATGTCAGCAGTTTGACCATTTGACCGGAATGCTTGGTCATAAAAGATTATGATGTTGAGGAAGAAGACGATTAGGGAGCAGTAGAGACCATTCCCCATCCACCCAAAGATTCTATACCAGTCAAAAAACAGGTTTCTTGGTCCTTGCTGATATAATGCTGGAAACTGCAGTGGTTTGTTCATAAAATCAATAATAAATTTTCGAGCTGGAGAAAAGAGTGGCAGGTTGTGTAATGGGTCAAAAAGTCAAAGCGGATATTTTTGGAAACGGGTCTGCCGAAAGTTTGAATTTCTTTATAGATAATTAATACGTCAGTATGATTACAAGAATTGTATTGTTTCAATAAAAAACGAAATTTCTGAATAAAACGGACAAGGAGGCTTAATGCTTTAAAAATGTACTTTGACTGGCTTTTCACAAGTTTGACCTTAGGCTAAATTTCTTTTTGTTTTCACCATTTGACCCGTAAGAGATAAAAATCTAACCCGAATTGACTCTTAACCAATGTGACCCGCTTTGTTTTAAGCTACTTTGCTATTTTACCCATTTGACCCATTTTATTTTAAGATAAATTTTTTATTTTAGCCATTTGACCTCTTAGATATAAAATGCAACTGTGACCTGTTTGACCAGTTCAATCCAGTTGACCCATTCTTTTAATCTATTTTATTATTTTACTCGCTTAACCCATTTTCTTTTATGCTAGTATGTTATTTTATCCGTTTAACCCATTTTCTTTTAAGCTAACTTTTTTTTTTATTTTACTCATTTGACATGTTAGAGATAAAAATCTAACCCAATTGACCCATATGTTTGATCGGTCTAAACCCATTTTGCCCCCATTTTCTTTTCAGCTGTTTTTTTTCCTATTCTACCCATTTGACAAGTTAGAGATAAAACATAGCCCGAATTGACTTGTTTGTAAGTAAATAGGAAGAAATTGCCACATCTGGACATGATAATGATATTCAAGATGACTAACCTGTAAGCAGATCTCGGAAGAAACGTCTTGTTCAAAAACTCCAAGTGCAATTACGGGCAACGATGTAAGAACAACATTGAATAATAACATATACCAATCATCATAAACCGATTGTCCAGAAAAGCCCGTAAATGCCTCAAAGTAGAAAAGCGTTAGCCCAAAAGCAATGTTCTTGTAGAAGAAATAACAAATCTGTGATGTGAGAAAATTCAGAGCCAATCAACATGCTAGCAATTTAATAGAGGTGAACGGGTTGAAACTTAGAATTTTGTATCAAATGTCAAAGTGGGAGGGTTATAAATAACTAAACTCTCTGAAGTTTGAATTCGTCAATTGTCAAGAAAAACAACTAAGTAATTTTGCCAAATTTGAACCAAGTCCCTGGATATTTAATTTTGCATGATTAAAACCTAAAACTTTTAAAACTTAACGATAAAGTCCCCGAGCTTTTGTGTTAACAATAAAGTGCATGATTAAATCCATGGACTTTTTGAAATTTAACGAAAAGGTTCTTTCGCATGATTAAGTCTCTATACTTTGACTTTTTAATTTTTCATACATTTTAGACTTAGTACTCCAGCGATTTAATCAAGCAAAAATTAAGTCCATGACTTATGTCTACATTTAACGGATCTATCAAGCTTTTTTTGACAATTACCCTTGAAAAACAGTTAAAGAGACTGTATGGATTAAGTATAAACTTTTGGTATCTTTCAACCTTGGTTTGACACATTTGACCCTTTCCTATTTTAGCTAATTTTTTAGATGGTCCATTTGAGATAAAACACAACCCAAATCAACCCATTTATACTTATTATGCTAAGATAGATTGGTTTGTACCATTTGAGCAATTCTCTTATAGCACCAATGACCATGTACAACAAGAAGTCTTTCAAGAAATCGAAATTGTGCTATAGCAAAATCACTAGCCATCACAGCCTGCAGAAAACCAAAAAGATGTATAAGACTCTAAGCGACAATTAATGCACTAGATTTAGAGGAGGGAACATTGGGTTGGAAAATTGTGTGCGGGATGGACCCTGGCAGGTTGTCCTGAAACACCTTCTTCCCAATTATTTTTTGATTTTATATATAACGTGTGTTAAATATGATTATAAAAGATATATTATTACAATTATAAACTAATCTTTTGAATGAAGTGATTTAGCATAACTCATTTTTGGTAGGCAGGACAAGACCAGGTTGACCCAAAACACTTTTTCTTTTAAAAAAAAATATAAATAATTTGTGTCAAATATGAATATAAAAAATATATTACAATTAAAATTCTTTGAATATATTGTAACAATCATAAATTAATTTTTTATTTTACCCATTTGACCTACTAGAAATAAAATATAACCCAAATCAACCCGTTCAAAAGAGGGTGTCAACATATTTACAAACCTGCATTCCTTCAACACCACTAATACCAACACCAATGTCAGCTTCTTGAATCATTCCAACATCATTTGCACCATCTCCGATCGCTAAAGTAGTTTTCCCAGTGCCTTCTTTCACCAATCTTGTAACCTAATTATAACATTTACAAGTTAAATTCATTTTAATGCAATTATACATGCAATTATCAATAAAAAGTTATTATTACCAATGCTTTTTGCTTAGGAGAAACACGACAGCATATGACAGATGCACAATCAATGGCTAAATCCAAGAAATGATGCTTCAAATCATCCTCCAATGCATAGGTTAGTGTCTTCCCATCAATAATCAATGCAAATGCAGCATGTGGATCTTTTTCAAGATTAACCATTTGAGATGCATTGGTAATTTGCATCAAAATATTCTCCTTTATAACCTGATTAGCAACAAGTAACAACGAAGGCAAGTTTTTCATAAATCTTTATCTACAATATGTATGACTAAGGTGGCAACTTCAACCCATTTACCTAGAAATGGGTTAATTATGCTTATCAAGTGAGTAAAACTTAAAAAACTTGATAAATAAATGGAACAAAGCAAATGGGCAGAAGCAACCCAAAGTGGATTTAAATATGCTTACGACCTCTTAAACCACTTTATTTAAAAAAAAATAGATTAGTAGTTTACTAATATGGTTAATCATATTTAAAACATTAATTATTTATAAAGTTCAAGGAAAAGGGGCAAGAAAACGTTTGCGGATCAACACAAATTGATCCGTTATGACCAGTTCAAAACTACCAATTCTGACCAGAACCCATTTTGACCCGTTTCCAAACTTGCTTGACCAGCCCATTTTCCACCTCTTTGTATGACCCGATAAAAAAAAGTACCTCACTGGAAGCGTGGGTCACCATGTCCACATTTGGTGTTATACATATCTGCTTCATCCCCTGCCGAAGCAAACTGCAAGCAAATCTGCACAACCAAAAAAAGTTCAGATTTTTTTTAAAAATGTCACAAACCCAATTAGGACTTTAGATCATACCCTATGTTGATTGCGGTTTCCATCTTATCGCCAGTAAGAACCCATAATTTTAAACCAGCTTGCGCCAGTTTATCAATACATTGAGGCACCTATAAAAGAAATATTAACTAAAAGGGAAAAAAGTAAGAAAATTAAATATTGATAAGATGCTACTAATCAATAATCAATACCCCTTGCTGAAGTTTATCCTCCACAGCGGTTGCACCAACAAGAATTAGGTCTTTTTCCATAATGTCAGATAAATGTTCAAGCATTGTTTCTCTATCACCACCAATGGAAGTTTTGGCTTTCAAAAATTCATCATTCCAAGAAGAATATTCAGAAGTTTCAAACTTTCTGTAAGCAAATGCTAGTGTACGTAATCCGGCTTCTGCATATTCATTTAAATGCTTTTTGGTGGCTTCCTCAAATAATCTTCCGTTTTTGGATAAACGGTCAAAGATGATGCTGTGTTGTTAACCAACAAGTGGATTAATTTTGTTAGATTTTGGAATGTAACAACAGGGGACGAATTCAACCCACTTACTTACGAATGGGTTGATTCGGGTTATGTTATATACTTCTATTAAACGGGTCAAATGGGTAAAATAAAATAAAAACCAGTGTAAAAGTAAACAGATCAAAAGTCGTCGAAAAACCTTCCAAAGTCACTTTATGCAAATAATGAAGTTAATCTGTTATTATTGAAATAATATGATTTATGTAATCTTGTCTGACTCACAAACCATTTATGAAAATTTCAACTTTTTGGACAAAGAGTGTTTCAGGTCAACCCAACCCAACTGACCCGTTTCAAGAATTACTCGTTTTGACACTTTACCCAATCTCCCGGTTTTCCCACCTCTAGAAACAACCAAATTTAAGGTCTGACCTGTCTGCGCCTTTGCACAGTAACAAGATCTGTCCGGTTTCATCCTGAACAATAACTGACATCCTCTTTCGTTTGCTAGTGAAATCTAAAATGTTTAGAAGTTTGAACTCCCTGTTTAACAATAATATGTAAGAATCTTAACATTACGATGACAAAACAAAAGATTAATGAAAAACAAAATCATATAGATACCTCTCAATGGGCTCGTGAGATGAGATGTGTCTTTCACGAACAAATATACTTGATTGAGTTCTTTTGCAATATTCAAATCCAAATTCTCTTGCTGCAACAAGAAAAGCTCCTTCATCTGGTGACTCGGCTTCATAATTAAACATTCCTGTTTCCTCGTTTAGCTCGGGAATTGCAGTGTGACAAAGAGCAAGAATCCGGAAAAACAACAAGATAACATCTTTATTGGGCTCTCGGACCCAATTTCCATTCATGAGCCGGTTATCTTCAAAACTGAACCCCTTGATTCCGTTTTGAGAACTTACACCTTTAGGAGTAGGGACAACTTCCAATTCGATTTCGGGTCCGCTTCGTGCACCGGTTCTTGAAATTTCATGATCGTGCCCATCAAGGTCCATCGCCATCTGGCTGGCAGCAGCAAGTTCAACTTCACTAGAACGGGTCCCGTATGGGATTCCAGCTATGGAACACTTAAAAAAATCCATTTGGTTACATGTTAATGTCCCGGTTTTATCAGAAAGAATTGTGTCCACCATACCTAACTCCTCGTTTAAATTTGATGTCCGGGCTTGAGCAGGAGTACATGTTTCTTCATCATACATGTGTATATCTTGGTTTATAAACAATGCTTGTAAAACCTTAACAAGCTCAATAGAAACATAAAGTGAAATCGGTATCAAATACCCGTAAAGAATAAGGGCAGTAATCAAATGACTAAAGCCCGACAATAAAGGTCTATTCGGGTCATACAAACCCTGATCATCAGGAGGGATGTACCACCAACTGGGCATTTGATATTTGGTCTTGATAGCAAACCCGATTGAGCTGATTAATGAAATCAACACAAGAAGAGTAAAAAGTATGTAAATAATTTTATCCATTTGTTTCTCAATTGTGCTCCTTTTTGAAGGCGGTTTAGTAGCATTTTGCATAACTTTGCTATCATGACCCGAAAAAATCACCACACCATATACATGACCAGTGTTACGAAGCTTGGAATCTCTAAGAAGAATCTGACTAGGATCAAGGGGATACATCTGGCGATCATATTCAAAATTTCCCACGAATGTGTACAAATTAGGGTTTGGGTCCTCACATTTGATTGTTGCTTTGAAATCTTTAAAAGATGCATCATCATCTAAAGGTAAGGTAACCTCTAGAGATCTTTTAACTTTCAAATTTGTCTCACCGTCTAAATTCATAGTTTCCACATAACAAATTCCATCTTCATAACTAGACGATAAGAACAGTAAATCTGCAGGAAAAAACTGGTCTTTTTCCGCTTTTACCACATCTCCAACCTCGAGTTTCATCCATGGTTTTCTAACAAATACACCATCTCCACTTTGAACTAAAACTTTTCTCATATTCACCTTCATATCCTGCATAAACCGGTGCCAATTTTCCACGCCTTCTTTTGCCATACTAAGCCCCACTACAAAGATTAAAGGTGCAATCATACTGTAAGGCGAGAAAGGTGAAACGGGTGTGAGAGATAAAGCTGCAGCTAGTAGGAAATACAAATTAGCAACACGCCTGAACTGCTCAAATAGGGCTTTCGGTAAGAATGTGATGACATTGTACTTTGTGGTGGATATGTAATTAGTACAATATTTGAGAGGCTTTTTTCTATGGTATCCAGGTTGATTACAACAAACATGTCTCGAAAACCCCGGCCCTTGAAACTGATGAGGCTCGTCTATAGATTCACGAGGAGGGCGTATGCATCCAAATGTATATAAACTGCTTCTTTTCAGCCTAGCTCTTATCCTTCCACCAGCCATATTTTATATTATTTCAGCAAATTTACCATACAAAGCCAACAAAATCCTGCACGTATTGGATTTGGAATTTAATCAAACAGTTGAACTGCATACCAAAATCACTCATCTAATACAACACCACAATATTAATATTAAGGCATTATGATTTCAATTAGTACCTTCACATGAAAAAATACTCCTCCAGTAATCTTAATTCTAACCAATGATAACAAGAATTAGAAAAAGAAAGATCAAATTAAAACCCTTACCCACAACTCAACAGTCAACAGAATAACTGAAAGATCAATTTTACAAAAATTCAAAAATCTTGATGGGGGAAAAGAACAAATCAGCTAAGGTAGTCAGGTAAAGAATATGCCTTGCCCAGACATGAATCAACAAAACAACAAATTTACAGCAACTGAAAGATCAATTTTATTATTATTAATAAATAATAATCATAATAATAATAATAATAATAATAATAATAAGTAAAAGGGTACCTACCTGATAAGCATGAGATTTCATCAAGAATAACGAAAATGCAAAGAGACTCATTTGCCGGCGATAAGATCAAAGAATGCCAGCTTGTTCCGGTTGACCGTCGGCGGGATCGCGAAAACGGAGGTGAGAAAAAGGGTTCAGGCGACGGAACTACTTACAATTACAATTACAAACCCCTCTTTCTCCGTCGACTGTCTCTTTCACTCGATTAATTTCCAGTTTATAAATTTATAATTATAACTAATTCTTGGGAGAATTTAAAACTAGAATTGACTAAACGATCAGTTCACTTATTCATGCAATTTGGTGTATTTTATTTGATATTATAATAAGTTTTTAGAAATTAATTATTGTGCATAAAAAGAAGTTTATTTATTTTCCTTATGGGAGAAGTTTAATTCAATGTTTTCAGAACCGGACCGGACGTCGAACTGGTTTCCTTACCGGTCTTACCGGTCCACTGGTCGGACCGGATTTAAGAACCGGACGACGTCATAAATATTATAAAAATATATCAGTCTAAATAGCTTTTAATCCTTTCAAAAACCACCAACAAGTCAATTCCAATAATTTTAAACTAACAATTACCTACGAAATAAGAAGCCAAGAGACTTAAAAAAGATAAAAAAAAAAAATAGTCAAGCGGTTCAACCGGTCCAATCACCCGGTTTCCGGTCCGACCACCGGTTCGCTGCAGAAACGGGTCAACACATGTAACCGGACCGGTCAGACCACCGGTTCCCGGTCCGGGTTTCAAAACATTGGTTTAATTTGAAGCAGTCTGCATGAGATGGGTCCACTCGGTTCCACGTGGCAGATATATTGATGTGTGTGGGTTCACTTTTTTTTTTAGTGAATTATAAATTATGTCCTTTAATTATACTTAAAATTGTAGCTTATATCATTTGGTTTCAAAAATTACAGTAGATGTCTTTTTTTTAAAACCTTTGCACACGCATTTAGTCATTTCTACTAATTGATGTGAACTTTTTCTGTTAAGTTTAATCATGTGCCTTGTATATGAGGGCAATTTAGTCATTTCAACACTAAAAGATAATAAATGTAATTTTGCTTAAAAGTAAAATAAATATTTTTTATTTTTATATAACCCTCCTGTCGACCTCTTCATCCCCTCCCCCGCTTGTACCACCGGCCACAACCACCATCATCATCCACCATCACAAAACCACCCCTCACCCTAGTTTTCCGGAGACGTTGGATTTCCCTCGTCTCGCTTAGTTGTTGTCGTCGTCATCATCATCTATTGTCGTCACCGATTCCACCATCATCATCATCTATTGCCGTCACCGATTCAACACCAAAAACCAGATCCATGGCAATCGCTGGTTCCTGATTCAATTAAGCCCCAAACTTTGGGGTGTTCAACTGGTTCAATCATCGCAGGTGCTCGTTTTCCCGACGAACAGAAACCCTCTAACCAGGAAAAAAAAACCCGGCCCTTCTGAAACTTAACAGAAAAAGTTAATTCCAGTTAGTGGAAAGGACTAATTGTGTGCAAAGTTTAAAAAAAGGACATTCAGTGTAATTTTTTAAGCCAAAGGACATAACCTGTAATTTTAACTATAGTTAAATGACATAATTTGTAATTTCTATTTTCAATTTCAAAAAGAAATTTAGAATATTTAAATAATTTTATTTGTTAAAAGATAAGCTCTTTTTTTAGAAAATATTTAAATAGTTTATTTATTAGAGACTTACTTTACAAGAAACTTTAAAAAAGTCGGTCAATCAAATAAATCTCTTTTATTAATGAAAGTTGAAGTTTTGAAATGAAAACTAAAATTTGAACTCTCAAAAGTTTTCATAATTCTTTTTTATAAATGAAATCTGAGTTTTATTTTTAATATGTGTGGTTAAAAATTATAGTGAATTTTATTTTTGAAAGGCAGACTAATATAAATTCACTATTTTTTCTAGACCTTTATTAAATGACGTTTTATAAAATCAAGAATTGGTGAATTTATTTTGTTCCTAATTTTGGAGATCTTGCTTTATAACGAGTTGAAAATAGCTAAACCTAAGTAAATGTTGTCATCTAACTGTTTGTATATATTTGATAAGTAATAACATATAAAAATAAAATATATAAACTTATAATTGAAAAATTATCAAAACAGATAGGCCCAATTGTCTAAAGAAAAGCAACAAGCTAGTGGTTTTGAGAAATTATTAACTTGTATTTTTCTCTTTAGTTATACTCGCATGTGGGGGAGAAGATATTCTAGTAGTCCCCGCAATAAGGTCTCCCACTCCATGATCATAATCAACTCCATTAATACTATTATATACTAGGTTAGAACCCCGTATATTACACGAGTTAAATAAATAAAATATTAAATAATTAGTAATAAAGATTTAAAAATTATAATTAGGAAAAAGAATCTTAGGAAAATTAGATAGTTGGTAATGAAGATTTAGAAAATATTAAAGTAATTAAAAATAAGCTGAAAAAATAATCTTGAACTCACCAAATTGTTACATGTAGCGTAACCAATTACTTATTTATTAAGTATAGATGATTGTATAAGAATAAAAGATTGGCATTGTGGTAAGTGTCAAAATATATAAACTTCTAAAACAAAAGAAATGAAATATATATGGTAATAATAAAATAACTATTGTAGGAGATAAAAATTGATGAGAAAAATAATTAATTCATGATAAACAAAATTTTGAATTCAAAAATTCGTATATAAAAATTTAAACGAATTATTAATCTAGTTAAAATAACGGGGTTGATTAAAATGTAAAAACAGTTTTGATGATATAATAATTATACATAATATAAATTTATTTTTTAAAATTGATAAGTAACGTCAGAAATTATTATTATCCATGATTAATTTATATTAAATTCATTTAGTTAAAGATATAATAGCTATCCATAATTACATTTATATTAAATAACGGATGCACCAGATAGTGACACGTGTCTCCTCATTTAATAGGAGAGGGAGGCGGAAAAATAAGGGTGTGAAGACACCAGAGAGTGACACGTGTCCCAGATTATTTTCATTTATTAGAATAGCTATGGTTAGAATCATATTTTTCTTTAGAACTATAAGCACTCATCTGAACCACGGGTTTATGCATATATACATATACTAGGTTAGAGTCTCGTGTATTATACGTACGGATTGAATAAATGTAATGTTATATACTTAGTAATAAAACATTTATGTTTTTAAAAACTCATGTATTACACGGGTTGAATAAAATATAATGTAATTTGTTAACACGTACACTCGTCAAAATATGTTTATAAAAAAATGTATTTTGACGTGACAGTCATAAATTCTATTAAGTTCATTTTTAATACATTTTTTTCAACTACATATTAATTTTTTTTATATAACTGATAAATGTTAATTCATATTAAATTTATTTGGATAATGACATAATAATTACCCATAGTTAAATAATAAGTATCTATAATTAGATTTATATTAAATATTTAAAAATATATTATTTTAATATAATTATTTAATAGGATAGAGAGACGGAAAAAACATGTTAAGGATACACTAGAAAATTACGTGTGCCCCATAGAATTTTTATTTATTAGTATAAAGATGTAAATTGTTTACTTACACGTATGGAGAACGTTTACCTATGTAAATCATTAGCTTACACATATATACAACATTTACATATTTGTAAATAATTAACTTACATATATGTCAAACACGGTTACACATATGCAACTATTTAATTCATTTTTTTAAATGGTAAGTGATAATTTATAATGGTTACACATTATATAAGTGCCCTTAATTTAAATAAATAAAAAAGAAATACAAAAAATATTGGATGATATGGGTTCTTGCAGTTCTGAAGGTTTTTGAAATTCTGTTATGATCCAAATCATATACAACGTAGAAAGCTATTTTTAAAAAAACAAGTGTAGAAAGTCATAAGAAGACAACACATGTATATCCCCTGGTTTATTGTTTATTCATGTACGCGGGTTTCTCACACTCGTAAAAGCACAATGTAAAATACGATAATCACATTGTGTATTGTATAATCAAAACCCATTAAGATCTGACCATACATCCACACTACATAAATTTTTTAAACACATATGTGCATCGTGTAAATAGGATAAACGTATCGTGTATCACATAATGCACTATTACATCTTTATAAAATGACTTTTTAAAATATGTAAATATTATAATCATATTAAAGAAAATAAAAATCTTGATTTTATGATATAAATTTTCTGAATAGTAATGAAATATATAAAAGTTATTTGAGTTTAAAAAACTTGATGAAACCAATATATTTTTTTAACAACACCTAGAATTTGTAGGATAAATACATCATACATCCATCTTACGGGATTTGAACCCCCAATCTTTTAGTTGTGGGGCACACTATTTACCACTAACATGTCACATTAATGGAAAAGGTTAACACATGGGTGAATTCCCTCTTTTACCCTCCTATATCTTAGTAACTTACAATTAATTATGAAATTGTCACTGAATCAATCATAACCGTCAAATTCATTTGATTAAATGCCCAAAATCCTCATACACCTTTTAGTAATTTTGGACTTTCTATTTGATCCGCCTCATATATATATATGTGTATGTATGTATGTATATATGTCTCTGTGTGTGTGCATGTATATATATGTAGTATCAAGGTTCATTATCAAATTAATACATAAATTAAAGGTTCATATGCATAAACATATCATCCACACAGACTCAAGGTTCATAACTTCAGATACATAAATTTAAACACAAATTCAAGGTTCATTATCAAATCAATTGAGTTATCATAACTTCATATACAGTAAACAACTAAACATTAAACAGATAATCGACACAAAATTGGACTCACTTTTTTATGAATCGCCCATTAGAGACAGAGAGTGATTAGGGCCTTTGGTTGCAGCCAAGTTTGAAGTTGGAATGAATCACGAAGATAAGGGCCTTTGGTTGGTATCGTGATAGAAATGTAGGGCATGGAATGAATCTTAGTAAAACAATATCTCACCGATTAGTCGACTGCTCGAATGAAGGATCTGAGACTAGGGGCGATGGTGATTGCTTGGTTAGGGATTTAGGATTGGTGTGGAACTTGAACATGATTAGGATTTAGGGTTTGGAAAGTGCCAAAGTGGGAATGATCGAATGAAGGATTTGAGATTGAAAATCTGAAATATACTTAATATAAATATATTTTATAAATAAATTAATAAAAAAAGATATCCAAAATATCCGTTTTTTTTAAAATTACTATTTGAATCAGAAAATAGGATATCTGAAGTTCGGATATCCGAAATTTCGGATTTTTTATTCGGATATTTCAAATATTTTTGAACACCCCAACTTTGAAGTGGTAAGTGTGAGTTATCAATCAAGCAGTAAAGTGGTAAGTGGGTTGGTGCGGTGTTAGTGAGCTAAGTGTGTTGTGTGGTGTAAGTGTGTTCCTGTGTTGTGTGGTGGTTGTGGTTATCTAAACTCAAACATTTAATAAAGTGTGTTATAAAATATTAAATGTTGTTTTGATAAAGTAAAACGTGTTTGCTAAACTATAGACTCACTAGTGAAAGTTGATTCGTTTCGATACGTGTCTCAGGATTAGTCTAGGTGTGTAGTAACATGACATCTCCGGGCTATCTGAAATCCTAGAATAGTGTGTAATTTTGAAAGTTTAACATGTAATTTAAACTATGTAACGTGGGCTTTGAAAGTCTTTCGTCGTATGTGACGTGTATGTCACACCCTGATTTTCGGGTGTGATAAGTAGATAGGAGAGAGAGTAGGAAATCTTCAAAATATGAGAGAGAGAGAGAGAGTGTGTGTGTGAAATCTTTGGGTGGTTAAAAAAAGGTCTAATTTTACTATTATGCCCCTCGATGACTAAAAATAAACCAGAATATCTTCACTTAGTTACAATAATGTCATTAATTGATTTAGACCATTTATTAATCATGAGCCATTAGGAGTTCTTCAAGTTCTAAAAAAATTGAGTTCTCATTTTATTCTTACCACGTACATGCGTACATGTATGGATGAGTTATTTGGGAAACCCCTAAAAAAACAAGGAACAAAAGAACACTTTTTGATAATAGATTGATTTTAATCTAATGACTCTAATTAAACAAGTTAACTACACTTAAAGTGTTCCGTAACTTTATAAGTTTGTTTAATATTATGTTAGCAACATCCACTTTAGAGACCACCAAAATAGAACTCACACTTACAAACTTAAAATCAAATTTTCAGGGCCGGTCCTGAGGATTTAAGTGTCTCGGCCGAGCCAGGAAAAAAGGCCCCTACGAACAAAATATATAAACTATTTTTTTTAAACGACGATTAACGTTATAGCAATAAACATAGAAAAAATATAGTATGTTAAATGACATCAACGATCACTCGATCAGGGCATCAATTCGTCCTTTTTTTTTAAAAAAAAAGCCGATGGTTTTTAAGTTTAAAAGGGCCCGACCATTATAAAGATTAAAGAGGGCCCAACCATTATAAAAATGGCCCAATATATTTTTAAGTTTTTATAAAAATGACCCAATATATAAAACCGATACATAAAATTTTATAAAAACACACACACACACATATATATATATATTTATATAAAGAGGCCCCCTAAAAGTTTTAGGCCCCTGAAAAAAATGGGCCCTGGCCGGCGGTCCGACTCGCCCTACCCCAGGGCCGGCCCTGCATTTTTTAAACAAAAATATCTTAACCATGTATAATAATTAAATTAAATACATAAAAACGAGCATTTTTTCTCCTTAAGTAGACACCCTACTTGATATACTTTTATTTTTTATTTTCTACGTAACTAAAGTTTTGTTTCATATGTGAAACAATACATTAGAAATTTGCCTAGATCGAAACACGGTCCTATTAATCAAATTGAACGGAACTGTCATAAAAAAAATCAATGATGGTACATTTTTATAATTACATAAAATATAGATATAATTTAGAATTCTCCAAATTCTCAAATATATATATTTGATGAACCATCGAGAACACTCAAATACCCCAAACCTCAGTCACTTCTTTCTTTAACGCCTCGAGTCATCCCTCTTAACTTTTGTTTCAATTGAAACATGTTCTCTTTTATTTGTATCCTCTGCGATTTGACGTTCTAACGCAACCAAACATTTCCTCACTCGCCGTCCAATCCCCACACGTCTCGTGGTTGTTCTAACGCAACCAATCCCCTGAAAACGAAATGTAGCCAGTAGCGTGCCAAATTGTTGGTTTTGGCCATAATAGTTTCACATTTAATGAACTATGGCCATGATTGTGTTCTTATAATAGCTTACTAACTTCTTATTTTTTTTGTGTTCTAAATCAAGTGTGAAATCTGTCATGGGGGTTTTTGAAAATCTTATATATATCAATTTCTTTTGTTTATTGGATCTTAAATCTTCAATTAATGGAGCAATGATGGTTTTGTATCATCCAAGAGGCCAAGGGGGTTGACTAAAGGTGAGTTTTTGGGTTCAGAAATGTTAAATCCATTTGGGTTCTGAAGAGGTTAAAGTTTCTAGCAACGGTGACTGGAGACAGTGACGGGCCGTGCGAGGAGGAGAACTGGGTAACGGTCATTTGGTCTTTTTTCAGTTCTCTAAAACTTCTTAACTACACGAGAAAAATAGTCTTTAAAAAAAAGTAAAATAAAAAAATCATGACAGCTAAGTGAACAGTAAAAATCATAGTCATAAAATGTGGATGTCTATAATAAAACCTGAAATTTCGACAAGCATCGATGTCAATGACATTTAAAAAATGTCTTTTTTTTTCACCCTTTGGTGTTCGTTAGGGAGCACACGATGCAGCATTTGTCGGATTTGTCATCCTTTATCGGGTCAACAAAGGAAGCAACTTGAGAATTAACGGAAAAAAATTGGGAATTAAAAAACAATACACCCATGTTATTTGATTATTAAATTGTACAAAAAGAAATGGTAAATGGTTTCGAATAAATACTTTTAACAGCCACTCAATAAATATGCTTATTAAGAATATACATTTTTTATGTATGTGATCATTTTACAAAAGAAATTAGAGAACTCAAGTTATTTTTTTGGTATAATAATTATCAAATATTTGCTCCATCGTCGAAAAAAAGATTCTTACAAATTTCATTAAAACAGAAACATATCCTGCAATTTTATGCCAAGTTTCCTTAAAATAGAAAAAAAGTTTGTTACATGTTTCCTTGAAATAGAAACGAATATAAATATATGCTATTCATATATTTTTTTTTCTTTTAAAATGCTATAAAACATCTTACTGTTTTCACTTATCAATGTCTTATAATCTTAAAACACTATTTTTAGTACTAATTGCATGTCATTTAATAGTAACTAGTTGGTTAAACCCTCGCATCGCAGCGGGTGTCGGGTCGATCGCTAATAAAATCTAAATAAAAACGTAATAATAGGTTTGGTTCGCCACAGTAACACAACGGTTACGACACTCGCTATAGGCTACGATACCCAAGAAAAAGTCGATTCTAAATATAACTCCGTTTTAAAAAAAATTATATCGGAACGTCGAAAAAAAAAACTAAAAACAGGCGTCCCGCTCCGTTTAAAAAAAGTTAATAAACGAAAGTTGTTGAAGAAAATTAAACGGGTTAAAAGTATATATTATATATAGTCTAAGGGGTGAAAATGAAAATAAAAAACTAAAAGCAATAGGTGTCAAAAAATCAATGGAATTGGAACTGTTGAACCACATTGTTTCCATTGAGTTGAGTTCTTGTTTTTTATGTTTTGACACGTCTTGAGAGTTGGTTTGTTAAAAATTATTAAGAGTTATTGGATCCATACAAAACAAGCAAACAAATGAAAGGGCATTCTTTACTTTTTAATAAACTAAAGCAATTTACTTTGGTTTCACATTAATTTTTTTTTGGAAAGGAGGCAAAGTGTGAACACGTATATTCTAATTAAAAGTAGCAAAGATGGGGAAATTCCACCCAATTCCCAATTCCTTTCTCATTGCTCCAAGTAATTATCCATGCCAATTTGTATATGATTCAACAATATTTGTAAATATTTATAATTTTCAAGCTATAAATTTAATCTTTTAAACCATAAACATGTCAGTTTATTGACCATATAAAAGTGGTCGAAATTGGATATTTAAATGTGTGGAGAGAGATTCCTTTGCTCGCTCGGTCTCGATTGAATTACAAATATTATTTAGTCACAACTTCAACTGATTATCCAAAATAACTTATTTCGCTAGCATTTTAAATACACACCGTGAATAACTTATTGTTATGCCAATATATAACGGTTTTAATAAATGATCCTAAACGTTTTCGTATTTGGTCAATACATACAATCTAGGCTTATTTAAATGTACATTTTATTAAATTTTTTTTATTAAAACTAAAACTAACATCAGAACAGGTAGAATAACGTCTGTCGTGGGCGGCTATATGAGCTAAGTTTAGGCTCGACAATTGTGACCCAAACTTGCTCACAAGCCTAACCCAATTTTACGAATATTTTAGGAGCCCAATAAGCTCGGCCTGGTTCAGATAATAGTTATATCGGTCTTATTTAATTATTATTCGAATTTTGTTTTTAACAATTTTCAAACATGCATTACAGTACCAACCTTTTTCGAACCTTTAAAAGAAAATTTAAATGTTATATTAAGTGATTATTGGAATTTGTAATAATACATTAATATTATTTTGTTGTATAGAAATTAGGATTATTATGAAATAAAAATTGGGCTTATAGATTCAAATTTGTTCCACATTAACATTTTTAAGGAGGAAAATTTTCAAAATTAGGAATATTATATATACTATTAAAGTTACAAGCTGATGAATAGTAGTTAATCCATTAAGATTCTATCATGTGTCAGTAATATTTATATATTATAAAATCAGAATGTTTAATATACAAAATGATTTGGTGCAATAATTAAAACTCATTCCTTAGACAGCATGGAGCACACTTTACGCATGGTTTGGTACCTTTAGGTATCTAGTGGGAACACCGCCCCACCTATGTAGGTACCGAAGGAATTCACCCTTTTCAGCTTTTATCTCTCGATGACTTCCCGATCTTTTAGTGAAAGCATAATTATATTTTTACATGTATAGTCCTTCCAATTTTAACCAAACACCAGCCTTTGTTATCTCTTTCGATACTTCCCTTAATACCCGATCACCTAGACTGAGAATAATCACACTATGTGCCTTTTTCATTATCTCCTTCTTTTCTTTCAGTAAGGGCCTCTGGTAAATGATATTCTCCAACAAGTGCATCAACAACCCCTTCATGGACTAGAAGAGCACGCATCTTCAATCTTCATAGGCTGAAGTCATTCTTTCCATTGAATTTCGCTAATTTGAATTTGGTGGACACCATTCTTGATTCTGCGATTAAAACCGTAATCGTCGTCCACTCTGAATCGAGCCGATAACTCAGGATCTGATACCAATTGTTAATGAACACCAGAGAATTAAGGAAGAACTCCACTCAATTGATTAGCTATCAAAGCTTCAAGATGATTACGAGTAGAAAGAAAGAAGAATACAATCAACAGCTTATTTGCCCCCCTTTTCTATCCTATGGATTAACAGTAACAGAAAGATTAAAACTAACTAATCTTAACTAATTACTCATAGTTACAAAACAGTCCCTCTAACTATGAGTAAGTTGACACATCAAGATCAAAGTTTAATTGACCATTGATTGACCAAACCCTCTTTCACAAACACTTGAATAAAAAGATAATTGACCGATAATGCAGTACACTACCAACATTCACAATGACCACCTGTGTATTAAAATTATTCCATAGGCCATCCAACTACTACGTGTGTGGTTTCATCTATACCAATTTTTGCCAAAAACATGTAGTGATGAAAGCTCACTTAAAAATCTTGAAAAGTCAAATATATGTTTGATTAGGCATCAATATTTTAAAGATTAAAATAGTTTTTTTTTTTTTTTTTTTTTAAAGTCAGGGTATTTTTGTTGAAATTGGTATAAATGAAATGAAATTCCAATTTATGAGTGGCCTTGGTGAATAAAGTTCAATACTTTAATGGGGCTCCAAATATATTATCCCTAAAACCATCATCTAAATATCTATTCTTTTTCCATGGAAAATGTAACCACTGAAATCAAAGACCAGACGATTTTCGTTTATGCCAATAGGGGGTGGATGAGGTAATAGTAATGGAACAGCAGATCATAAGTGTGATCAAAAGAACAAACTAAGCAAAATTGTGCCATTAAGAGGGATACGGCTAAAGCTTACGCCTTTATAACCGAGTGATGATTTAAAAATAAATTGTTTTGTGAGGTCATTTGCTTATTCTAATTGACTTTTTAAAAAAAATTATCTGAATGTAGTTGGCTAAATTGTTGGATGGCTGCTAAATCTTGGGAAAACAATGATTTTCATAAACTTTCATCTGAAATTAAGAATACTGATGATCGATCATAGTGTACCTAACATGATTGACTAAAGATTAGAAAGAATCTAATTCTAACTCGATCGGTTATCTAAAGTCCAATAACACAATCATCATCAACAAACCCATGTTCTTGTTTTATGTTTGATGACACACATCATCAACCAATTCTTCATCTGCAACTTCTGAAACTCATTTTTAAGCAAAAGCATAAGCAAACCAAGTTGCATGAGTCTCACAGAATCCACTAAAGCTAAAAGGCAAGTGCATAATAACTTCTCTCATGCTCCAAAACTACTCCACTTTCAGAAGGGGTAACAGCAAGGAAGAGTGCTGATATAGATCTTTCTTCAGCGCGCAGAATTAGGTAAGGATTTGTATCCACCTATGTTTATTGATAGATACGATGAAGTGATCGAGAAGTCGAAGGGGTTAAAGAAACATACAAGTAGTTAGCAAGATTGCAAATTTGGTTATTATTTTATGCTTATAGTCCAACAGCTTGTTGTGTTACTTGTTTTGGATCTTAGATTCAGAGGAAAGTCAGTTGAGATGTGAATCTTTTGGATTTCTGTTTTTATATATAGATAGGGAAGTGGGGATCATATGATTTGTTGAGATATGGCCTTAATTTCCTTCTTGATCTTTAAAGAACTTGTAAGGTACAGAAGTGAAATTGTTAGTGCATTTCCAAACTTATGTTATGCCGAATTTTAAACTAAATCAGCATTTGCTTTATTTGTGTCTGTTTCAATAGTTATTTGTAGTTCAGAATAGAACTAAACTCCTAATGATCAGTTTGTGAAAAGAAAATGATGTCACAGGAGGAAACAGGTCGCGGGTCGTTTTCAAAAATGAGGAAATGAACTTTTAGCAGCCAGGTATCGCGCCCATTTGTTTACCTACTCTTTTTACTGGTTTTTATACAACATGCATACGTGATTTACGATATAACAGAAGATTGGTTTTCATGTGGGAGAGTGATTTATGCAACTTATTTGGGAAAAATATCAAGATCCCATGAAAAAGAAGTATGAAAATGAACAAAAGAAAGAGGATGATGTATGTGGTAAGTTAAAGAAAAGTTTCTCTCTTCAATCTTGAGTAGAAAAGAGGACTTTCTTCATTGGATTATGTCACATATGTTAAAACAGTTCTGGATATAAATATTTTTTAAATTTTAATTACTTCTATTGTATTAAATATGATTATATTATCAAAATGACAATTTATTGTTCTCAAGAAATTACCTTTATTTTTTTTTTCTTCTATTTGACTTGGATGGTGATGAGGTAAGTGTGTGTTGCAAATTTGGAAGCTGTTTGATTTATGAATGAGTGATATCTTCTGACATATCCTCTTTTTTGCATCATACCTATGGCTAGTCATGCCCTTATCTCACCTAGCTTGTGTTTGAAACTTAGAAAGTCACATGCTCCTCCTTGTCCTTTTTATTTCTAGCATTTCATCCAATAATCCTCCTTAAGGCCAGGGTCAGACGTTATATATGTAATCAGTGAAACCCAATCAATTAAAGAACCATTGGTTTAATTATGATTTTTTTATAATCCAACTTTATGGTATAATTATAACTAGAAAGAGACCCTGCGCTTTGCGGCGGCCTGGGGGCGATAACGCTAACTTTTAACCAAGCGAGTTGCGGCGTGTTAAACCACGAAAGAAATTAACGTCCTCGAAAGCTTATAAAATAAAGCCAAAAACTTTAGATAAACTAACCCTGCGCTAGGAAAACGTATAAATTTTATGGTTATAAATCAAAACGTAAAAATAATAATAATAATAAATAAAAACATGAAAAATAGCAAAAAATGAAAAATGGCATATGGGAGATTCGAACCCACATTCTCTACGTAGAGATTAGCCAAATATACCACCATACCAATGCTTTCTTTTGGTGATTAATTTCATGTATGAATTAATTAAAGCTTAAGAAAATAAGAACAAGAAAGCAAACACATGCATTAAAGATTTGTACAATATGCAAACTAGCTTGTAAATTTTGTACAATAACTTTGCCTCACATGGCAAAGACCTTTTAATATTTATTTAATTATATGTATAAATAAGTGAATTAACCTAATCGCCATTAAACCCAAGTACCCAACATTTACACACACATATATACACACATACATATATATACTAGGTTAGAAACCGTGTATACACACACATGCGCACTAGGTTAGAAACCCGTATATTACACGAGTTGAATAAATAAAATATTAAATAGTTAGTAATAAGCGGATATAATAAAGGAAATAGTTGAGAAAAGAAATATTAAATAGCTGAAAAAAATATTAAATAGTTGAATAAAAAAAATATTTCTAATACTAATAATAATGATTATTAATATAACTATATTAAATAGCTGATAAAAAAATTAAATATTTGATTTTATATTAATTATTGTTATTATTATTATTATTATTATTATTATAAAACTTTATAAATATGATTATTAATATCACTATGTTTATAATAATAATACTAATACTAATAATAATAATAATCATAATAATGTAAATAATTATGTTTATATATTTAGTAGAAAAACGTTTCTAAAAATAAAAATAATAACAATAAAATTAAAACACCTTATTAATGATTTTGTTGGAAATGTGTAGCAAATTGGGACGCATTTTCAACAAAAACAATATTAATTATTATAAATATATTAAAAACTATTTTTATTTTAATTATTAAGATTATTACTGGTTTTGTCGGAAACGTGTCGCAAATTGCGACGCATTTGCGACAAAACAATATTAATTATTATAAATATATTAAAATGGTATTTTTATTTTTAAGATTATTAATGGTTTTGTCGGAAATGTGTACAAATTGCATCGCAATTTGCTACACATTTGCGACAAAGGCTAGGGTTTTCATTTCCATCACTATTTTGTCGCAAATGTGTAGCAATTTGCGATAGAAATTTTGCGTCGCAAATATTTCGTAGCAAACTCGTTTTTTTCTAGTAGTGAATATTAATAAAGAAAATATTAAATAGTTGAAAAAAAATAAGCGAAAAAAAGAATTTTGGGCTTATAAAATTATGACACGTAGCCAACCAGTTACTTATTTATTAGCTATATATATATATATTCATAAATAATATATTATATGTTAAATGATAGATATTTATAAATATATTACTTGTCTCATCCTTCTCCTTTATAGACTTCCTTTTTTTTATTTGGCCCAAAACCTAACTGAAGTTATCAATTGGAATAAGATTTAATATAACAGCAATGTGTATACTCGTGTGATTGTAATGTGGTGTGATAATAAAGTGCATGTCACGTGATGCCACGTCACTACCTTCATTATCATATCATCCATCACTTGGCAAGGGGTATACCCAAGTGATTGTGATAGTGTGATAATTATATGTTTATTTTTTAATTTTCATTTAAATAAAATAAAACATCATAAATAATATTTCATTAATAATGAAAAAAATGACAGTACTAAAAAAAAATTACCTAATGATTTGAATTTTCGTAAACATACTCAATCAAGTCCGCCTTTAGGGCGTTATGAATTTCTCGATTACGTATTTCTTGTCGGTTTACTCGCTTTTGATTTTCATCAATTTCTTCGTGCGTAAGCTCCTTCCCATTTGGGTTGTATTGACAAATGTCACTCCTTGATACTCTAAAATTATATTATGCAAAATCACACAAGCATATATAATGTTCCGAATTCTGATTTGAGAACAAGATCGAGCCGGCCATTCGATTATATGCCACTTATTCTTCAAGAGACCGAACGCTCGTTCGATATCTTTTCTTACCGCCTCATAAGCCTTTTTATAATTATTACGTTTAATACCTTCTTGACGCGTAAGAGACTTGACAATTGTAGCATATTCTGGATATATTCCATCGGCTAGATAATACCCACGCTTGTAATATGATCCTATAAGTTCAAATGATGAGTCGGGTGCGGTTCCATTGATGATATCGTCGAATATATGCGATTGATTAAGAACATTAATGTCATTGTTCGCACCGGCAACGCCAAAGAATGCATGCAAAAACCATAAATCATTTGAAGCCACAAATTCAAGCATAATACTTGGACGAGTATGATCGCCGCTGGAAAACTGACCTCACCACGCATTGGGGTAATTTTTCCAATCCCAATGCGTGCAATCAATGCTACCGAGCATCCCAACAAATCCGTGTTTAGCTTCATGAAAAACATATAATTGTTGAATGTCGATAGCCGAAGGTTTACGTAAATATCTCTTACAGTACAATAAGATTATAGCTTTAGAAAACTTGTAAATACATGACCTGGTTGTTCGTTCTGACATCTTTAAGTAATTGTCAAACGAATCACTAGCGGTGCCATACGTCATTTGACGAATCGCGACCGTACACTTTTGAATGGAGGTGAAGCCAACCCAACCTCTCGCGTCAACCCGTTGACGGAACCAAAACACGTCTCTCTCGAGATCATTATTAATTTTTAAAAATAATTTCCGACTCATTCGAAACCGGGTACTAAATTGCTCCTCCCTGTACAAACAACCTTCGTCAAAGTAATCTTTGAGTAAAAGTGTGTTAGCAGCCGCCTGGTCAAGGTTGAGATGTGCACTTCATTTTAATGATGTTGAAGACGATTCCGCCTCTTGCCACCACATAACCATCGCTGATGCGAAAACTCCGAACGCCATTTCCCGAGCTTCTTCGATTGATGATGAAGACATTTTAGTAGTATAAAGATTTGTGTAGTATGAGATGAGGTAAAATATGAATGGTATTTGTGTTAAATGAGGTAAAGATTTATATAGGAGATGAGAATAATGAAAATTAAATACTTTTTTTATTTGAAAAAATAGCCGTTCAACGGCTTTATTCCCGTTAAATCCCTTGAATCACCCCGTGAAAAAAACCACGCATAGGAATCTCGTCCCCCCTTCACGCGGCAAGGGGCGGTGTTCGAATCATGCCGTGATTGCTAGTGCCATGCAGGATCACGCCGTCATCCTCCCATGTATACCGGATGGCCTAACAACGCACAAAGCCGGCGATTACCGAATTAACCGGATCACTTTCCCAATAAATAAACCATTTATAATTGTTGAATGTCGATAGCCGAAGGTTTACGTAAATATCTCTTACCGTACAATAAGATTATAGCTTTAGAAAACTTGTAAATACATGACCTGATTGTTCGTTCTGACATCTTCAAGTAATTGTCAAACGAATCACTAGCGGTGCCATACGTCATTTGACGAATTGCGACCGTACACTTTTGATTGGAGGTGAAGCCAACCCAACCTCTCGCGTCAACCCGTTGACGGAACCAAGACACGTCTCTCTCGAGATCATTATTAATTTTTAAAAATAATTTCCGACTCATTCGAAACCGGGTACTAAATTGCTCCTCCCTGTACAAACAACCTTCATCAAAGTAATCTTTGAGTAAAAGTGTGTTAGCAGCCGCCTGGTCAAGGTTGAGATGTGCACTTCATTTTAATGATGTTGAAGACGATTCCGCCTCTTGCCACCACATAACCGCCGCTGATGCGAAAACTCCGAACGCCATTTCTCGGGCTTCTTCGATTGATGATGAAGACATTTTAGTAGTATAAAGATTTGTGTAGTATGAGATGAGGTAAAATATGAATGGTAGTTGTGTTCAAATGAGGTAAAGATTTATATAGGAGATGAGAATAATGAAAATTAAATACTTTTTTTATTTGAAAAAATAGCCGTTCAACGGCTTTATTCCCGTTAAATCCCTTGAATCACCCCGTGAAAAAAACCACGCGCAGGAATCACGTTGTAACACACCACTTTTAAAATACGAAAACGCGCGGAAGACTTTTATCCCAAGATTTTTTTTTTTTATATCCTCGCGTACCGCGAGGCGTTTTGGCCACCTCCCTCGCGTACCGCGAGGGAGTCCCAAAATTCTTACCCGGAATTCAAACCTCTCGCGTACCGCGAGAGGATACCACTATGATCTTCGCGTACCGCGAGAGAGCCAAAGGAAGGCAATCCGGATAACTTGTCCCTCGCGTACCGCTAAAGAACCATACCAGGTTCTTCGCGTACCGCGAGGCACCAGATTTCCAGTGAGTTTCCCTTCAGCTGCAGATTTCAAACTTTGCCATTTTTCCAACTTTTTGCATCCAAAACACAAACTAAAAATACCCGACACCTGGGTTTTGACCAAAAGTTTACCTACACCACAAAATCACCAAAACATAAATTCTTGACCCAAACGCACACCCCTTTCGAGGATTTCAATACATAGCCCAAAAAACCAATCATTTGCACATACGAGAACCCGCCAGAGCCTTGGACTTGACTTGGACTACATCGGAGCTTTTCCTACATAACCACAAAACATAACACCATTAGTAATGAAGATAAAACATAACAAACAAGTAAATTCTACTTGTTTCCACCCATTCCCCCATTTGACCCGTTTCCACCAAATTTTAACATTTGGCTACATAACACTTGTATTTCACCTACAAGTTTCATTCTTTTCATTTATCATTCATATTAACACATTTCATTTTCCATTATGACACATTGGCCACAATCTCATTTCCATCATAACACTAGATCATAATTTACCCATTTGACCCATTTGACCCGTTTGCACCCATTTGGTCAATTAAGGTTTTCATACACATACTTTTCACATACAAGTTTCTTTCATCATTTCATTACCACATTTCCATTTCCATTATGGCACGTAGGCCATAACTTCATATCCATTTAGGATACGAGATTATACTCCATAACCATTCTATCCCTTATGGTACTTGGACCATAACTCCATATTCATTCTATCCATTATGGTTCATAGACCATAACTCCGTATCCATTCTATCCATTATGGTTCATAGACCATAACTCCATATCCATTCTATCCATTATGGTTCATAGACCATAACTCCATATCCATTCTATCCATTATGGTTCATAGACCATAACTCCATATCGACATATCCATTATAGTATAAATACTATAACTACATTCCTTCAATTTTGCATACAATTTCATGCTCATTCATACCCGTTTCATTTATGATCAACACATGATCCATTTCCATTATAGCTTAACACTATAATTACATTCATTCATTGTACATACTAAATCATTCACAATTTATCATATCACAAGTATGTACACAATCACATAACACATAATTCACAAAATTCACCATTTATCATCAATACTAAGTAAGTGCATAGGCACTTACCTTTCGGGTTAGAAGATCCCGCACCGTTCTCAAGCTTGCAATTTGATTACCTAAACACATTCGCCTAGTTTAGTAATCTAACATACATCAAAATTCTATTACAATTGAGTCCACAACTCAATTTCCCCATTTCCAACCCAAATTGACCCGTTTGGGTTATCCTCATAACCAAACACCCTCTTTCACCACAAACTCACCCACTTGAGTTTCATTATCTTAATCTTAACACTAATTTTTCTTTCAAAAATTATTATTAAGTTAATTTGGTGTTTGTTCAAGTGTCTAACATCTTAAAAACACTTAATCTTCATTAATTCATCATTTTAGCATCATGATCCAAACACCCCCAATTTCCACCATATGAACCCTAACTTCTCATAATCAAAATCAAAGGGTTCTAGGATGTTAATCATCATTCTTTAACTTTAGTTTAGCTAGATTATCAATAATCTAACACCATTTCATCACATGCATACATAATTTCGGATTTCACCCAAAACCCACCAAGAACACATTCATGGTGAAATCAAGAGGAAGAGAATCACTTACTTGATGTTATGAAGGTGTTGTGTGAGCCAAAACCTTCACAAAACAAGCCTCAATTCCGCGATTTAGCTCCAAAACCGAAATTCTCTTCTTCTCCTCTTCTCTTGAACGACTAACACCTCAAAAATGAGTTAATTTTGACTTTAACTAGTCAAATGGCAGATTTTGCCATATTACAACTTTAGTCCCTCAACTTTCCACTTCACCCATTTCATTCTAAAGTTAGTCAAAACTAACATAGCCCCATTACAAACTTGAAACCCACTTGTTTCAACTTATTTCTAAAATATTATTTTCACCATAATATTAATTAGAAATATTTATTTATTTATAACGAGACCCGGATTTTGGTTCGTTACAAATCTCCTCCCCTTATTTGGGTTTCGTCCCCGAAACCCGACTTCACATAAAAAGGTTCGGATAATATTTGAGCATTTCCTCCTCGGTTTCCCAAGTCATTTCCGCTCCCCTTCTATGTTTCCACCTCACCAAAATTTGGCTAATCTCTTTATTGCGTAAACGCTTCACTTTTCTATCCAAGATTGCCACCGGTTCTTCCACATAATTCAACTTTTCGTCCAACTCAATATCATCCAATGGAACAAAAGTAGATTCATCCGCCAAACACTTTCGCAAATGAGACACATGAAATGTGTTATGAAGTCTACTTAGTCCCTTCGGTAGTTCCAAACGATAAGCTACCGCACCCACTTTTGCTATCACTTTAAACGGTCCGATGAAACGTGGATTTAACTTCCCCCGTTTCCTAAACCGTATCACCCCTTTCCAAGGAGAGACTTTCAGAAGCACAAAGTCCCCCACTTGAAACTCAATCGCTCGCTTCCTATTATCCGCATAGGACTTTTGGCGATCTTGAGCCGCTTTCAAGCGTGCTCTAATTTGGTCAATACTATCATTAGTTTCCTTGACCGCCTCGACATTACCAAGTTCCCGTTGACCAATTTCACCCCAACACACGAGTGTTCGACACTTTCTCCCATACAACGCCTCGAAAGGCGGCATACCAAAACTAGAACGGTAGCTATTGTTATAAGAAAATTCCTGCCAACGGTAAATGATCGTCCCAACTTTCCCCAAAAATCCAGAGCACACGCTCGCATCATAATCCTCGAGCGTTTGAATCGTTCGCTCGCTTTGCCCATCCATTAGTGGATGATAGGCGGTGCTAAGGTTCAACCTCGTTCCCATGTCCTCATGGAATTTCTTCCAAAAACGAGAAGTGAATCTCGTATCCCGGTCCGATATAATCGACACCGGCACCCCATGGCGTGACACAATCTCTTGTACATATAACTCTGTCAATCTATTCGATGAGTACGTTTCCTTTATAGGAAGGAATTATGCACTATTCGTCAACCGATCCACTACTACCCATATCGCATCATAACCCTTTCGGGTCTTTGGTAGTTTAGTGATCAAATCCATAGCTATATTCTCCCATTTCCAAAGCGGTATTTCAAGCGGTTGAAGCTTTCCATACGGCTTTTGGTGTTCCGCCATTACTCTTAAGCATGTGAGACACCCTTCAACATACTTAACAACTTCACGCCTCGTACCCGGCCACCAAAAATGATACCTTAAATCATAAAATATCTTTGTGGCCCCCGGATGGATAGAATATTTGGATTTATGCGCCTCATCTAAAATAGTTGTCAAAACACTTGACAACCTAGGAATCCAAATCCTATCAAAGCATGTCTTTAACCCCGAATTATTTTCCCAAAGCTTGTCAACATAAGAACCACCCGTTCCATCTTCAAATCCCCACCAAGTGTTAACTCCGTCTTTAATGATTCCTTCGACGACGAAAACGCATTTTGTCTACTTTTTGCACCAATTAGATCGCCCACTATCTAAGATGGTCTCTGTTTCAATTAGGCGAAACGTTTATCATTTATCTTATCTTCACCATAATGAAATAACAACAGTTCCAACCTCCTAACGATTTCGTGTTTGGTCACGCATAATGAATTATGGAGCCCACTCGTTTCATCTGAGAAGTTCCCAAACATTAATCTATCCACCAATAAAGTCCCCATGTTGGACAACCCAACGATACGTGAACCTATCCTCCTATGATCTCAAACCCGAAACACCACATTTCAAAGGAAAACTTTTATGACGTCAAGTTTCCACTTGAATTTCAACACTCCTAACCATGGGATACTTGGATTTTTGAACCACCTTATACGAGTAGTCAACACGTTTGACAACTAAGGAAATCCAAGTTCTAATCCCACGTCATTCACCTCTTAAATGAAAATTTCAAAGCTATCTCACCAATCCACCCATTGAGACTCAAGGTCTCAAGTTCATACCTCTTGGGATTCGAGGATCCCAACACCCAAACATAATACCCCTTGAAGCTCGAGTCTTCAGCTCATCAATTCTTAATCGATAAAGCATGCAACCTCCTCAAGTAAGGATACGATAACTTCCTTACTTGAATCCTCTTTTACAACACTGGGAGGAAGATTCCTATCTGCGACCCAAACATCCTAAGAATTTCCATTGACTTAAACGTAAGTCATCCTTTGAGATTTAAGGATCTAAATCACCGAATCCACCTTTTGAAGTTCGAAGACTTCGCTTTCAAACACCGTTTGCGAAGTCCAAAAGACTTCCAACATCATTTATGAAGTTCTAAGACTTCATCCACCATTTATGTACACATTCCACCTATGTACATTTTATCATTTACCCCCTGACCATAAAGTCCACAAACCGTGAGACCTTTAGTCAGTTTTTATCCTATCACCGACTGTCAGTGCCAAAACGCACTCTTCCATTTTCCTTTTCCACCGAAAAGTTTATGTACTATAGAACAATCACATGGGTGCAATGACCCTTATCAAATCCCCTTTTCTCAACTGGAATACTAAGTATCCCTTTATATCCCCGGTTGATGTCAATGGCACAAGCCATGTATACACACCAATTCGTATGCCTCGTGTTTCACTGTCTCTAATGAGAACAGATTAACACGTCACCCCTTTATCATACTTGACTATGATATGGTTACTAAGTAACCCATCACCTCTTCTACAATCATCGGATCAAAATCTACCAAATTTCCGCCACGACCTGAAGTCAACTCATCGCGAGTGATGCACCTTCTTTCAATCACCATGGATTGCTTCAAAGCCAATACCATTATAGTGATCAACTGCTAATTAATCAAAGATTAATTCTCTCACCTTTCAACTCTTTTGGTTTGCACACCACGAATCCCCTTGTGAAAACAAGGTTTTCCTTCCACTTCGGTTCGCCAAACGATATACTTTCCGCTCTCAAGGCTTCATTCTGTTCCTCTCAAGGATCACCTCAAAGAGCCCTATCTTCCTTGAAGGAAGATTGATACAACATGATAGAAAGCTCTAGCCATTCTCCGCTAGATTGATGCATTCTTTTTCTCCCAACCTATTCCATGTTCCTCACCACCCACGAGGTGATACACTACTAGGCTTTAACATACTGGAGTCCTTAAGATGACTTTCATCCACCATTTCTTTTACTTACACAAGTGCCCCTTAGTCTCCCCGACAAATTTTTAACTAAGTTGTAGATGTTCTACCTACTTATAGGTCTTTAATCTACCCACTCGTTAAGGCACTATATCTTATCTATGTGTATATGTATTACCCCCATCTAATCATCCATATACATACATACATACATACACACACATATAACCACCTTCACCTAATCCTTGCAAATGTTCATTGTTATATGGTTATCATAAAGTCTCTTGCACATTTCGTCTTATTAAACATATTGGCCAGACATGTTTAATAGTACGCCATGCCCAATTGTAATTACCATCTCCATATAACAAGTCACAAAACAAGTTTCGGCACACATAACACCTTAACAACATTCATCATACATATATACATACACCATATATATATATATTATCATTTTATCAAATCATTACTAACCTTTCATTTCCGCAAGCTCCGAGTCTTAGTCAAGTCCTTCATGGATTCTCGTATCATTTTCCCCCATATCAAGAGCATCCGGTTTGAGTTTGGTGCCACCACACCAAATCCCTCAAACCATTGCTCTGATACCAAGTTGTAACACACCACTTTTAAAATACGAAAACGCGCGGAAGACTTTTATCCCAAGATTTTTTTTTTATATCCTCGCGTACCGCGAGGCGTTTTGGCCACCTCCCTCGCGTACCGCGAGGGAGTCCCAAAATTCTTACCCGGAATTCAAACCTCTCGCGTACCGCGAGAGGATACCACTATGATCTTCGCGTACCGCGAGAGAGCCAAAGGAAGGCAATCCGGATAACTTGTCCCTCGCGTACCGCTAAAGAACCATACCAGGTTCTTCGCGTACCGCGAGGCACCAGATTTCCAGTGAGTTTCCCTTCAGCTGCAGATTTCAAACTTTGCCATTTTTCCAACTTTTTGCATCCAAAACACAAACTAAAAATACCCGACACCTGGGTTTTGACCAAAAGTTTACCTACACCACAAAATCACCAAAACATAAATTCTTGACCCAAACGCACACCCCTTTCGAGGATTTCAATACATAGCCCAAAAAACCAATCATTTGCACATACGAGAACCCGCAAGAGCCTTGGACTTGACTTGGACTACATCGGAGCTTTTCCTACATAACCACAAAACATAACACCATTAGTAATGAAGATAAAACATAACAAACAAGTAAATTCTACTTGTTTCCACCCATTCCCCCATTTGACCCGTTTCCACCAAATTTTAACATTTGGCTACATAACACTTGTATTTCACCTACAAGTTTCATTCTTTTCATTTATCATTCATATTAACACATTTCATTTTCCATTATGACACATTGGCCACAATCTCATTTCCATCATAACACTAGATCATAATTTACCCATTTGACCCATTTGACCCGTTTGCACCCATTTGGTCAATTAAGGTTTTCATACACATACTTTTCACATACAAGTTTCTTTCATCATTTCATTACCACATTTCCATTTCCATTATGGCACGTAGGCCATAACTTCATATCCATTTAGGATACGAGATTATACTCCATAACCATTCTATCCCTTATGGTACTTGGACCATAACTCCATATTCATTCTATCCATTATGGTTCATAGACCATAACTCCGTATCCATTCTATCCATTATGGTTCATAGACCATAACTCCATATCCATTCTATCCATTATGGTTCATAGACCATAACTCCATATCCATTCTATCCATTATGGTTCATAGACCATAACTCCATATCGACATATCCATTATAGTATAAATACTATAACTACATTCCTTCAATTTTGCATACAATTTCATGCTCATTCATACCCGTTTCATTTATGATCAACACATGATCCATTTCCATTATAGCTTAACACTATAATTACATTCATTCATTGTACATACTAAATCATTCACAATTTATCATATCACAAGTATGTACACAATCACATAACACATAATTCACAAAATTCACCATTTATCATCAATACTAAGTAAGTGCATAGGCACTTACCTTTCGGGTTAGAAGATCCCGCACCGTTCTCAAGCTTGCAATTTGATTACCTAAACACATTCGCCTAGTTTAGTAATCTAACATACATCAAAATTCTATTACAATTGAGTCCACAACTCAATTTCCCCATTTCCAACCCAAATTGACCCGTTTGGGTTATCCTCATAACCAAACACCCTCTTTCACCACAAACTCACCCACTTGAGTTTCATTATCTTAATCTTAACACTAATTTTTCTTTCAAAAATTATTATTAAGTTAATTTGGTGTTTGTTCAAGTGTCTAACATCTTAAAAACACTTAATCTTCATTAATTCATCATTTTAGCATCATGATCCAAACACCCCCAATTTCCACCATATGAACCCTAACTTCTCATAATCAAAATCAAAGGGTTCTAGGATGTTAATCATCATTCTTTAACTTTAGTTTAGCTAGATTATCAATAATCTAACACCATTTCATCACATGCATACATAATTTCGGATTTCACCCAAAACCCACCAAGAACACATTCATGGTGAAATCAAGAGGAAGAGAATCACTTACTTGATGTTATGAAGGTGTTGTGTGAGCCAAAACCTTCACAAAACAAGCCTCAATTCCGCGATTTAGCTCCAAAACCGAAATTCTCTTCTTCTCCTCTTCTCTTGAACGACTAACACCTCAAAAATGAGTTAATTTTGACTTTAACTAGTCAAATGGCAGATTTTGCCATATTACAACTTTAGTCCCTCAACTTTCCACTTCACCCATTTCATTCTAAAGTTAGTCAAAACTAACATAGCCCCATTACAAACTTGAAACCCACTTGTTTCAACTTATTTCTAAAATATTATTTTCACCATAATATTAATTAGAAATATTTATTTATTTATAACGAGACCCGGATTTTGGTTCGTTACACACGTCCCCCCTTCACGCGGCAAGGGGGCGGTGTTCGAATCATGCCGTGATTGCTAGTGCCACGCAGGATCACGCCGTCATCCTCCCATGTATACCGGATGGCCTAACAACGCACAAAGCCGGCGATTACCGAATTAACCGGATCACTTTCCCAATAAATAAACCATTTATAACCGAACTAATCGTTTATAGGTTCAATTTTGACTCACAACCAGACTGATCCATGTCACTACTAGTACACATTTTATATACAAATACAATCACAAAGAAATTGTAACTTGAACAATTCAACCACCAAAATATTTACCGCTGTAGGTTTAGAGCATCTACAACGTTAACGCGGATTCTCGCAAACGTATCCACTCACTAACCACATTAACACAGGGGCGGACTTACTTAGGAGAGGGGGGTGCACAGGAACCCCCGAGTTTCGAAATTTTAGTGTAATAATAGGTAAAAAAACTGAGGTGAACCTCCTAAAATATTATAGGGTAAACCGCTTCAAAATTTTCCTGGATCCGCCACTGCATTAACAAAGCATTTATCTTTCAAAAGACACTCATTTTCTCTGTAATACACTATCCTTCAAAAACGTCTATCCATTTGCACATCATCATCATCACTTTTCATATTATTTACATAATCAAATTATTTGTTATAATTAACTGTTTAGTTTTTTAATATTTTAAAAATAAATTTAATAATGTATAAATATTACTTTATTAAAATAAAATATATTTAAAGTTTAATAAGTTGATATATTTATATATAACCGTTTCAATTTTTTACATGTTATTAAAATTTATATAAATTGATATTATAAAAGTTTATTAAGCTGATATATTTATACATTGTGTAAATTTCTAAAACTTATTAAAAAAAATTTAATTTAATGAGTTTCTTTTATAAAAAAGTTTAATAGTATATAAATTATTAAATTAAAAAGTTTATAGATTTATTTTTTAAAGATTTAATAATATATAAATATTTATATATGTTTCATCTATACTATATAATAAAGGAAAACCATGGGGGACACATGTCACTCTCTGGTTACTCCTCACCTTTATTTTCCCGCCTCTCTCTCATATTAAATATTTTTTTTTCTGTTTCTCTCTCATATTAAATAATAATCTTTATATTAATAAATTAAATTATATTGACACGTGTCGCTTTCTGGTTCATTTGTATCATTTTTTTTCCGTCTCTCTCTCTCATATTGAATAATGATATTACAAGAATTTATTTTTAGATTTTTCATATAAATGTAATTACGGATACTTATTATTTAATTATAAATAGTCATTATATCATCAATCAAATGAACTTAATATGAACTATCATTTATCAATTAAATTAAAAAGTTAATACTCAGTTAAAAAAATATTTTAAAAACTAACTTAACAGACCGTATAACTGTCACGACAAATTACATTTTAAAGACATATTTTGACGAGTGTGTGTTAACAAATTACATTATATTTTATTCAACCGATGTAATATACCGGTTTATTAAAAATATAAAATTTTTATTACTAAACACGGGTTTTTAAAAATATAAATTTTTTATTACTAAACACGGGTTTTTAAAAATATAAAATTTTTATTACTAAGTATATAACATTTTATTTATTCAATCCATGTAATACACGAGATTTTAATCTAGTTTTATTAATAAATGAAAATAAAAATTTGAGGGCCCACCATTATTCATCATTGGGGGTTCGTGGTTTAAACATGAAGCCAAAACACTTCACAAACGGAACTGTGCAATGAGGCATTTGTAAGAAGGATGCCATCTAAGTGTTTGTGGAGGCAAGAATGGTTCTATTACAAATGGTCTTAGTAGATTTAATAAAAGATAAATGATTGACATACCTAATTTGTATGTTTAATTCATTTAATACTTAGACATGTTGTTTAGATATTTTCTCTTTTCTTATATTCCCTTTACAAAACGAAACGAGCACGTGAGTTTGGTAACATGTTATAACGTATTGGGTCGGGTTGAGGCCTAAAAACATATTCCGATATTTTGAATTATTATTTCTCTAGATGAGTTAAAAGAGATATAACCACCTTAACAAATATGAGGGTGTCTTCATTAAAGTATACCATATGATGGTTATTCTCGACTACCCTTTTTCATTTTAGTTGAAGTTTTATTGTAATAAAAATATTAATTTATAGGTCAAATTCCCACTCCCCATGTAGAGACAAAGCGAGACTTAAATCTTCAGCCAAAAAACTATAACAAAAATGACTCAAAAAGACATACCATTGAAAGCCTATCATCTCTATGAGTGAATAAAGAGGGCAATTTTAAGATTTTTCAAGTCATTAATTCTCTTTATGATTCCTCCATAAAAACAAAACCTATGCCATGGTTTCTGTCCTTTGAATGTTCATCAAATCAAGAAATATGAGCCTCTTGTGTCATTAAATGTGCCATGTGCCTACATTAATGTCTAAGAATCTTGTTTGGTCCTCTTTCTTCCATCACAACCACACATCCATGATCAAGAACAAGTCTGAAACTTCAAATCCTTGCCACTTTTTTCTTGAAATAGTAGTACCATCCTTACCCTAAACGTTGTTTAGTCGTTCTTGAAGCACGAAAGTGGATTTGAAGTATGGGTACCTAGCGTATATACTCATTTCGATTCATGCCATATATGGAGTAAAAGTTCGATAAATAAACACTCTTAGAACTAGAAAAAATTATTCGTATAGTATAGCAAGCTTGTTTATTTATTGATATTGATAACAGTAATAATAAAATAACAATTGGAAAAGAGAGGAAATTACTTAATTTATCGAACATTAACTAATGAGATTATATTATATCTTTCAGCTAATCTTTTTGGTACTCGATTATACATACTTGCTTTTAAATTTTAATATTTATATAGTTCTAAGATACATGTTTTTTAGGTATTTTCATATGCTTAGGGTGCGTTTGGTTCGTGGTTTTTTTTAAAAAAAATAAAAGTTTTCAAAGGATTTGAATTTGAAGGAAATTAGATTTGGAATTGAAATCTCTTAAAGTGATGTGAAGTTTAAAGGAATTGATATAAAATGAATTTGAATTTGTAATGCATTTGTGACAAAAAATATAAAGAATCGGTATCTATCACAACAGACACCATCTCACTACAAGAAAAATAAGCATCAACGACGGCATATTACCGACGACCACTATCCGTACACTACAAGAATTTCACCATACACTGACGGCACCTTTCCAGATGACATGCGTCGTCGGGATAGGCTTTCCCAAATATTGTCCTGGTGAAACCATGTACTGACATATCGTCGGTATAGGTTACACATATGGAGGGAAATTTGGGCGCCCAAATGAAAACCTATACCGACGACATGTCGTCGGTATATGTTAATTTCCTTTTTTTAGCTTTTAATGTTTCGTGGTGGAAAAAAATATTAAAAAAACTTAAATAAGCATATACCGACGACATGTCGTCAGTATAAGTCTTTTTAAAAGCTGACTGGTCAAAAACCTATACCAACGACATGTCATCGGTATAGGCCTACATATGGCGACG
The DNA here is from genome assembly GCA_023525975.1 of Smallanthus sonchifolius. Taxonomy (NCBI): domain Eukaryota; kingdom Viridiplantae; phylum Streptophyta; class Magnoliopsida; order Asterales; family Asteraceae; genus Smallanthus; species Smallanthus sonchifolius. The sequence continues at coordinate 90,239,584 of CM042032.1, read as the reverse complement.
ACATATGTACCTGTCCCGACGACATGTCTTCGAGATAGGTTAATGCGAGAACAAAGGCATCAGATAACCTTCCGCTTCTCATTTCACCCAAAAAAAAATCCCCCAAACTTGTAACATCCCTAAATAATAACGGTTTAATAAAATGAGATCGCGTTCAACGAAAACGAAAAAGGTCGAGGGCCAAACGAGGCAAGACTGAAAGATGAAAAGGAGGGGGGAAGGCTCCTTAACCCTAGCCGCCCCTCACCCTAATCATTCCACCATTTCAGCTTCAAAAGTTCTAGAGAGAGAGAGATACCCTAGTGAGAGAAGTTATCGGTTTCGGGCCAAGATTGCTACAACACATTCCTCCATCGTCTACTTGAAGCTTCTCCAAGGAATCAAGCCATTTCAAGGTAGATCTGAGGTTTTTAGTTTTTACAGGTTTTTATAGTTTTTGATCAAAAAGATTGGATTTTTATGTATGAAACGAGAAACGAATCCTAGATCTAGCATCACGAGCATAAAACACGAGTTTTGAACGTAAAAAGTTGATATCTTGACGTGATCGGACCTTGGCCGCCATTCTCTTGCAGAAACCCTAAGTTTCTGCTGTAGAATACGATCAAGCGAAGCTACAGAGAAGCGAAACTATTCGTGAAGCAAAACTAACTAACTAGCTTAGTTCATAGTAAGCGAAACTATTCATGGAACCCAATTTCACTGAAGACCGAGTTTTGCTTAGGCAAGGAGAGCGAAACTAACCTTGTTTCGCTGTAAGTTAGAAAGTGAAAGTATCATAGTTTAGAGTCATGGAGCGAAACTAACCTAGTTTCGCTCAGATTAGAATAAAGTATATAAGTGATATATTTTGACTATCAATCCAGATTTCGAACGATACCAGTTGATCCATTGATAATACGTTTGAGCTAGTTTATCAGGTGAGTCAAGAATCCCTATTTTTACTATTTTAGGGTGGTGTGCATACTCAAGAATTAGTCGTTTATAATAAATATATTTTATTACTTAAACTTTTGCAAATAAAGCTAAGAGAGATAACAGTTTATTTAACTGAATGTTTTATAAGCAAGAAACACAAGAATGATAATAGTTCATTTAACTAATCATTTTATAAAGAATGAAAGATAAGAAAGATAACGGTTTATATAACTGAACGTTTTATGAACAAAAAAAGAGAGAAAGAAGAACAAGTTTATTTAACTATATGTTTTATAAAAAAAGAGAGAGAGAAATAAGTAAGGCGAATACACTGTCTAATCTGTTAGATTATGGTTACACAGAATAAGTCTTGAGGTAGTAGTGTAGTCCTAGAGACTAGTGCTACCCGAAGCCTATGGTTGTGTCATTGCATGAATGCCATATGAATAACGGGGACAGTGCTCGGCAGGCACTGTAACTGGTGATGTTGAAACTGGTAAGAATATGAGCAACGACGATTGTTCTGGTGATGGTCACCAGAGAAAAGAAGTCCTTTGTGGACACAAGAGGTCCTTTGTTGTAACATCCTAACTTCTCTATAACCTAAAACACGAGATTTCGTTTAGGACTAAGATTGTCAAAATCGAAAATATGGCACGATGATTGAACTACCAATTTAATTAAAAATCCAATAATGCGATTCTTACAAAGATGGGGGGGGGGGATGAAAATATCATAAAAACCTAAAACTCATTTCATATATCCCAGCCGCCTCCTCCATTTCAATTACTTCATCCTAACTTCTTCACCCTCCTTCCCCGTCGGACCTGCAACCTCCGCCTCCCTCACCTTCATTAAACCCTAAGCCGTCTATTAACCTTCCTGTGTTGCTCGGTTCTCATGAAGACTACAAGAAATCATGTAAAGGAGAGAAGAAGGCCACAAAGGAAACAAGGATTTCGGCTCACGAACGACGACGACAGTGGTTCATAAGCGATGAGAAGCTCTAACGAAAGTGTGTGGGCTGCTGCCATAGCTCTGGCAGCAGCAACAACTTGTATGTGGACGACAGGCTCGAATGCAGTAGGCCGTGAAGACGTTGGTACGGTGACGAAGGGAATGATGTTATGGCAACCCAACAACGATGGTGGTTAGTAGTAATCTTTGTGGTTTCATGGCGGTTCACGGCGGTGACGGTATGGGGTGAACGGCCCTGTGATGACTGCTATGGCTGTGATGGTGACTGTGTTTCACGGTAAACGACCCTGTGATGGCTGTTATGACCGGTAGTGGTTAACGATGGCGGCGATATGATGGTTTCATGTTTATATGGTGGTAAGTGGTGGCGGCTCAGTGGAGATGATAGTGGCTGTTTGGGCTAATAGTGTGTAGCGGTAGAAGTACCGTGGTTAGTGGTGGTTGTTATGATTGGCAAAGGAGGTATAAAGGTTAGTATAGTTGACGGTGACGGTGAAGGTGGTGGTGGTTGCATAAGATACATGGTGGTTCGTGGTGGTTCTAAAAATATGAGGTTGACAATGGTTTCATGGCATGAGGATGATAGCGTATGATGAGGATTGACAACAACGAGTTCCACCTCGTGTTAACCAGCGTGTCGAGACGGGTTCGTGGACTTTCGGATCACCCGATTTGGAGTCCGTATGGTCGAGTCTCGGTTATATTACGGGTTCGTACTCGAGAAGGTATAATCCCTAAACCTGTAGAACGTTAACTACTATTATTAGTTAGGGATTACGAATAGTGTATTTGAGGACGTATAGCAGTGATTTTAATTGATAAACGATAACCGACAAGAGGTCAATTATTTGGATAAAGATTACTTAATAAAAGTAGAAAAAGATGAATATTAATGATAGAAGTTAAAACCCGATCATTTTGGACCTTTGATGCATGATTTGGTAATGGAAAAGGACAATTTATATTGTCGGGTTTTTGATAAAAACAAACAGGACTCTGTTCGATTTTCATTAAAATTAAAGAAGTGTATTTTACCTAGACGTCCTCATTACAGTTTGGGTTTGTTTGGGAAAAGGCCTAGTTCAGGCGAATCTAGCATGTTCGCCTGATGCAATGGTGGCGAACTTAGCATGTTCGCCTAATGCAAAAGAGGCGAACTCACCACATGTTCGCCTAAGTCAAAGTGGCGAACTAAAAAATATGTTCGCCTAAGACAAGGAGGCGAACCTAACATGTTCGCCTAACTCAAGGAGCGAACTTAACCTTATGTTCGCTAAACCTATGTAGCGAACTTACCATGTTCGCCTAAGCCATGAATGGCGAACTTGTCCATGTTCGCCAAACCCTAAGGATAGAAATGAAGTGTCGGTTAGGTCAGTTACCTTAACTTATACGAATGATTTATACAGATTGTGTGTGACACCTAGAGACGCCTACTGACCAATGATAGTATCTCAGGACCCGCTTATCAGGTGAGTTCTATGTGCCCCCTATGTGTTATATGCAAATGTTTTTCAATGTTTTGGGGCTGGAGTGTATACACGCAAATGAATGAATGTTATGAATGCTAATATGACATAAGTGTTATATGAAAGTAATGATGAACAAAGAATGAAACCAATGTTTACAAAGAATGAAATGAATTAATGACATAACGCAAATGAATGAAATCTTGCTTTATATTTATCTATATATTGCATGTTATGAATGTATGTATACGTTATGGATGAAAATAGGGACTACTTCGGTAGGACGGTACGATGATGACGGCTACTACGGTAGACGGACGATCATGCGACTATTATGCAGACGGTATGTTAAAGTCTAGAAAGGTAGACTAAATACGGACTACTACGGTAGGACGGAGGCCCTTATTCGAAGCACGGCTGCATAAATAGTTTGCATGGGAAACGGATGCCTTATGGCAGACGGGCGAAAGGATGGACTACGACGGTAGACACGGTAGATGGACGACCAAAGTGTAACATCCCAATTTCTAAAGAAAATAGAAGTCCAGGGGCCCAAGTGCAAATACGCCAAAGATGGAGGGCTAAAAGTGCAAAAATATGAAATCTGGACTGATAGCGGACCGCTATCAGATCCCAAACGGTTCGCTATATGTTGGTTAAGGAAATAATGAGAGAATGACACGTGGCGGATACGTGTCTGATGACTCAGCCCTAAGTCGGACCTCTATAAGATCCATAACAGTCCGACATGCCATGACATGGATAAAGCGAGGAACGAACTTAGGAACTACCCGAGGATAAAGTAAGTACACTGGACCCGTACCCTAGATAATGATTATATGAAGTATGTGATTATATGCTATATGTAAAATTAAGGTACGGGGAAATAAAGAAAGGTAATGAATGGTTAGTCTAAACACTAAACGGGAATAATGGAGTAGCCACGATGTATCCAATGGGTGGTGGATACGCTGCTGGTACTTCCTAGTAATAAGAATATAGTAAACGCACGGAAGAACTTCCGACCGATATGTAGTTATCTGACAAACGAAATGTTCTGTCTAAGGAAAGAGTGGTGTATAAATCTCTCCTAGACCCGTCACTCTTTCTTGGGAACATCTCTGGTGGGAGTCAGTCAAGCAAACTAAAGGAGAAGAATATATGGATAAGATGAAGTGGGAGGACTTGAAGGCATTGATAGTCAGTAGATATTGTCCTCAGAATGCGGTAGACAAGATTGAGACAAAATTCCATCGATTTGAAGCAGGAAGTCTTAGCCACCAAGAATATAGCAACAAATTCAATGAAATGGCCAAGCTGGTGCCACATCTTGTGACTCCTGAATCCCAAAGAATTAAGTGTTATGTACAAGGACTGCCACCGAAAGTTCGAACCTTAGTAAAAACTACTGCACCTGGAACCATAGATTCGGCAGTGCAACTGAGTGGAGTAATATATGATGAGATAAAAGCTCAGGAGGTGGCTATCAAGAAGAACTTGGAAAAGATAACCTATAACCCACCGATAATAAAATCCCAAGGATAGACGGAGACAATTTGGGAAGAGGTGCTTAAGGAGTTATATGTAATAATTGCCAACAGATAGGGCACATTGCAAGATATTGCCCAACCATCAAATGTCACAATTGTAATGAGAAGGGCCATCATAAGTCTAACTGCCCAAAGACACCTCAAGTTAAAACCGGTGGAGGGGCCAAAGGAAGAGTATATATCTTGGGAGGAAGAAATGAAGAATAGGTACGTCTGTTATAAAATAATATGTGTTTTAAGATTAAGATAAAAGTTATGTTTTAAAAAGGAATTATGTGGGAAAATAACCACCCTAGTTACAAAATATGCCCTAAAGTAGGATCATCGGTTGAAGAAGTAATTCCAAAATTTCCTAAAGGAGGGGAGATTTGTAAAACCTTGAAAACCCCCTAAGAAAATAAAGGATTTAAATTGCCAAATATCATAAGTTCGAGGGTTAAAATAAATATACTCAAACTTCAAGGACGAAAAATGAAAAATTGGAGAAATTGGCCCATAACGGACCGTCACCCAGGATAACGGTCCGTTACAACCATGACGGACCGTCATGGTTTGGTAACTGTCCGTGCCGCAATACCGGAGGCGGTTTAGGGTTTTTGACACGCGTCCTCTGACTCAGCACTTGTGACAGACCGTCACGGGACCATAACGGCCCGTTATGTGGACCGGAAGTGCGTAGCCGCCAAGAAAAGGCGTGACGGACCGTCATGCCTGGTAACGGTCCGTCACAGCCTGAAATTTAGCCCTATAAATATATGGTCTAGCTTAGTAGTTTTCACACACCCAACACACTACTTTTGCACACACACACACACACACACCTCTCTGATATCCCAGTTCTAAGCCCCGCCTTCAAATTGCAGTAGATAGTTCCAAGGTAAGCTCTACTCGACCCTTGTAAGATTTGGTTGATTACCATTAAGCTTGATATAGGTTTTAAAATGTTTATATTATTAGGGTATTGTTAAAGGTTATTATTTTAGTTATAAATACGTCCAGGTGCTGTCCAGGTGAGTTACTCTGAATTAAAATGTGTATTGTTACACAGTTGTTATTTGAAATATTCCTGATATAATACCCTATTCCAAGTATATATAAGGCGTATTAAGTACTTATTACGTTCCGAGCGAGGCTGAGACCTATGGGTGAAACGATTATCAATATTACTAGTGTGGGATGACCTGTAATGTGGGATAATTTGTCCATTTTATACTGGTGGTGTGCGCCAGTGGCGGGAACGATTGACTAGTTATATATATAACAAAAGCCTGATTAGTTTGTGTACTAATGGGTGGGACATGGGATTGCTGGTGATTGAATAACAACCATGTGGTAAGGATTCATGAACTCACCAACTTATGTTGATCAGGTTATTTTTATTATCTTTAAGGTTGTTGCAGGTGGATCTGTTAGTGGCATTCCATGTAGATAATAGATGTGGATAGTCGTTTGGATGGTTAACTAATTGTGAGAGTGGATGAAGGCATTCGTGGTAGAGCTGTAAGCCCTGTGGATGTTTTGAGTTCCCTGACAGGAACTGATGTTTGTTAATTTGTAATAGAAGTTTGATTCATGATATAAACAGTTTAGTTATTATTGAAAGAGGTTTATGGCTTAGCTTCCGCTGTGTGTTTTTGGTATCAACGTTACAGTAACTAGAAGGCAACCTTCTGACCAGTATGTAGTTATCTGGCAAACATAATGTTCTGTCTAAGGAAAGAGCGGTGTATAAATCTCTCCTAGACCCGTCGTTCTTTCTTGGGAACATATCTGTTAGAATTACTACTCTAGTTAGATGGATGTCCTGTATTACGGGTGTGACATTGTAGGTCACACGTACACGGGCCGAGATCCCCATGCACGTCTAAACCTCGTCATGCAAACCATAGGCTCACGAACTCTAATCGGGTGTAACCCGACTCCACCCACACCCTCGTTCATTCCCAAGAATCACCACCATGCATCTCCCGTTGGGTACCATCATCAGTTTTCATCACCTCGTGCCACCTCTCGTGTCCCCGTCACCCTCCTTCTCATGAGAAACCCTAGCCGGGTTCCCATTTTTATGATGGAACACCACCACCACAGTCTCCTCGCCGTCCTCCGCCGTTCACCATCATCACAGCCGACTTCAGTGGCCACCAGGTACCACCGACTCCTCCTCGATGCTTCCGACCATCCCTGTTACCACCACCGCCTTCACCCTCACCCGCCTCTCTCTCTCTCTCCCGCTCTTTCTCTTTTATCCTTCTCGACCGTCGCCTGCCCTCTGCTCCGGTCACCACCTCTATGTGCCACCTCCACCACGCCGTCGGCCACCACTATCACAACCCCCCCTTCGTCGTTCATGGCCAAGTGAACAACCAAAACCTTAATCGGGTTTCACAACCTACAATCAAGCAAGTAAAGAGAAGGGTTGATGAGTGTTACCTTAACGAAAGGAGTTCTCCTTTTTCTTGACACCGTCGCAGGACCACCACGAGACCACCTTGCTCGGCCTCCCTCTCCCCTGCGTCTCGTCTTGCTGCCGTCGAGCATAACCCAGCTGAGAATGGCTTAGGGTTTTTCATTAGTTGTTTAAATATAATCCACAGTTACATCTGGGTCCTTGCGTTAACCTTACCTACGCGTTTTTAACCTGAACTGCTCCATAATGATCATCTGAGTCCAATTTGGTAGTTGAACGTGCATTCTTTAGTCAACTCCACTCGCCACCATGCTAAAATCGTATCTGGGTCGTCTATTAACATGAATCGTTAGCTTTTGGGATTCTGGGATGTTACAGAAAGATGCTTTTATAATTGTTTAAAATCTTGAACTCATCAGCGTTAGCTGACTTTTTATTATGCACATATCAAGTAATAAAGGAAAAGAGAAGATATGAAGCTGCAAGGGCTTGGAAGTGTATGGCTGGATGACTGTTGCTGAGAAGACTGAAATCCCCATGACATTAGTTTATGAATTTAGACATTATGTTTGAAAGTTTTAATTAACTCTGAATTTGTAATAGATTTCCGCTGTGTTTTAAATTATCATTCAAGGTTTAAGAACTATGTTTTTGCTTATGTGTGCCAACTATGAGAGGTACCCGATTTAAGCCCTTTCAAGTTGGTATCAGGGCCATAGTTTGAGAGATTATGACATTCGCCAAAATTTCTGGACTTAAACTGAGAATGGGACAAGGGAATGTGATGTCAGTCAGAGCAGCAAAGCCATGTGAATATAAAGGAAAAAATGCCTTAGTAAAGAAAACAATAGAAACGGTAAACAATAGAGGCATCAGAATAGAAGGTACTCCATGTCCTAACGTAGAACATAGACAATAAATGCCTTAGAATAGAAAGTAGACAGAATGTGCCTTATAGTAGGAATTCTGAACTTGAATGCAAATGTTAATCCGACAGGAAATGTTCAAAACCCGAGTAGTAAAGTAAATTAGTAATTTCATAACTGTCTTTGTAATTAATAATTTACATTACTCAAGGTGTTCTAAATAGTTACCTATCATGATGACACAAGTATTCCTTGTTCGTAGTTAGAAAACGATTATGGCTAGAAAAAGAGGTGCTAGTACTGGTCGTAGAGGTAGACCCCGAGTCAACCCTGTAGAGAGGGAGGAAAGCGAACCTTTCGTCCATGGATCTGTGTCGATTCACACTGAGAATGAGAACAGTTTAACCAACCATGATGTGAACAACGGAAAGGGCTTAGTTATGGAGTCGATTGTCAGAAAGGCCATAGCTGATTAGGTCGCTGCAGTTCTGAAAAGCACTTTACCGGCGACACTGACAGAGGCTCTGAAGACTGTTAAGCAGGAAAGAGGAAGAGGCACGAGGGTGGAGAACTGGAACATGATAGAAACCTAGTCTGATAGTGATGAATCCGATTATGATTCAAGGCGCAGATGTGACTAGAAGTCCTTACGAAACTGTGACCCGCCTACTTTTGACGGCAAGAAAGATGCCAATGTTGCTTACTACTGGATTGACCGTATGACAGTGATCATCAAGATTAGGGCTGGAAATTTTTGACATGGACCTATTAACACGACACGACATGTAATTAACATATCCCGTGTTTGACCTTAACCGGTTTCGTTTCTTAAACAGGTCCACACGTTAGGGACATGTTAAATTCGTGTCTAAACAGGTTAAAGACATGTTAACCTGTTAAGACCCGTTAGGGATATGTTAACACTTAACAATTAACATCCTATTTAGTATTTACCCAGCCCAAATCCAAGCCCAAACACTTAGAGCCTTGCGATTTGCATTAGGCATAGGCAGATCATACACTATTTTTTGTACTTCATCTCTGTTAGCCTGTTATTCTTTTGACCTAATTCTTATACACTCCAGACTCTCCAGCCGCATACGCATATCAGTTATCTTCTCCATCGGGCATCGGCCTCGTCAGTCACTCAGTCCTCACCGGCTCGACGGCTCACCCCTTTTCCATCGTCCTCGTCATCTCCGGTCTCCTCTCAGTCGTCATCTCCGGCCTCCTTTTAGTCTTTATCTCTGGTCTCCTCTCAGTCGTCATCTCCCGTCTCCTCTCAGTCTTCATCTCCGGCCTCTCCAATAATAGGTAACTGTTCGAAAATGATAATCTGTTATTGATTATCTGTTCGAAAAATGATAAACTGTTACAATCTTTATGTGTATTACAATTTGTTATTGACTTATTATAGATGGATTCTTCTGATTATATTAAAGTTAACTTAGAAAATGATAGCTCAAAGAATGTGGATATGGAATGTGATGGGGTTGAGTTTGTGGATTTACTATTGACAAAGAAAATGATAGATTTCTAAACATGTTTCTAAACAGGTCCTTTAACATGTGACTTGTTTCTAAACAGGTCGTGTTCGTGTTTGGAAAAAATGACACGATTAGTTATCGTGTCGTGTTCGTGTTGAACACAACAAGTCATAGTGTCTTATCCTGTCGTGTCTTATCGTGTCGTGTCAGCCCTAACCAAGATGAGCGAATGCCGCGCAGATCAGGTTGCGAAATTTGCCGTGGATTCGTTCGCATTCAAGGTACTGATCTGGTGGGAAAATGTGAAGAAAGCCAAGTCTGAGAGGGACATTGAGAAAATGAAGTGGGATGATCTGAAGACACTTATAATTTAGAAGTTCTGTCCCTAAAATGAGATTGATAAGGTAGAGGTAGAGTTCGTGGAACTCAAGGCCGGTAGCATGATGTACCCAATTCGGATTGCCTCCGGGTTATTCATATTGTCTTGAGTTTTGTCTCAAGTAGCCTCCAATTGCTTGTGTTTGTCCCATATCCTCTTGTAACATGGGACACGTGTATGTTGGGTGTCTAAATTGTAAACATATTTCACAAGCTTGAGTTGTGTTTTCACGCCTTTTGTCTCTTTTAAGTGGCATGATCACTGATATCCAATGAGTATTCAATAAAGCTAAGAATAGTAGAAATGTAAATCTTGTTGAGTTACTATAGTACTGAGCAATTGCATTTAAGTGATCACATAAAGTAATGTGTAATATCTTTTGATCTAAAAGGGATATTTGATTTCAATGCACCGCATTACAAATGCAAAAAGTAACGCCTAAGGGGTTTTGGACCCACGCCATGGAGTTGAAAGAAAGACATTTTTTTTAACGGAAACAATGAGATAACTCAAATAAAGCTAGCGGGGAACTAGCAAAAACCCCAAATACAAGCACCAAATTTAAGATGCAACAGACTACACTTATAAGAAACCACCAACGAAAAGCAAAATAAACACACCAGACAATGAAACAAATAGGCCACTACCCGAACCCGAACATGGGGTTTTGAGCCCATATTTCCCAGATCGAGCCAAGGGTCTTCCCTTTATACACCAACCAATTATAGGACGTGATCTTGATGTCTTCCACCATTTTATCCACACTTCATCTTGTGTTTGAGAAATTCCACCCGTTCCTAGTTAACTAAATTTTCCATAGTGTACCGTAGCATATTAGGATTATGATCTTGTTAGCCTTGGACCTGTTTCACGAGATATGCATTAGGGCAGCCAAATCTTCCACCGTGCTAATAACCGACATATCAATTTGAAGCCAACTTGCAACCTGTCTCCATGTTTTCTTCGCCACTGGACACCTGATGAAGAGGTGATCTTCGTCTTCATTTTCCAGCCAACATAAACCACAAATTGTATATGGAACATTAATACCCCGTACCGCTAGCGAAGAAGTCACAGGGATACGGTATTGGAATACTCTCCACAAAAAGCATGTAACATTCAATGGAACCCAGCTGGGCCATATAACCTCGTTCCGAGATGTTGTTGATATGTTAATAAATACACATGTACATAATGCATATTTCCCCTCATTTTGATTGTTTTTTGTTGCAAATCCTTTGGTTCGAACACTTATTTGTGTTTAATTTGAATATTCCAGCTCCTGGTGGGAACTTGGTGACTTTTGGTGAAAAACTCAAGACTTGAAAAAATTATCGAAAAAGGAAATTTTCAGACATGGCATGTCAAATTCTGACATGGCCATGTGAGCCAATGTTGCCGAGAACACTATAGGATGTGCTGATCAGATGGTCCACATGGTCATGTCACTTTCGGACATGGCCATGTGCAGACGCAGATTTTACTTTTTATCCCAAATTCACCCTCATTTGATCGGGAATCCAATTTTTACATCAAACCTAGTTCTCCCAACTCCTCTTGGCGATTTCGAGCATATCTTTGGAGACTGAAAGTCGAGATTTAAGATCTAACATAGTCAAGCAAGATTTAACCTCCTACAACCCACCTTTTCTCATATTATTGGTTTGATTACTAGATTTATCATGTTTTCATCCACTTTCTTGAGTTTGGTTGTGGTTTTTGCAAGCCCCATGGGCTAAACTCGTATTATCACTTGAATTAGATGAAACTTAGCATGCTTTAACAACTTGTAAACAACTCTTGGTGTTGATTATGTTAATTTCATGATGAAGCTTGATTATTCTTCAATGAATGTGTGTATTTACTCTGATTTGATGATTTAGTTAACTTTGTGAGTGTTATGACCATATTATGTTGAAAAACCATATGTGTTGCAACATTCATTCACATATCTGCATATCTTGTATGTGTTTTTATGGCTTTTGACTAGGAATGGTGAATGAAGGTGTAACGAACCAACTTTCGGGTTTATAATATAATATGTTAAACATATTATAAGGGTGTAAATAAATAAAAATAAAAGTTGAGGGTTTGTTGCAAAAGGTGGACTTTCTTAACATTGGGAAGGAGGAGCCAAAACTGAAAGTGCAGGGACTAGTTGTGTAACTTGCAAAATTCTGCATTTTTAGGAAAACATGGGGGAGAAATGAACACATTTTAGTGTGTGTTTGTGTGTGTTCATGAAAACCACAGAGGAGAAAGGGGAGGATGAGCCAAGAAGCTTAAATCTAGAAGATAAAGGTGAAATATCATGGATTTGATGATTGAGGCTCAAGCAACCATCAAGTAAGTTCATCTTCTTCATATATATCTCCATCAATGGAGTTTTGGTGCGTTTTGGGTAGAAAACCCAATTAGTGTGGTGATTTGGGTTTAATTTCGTTTATAAACCTTAATCTAGTATTACTAATGTTGGAGAATCATGTTTTACATGATTTTAACACCTAATTTGATGTTTGAAAAATTAGGGTTCTGGAGGTGAAATTGGGGGTTTTCGAAATTAAGGTTGTTTGGATGGTAATTGGGGGTTGGGAAGTATTTGTGGTGTGATTATACACATATGACCAAGTAATAACCCTCAATCAATTTGGTGATTTAATAAATGGGAAGTTTGGGTGAAATTTGGTGGAACCCAAACGGGTCAAAATGAGTGAATGATTGTGTAGGGAGGTTAAAACTTGTTTAAGGTGTAATTAATCAAGTTTAGAATGGGTGTAATCCATAAGGTCTAGGGTTAGTGTTAGACCTTAATTAGAAATTTTGAATTGGTGGATTGGAAGTTTGACTATTTTGGGTCAAACGGGTCATTTGGGTTGAAAGGTGATATTCGGGTGTTGGGGGTTTGATTAAGGTCATGTTAATCAAACTAAGCTAGGGTCTTGATCTTTAGATCATAAAGGTGTGTTGGGTGTCAATTGGTGATCATTGGATTACTAATTGTAAATGAGTTGTATAGGTGATCAAGTAGTAAGGAAACTAGCTTAGAGGATCAAGCGGGATCATCTTTGGCAAAGGTAAGTGTTTTGCACTTACTTAGTAATGATAGGTGGTGGTAATTGCATATATTTGATTTACATGTTGGTTGTTCAAATATCTATATGTGTATAATTGTATGTTGAAAATTAAGGAGATTGCATATGGTGAAAATATGCAAGGGTGGGTGCGTGTGTTTGAGGTCTAAGAACCTCGCCGTGTTGTTTGATGAATTAAGTTAATAAACTTATATGGTATATTGGTGTAAAATTGACTTGTGTGGTAAAAGTAAAACTTGTATGCATAATGTAGTTTGAAATTGGTGTAGTTGACTATGTGGTATATAGTCAAACTAAAATGTAGAATATGATAAATTGGTGTAGTTAACTATGTAGTATATAGTTAAACTAAAAAGTAGAATGTGGTAATTTGGTGTAATTGACTTACGTGGTGTATGGTCAAACTAGATGTGGTAAAATGGTGTAATTGACTTATGTAGTGTAAAGTCAAACTAGATGTGGCAATTCAGAGTAATTGACTTATGTGGTATATAAGTCAAACCATTGTGGAATAATGGTGAATTGGTGTAAATTGACTTAATGTGGTATAAGTCAAACCATTATGGAATAATGTTGAATTGGTGCAAATTGACTTAATGTGGTATAAGTCAAACCATTGTGGAATAATGGTGAAATTGGTGTAAATTAACTTATGTGGTATATAAGTCAAACCATTGTGGAATAATAGTGAAATTGGTGTAAATTGACTTATGTGATATATAAGTCAAACCATTGTAGAATAATGGTGAAATGTTGTAAATTGACTTAATGTGGTATAAGTCAAATCATTGTGGAATAATGGTGAATTAGTATAATAATAGGACTTGTATGATGTCAATACTTGTCTAAATGTCGGTCTTGGATTCAATTACCCAATGACATAACTTAACGAGTGTGGTAAACTCGGGTGATAAGCTTGTAGTCAAAGACACCAAATAATAACGAATGAGTCGGATTGGATAAGGGGTAAAAACGAGTTGTGGTTCTCGTATGAGGAGTTTAAAACATTCACAAAATGTTGTTGATTTCTTGTAACGACCGAGGGTCGAATTGGGAGGGTTGGTAAGGTGGAAAACTAAAATTTGCTACAGGTGGACATGGCCATGTCTGATTTTGCACATGGCCATGTCAGAAATTTTTAGTCCTTCAGGTAGACATGGTTATGTCAGTCTGCACATGGCCATGTCAGGAAATTGTTGTGGGCATCGGGTGCACATGACCATGTCTAATTTTGTACATGGCCATGTCAGAAATTTTATTTATTCAAAACTTCCCATTTTTGGGGTAATTGCTTGGGTCTAACCCATGGGGGTCTAAGGGAGGTTATATATCATTGCTAATGATGTTATGCATGGCGTTTTGCAGGTAAAGCTCCGGTTTGAAGTCTCGGATCACGCTTTGTGGTGGAATTGGATTCTCATTCGGTTTGTTGTGTGTTAACGGTTAGAGTTAGAACTCATTGATTGGGGTTCATTAAACTTGTTTCAGTCATATCTTAGACATTGAAACTTGTTGTCATTTTGAGATGTCGGTCGAACGTTTTAAAACAAGTTATGTCGTCTTTTTGTTGTAAATAACATGTGTTGTTTTGTCAAGGGCGTTTTGGGACCTAAATTCCGCGTGCGTTGAAAGTTAAAATTGGTTGAAATTTTTGAGTGTTACAGAAGGTTGACTATCTAGTAAGATTGGATAAATATACATCCATATGCTTATGTTTGAGAAAACCATGGTGTATGTTATGAAATTTTCATGTCATTGGTTATGAAACTCTGTTGGTTTATTAGCATGAACTTTTAGGTTTTGTAATCGTGATATGATGTTCATGAGTTGAAGATTGGTCATAGTTTTATTTACTTTACGCATTTTGAGGTGGTTATCATGTGTTTATCGTGCTAGCTTTCTAGAGATTTGTGTAATTTGATAACCCTAACGGGAGTCTTTTTCATCTTTAACTTTGACATAATTATATCATTGTTCCTTCACTGCATAACTTTAGATGGCTATTGTGTGTCTATCGTTTTAGCTTTCCGAGGAGTTATTTGATTTGGTAGCCTTGATGGGAGTCTAATCTACATCCGTGTTTTATGTGTATAAATGATCTATCCTTGAGTTGGTGCTAGTTGTCATTGCTTTGCTAAGTGGATTCAAAGTCCGAGGGATATCTTTTCTTGATTGTATCTTCATCTTTGCATTCTCTCATTGTTTGGTTAAAATTATTAGTTAACATAGTTTAATATAGTTTAATTTAAATATTCAAAAATCACTTCTTATTTGATCGGTTAGATAATGATGAAGGTTTAGTATTCGGAGACACATTGTCCACGAATCGATACCCGGTTCTTACCTAAAACTATACTACTTATGCGATAAGTGCACTTTCCTATTGTGTGTGTAGTTAGTCCTAAGGTGACAATTGTTTCTTTATTTAAAACACCGTTGTGTGGAAAATCTTTACTAAAATCTATTTACACTTTACAAACATCAGTTGTAAGCATGGATTCCTCCATCCAATTCCTGCAAGACCAAGTTGAAAACTGGCCCGACTTATCCCCCAACCAACTCCATTTGTCCGCCCCAATATTAAAGCAACACGACTTAACCATTTCTTCAAGGTCCAGGATTTCATCTTCCCTTTTTCTTGATGCACACCGACTTGACCACCCCAATGTGAAGCCCACCACTTCTAGACCTGACCAAACAACTCTGTCCTTTATTGAACATCTTTTCTTTCTCTCCATCTCAAAGAGCTTAGGGAATAGAACTTTGAAAGAGGATTTTCCGAACCAACATTCATTCCAAAAAGATGATGAGGACCCAACCCCAACCAATTTTTTGAACAAGCAGTTTACCGAAGGCACAATGCCCCTTGGTTTCGGGCCATCCGAAATAATGCTTCCCCAGTTGTCTGCTACCCCAATTTTACATAATTCCCCCAAATTTGCAAATGACTTATTGTGTAGGGCATTAATAACTTTTGCCCAAAGACTTGACGAATTTTGTAATGCCTTCCATTTCCATTTTGTAATTAAGACCATATTCATTATTCTGAGACCTCCCACTCCAAGCCCACCTATCTTTCTTGGTTTCACAATTTTGTCCCAAGCCACCCAATGTATTTTCCTTTGAGAACTGCTGCCCCCCCAAAGGAATCTTCTTCTAATAGACTCGAGCTCATTTATGATCTTTAGCGGGGCCTTAAATTTAGTTTTAAACCATTCATCCCAAACCAACCTTTGTGTTAAACTGATGTTTTACAATATATATATATATATATATATATATATATATGGAGTGAGGTTCAAATGCTAATAAATATTTATGTGATAACCATGATAACCACTCTCAAACATAGTGTTATGTATATGTAACAATTATCATTATGTTAATGTTACATATATGTAAACACTATGTGTCACATTATTTGGTATGTATATGTAAGACTCATCATTTCCGTATTTACGTTCAAAATATTTATTCAAGATACTTAAATACTATTTTAATAATTAAAAGAAAAAATAATTTATAAATTATGGGATTGTTTTATAGTGGTTATCACGGTTATCACATAAAAAACTGGTTAGTATTTGAACCATTCCCTATATATATATATATATATATATATATAATGTTGTAGTTAGTTTCCATTGCCAAGATTTGAGAGGGGAGCCAAGTTAGAGAGGTGATAGCCACTTCTTAAGAAGGAATTCTCTATAATTTTGTAATTAGTTTCCATTGCCAAGATTCTAGATACATTTAACAAATTTGAAATCTTGTAACGATGCTTGATTGTGTTTATACAAGTTTGATCTTTGTTATTTGCATGACCATTCTTGGCTAGGTTCTTTAAATCACTTTGGTAAGATGAACTTTCAATAGAGTAGTTAGCATGTCTATGGATTCAAAATTGGTGTGTGTGTGACTTCAAAATATCTTTTAACATTGAAAGTGGATCCGCACAATCGTCGAAACAATTCATCAACTTAATGCTTCGTTGATTCGGGCATTCACACTTCTATGTCTATGTCTATGTACAACCGTCTAACCTCTTAGCTAATAAAACTATTTAAAAATTAAAAATAGTTCTAAAACTATTTAAAAATTAAAAAAATATGAGATTAGTTTTAAAATTTCAACGGATATGGGGCATGTATGGTATTAGGTTATACCCACCCAATTACTCGAAACATACATACTCGTAAACATTTTCTTTTTATTTATGTTCCTTTGTCCTTGGGTAATAAAATAATCTATTAATTCACCGACTTTTTAGTTATTGCATTTCTAACTTCTTAGCTAATAAAACTATATAAAAATTAAAAATAGTAAGGAATGTACTTGGGAATCCCAAAGTGTAATTTTTAACAAACTAAGAGGTATACTTGATACTTAATGAGTAATGAGTAAGCAGGTAGCCGACGGATATGAGACACGATTTTACAACCGGATATGAAATTAAAATTATGATGAATACCAGTCCCATTATCATTTCTAATATCAATCTTGATACAACACTAACTTGTTGTCCCCACTCCCCGATGCTACAACAGCCAAACACATTCTAAATATGTATAGAAAGTTTTTTTATAAATGCACATAAAAGTTAGGTAAATTAAAAGAAAATAAATTGTTTCGTATTGAGTTTGAAAAAGTAGTATGGTGGGACTAAGGGGTTGATAAGTTCGAGGTCAAATAGTTGAGAAGAACAAAGTGGTCAACCAAGTATATTATTGGTGGAGGGATACGATGTACTAACTCCCATCGTATACGGCAGTGGTCCTTTCCAAAAATGGGTGTCAAGATTACCATCAGTGGCCATTACACCGTTCATCACCATCACCAAACTGTATGGCTTCATTTTGGTGCTTAAAACATCCATGCAATCAAGTGCATCAGCGCCCATTATAAGTATTGTGATCCTTCAGTGACCCCGATGTGACATTTCTATATTTGGCCTTTTATTCTAAATGGCTATTTAATCACATGGAATCATGCATGCAGGCAGAGGCCTACGAGAGACGGGACAAGTTTGTCAATTCATATATCTATTATTAACTAGCAAATTAATATATATATATATAGTTCATATCTACTAATAAAAATGGTAACATGATATTATAACTTATTAGTTATTAAATAACTAAAAGTTAGATGTATTTGAATTGAACTCCCAAATTAGCAAGTAATTTAGTGTTTAATAAACCAATATGTTCTACAGGAAGATCACAGAAATATGTAGGCCTCAACCATTTTCTACTTACCATACAAATATACCATATTTTTTAATTTTATAAAATAACCCAAAAATCTCCCTATTACAAATTTTCATCTCAAAATAAGAATGCAAACGGTTAATTTTTCATGGATACAGAAAAGAAAAGATAATTCACCATTTACGCTTTGGTTTCATTCATGGATAGAATTCTTTAGAGAAGATTGCAACTGACCTCTATTGCAGTTGATGTACGGTTCGATCAACTGTGAGATTGACCGTAGAAGCCCTAATGAATATTTAAAATCTCTCCTTTTTTTTGTCTATTTAAACAAGTATCCTTGTAACACTTTAACTAACCTCTTACAAACCTTAAAACATAGAATACTTATAGTACATTATGGAGTGATTATACGTAATCAAATCCACATCCCAAGATTATCTAGCAAGGGAAGATCACAACAAAAAGAAAAAACTCACAACCCACACAAACTCTCGTATTCTTTGTACATTGGTAATCCCTCCAATTTGCGATAAGAGAGGAGAAGCATAGGTGGTCCCTACCTTTATAAAGAGAAGACAAAGCAACAAGTATGGCCTTGTATCGTTCAGCAGACCCATCTGACTTTGTTTTAATCTTATATACCTAACAATAACCAAATATATATGCTTACCAGGTGGGAGTGGAATCAAATTCCATGTATGTGTCTAATAAAGAGTAGTAAGCTCCTCAGCCATAGCATTCTGCTAAAGGGGATAAAAACAACCTCTAGGTTCAGATAAACGATATATATGTTTGCAATAAAAAAAGCAAACGAAGCCGAGTAAGTAGAGTAAGTAAAATCTGGAAGTTTGGTGGACTTTCATATGTTAGGATAGTCAAACGTCAAAAGTACTTGGTTTTTTTTCTTTTTTGAACAACAATATTTTACACCTAAATACCACATAATCTTGCATTTGCAAAGATTTAAACCCACATCATTTTTGTGGAGTACAAGCACCGTACTGTAAATGCACAAGTGTATATCAAGTATCTCACACAAGTTTTCTGATACGTTTA
This sequence comes from Smallanthus sonchifolius, assembly GCA_023525975.1. Classification (NCBI taxonomy): domain Eukaryota; kingdom Viridiplantae; phylum Streptophyta; class Magnoliopsida; order Asterales; family Asteraceae; genus Smallanthus; species Smallanthus sonchifolius. The sequence continues at coordinate 90,220,169 of CM042032.1, read as the reverse complement.
TTGAACAAGAAAGGAGCTATAAATAGCTTACAAAGATCGTAACAAATTCAGTAACGTAAAACAAAAAGAACAGGAAAAGACTGCTCATTAAACCCTAACAAACTCTTAAAGCAAGACTTAAACAAAAACCCACGTGCAGCCGTTACATAACATGCTGGACCCGGACTCAACTTGGGCTCAAAACCCATTTATTCGAACTGACCCAATAGCGATAAACTCATTATAAACCCTCCCTTAAACTGAAGTTGGGTTTACCCTTCAGTTTACATCTTCAATATTCTGAACTCCCAACAATTTTCTCATCCTTTCAAACACCACCGGTTTAGTCATTATATCTGCTATTTGATCAGTAGTTGGACAGAAGACCAGCTGCGCTTGTTCCTTGTTCACCAATTCCCTTAAGTAATGAAATCGGACATCAATATGTTTTGTACGCCTGTGTATAACCGGATTGTTGGAAAACTTAATCATTGAGTTGTTATCACACTTTATTTCCACCATATCAATCGACTTGTTGCTCAATTCTTCTAATAGCCCTTTGAGCCAAACACTATGACAAGCACAATAAGTGGCAGCTACGTACTCAGCTTCGGTGGATGATAGCATGACAATTTCCTGTTTCTTGGAGCTCCAGCATATTGTAGTGCTGCTTAGGATGCATGCATACCCCGACATGCACTTTCTATCTTCAATATCCCTTGCATAATCGCTATCCGTATAGACCTGCAACTTCTTGATAGCATTTCTCTCATATAAGAGACCAAAACAGTAACTACCTTTCACATAACGCAAGATGCGCTTAGCCAACTGCATATGCTCCTCTCTTACGTAGGACATGAAGCGTGATATGAAACATACTGCATACATTAAGTCAGGTCTTGTAACCGTAAGATACATTAGACTTCACACCATTCTTTTATATTCAGTTTCATTCATTTTGTTCCCCACACCAGCCTTGGTTACTAGAGTTCCAAGTATAATTGGGTTTTTCACAACATTTCCTTCCCATAATCGAAATCTTTTAAGTAAATCCTTTGCATATTTCCGCTGACACATACTAATTCCCCGCTCGTTTTGTATTACTTCTACTAAAAAAAACTTCATTTTTCCTAGATCAGTCATTTCAAATTCCTGCTTCATTGATCTCTTAAAACTTTCACAGATCATATTATCATTTCCAGTGTAAATTAAATCATCCACATACACGCTAGCTATAATTACCAAGGTATGATCATAGTCACTCTTCTTGAATCCTTCTTTAAGAAAATAACCTTCAATTCGCTTAAACCAAGCTCTTGGAGCTTGTTTTGAGCCATATAGAGCTCACTTAAATTTGTAAACTTTATGTTCTTCCCCACCTTTGACAAAACCTTGAGGTTTATCAACGAAAATGGTTTCCTTCAATTCACCATGTAGGAAGACACTTTTTACATCTAATTTATATATGGTCCAGTTCCTTTGAGCTGCTACTGCCACTAGACTTTTTATGTTATCCCATCTAGCAACCGGAGCATATAACCCCTTTCCGTTGAGCATATCCTTTCACCACTAACAGAGCCTTTTATTTATCAACTTCACCTTTCTCATTCAGCTTTGTTTTAAAGACCCATTTTACTCCAATTGACTTTGTACCTTCTGGTTCTTCTACTAACTCCCAAGTTTGGTTTTGTTCAATGGATTGTATTTCATTTTCCATTGCCTTCACCCATTTGGCCTCCTTGGATGCTTCTTCAAAACTAGTGGGGTCTTCAAAAGGACTATACATTGCCAAGTCAACTTCTTCATAGGGCAATCCTTCCCCAGTTTCATAGTCTCTTATCCAACCTGGAGTAGAGCTAGTTCTTTTAGAAGTTCCTGCTCGTGGCCTTGACTGTTCACTGCTTTCTTCTTGTGAGGTAGTAATTGCGTTCCTTGTTGTGCCATTACTGTTTTCAACATTGTCCATAATTTCGGTGTTATCCGTAGGACACTGTTGAATAGGTGGTTCTACCTGACCTGGGCTACCTCCTTTAGCAGCCTCTTCACTATTGACTTATGTATCTTCCTCTTCTATCTCAATGTCTGGAATTATTAACTCTAGCGGACCAAAGTCTTCCCTTTTCCAATCCCATTTCTTTTCTTCTTCAAAGACCACGTCCCTGCTTATAACTATCTTTTGTTGAACCGGATCATACAGTCTATAGGCCTTTGATTATGTGCTTATTCCTAAAAACACACACTTGTGACTTTTATCATCTAGTTTGGATCTTAACTAAGCAGGGACATGAGCATAACCAATACAACCAAATATCTTGAAATAATCCACATTTGGTTTGGTTCCAAACCAAACTTCTTCTGGAACCTTGTCTTCTAAGGATGTTGTTACACATCTGTTTAGAACATGACTGGCCCAATTAGCAGCTTCTGTCCAAAACCTCTTTGGCATTTCCTTCTCAATTAAGAGACATCTAACCATGTTCATGAGTGTCCTATTTCGACGCTCTGCCACTCCACTTTGTTGTGGAGTGTAGGCATCAGTTAGTTGTCTCTTAATGCCATGTGTTTCGCAAAATTCATTAAAGACCTTTGAAGTGAATTCACCGCCCCGGTCACTTCTCAAGCCTTTAATTTTAAGTCCAGTTTCATTTTCAACCATAGCTTTAAATTTCTTGTAAACATTAAAGCTTTCATTTTTCTTAGCCAGGAAATAAGCCCACCCCTTTCTAGAATAATCATCAATTAAGACCATGACATACCTCTTCCCACTTGATGAAGCAGGTTCAATTGGTCCACACAGGTCTGTATGTATCAGTTGTAGTTTCTCGGTGGTTTTTCAAGAACTTCTTTTTGGAATCGTATTTCTTTGTTGTTTCCCCAAGTTACACACTTCACATGCTTTAGTTTGTTTAGAAACATGAGGCAAGCCTTGCACCAACTTTCTAAACTGCATTGTTCTAATGGACTTGTTATTCACATGTCCAAACCTCTTATGCCATACCTGTTATTCACATGTCCAAACATTCTGTTTGGGGCAACTTCCTAAAAATTTGACAGTGTGCTTGAAACTTTCATCTAGATTGATGAACCATTCTTTTGTACCTGTCATGTGCTTGGAGTATGCAGAGTTTAGAAACCAAATACCCATTTGTTCTTCCTTTGCTACATCTACATGAGTCATAAGAAGTAGGTCTTCTCCTTCATCAAACTCGGCATAATTTACTGACTTGTCTCCACGAGAACATTCATATGAGAAATGTCCCATTTGATGGCATCTATAACATTCTATGGCTAACTTGTCAAAATCAGGTCGAGCTCTTCCCCGACCATGACCTCGTCCCCGACTGAAAGATCCTCTTCCACGTCCCCGTCCATGTCCACTGTATGGATCCTTTTCTGTCTTCAAAGCTTGATCACCTGTGGTTTTCTTGCTCAATTTTTGTTCATGAACAAGTAGGGAGCTTTGTAGCTCATCCACTGAAAACATGTCAATATCCCTTGATTCTTCAATAGAGCATACAACGAAGTTAAAACTGTTAGTTAGAGAGCGAAGGATTTTCTCAACAACCTCACATCTGGCATGTCTTCATAAAAATTCTGCATATCGTTTGCCACGATCATGACCCAACTGAAATAATCGGTGATGGTATCTTCATCTTTCATTTCAAGGGTTTCAAACACCCTCCGTAGCCGCTGCAGTTGGGCTCGTTTCACCCAATCATTTCCCTGATACTTAGTCTTCATGGCCTCCCATATATGTTTAGCAGTTTCTTTATGGGTCATCGTCTTTAGAATCTATTTGTCAATTGATTGAAACAAGTAGTTCCTCGCCTTCAAGTCTTTGATCCTCATCGCCTCCAGAGTCGTTCTTTGAGCAGGTGTCATCGCTTCTCCCTCCCTAGGTTCTTGAAACCCACTTTCAATGACACTCCAGTACTCCTTGGATCGTAGAAGTGTTTCCATGACCATACTCCAATGGTCATAATCTCCATCAAATTTGGGAACACTTGGGACTTGAAAATTGCTTGTTTCTGCTGCCATTGATCTCACGAATCTCTCGTTGATCGCCTCCCAGAACCTGGATCTGATACCACTTGTAAAGGCACAAGTGTATATCAAGTATCTCACACAAGTTTTCTGATACGTTTATTGAACATGAAAGGAGCTATAAATAGCTTACAAAGATCGTAACAAATTCAGTAACGTAAACAAAAAAAAAAAACAGGGAAAGACTTTGCCCATCAAACCCTAACAAACTCTTAAAGCAAGACTTAAACAAAAACCCACGTGCAACCGTTACATAACATGCTGGACCCGGACTCAACTTGGGCTCAAAACCCATTTATTCGAACTGACCTAATAGCGATAAACCCATTACACGTACCACTAGATCACTAAGTCATGAGTTAAAAAATAAATACTTAGTTAACTAACTAACTTAGCTAGTGTGTAGTTAGTTTTTAATAAACGTTCTATAAATAAGTTTTGTATGTTATTTTTACAAAAGAAATTTCAATACACAAATTGTCCTTTCTTTTACAAACTATTATAGGTTACTATGTTCTAATACTCGTTTAGTAGTAGACAGTAAGGTGTGATCGCTCCGTTCAATCAAGACACTTTTCTCTAGCTGGCGTGCCATTTTTTTAAACTAAATACCTCACACCATCTCTACATCAATGAAATATATCTATTTTTGAGAAAGTTCTTTACTTCTATCAAACAAATGTTACAAATGGATCATGTTCTAAAAAGTAAGATTTATATATACAGTTTTGTAAAATTATAAAAAGTTCCATTTACATAATTAAATACCTCACACCACCTCGGCATCTCCACATTTAATGAAATATATATCTATTTTTGAGAAAGTTCTATCAAACAAATGTCACACATGGATCATGTTCTAAAAAAGTAACATTTATATATACAGTTTTGTAAAATTATAAAAAGTTTCATTTACGTTTGTTTGGATGTAACTAACGAAATTAGTGTGATCCAATCCCCTTGGATGTAAGTCTACTTGTTTTAGGGTTAACATTAAGATCATATATCCTATTTCGTTGTTGAAATCAAAAGAAGTTTTGATTTACGAGTTTAATCAATCATTGAATGTATACAAGAAACATATATCAACATTGATAGTTTGTGTTGTTATATCATCTTCAGTACCCAACATGCCTATATGTACTATTTATTTTGGTAATCATGATATCTACATCTAAACCAAAGAAAACTCATCCATATAAAAATGATATTTTCTAGAAGAGATATTGATGCATTAACCAATTACCAAATTGAAGTTAAAAGGGTAGATAATAATATAAATAATGTCATGAAACTTTTACATCATGACCACCCCGCAACCATTAATGTTGTTAGAGGAGAGAAGTCCAAAATTGTAACGATAGTATGGTACTACAATTATTTAGTCATATATTGTGTTTATTTTAATCAGAAACAAGATCCTCTATGTTTGTTTTTTTCATGGCTCATGTAGACCTATGAAAACAATAATTTATACTTGTCAGACTTTACATTTATATATAAATGCGTAAAATTAGTACTTGTGTCACGATTTTATTCTTAATAACCCATCTTAGGGGACCTCTTATCGAACCGCCTCATCAATAAAGGATCATATTTATAAGAGTGTAAAAATAACAATAAAAACATATGAAGTTTTAGTGAATGTTTTTAAGTTTTAAGTGTAAATATTTAACTAAAACCTAACAAATCCAACAAATTTGGGAAACTAATTCGGATAACCGGAAATTCGTTTAAGAAACTGATTGATTTCGGGTTAGAATGTTTTTATAGGGACAACCCGAAACCCAAATTAGAACATTGTTAAATTGTATATTTAAATGGTTAACCTAAACGTACTCATTTTTACTTGTCATACCAACCCTTTAAAAAATCGTATCAAATATATTTCTCTTGGAAAAATCATTATTTTTAAAAAGGTTTTTTCTTAAAAAAAGGTTCAAAAGCACTTTCTGGAAAAAAGATTTTAAAAACGTATTTAAAAAATAAAAAAATTTATAAAAATTAAAATAATCGTTTTTGAAAATTTTTAAAAAATGTCTTTTTTTTAAATTAAAAACATTTTCTAAAAAATAAATATAAATGCTTTCTTACAAATAAAAAACTTTGTTTTAAAAGTAAAAAAAAAAACTTTCTCCAAAAAATTTCAAACATCGTTTTTAAAATATTCTATAACTAGTATTTTAATTTTTTTTAAATGTCTTCAAAAAATAATCTAACGCTTAAAAAAACGATAAAACAAAGTTTTTAATTTTTTTTTTAGGATTATTGGATTTTAATAATCTCACATTTTATCAATTGGTCAATAATAATCCCAACTGAGAATATTCTTACCACCGGTCCCTACTTTCAAACTATTTTCTTACATTGTACCTCCCGTTAAAAAAACTTAACGCCGTTAGATTTTATATGACGTGGATATCTGCAAACCGCCTGAAAGTCAAGCCAAGCTAGCAGTGGTCTCATAGTGGGTTTTGAAATTGGGTCTGGTGGTGTTTAACTAGTCTAGTTTGTCCGGCAAGTCCAAACAGAGACAACGGTGGTGTTAACGAGACCAGTTAAACACCACTAGAGCCAATTTCAAAACTCACTACAGGATCAGTGCTAGTTTGGCTCGACTTTCCGGCGGTTTACAGATGTCCACGTATAAAATCTAACGGCGTTAAGTTTTTTTAACGGGAGGTCCAATGTAAAAAAATAGTTTGAAAGTAGGGACCGGTGGTAAGAATATTCTCAGTTGGGATTTTTATTGATCAATTGGTAAAAGGTGGAATTATTAAAATGCAATAATCTTTTTTTTAAGTTGATTTTATGAATTCAAACATTGGTGATAACACCATATGGTCGCAGTTCGTTTGAGCCGGCTAACTAGCCGTCAGAAGTTACATGTGGCACGATCCTATTGGTCGACATGCGGTCCCACATATTTTTTTTCATAAGTTTCTGGACCGGCTAAGACTAGATGGCTTAGCCGACGAACGCACAAGATCCTATATGGTCGCGGGCTAAAAGTTCATGTTTAGTTTGGTGAAGTCAATGGTCAAAATATCTATTTTGATGATTTTCCCCGAAATAAACCCCTTGAGAAGCTAATTTGCAAGTGAAGGGTGTGAATTTTGAGGGAGATGATATCGCAAGCTTTTATGTAATATTCACACCATAATTAATAGGGAAAATTGTCAAAATGAACATTTATTTTTTAGATTCTTTAAAACAAACTTTGAAATTTCAACTTTGCACAAAATAAACATGCTGTAACTTAGGGACTAGACACGTGTATTTTTTTTTTCAAAAATCCGTAAAAACTTACAGATTCCGGCGAAACGCCGGCGAGGTTCAGGCGAAACACCGACGGGGTTCTGGCGAAACGCAGGCAAGGTTCAGGCGAAACACTGGCGGGGTTCAGGTGAAACGCCGACTGAGATTCCGGCGAAAATAATCAATTCCGGCGAAAACAATCAATTTTGGCGAAATCAGTGTCGGAGATTTCGCCCAATTTGATGAAAATTCTAACGATTTTGGTATGTTTATTTTATGGAAGTTGAAATTTCAAAGTTTGTGATGAAAATTCTAACGATTTTGGTATGTTTATTTTATGGAAGTTAAAATTTCAAAGTTTGTTTCGGAGAAACTGAAAAGTAAAATGTTATTTTTGGAATTTCCCCCAATTAATATTAGCTTTGAATCTTTTAGAAATAGAACGTTAATGTTATGAGATATATACAGAAGACCATAGATTCAACTTCATCCATTTAGTCCAGGTTTGATTTGACTTAATAACACCACCTTCATATTTTTTTAATATTCCGTGGGTTTTGCGTTCCCTAGGGTGTGCATACTGCATAGTAAAGAAGAAGAAGTAAAGAAACATAATTTTCTTAATTTAATTATTATCTTATAATTAGTTCATATTAGTTCCTTTATTTTATATACATATATTTTTTGTAATTCTCAACTCATCAAATGTAAAGAACAGCAACTGCTATAAGATGACAGAAGTAGGACCCTAAATATAAGGGGATAAACAACACCTCTCTCTCTCTCTCTCTCTCATCGGGTTGCTTACGAAGCTCTCTTTTGCATTGCAGTCAGTCTGATATTATCATCTCCTCAATCTGACTTTTATCACAAAACTGTTAGTGCCTGCATGTGTGTGTATATATAAATGTGGTGCTGACTTTTTCAACCTTCTTAGTGTGTGAAGAGAAAGAGAGAGAAATGGGACATGGAGGAGGACATACTTGCTGCAACAAACAGAAAGTGAAAAGAGGGTTGTGGTCACCTGAAGAAGACGAGAAACTCATCAACTACATTACCTCACATGGCCATGGATGCTGGAGCTCCGTTCCTAAACTTGCTGGTCTCACTCTCTCCACTCTCTCTCTCTCTCTCTCTCTATCTAAACATGTGTGTGCATATACATATACACTGATCATATGTATGTATGTATGTATGCATATGAAGATGTTTTCTCAGTGATCTCTTCCTGACATGAAAATTTGAATCTTTCATTCATCATGCAGATATATGTTCTACGGATGTGTGTTTTTGTTTTTGTATGGAAGAGAGTGATTAGATCTAGATTTTTTTTTAAAAGTAAGCGTAACTATTATTACAAAAAAAAACGGAAAACCAACCCTAAGCCAGTGGCTCGGGGCAGCCCAAGGTTACAATCTTAGCCGCATGACCACACCAAAATTACAAAAATCCCCATATTATATTACGGTAAGCTGAAACGAGTTCCAATCCTCCCAACTAATGTTCCCTATCTTTGCTCTACATGTTATCCATAAGTATGATAGTTCCTTGATTTGCGTCACACAATAGTGATCCGACGAGGCCTTGTCTTCAATAATGATTAGATCTAGATGGATGAAGGGTTTTATGCTTATTTTTATTAGTTTTGTTGATGAGTTTTTACATAGAAAATTAGAAGTTTACTTGTATGATAATGGGTGTATTTCCAAATATTAACTTTTTAACTTTTGTGTATATATTATCTTTGAACTAGGGCTCCAAAGATGCGGCAAGAGTTGTAGATTGCGATGGATAAATTATTTAAGGCCGGATTTAAAACGAGGAAGCTTCTCGGCCCAAGAAGCCACTCTCATTGTCGACCTACACCGAATTCTTGGAAACCGGTATAAATCAAGAAAATAACTTTTTAACTTTTGAATTTGAATTATCTTTTGTTAATTAGATAAACGTGTTATAATATAAATTTGTTTTGGATGTACAGATGGGCGCAGATTGCAAAACATTTACCAGGAAGGACAGATAACGAAGTTAAAAATTTTTGGAACTCGAGTATAAAAAAGAAGCTTCTTGCTCATAGCCACCTATCTAGTCACCATCTTACCACCACCTTTCCTAACCCTAAAACCACCAACATTCATGTTCCTCTAACCGGTGATCATCAATATTATGATGGTTTATTTGATGCAAATTACCCTAATGTCATAAGCCCATATCAACCTCAAATGATCCTTAATCAAGATCATCATCTCCATACACCACCACCAGCCACCAGTCAACCGCTGTTGATCAATCTTGATAAATGTTTTGATAATATTGATCCAACCCCTAATCTCCCTCCCCTTCCTCCATCTTTCATAGTTAACTCATCTTCTGTTTTTGATCTCACAATGGAATCCTTGAACTATTATGACATCATCCTTAGCCAAAACTCCGATCATAACCATCCCATAATCCCATTTAAACTAGGTGTCCAAGCAAATAGTTTTGAACTAAACTGCCACGGTTTGAATCCGAGTGCAAGTTCTCAAATCGAGTATCTTGAGACTTTCGTGCCAGATTTCCAGTCATCTTCATCCTCACCACCGTCATCATTTGTGTTGCCCCCATTTATGGCAAGCAAGGTAACAAGTATAATGTAATTAATCAATGTTAATATGCATGTTTTTAGACCAAGAGCGGTCTAGTGAACCTAAATGTTGCTAGATTTAGGGTCTTTAATTCAGAGGGGACAATGGTATGTCTCTGATGTTATTCCCATATGGAAAAAAGAAAACATATTTGCAGTTTCTTCACATGTTCTTGAGAAATGCTTGTATATATATTCTGTATAATAAATTTCATGATGATGATGATATAATACATCTCTTATGGTACATACACACAGTTACACACACTTGGGTATATGTGAGTATATATGTTAAAAGTAGGTGTAGTAGCTAGGTGGGGACTATGGGTGCAAATTTGGCTACAAGTTAAGAAGCATATGAGGATAGGCTATCCATTTCCTGATTGATCCTATATTAGATGCAAAGTGTAGAAAGAATGGCATGTGATTAATCAGAGAGAAGTCTCGACTCAAGCTTGATACTTCGTCCACCCAACGTTATTTGAAACCCAAAGGGCTAACCCAGCCATCAATCTTTTGAGTTCATTTTCAATCTAATGGTTATAATATTTCAATTCTTAATTTTAATTGGCATCGCTTAATTATATTTGAATTCATGTCTTTTAACAGCTAGGGTGTTTTTTTTTCATCAATACCATATTTGTTGTTGAAAAAAAAAAGAATTGTTCACGTACTTTTAATAAAACTTTGAGCCGAACTATTAACTACCACTTCATGAACAACAAACCTAACTGGTTGAGTTAGGTCCAGTCGCACTACCAGAAAAAAACGAGTTTGCTACAAAATATTTGCAACACAAAATTTCTGTCACAAATTGCTACACATTTGTGACAAAACAGGCCGGCTTGACGGTTTAACGATTTGAAAAGCGAAGGGTAGTAGATATATCGAAGAAATCAAACCCACAATTTTTTTCATCTATTTCGTCGAAAACAAACGTGCAAGTAAGAAGCTAATTGAAATGTCAATGAGCCTCAAATCAATTGGTTTGGGAGGAGTCACCTCCATAGCCTTCCAATGTGTAAGTCATGGGTTCGAGTCTCATTTGGTGTAATATGCTCAGGTGGGCCAGAGGTTTTACCATAGTGGGCTTCGGGTGGTGCGTTCCCCTGGAATGGTGGGCGGGCCGGGTCACCAGTGCTGTTTGCGTTCGCGTGCATGGGTGGCCTTTCACCAATAAATTTATCCGGGTAGCCAGGCTTAAGAAAAAAAAATAGAAAAAAGAAGCAGCTAATTGAAACACTACAATTTGCATTAATTAAAGAGCATGAAAGCTTGGGGAATGTGTTTCAATATTATATTAGTAACACTGTTGAGCCTTTGGCTCAATGGTATCCCACACCGGTGAAGGTTGTGGGATCAATCCCCACTTCTCATAATTTATTGTCGGGGGTGGGGCCGCATAATTTATTGTCGGGGGTGGGGCCGCATAATTTATTGTCGGGGGTGGGGCCGCAAGTGATGTTTGGCTCAGTTGGTCCTTGGCCTCTGAGTTAGACTGATGCAATAGGGTTTTACCCATGAGAGACTAGGGTTCGCTACCTTAATTGAGGTATCCCCCTCAAGCCTAATTGTGGGCCGTTCTCTGTGAGGTTTTTTCTTAAACGCTCCCCAACCTTGACGTCAGGTGGACCCGATTAAGACAACATATTGGCCAGGGTTGGTTGAGACTTCCTCATATGAACGGGGGTGCGTCACGCTATTCGACAGTTGACGTTCTAAAAAAAATATTATATTAGTAACACTCTACAAATCATTTTTCTAGACTCGCACTTTCATATAAAAATATAAACAAACAAACGTATAGACTATTTACAAGTTAATATATTTAAAATTTTGTGAAATCTCCACTTTAAATATAATTTAAAATTCAAAAATAACGAATTTAATATTTAATACTATGTAAAATTGTAAATAGAACGCAATTTAGAGTAAAAATTGAGGTCTTATGTAATTATAATTTTAAAAATTAATGTAGTAAAGCATGCTTTCTTGAAAAAAACCGTTAATATAACATACATTTGAAGAAGCTTTGAGAGTGTGTGAAAAGTGAAGGTAATTGGTCTTTTAGATCGGTTCTGTCACGTGGCGGAGGTACACGATTGGTTGTTGTTTTTTTTTTATAGTTTACCCACTTTTTTTCCTACATTAATAGTTTTTTGGCATTGGTCTGGTTGTCTCCACCAACCTCTTGATCCCTCACACCCACCCTACCCACCCAGGTTCCAACCTTAGGGGTAGGTGTTTTTTTTTGTTGTGTTATTTGATTTTCCCCAGCTTTTATTAACCTTATATTTTGGTTATTTTTTCGTAATTTGACTTTTACGTTACAAACTTTAACGCTCCCGTTTTGTCATCATTACTGCGATTTACTTCACCGCCGCGGAGCGCGGGGTTTCCCCCTAGTTTATTACATTTTAAGAAATAAAAGCATATTAATATAACCCAATATTTAGAAAGCTTATGTTTTTAGTTAATGTTGGTTGTTTATGATATTGTCATTTAACATATAGATATGAGGTAACTTCAATTAAAAGGCTTATGTTTTTTTAATTATGGTTATTTTTTGTTGGTTTATGATATTTATATTCTTATATCATTAGACATATAAATATGAGGTAACTTTAATTAGAAAGTATTTGTACTTGACCTTGTTATGTCAAAATTAGCACGGGAAGAAATGTCCTTTTGCCTGTTTTATTAACCTTTAAATGAACCAACAATTTTCTTATAATTTAATCCCTTAAAACGTATACAAGGAAAAATATGTTGTCTTAACCGGGTCCACTTGGCGCCAGAGTTGGAGAGCATCTAAGGAAAAATCTCATCCAATACGGCCCCTTCCGGGCTTGAGGGAGAGCCGAGTCTCGTACCCTGGATCGGCGTGGGTAAAACTCTGGTGCATCAGCCTAAAAACTAGGCCTCATTTGCATGCCTCAGAAATTAATGGTGATGACAGAGATTGAACCCGGGTCCCTTAGGAATTCAGAGCTCACCTCAGTCACTACATCACAATCTCTTTGGCTATAATGTTTTTTAGTTATCACGAGGTAATACTTAAGTGTCATATTTGAACTTAATAATTTTAATTATCTATACTCCTTTATAATACATACTAGCTTAGATCCCGTGTACTACACACGGGATGAAAAATATCAATAAAAAAAATTCTTAAATCTTTATGTATATATATTTTACATGCGTAAAAATGTATTACATATATTACGGATAGAAAACAAAATTCAAAACATGTAAAATTTGATATATATTTGTGTTTCGAAAATACGCTAATTACTATTAATTTATAATTTGAATGAAAATAAAGTTACATAATTAGATTTCTTATAATAAGAGATAATTTAAAATAAATGTGTTTTATTAGTATAATTAGTATTTTCTTTAAAAATAAGTTATTATTAAAAGATGAAAGTGTATTTAATAAGAGAGAGAGGCGGGAAAAAAATGATGAGAATGAATATGGAGGCGTATTGTGGCAAGGAAAAACCTTTATTTATTATATAGTATAGATAAGGGCCCAGGTTTAAGACGCCGGTTTCTCACTTTTTAAGACGCCGATATCGCCGGAGACTCTTCATCATGCTAACCGCCCACACCATAAAACCCCCAATTCAATGCCTTCCTTCGCCGGAGACGTTTCGTGTGGGTAACTGACCACGCCAGTGAAACCCCCATTGAATCTTTCCCTCATATGTTCGTTCTCTGTTTCTCTCAAAAACCGATTGCTTGCTTCTGCGTCGTTCTCTCTCCGGCGAAGTGATGAACCACATAACGGTGGTGGTGGAACGTTTGAAGATCGACTATTACGGCGGTGGTTAGGGTTCCGGCCGTGAAAGCGACTTTCCGGCGACCAAGATCTGATGACAATCGTTTTGGTTCGACGAATCAGGTAAAACCCTATACCTACATTGCACTTTGCATCATTTCACCTATCGTCCTATCGATCTCTTGCCATGAATATACGGTAGATGGGAAGGTGTTGGAGCCTTATGAATCAAACTTCGATTCCACAATTTCTTCCTTTGGCTTCATCTTCGTTGATTTCTATGCTTCATGGTGTGGCCACTGCAAGCGTCTGTCTCCTGAGGTAGCTTTCAGATTTCTGCATATTTCATTTCATTGGTTAATTTTGAAATGTTAGTAATGAAGCTTATGATTCATGGAACCGGTTTGCTCTGAAGATTAGTTCATATCTTGCATTGCTACTTATTAATTATTTGGGTTTGACTGTAGTTGCTGGAATTGGGGGTCTTCTTTTCGGCTATGACACTGGTATTTGCTAATTTGCTTTATCTATTTCATGCTATCATATTTGCAATATCTGATAAAATATATTGTTTCTGAATTCTGATATATGTATTGTGTGAATTGGTTCTTAACTAGTTAAGTCTATGCATCTTGTTTGTGGTGGATCCAAGATTTTTAATTTGATTATTATTAATAAAGAGATTAAGTGGATATTATAAAATAATAAGTTTTTATCTTTATCTTATTACATTTCAATACTTTATCAGGGCCGTATGTAGCACTTTTCTACAGAAGTTTGCCTCCCTGTAATTTTCATAATGATTTTAGTTGATTTTGATGTTATTTGTCTTATTGGTGTAGCATCACTTGTTACAAAAGTGGTACTGTGTTAGAGCTATTTTCCTGTTAATAAAGTTCATAAATGTTAGTCTAAAGAAAAATCAAAGAAGTAGTATAGGAGTTTAGTATAACAATCATAAACAATTTTTGCCCCTAAAAAAAGAAAGCTGTAATGATTTAGGAGGTTTTATGCTACAAAAATACACTTTGGCCGATTTTAAATGCGCCATCTTCAACCTGTTTTAGATAAAAACTATAAATGCATCCAGTTATGGTTTCCAGTCATAATGCATTCTCTGAAGAACATGAATCAAGTTCTAAGAAACTGAATTCAATTTTTAGTTCTTCATCATCATTTTGCCAAGTTCATGGCTGCAACATGAAACTTGTATCTTGTAAAGATTACCATAAGAAACATAAAGTGTGTGAATTGCACTCAAAGAGTGCTAAAGTAATTGTATATGGAGTTCAACAAAGGTTTTGCCATCAGTGTAGCAGGTTAATTTTCATACCCCTTAACCAAATTCCAATTTTTTTTTTATGTTTTATAGTCTGTTTTGGTCTCGTGAAGCATCTTTCAAATCAATTGAGTACCATGTATGGTGATTTAAGCTTGCCTTTTCATATGAGGTTCCATATTTTAAGTGAATTTGATAATGGCAAGAGGAGTTGTCACATGCGGCTTGCAGACCATAACCAGCGTAGAAGAAAGCGTCATGGTATCGCTAAAGATGGTAACTTTTTGCTGATAATTTCTCATGCAGAAGATCTTGATAAAATCCAATTATCATAATGGGATATGGATTAAAATGCATTATATAAAGACACAATTCAGAAACTGTATGATCATGATTTGAATTTGATGCAAGTTTACATGCAGAAAATCTTTATTTGAATCAGCAACACTTCACACATATTTGCTTTTGAAATCTTGATTCATTTACACTACCTTTTCACATCACCTCTTGAGGATTTATTGATTCAAAACCTTTTTTAGATCCAGCAAATAGGAAGCTTAAGGGGTCTACAAGATCGAGGGAAACATCATCGTCTATTTGGCATATAGAACTTAAAGACTAAGTTATTAATGATCTTCGGTCCATGAGTTCCATAACGGATATACAATTGCAGTATCCTTCTCTTCATGGAACAGGTGAATATTAATTTGTTCCATCTCTTCCAGTTTTCTTGCAAAATTGCACTAATAATTCGACTTTCAGGTGGTACATGTGACATTCTAACCGAGGATCCTACACCTGGTCTCTCTTCTCTGCCATCTCAATCAGATGGTGCTTCTTCGAGCCATTCATCAAGAACTCCCCAAATGATACGGCCGAGCCATAATGTTCATCACGCCTGTGGTGTGTCAAATAACATGAACCCATTGGCTGGGTTCTGAATCAACAAACCATCAGACGCAGGTTTGGTGAGTGCACCACGGTCCAGAGCTGCTACAAGGAGCTCTCGAAACAGGTCAAGGCTAAGCTCGGGAAGGTTGACTATTTCAACAAGCTTGCAGTCTGTCTTTTTTTAAAGGTATTTGAATCTTATTGCAGTATGGAGGATTATTATTTGTTATACCTTTTGTGAATCAATTTGATCATGTGGTTGGTTTAAGTATTTAGTATCTGAATTTGCCAAACTTTGGCCTGGACACAATACTCAATACTGTTGATGAATCATTTGGTTTCAGAGTGGTTAGCTTTATTCAAATATTTTAAATAAATAAATATAACAAAACAGGTAACAGGGTAGACAATTGAAACTATAACGGTTGGATATCGATAAAAACAAGCCGGATACGAGTCCAGCTTCTTGGACCCATATTTATAGGAGGTTAGATAGGTTTCATATTGTTGCTTTTTCTAGCGACCTACGAAGTGGTAGATCCAAAAAAATTTACACATCGTAATTTTTCGCTCTTTGTATGTCTATAGATAGAGATTTTTTATCTAGTGAGGTCCCTAAATTTTTTATCTTTTCTTGACCAATTTGTTTCTACAAGTCATTTTTTTTATAAAAAGAGTTAAAAGTACATGCATTTTGGTCAAGTTTAGATCTTCAACATATATAAAATAGATTAGTGATTTTTACATGTAATTTTTTTAAGTTTGGAGATTTTAACATGCCAAAAGTTTAAAAGACTTTTTCAGGAAAAATAAAAAAAGTATTATTATTGACCCTTATTTTTAATTTATGTCGGCGCAGTTCACCTAGGTTAATGATAGAACCAAAAAATGGGTTGTTCGATTGATAGAAAAAGTGTTGATAAACAACCCTATTCGAGATGGGTGATTCTCCAAATTACAAAGGTATAAAACCTAGATATTAGATAAAAACAATTACAAGAAAAAAATGCAGGGAACAAAGATATTTAAGCTGAAAATGTGTGGGAACGGTTATGCCTAGTCTCCCACTTCCTGATTTTGAGGGTTTCCAAATGTTTTCCCTCCATTTGATTTCCCTCCACCCTGTTTCCCTCCATCCAGCAGCTGACCCGACCCAGGTCTGTATCAATACTTCCCTCCCGGATAAACGACTTCTCCTCAAGTCGAAAAGAGGGAAAAAGAGGTGTCATCCCGCTTGAGTTTTTCCAGAAGTGCTCGATGAAGATGTGATGGCAAGTAGCTGATATTTGGATGTCATGTAGGGCACCTTCAATCCTTTGAACTCGTTCTGGAGGCCTTGGTTGTTTTCCGAATTGTTCATGTCCAAACTTCTTACCATGTGATTGTCCCCACGTGATTTGATGATTGGTGTGGGGACTAAATTTACAAACTTCTATGGTTACCCTTAACCGATTCCCTGCACCTTTTGCAGGTTACCAAAATAATGATCTAAAAGGGAATGGGTGAGTCAAATGGTTTAAAAGTCATCCATAGTTTTTTTAATGCATACAACCTCCTAAATTATTTTTGTTTTAATATTTACACTATTATTATAATGATATTGTATTGTAACCATATTAAACATTTGAACTCATATTAAAAAAAGGAAATAGACAAAAAAAATCTTTCCCAGTCAACCCAACCCGTCCTGACTTGTTTTGACTCATTACATAACCTGCACAACCCAACCATCTTGCCACCTCTACTTGTAACAATTTGGTTCAAATATTTTTTACATTATTATTATTATTATTATTATTATTATTTATTTTTATTTAACCGGGGCAAATGCCACATATGTTTCAAAACATGTACTCGTTAACCGTTTATTGGATTCAATCTTTGACTTATTCCACTAATTTGATTGCCCTTGATCCAATCTATTTTTGCAGTGTCTGAATGTTATAACAAATGTGTTCAAGCATGACATCAACTGTTTACAAAGCCTGGTATATTTGATGTGCTCATCCTTCATTTCCATGTAATTTCTTCTATATCATATATTCATATCCATCAATTTTCATAGTTTATACTCTAATTTTCTGACATAAAATTTATATAGTTTCATAATTTATTTGTATATAAATAAGATATGGGAACATACAGTGAATGATGCAATTATGACAGTTTTGACATGTAACAAATAAGATATGGGAACATACAGTGAATGATACAAATAAGATATGGGAACAAATTTAATACTTATGACAGTATTGATATGTAACAGGAATCAGGTAGACATTCACATACTCTTGATGCAATTACCAAATATCTCAAGACCAGAATCACAATCAAAACAATCACACGTTTGAGTAAACTCACTTTTATTATATTAAGGAAACTTAACTCAAAACCTCAATACAATAACTCTCATCATCCTATACCCTAACTCGATATGGATATATATAGTCAACATGACTTGTTCATTAAGCTACTAACAAGACTTGTTTGACAAGGACTTTATTAACCAAAGTTAATCCTAATCCTTTAGCCCCTAAAATCCAGCCTACTCGCATGGATTAACTTGGGCCGGCCCACATGGCCAACTAATTAGCCTTCATTCACCCCCCTAATTTCCGAACTAGATTTAGAGAGGTCTTCAACTCCAAGCATGCTTCTCATCTCCTTGAACTTGATACGTGCTAAAGGCTTTGTAAGGATATCTGCTCGCTTCCGGATACGGTGAATGGGATGAAAAAAAGAGACATTCAGTTATTCTGATTGGCTTTATATATTAATGTAGAAATTGCTTGCGGATATACTATCTGTTTTGGCTTTGACGATGTATGCAAAGGGCAATCGGGTAAGGGAATGTGCGTATGATGTGGAGTTGCTAGAAATTATGTGATTACAAGAACACCTACTCAAAGTATTTCATCAGACAAAGCAAACTTTCTAGGAGAAAGAGACGGTCCAGGCTCTTTGATATTGTAGCTGATGATGTAAGTATCATTTAACTGATCATAGCTACTGATATACATGTTTGGTTAACAGGTCAAAACCTTTTATCGGAAGCCATGGGTCGCTAGCAACAAGCTATGACTGATTCACTTTAGGCTTAAAGAAAATGGCAAATAGGGAAGATGGGCTGCAATTTTTCGATGCTTATTCTATTTGAGCTTATTAACATTTTATACTCTAAAGGTTAGACTTGATCAGCTGTTCAATGTTAGGTTCCGGGAGGAATATCCCGTTACACCTCTTTCCTCCGACTCTCATTCATCAACAATTGATCACCAGCAACCAATAGGATTCCCGACAAATGAAAGAGATACTCTTTGGTGAAGAGCTAAACTACATTATCAGCGGTTCAGGTTGGTAGGTAGAGTTTAAAAGTCCAATTTTAACTTTTTGGAGTTTAATGTTTTTTTTCTCATTCAAATAGCTTTTGGTTATGCTTATCATTGTATGGCTTTAATAAATTATCTTCTTTTTCTTTGTTTTTTAATTTGTGTTTTGATACTTTGGATCGTATCCGCAATTTCATACGCTGGATCTTAACATCGTGGAGGACTCCCCGCCATAACGCGCGGGTTAAGCTCACTAGAAATGAGGTGTAATTTATTATAAGCAACTTGCATTTGTCTTTGCAAATGAGGTGTAATTTATTAAAAACATTCGTTTAATTAAACAAATATTTACACAAAATTAATTTGTCGGGGCCGCACATCGTGCAGGTTCCCTACTAGTAAAAAATAAAAGGTCAACTTTGTTAGACATTTTATATAGAGTAAATTTTGTTTTGAGTCCCTGTGGTTTGCTTTAATTTACCTTTTAATTCAAATAGTTTTAATTTCACTTTTTGCGTCATTGTGATTTCATTTTTGTTTCAATCAAACCCATGACACTAACACCGTTAGTTTCTTCAGTTAAATTAAGGGGTATTTTAGTCTTTTTACAGGTTATTAAAATAGTTTCATAGTTGAGGGTTCTTTATATAACTTACTAAAAAAAATAAAGAACCCTCAACTATGAAACTCTTTTAGTAACCTGTAAAAAGACTAAAATACCTCTCTATTTAACAGAAGAAACTAATGGTGTTAGTATCATCGGTTTAATTGAAACAAAAATGAAATCACAAGGACTCAAAAAATGAAATAGAAACTATTGAAATCAAAGAGTAAATTGGAGCAAACCACATAAACTCAAAACGAAATTTACTCTTTTATATAATACAAATCACATGTCGATATGACTAGTAATTTTTTAAATTTTCGTTATATATATATGTATGTATGTATATATATATTAGGTTAGAATCTCGTTTATTACACAGTTTGAATAAATTTAATGTTATATAATTAGTAATAAAAAAAAGTTATGTCTTTAAAAAGTCTGTATTACACGGGTTGAATAAACTCGTGTATATTAGACAGGTTGAATAAAATATAATGTAATATGTTAACACATACACTCGTCAAAATATGTTTTTAAAAAACGTACTTTGACGTGACAGTTATAAATTCTGTTAACTTGATTTTTAAAACATTTTATTTCAACTTGGTATTAAATTTTTTTTTATAGTTAATAAATGTTAATTCATATTAAATTAATTTGGTTAATAATATAAAAATTATCTATAATTAATACTAAGTATTCATAATTATATTTGTATTAAATATTTAAAAATATATTTTTTTAATATCATTATTTAATAAAAGAGAGATGCGAAAAAAAAAACATGTTAAATAAGCATTAGAAAGTAACACGTTTCAAACTTCAGTTTGTATATATAAGGAAACAAGTTATTAACACAAGATGGGTCTTGGCCCAGTGGTTTGCGTCACACATCGCTACCGGGCATGGGTCCGAGCATCCAACACCCCCCCTCACCCTCTCCCTCTCCCTCTCCCTCTCAGTTTTTGGTTTTTTTCTTCCATAAGTGTAGAATAATTTAATATTTTAATTAATTACAATATTCTTTTTTTTGTTAGAGCAAAATTCGTTTTTGGCCTGGTGGTTTGATGAATTAGTTTTAATTTGATTTTTTTGTTCTATATGATTACCTAATTGTCTTAATTAAACACATGACACTAACTTTGTTAGTTTTTTTTTTAAAGTTAAGGGGACTAATTGTGTAATTTACTCAAATAATATAAGGATCATTTTAGTCCATTTTCTGATAAAGACACCACCATGGAAGCACCACCATCTCCGGTCACCGACTCCAATACCAATCTCCAGACATTAACAAAATCACAATCAAACTGAACAAAATCAGAACAATCTAATCATTAACCTAATTGATTCCAATCCATTCTATATATACAAATCAAAAACTTAGGGAAAAAGTCAAAAGTGTTGGAGGATAACACAGTGAGGGGATTATATGCGCCACCACTGGTGAGCTTAGCAAGATAAGCAAACAAGAACATGTTGAGAATCGAAAGCTAATACCAAAACAGTTCAGCAGCATACCGGAAGGGGAGAAGAGAGCGTCGACAGCCTTCCCGGATGAACTCCGGCGACGAGAGGATAGCAAACCAAGCCAGCTACGGCGGCGGCTAGGTTTGATTTACAAGCCAGTAGCATACGGGAGGGGGAGCAGCTGAGTCGGACTTGCAAATCTCCTACCCGTTCATCTTTACATGCAAATCGACCCGAGTCGACCCTAAATCCGGCCGTCGTCGCTCCCAAATCAGACCTAAATCGACCAAATCAGATCAAAGTGAAGGAGCAAGAGCCAGCTATGGCGAAGGCTTGGTTTGATTTACAAGGATGCCCGGAAAGACGATGTGGTGCAGTGGTGGCTTCAGGCGGTGGTTTTATTCTTTCCAGCGGTGGTGCATCGATGGTGCAGCGGTGGCCCCTGGCTTTAATCGATGGTTTGGGTAGAGAGAGAAGAGAGAGGAAGAAGGTGAAGAGAGAAGCAAAAAGTGGTCCTTATATTATTTGAGTAAATTACACAGTTAGCCCTTATACATGAAGAAGACTAAAATGTTCTTTAATTTTAACAGAAAAAACTAACGGAGTTAGTGTCAGAGATCTGGATGAGACAATTAGGTAACCACATGGAGCAAAAAAGTCAAATTAAAACTAATGGACTAAAACCGTTATTTTAATCAAACACAGGGCCAAAAATGAAGTTTACTCTTTTTATTATTTAACTCAATGATTTAATTATAATATTTAACAAACTAGGTTATAAATTTATATCGATTTTTTTTAAATTCGTTTTCATGTTTCTTAACGCTCATTTTTACAACCACAAAAATTTTTCGGGATTTTTGAATATACCATTGCGATGTGCTTTTCTTCCTACATTTTGATTTCCAAAACCGAGCCGTCATACGTACTTAACCACGTTAAATTCACCGCCGCAATAAGCGGCCACCACTACCACCTAGTTTTATTTAATATGAAAGTATAAATGTTCAAACACGGGCATTTATTGAATGTATATGAATCGGAAACACATACGGACCTATTAAGGGCTTATGGGGGGCGGCTGCCATTCATGAGAAAAAAATTTAGTTTTATATACGCGTTAAAATCTCGATCGCCCCCCATAAAAAAATTTTAGTGTTATATACGTTTTATATATTGCTAGTCAACCAAGCACAAAAATTTTCAACCCCATGAAAAAAATTTCTGGGTCCGCCACAGATCGAAAAGCTTGAAATAAGAGACCTTGTGTAATGTTTGATGGTATATTCTCTAACTATTTCACCTGAAAGTTTCTTTACAATAGAGAGATGTTTTATTATTGTTTTATTTCATGATGTTAATGTTACATATATAAAGAGATAAGGTGATCAATTAATGAGAACTCATATATATTGTGAGAAATTAATAACTTGTCTGAACTCTTAGATTATTTAATCAATAGATCTAATCATTGATGGCATTTTAGTAAATAAATGAAAAATTAGTGATATTAATCAATTAATTTAGAGAGTTTATGAAAATCCTTTGCATAACTGATGTGTGTTTTATATATAGATAAAAATATAAATATATATATCCTTGGTAACGACATCAAAAACTTGATGGAGTAGTTTTAGTAATAAATATATTCTATTTGGAGCTACACAAAATCAGGTTTTAAATTTATAAATTAAAATGATAATTATTTCAACTAAATACACACACAATAGTCAAGTGAATCTATCGCAGCGTAGTAAAGTATGGGTAAAAACCAAGTATCGAACCACGGACACGGATCCCGTACTCAACCCTTGCTATTGTCTGACTAGGATAATAAGTTGGAAAATGGATTTTGTTTTACAAGAAAAATAAACAGATACGAAATGTAATTAGAAAGGTTATCTCGTTTAAGACGTTACTCTAGTTGTTATCCCTTATTAATTAATGTTATATTTAAAGTAAGATTGGTCATAGTTACTAGTACTAACCCTTTCGATAGGGGAGTTAGTATTTTGTAACGGAACAGTGGATACAGTCGGCCAGCTGTTCCTTAATGAATATAACGGACCCTAAACGGGGTCTCAAGTCCGTCGTTATCTCACAATTCATTATTCGGACTAAGATTATCCAGTGACTGACGTATGTCATGTCTTGTAACTTCCTTTGGAAAGTCGGAACTCCCTCCAGAGCTACTTTATGAATGCTCGGACCTAACAAATTATATCCTTAAATAGTTGTCTTTACTTATAATATTGTTTTAAATAAATAAGACTTTCATTCTCAAGATCAAATCCCATGGCTCCCGCTAGAAGTCCTCTGCAAGCCGACACGAGAGAAGTAAAAAAAATACCGACACAAACCGCTCGGTCTGGTTAGGGCTCAAACGGCATGATGAATACCCAAACCTTCAATCAACCCATAATATTAAATATATACTAACTGGCCATGCTAGCACCAAGATTTGTATATAGACCGTACAAACATCGAATAAGCTTCCCAAACAAGAAGTCTTGCTTAAGTAACTCACAAGATTTAAGATTATTAGATTGGTTTAAAGATCACTTATTCTTGTCTTTTTAAGATAACTCATAGTAAAGACTTTAAAAACATAACATACTAAAAATACTTCATTAATTAATTAAAGTTCAACCAACTCGAGCAACACAAGAGAACTAGTCATGAATGATCATACAAGTGACTCCACTAACCTTTAGATAATGTGTGGAAGTGTTCCTCTTGTCTTACTCGAACGAGAAGAACTGTTTCATTTTACAAGACTTTAAAAATGAAATAAACAAAGAAAAGCTAAGCGGACCAAAACGAGAGAGTTTCGGCTCTTAGCAGAGCACTAAGGCCTTCCCAACTCTTGATCTTAGACACCTAAAATGCTAGAATGAGCTTGCTATTTATAGGCTAATATTTTGACAATGCACGGCTGTGCATTGGATTGCACGGGCGTGCAAAGTACCCATTTCTTTCACGTTCGGAATCTGGCAGTACATGAGAGTACAGGGACCCAAATTAGGGTTTGCACGGTCGTGCAAGGCAATGCACGACCGTGCAATGCCCTAGTTTGGTCCCTATTGACTTTTGGACTTCCAGCTTTGACCTTCTGCGTCCGGTTTCGTTCAATTGGGCCCCGAATGCTGATTTCACCTTGATTTTGAATGTTTTCTTCATTTTTTGTAAATCCGGGTCAATTATCCTATGGGAACACAAATGAGTGGATTAGGCATCAATTATTATCATATTATCTCTAATTATGATGATTTCGGGAATAACTATGCGTGCAAAACATGTATAATTTACGTCATATCAATAAGTAACCCTGTTAGAGCATTATCAGCAGTCTCTCCATCTTCATCCTTATAATTTAACTTAAAAACATATTTACCTTTAAAATTTAAAGACTTTTTTAAAACCTCTCACATCAGGTTTCCATATCCATCCCTATTCAATTAAATAATAATTTTTTAATTCTTTTTATTACATTTTCTCTTTCATCCACTTACAAAAATAAAAGAAAAAATAATATAGGTTGAATAGTACCTCCCTATATTTAGAGGCACCTAAGGTTTTCCTTTAAATTTTAGGGATGAGGTATGGGGATAGGGATCCTGATGTGGAGTGAAAAAACAATAATTTCTTAAATTCTTCCTAAATTTAGAGACATGGATGAGAATAGGAAAACTGATTTGAATACTCTTAGTAAAAAAAGCTAGCTTGTTGCCCAATGGTATTAAGGTATTGCATTGGTGTCCCTATCTCAAGTGGTGAGGGTTCAAGTATCAATGAACACAAGTGGTGTAGATTTTATGAGTAGATGTCGTTTGTCGTTATTAAAAAAAATACAAAAACCCATTAACCTTAACTGCAACAACTTGTCTTCTTAGGTCACGACTACCGCTTCTCCAATTCTTATATTGTGTCTTATATCGTTTCACCGCACTCTCTTTACTACAAATAATTAGTTCGATTACCTCATATTCATTTTTTTACGACAAATCTATCCTAATACTCCTAAATTACGTCAAATAATTCTCTCATGCATTCTAATTTTTTACCGCAACACTTGGTGTCTCATACTAATTGGTGTTGTGATGGTTGACTTTATATATTGCAAATTACTTGATGATGCTTGCACTGCTATACTCTTACATCAGGGGTAAACCGAGCAATTCGGTACCAATGCCATACCTTTTTATATATTACTAAAAATTAGCTTTAAACTCGTTTGTTATACGGTTTAAACCTTAATATATTACAAAGGGATTATATATTATTAAAAATTGATTGAACTCCTAAATTTTCGGACGATAACCTCTTGTGAAAATTTTTATGACCCATAGCCATAGGTCCAAAAAATTGTTTGGTTAAATTTTTAGCCCATTCAAGTTTAAATAATGAAACCCAAAAGTTAAAATTAGGAGCACATTTTAATTAAGAATGACAAGCCCAAATTTTATTTTTATTTCAATCAAGTTTAACATTAAACAAAAATGTTATTAAATAAGCTCAATTTTAAACCAATTATCCATTTTCCTTAAAAAAAAATTCCCATCGTCGGATTCCTCTTTTTTTAACCGCCGAAAATACACTATATACTCTACACTTATTCTATTCCTAAAATCATCATGCATGCACTCCGCAGGATTTGAACCCACAATTATTTGGTGGGGAGTACACCACTTTACCGCGGTATTCCTAATTCATAAACCTAAATTGTTAATCCCTCCCCCTCTAGATGTGATACGCCCTCGACATGTGGTAGATCGAGGAGTCCTCTCGTTGACGATGGTGCACCTCATCGTTTGTATAGATGCTATCAAATACATACATAATGTTTTACATATACATACATACATAATGTATTATATATACATACAATGTATTACACATACATACAAAACATACATTATGTATTACATACATACGAACATACACAAACATACGTACATATACGCAAGCAAACACTATTAGACATACATACATACAATGTATTACATATACATATAAGCATACATAGTGTTTACTAATATTAAGTATTAGAATGTGTTACACATACATAAACACATACATACAAGCAGACACTATTAGACATACATACACACGTAAAGTACCAAAAACTAAAGTATACAAAATGGAAAAGTACAAGCGGTGATGGTGGTATGTCAATAGTGGTGGTGGTGGATCGTCGGTGGTGGCGTGGTGCGACGACATAGTGGTGGTGAGGAGGGGGTAAGTTGGAATGTGAGATGAATGAAAAGTGGCAGCCAAAGGAGGGGTATTTGCCCAAAATCTATCGACTGTAAGGCCCCGAATCCCGGGAGACCTCACGCGTTAGATTTACTTATTCACAACATAGTTTTATAACTTAATTTCATATCATTGGCAGCGGAAACATTGTTCAATACAAATAAGTCATTAAAACATCAATAAACATCATCTATAAAGTATACATAGAAACGGGATGTCAGTCTGGGGTCAGGTATCCATCAGAGTCCTGGTCCAGTTCATCCATAAGCATTCCTTCTTTGTCTATCATTAACCTGAAGTGCATACTAAAAGTCAGCTATCGCTGGTGAGTTCTAGTTTAAGCAGTCAGGAAATTGCATCATTCATATAACATATCATCATACTGAGTCATAGCTTATATTTGCACATCATATGGAGTCATAGCTCTTAGTCATACATCATATAGAGTCATAGCTCATAAACATTCATCGTATTGAGTTGTAGCTCATAAACATATATCACATCAATTAACTTAACACACATGGGCAAGATTATCGTTACGTATCGGTGTCACATAGATAACCGTAGTTTGTACCAACTACATTATGCAGTAGTAGCATCGTAATACCATCTATCGTTTACACGAAGTAGCCATAAATCATACCGTCTGCATAAGTAGTCGTACGTTATACCGTCTACCAAAGTAGCCGTAATAGCACCTACCGTCTACATGAAGTAGTTGTAAACATACCGTCCACCGAAGTAGTCGTTTCCCATCCGTCTACAATATACATTTGTAGCATAGTAATATCACCTACCGTCCACATATGTAGCCGTAATATCATACCGTCAGCATAAGTAATCGTCTGGTCATCCGTTTGCCATGAAGGAAACCGTTTAACATTCATCATCTTAGCATATTAGGACATATAGTCATTTAGTACACATCACTTAATAAAAGGGCACAATCATTTATCTTTCGTCTCAAAATATAATTTAATTAACATATAAGTATGTACCACAGCTCAAATCGTTATAAAACTTCTTAAGAGAGGCATCTAGAAACTCACCTGAGGTATTTGGCTATGAACACTGAGCTCAGGTGAAGTTTGTAGGCTCTATTGATTATGCTCAACCTCTATAGGCATATTAAGCGAACTTAGGCTCTTAAGATCAGAACACGCACTCAAGTAACCGCTCATTTTCCCCCTGTGAGAACCTCAAGTGTACGCATCCTAGTATACATGTGTGAACCTTAAGTACTCGCACAAGGGTATGGTCGCATACTTCTAGAATTCGTTCAATATCAAGCATGCGTGTACTATGAGTATTTGAAAAAACCATGCATGCGTGTACTTCAAAGATCACCCACAGCTACTTATCACGAGTACCATGTTCTTCCCGTCACGAAACCCTCGCTTCTTGTATGGGTTAGATCTGGGCTGTAAGGACATCAAGATTTGAACTTTAATCACTCAATGCGTCCGTCTTGTTGGGTTTCGTACAAGGGTTTCAAAATAATTTTGATATAAACGCACCAGAACAAATCATGTACGAACCAGTCTTGGCCAACACCCTAGACTACCCACCAGGAGTCTAGATGCAAACATAACATAAACAAATATAATCATAGTCGGTTTAGAGTTCTACCTTCCCAGAAGTAAACAACTAACCGAATCGAAACACCACGAATCAACGAACCCAGTCGCTAGATCTGCTAACATGAACTCCCGGGACAACTAAACTCCTTTGGTTTCCTCTAAATCGACCCACACGCGAACCTAAAACACCCTACTTATTTCTTCTTTTATTAGAGTATTTTATTGCGAAAAACGGTCCAAGTTTATCAAAACCTTGAAATTAAATGGCTAAGGTATATTTTTCATTTATAATTATTGTTTTACAAAAGATGATATGATTACATCATATTATATAGGGATCTTTCAACTCTGATCGTTCCGTCCTCACGAAGCTTCATTCTGTGTGCCTCTTTCCTGCAGTGTTTGAAAAACATTTTTGAATTAGCTTTTGCTAAGTAAGTACACTACATCTTTTCATTTTATTATGAACCCTTTAGGTTCTTATTATTGTTCACGTTCTCTCGGGCTGTCGGTGCCCCCATGACCATCTTCGGACGTACCTCCGATCACGGTATTTGTATATTTTATGGGTGTGCTAACCCCCTCGCAACCATCTTAGGCCGTACCTCCGGTCCGAGTATTGGCAAGGTTTTTATACTCGTCAGTATAGACCCCTCGCATTTGTCACTAAGACTTATTCATTCCTCGGCCCCGTAGGCTTGGAATCTTTTTCTCCTTAAGCCCTGTAGGCCTGGAGTTCTCTTTAGTTCTCTTATTTATTTATTGAGATCCACCTTACTGGCCGGATATTTCATTTCATTTGGGACCTTGAGTATCTTAGACTCACAGCCTCCCAAATGTATCAAGCATTTGATTCATTTCACGTATATGCTTGATTTACTTTCCAACCAGTCCTCACCTTAAAACTTCGTAACGATTTCTCCACGCTGCATTAAAAGGGTTTATATATAGGAAGTACCAGTGGCGTATCCACCACCCTTTTAACGCTTCGTGAGTACTCCGGTATTCCATTTTAGGCTTTAGACTCGTTTCATCATACTTGTTTATGTTTTCACGTATCTTCGTGCATTCTTGTATTCATCATGCATTTCACATATTCATACTCATCATGTATTTAATATATTCATCATGCATGATATACTTTCATCATATATTTATATTCGTCATATATTGTAAACTGGGGTGATTTTCCTTCCAGAGCAGTACCTCCAACAGAGATGTTCCCAGAAAAGAGTGGCGGGTCTAGGAGAGATTTATACACCACTATTTCCTTAGACAGAACATTCCGTTTGTCAGATAACTACATACCGGTTGGATATTCTCCCGTTTGTTTACTATATTTTTATTACTGTCTTTTAGTCTATACCCCTAAACATTCATAATGGTTTCGCCACGAAATATCAAAGAGGTTTATATATAGGAAGTACCAACGGCATATCCACCACCCCTTGAATACATTGGGACTACTCCATTAATCTCGTTTAGTGTCTAGACTAACTTTTCATTACCCCGTACCCTCGTCATATCATATATCACATAGCACATATTATTTGAACACGTAATTCACATAATCGTGTCTAGGGTACGGGTCCAGTGTACTTACTTTATCCTCGGGTAGTTCCTAAGTTCGTTCCTCGCTTAAACGCTACTCCGAACTCGAACCGTACTCGTAGCGTACCGCACTCGTACTTAAACGCACCGCACCGGGTTCCTTGCTCCTTCACAATTTCGTATCTGTGTGAATGTGGTTTGTGTTTTTGTTGTGAAGAAGTGAATGGCCAATGCCATCTATTTATAGGCAAAATCCTGGGTCCGTGACGGACCGTTACCAACGGTGACGGTTCATCACCGTTTGTTCCTTAGCCGCCAAGTCCTTCACCCATACATAACGGACCGTTATCCTTTCGTGACGGTCCGTCATGACTCGTAACAGACTGTTACCCTTCATGACGGTCCGTCATAGGGTTTACACGCGTCATTTTGCCATGATGAGTCACAGGACACGTGTCATTCTCCGGTTCAATCCTTGCTCAACCCGTATCGGACCATTACCGCTTCGTGACGGTCCGTCGCCGCTGGTAACGGACCGATACCATTCATGACGGTCCGTTATGGCTTGAAACTTCAATTTTTTTCATTTTTAACCTTGAGCTTTGTTTGACTTGTTTCTTGAGCTTTTAAATTTTGGGACGTTACAACTCCCCCCCCCCCTTAATTTAGGTTTCGTCCTCGAAACCTGTTAGTCCTTAAATATTTGATGATAAGTTTTCCTCATTTCTTCCTCGCTTTCCCATGTCATTTACGACCCTTTTCTGTGTTTCCATTGAACTAACACTTGCTTGATCGTTTTGTGATGTAATTGCTTTTATTTTGTATCTAGAATCTTGATAGGTTCTTCAACATAGGTTAGTTTATCATCAACTTCTATCTTTTCTAATGGAACGTGTGTTGTTTCATCAGCCAAACATTTTCTTAAATAAGATACATGAAATGTGTTGTGTATCTTATTCAATTCTTCAGGTAGCTCTAATTGATAGGCTACTTTTTCAACCTTTTTGATGATTCTGAAAGGACCAATAAATCTTGGACTTAACTTTCTACGTTTCTTGAATCGGATTAGACCTTTCCAAGGAGATACTTTCAACAAGACGTAATCTACTTCTTGGAATTATATTGGTCTATGTCTCTTATCTGCGTATGACTTATGTCTATCATGTGCAGCTTTTAAACATGCTTTGATTAAATCAAGCTTTTCTGACGTGGCTTGAACTATTTCTTTGCTGCCCAATTCTTTCTGACCAATTTCTCCCCAACATACGGGAGTCCTACATCTCCTTCCATATAGCATCTCGTATGGTGGCATACCAATACTGGAATGGTAGCTATTATTGTACGAGAATTTTGGTAAGGGAAAATGACTATCCCAACTTCCACCGAAATCGATTATACAAGTATGTAGCATATCTTCGAGGGTTTGTATTGTCCTCTCACTTTGACTGTCAGTTTGAGGGTGATATGTTGTGCTGATCAATAACATGGTTCCCATCTCTTCATGGAACTTTTTCCAAAAACGTGAAGTGAAATGAGTATCTCGATCAGAGACAATCGAGACTGGCACTCCATATGTTGAAACAATCTCTTTGATGAATAAATCAGCTAACTTTTCTGAAAAGTATGTCTCACGTATTGCTAAGAAATGAGCACTCTTAGTTAACCAATCTACAACCACCCAAATGGTATCATAACCCAGCTGTCTTTGGTAGCTTGGTTATGAAGTCCATAGTGAGATGTTCCCACTTCCATTCTGGGATTTCTAATGGTTGTAATCTTCCATACGGTTTCTGATGTTCTGCTTTAACTTGTAAATAATTTTGCTACACATTTCATGATATCAAACTTCATTCCGAGCCACCAATAATTTCTGAACAGATCTTGGTACATTTTTGTAGTACCCGGATGAATAGAATATCGTGATTTATGAGCTTCATCAAGAATCTTAAGTCTAAACTCACCTGATCATGGCATCTATATGCGACCAAATCGAGTCTTGACTTTATATTCATTTTCTTCTAGAAATTTCTCCTGACCAGCCATTCTTTCTTTCCTAATATTCTCACCTTTTAATGCTTTGATTTGTGTGTCTCGAAGCTGGCTCTGAAATCATGAGTTATCACTAACTTATATGCTTTCACCTGAATAGAATGATGCTCTTCCTTGCGGCTTAGAGCATCGGCTACCACGTTAGCCTTTCCGGGATGATATAAGATCTCACAATCATAATCCTTGACTAGTTCTAAGCATCGTAGTTGCCTCATGTTTAGATCTTTCTGGTCAAAGAAATACTTAAGACTTTTGTGTTCTGTGTAAATTGTGTACTTCGTTCCGTACAAGTAATGCCTCCAGATCTTTAGTGCAAACACTACCGTAGCTAATTCCTGATCATGGGTTGGATAGTTTGCTTCATGTGTCTTTAGCTGTCGAGAAACATAGGCTATTACCTTTCCTCTTTCCATCAGAACACATCCTAATCCAAGCTTGGAAGCATCAGAATACACCATAAAGTCTTCTACTCCTTTTGGCAATGCAAGAACTGAATCCTTTGTCAATCTTTCTTTTAATATCTGGAATGCCTTCTCTTGTGCCGCATTCCATTCGTATTTCGAGTTCTTTCGAGTTAGCTTAGTTAATGGGGTGGTTATCTTAGAAAAGTCATGGATGAACCTTCTATAATAGCCAGCTAATCCCAAGAAACTTCTAACTTTTGATGGATTCTTATGTGGAGACCATTTCATTACAGCATCTACCTTTGCTGGGTCTACTGAGATACCTTCTGCGTTTACAACATGACCCAGAATTGAACTTCCCTCAACCAAAATGCATATTTTGAGAATTTGGCGTACAGTTTATCCTTTCGTAAAGTACTAAGTACTTCACAAAGGTGTTGTGCATGTTCTTCTTCATTCTTATGAAAACGTTCAGCGAAAGTCTTAACTCAAAATAGTATTTATCATTTAAAAATGTTATTACATTTCACCTTACTATACGAATGCATGCACACCAATCCGAGTAGCACCGCTCCTAAGCCAAGATACGTCGTCCACGGAACTCACCTTCAAAACAGTCTAACGTACATACAAAGTCAGATACGTTGAATGAGTTCTAACAATTTAGTTTAAACATAAACATTCTCGTCACAAAAATCATTACTTCCGACTCAGGACATTCCTGTCCTTTATAAAACAGTTTGTCATTTATGAACATATCGGTAACCCACGTCACCTACCATTTCCCATAAGGGTCCAACATCCCAAGATTCAACCCACAACCATAACCCAGTAAATCTCACTGACATGGATCGAACTTACCACACTCCTAACTCGTAATCTACCACACGTATCCACACTAAGTTCGATTAAGTCCACCGACCCTTAGGCATAGACCTATCAAGCCTTAACCAAGACTAACACAAGGTCTACTGGCACATCGGTCGTAAACACGCCATCGTACCAACACATCCGTCAAGTTAATGCTTAACACTGAAAATAACAACATCATAACACAAAGATTATCAATTAAGATTGCATGCATTTAAATCAAATATTATGCACACAATAATTACCTTCGAAGGATTTAACCGGTCTCATTACCACTGCCCTTGTCAAGGTATTCATCATACTCCGAGCTCCCCACTGGGTCTCATCACTGCCCCTGAAGGGCATTGTCACCCACAGTGACCACCCGAAGGACCTCGTCCTTCATATCATCGTTTGTCGTATCACAAGGACAACAACGCAAGCACCCACAACAAGACGCAAGTAACATAAAGCAACACATCAGTATATACTATGATTCGTTATCTAAGCACGAACCACATACATGCTCTTATGATAACACACCCTAGATGTACTCTCAAACGTCTAAACTCATTACCCAACTTATCCCGAATAAATCATCACATGAGACCCAAACAGCATACCGACTTCTAGCTCACACAACCTAAGGACACCTCGTAGACCCTTAAGCTCATTATGTAATATTTAACTTGTGAAACTCTTCAGGTTCATCCAAAGCACGTAACACGTTCGGTAACAAAGTAAAATATGCAGGTATGTACGATAGCCTCAAAACAATAAAAACATTAAAGTGGGGATTAGAAACACACCGGTTACGTAGAATCCAAATCCTTTCTTAGAAACATGCAGGTATGTACGATAGCCCCAAAATTTGACACCAACCCTATGAAAATTTTATGACCAAAACGACACCTAAAAAATTAATTTAAAACTTTAAAATTTTACAATTATAAACTTATTAATTGTCTTAAACTAGTTAACAAATATAAACCTATTATAAATTAATTAGTTAATTAAACATACTCATTAATCCTTATAAACAATTCAGCTCACTTTAAATTAATTAATTCAACTTGTTTATTATTTATTTACTATAGCATTTATAATTAATTTTTAATTAAATTATATATAACTTATTATTTGTTAAACTTATGTTAAGTTATGTTATAATATGTTATGTTATATCATATCATATTATGTCATATCATATCACATTACACTGTGTTATGCAATTCTACGATGGTACGCTATGTTACCATTACTATATTATACTACATTGTATTGTATTGTATTTTTCCGTAATGTATTAATTAGGGGATGGATTTATGCAAAACACTAGATATTATAAAAACACACATAACAAAATGAATCATTCATTTTTTCAATATTAAAAAATTTTAAATAAAAAGAAAATGATAAAAATACAATGTTTAACCGCTTATTTTGAAATAAAAAAATATATGTACAAATTTCGTTTGATAATTAAAAATTCAAAAATATATGTACAAAACTACAAATAACGTGCACATGTGTAGGTAATGATTAAAAATTAAAAAAAACATAAGAAAAAAATTAGTCTTATAATATTTTGAGTACATAAACATAAACATTTGTATGTAAAAAGTGCAAATTTAAAAAGTATAAAACCACTAATAAAAAAATAAATGATTTAGTTTTTTTTTATTCTCGCAATAACATTGTGTTCTGTAATGAATCTCACCCCTTTTAATTATTATTATTATATAATATCAATAATAACAACAATAACATAGACGTTTAGAGCCATGGACTTAATTAAACTCGATGAGTGAAGCTCGGGCCTGAGGTTGTTAGCAAGCGAGCTTCAATTTAAGCTTAAGTACAGTTCAAGTTTATTTAAGTTTCACTTCACTTAAGCTTTTAGTGAGTCAATGCCATGAGCGCTTTTACTCATTTAGACCAATAAAAGGAAGAAGAAAAGTATTACACATGGAATGACGACGGAATAAAACCCATGACTCAATGGTCTAGTGGTATACTGCATGTCTCTACAAAATTGATGTGGGTTCAAATACTTGCAAGTGAAATGTTGGATGGTATTTATGTATAAAAAATCAATCGTTGTTTAAAAAAACTAAGATATAATAATTAGGACATAAAGAGAGATGAAATTATGGAAAGAGAGGGATAGAGTACACAATTATAACGCATATTTATTTTTAATTTTTTTAGAACAATTACTTTTGTGTGACTTGAACCTAATACCTCTAAACCTAAGTACACTAAAAGGTTTTGACTCTGTCACTTAACCACCAACCCTAGTATTTATAACGCATAATTAATGAGTAATGAATAAAAGTTTTCATTTACTACTTGTTACATACACATATTGTCTTGGCAATGCCTAATTAATGAGTAAAAACCAAACACAACTCATCTAACAGTAGTATCGGTTTTAGAGTTTTTAAGAACGAAACCTTTTTTTAATTAGAAATAACCTTTTTGTTAGAAAATTAACTTATTAATTTTATTGCCAAAACATTAATTGGGTTTTGATAGAATAAGCTCCTTAATTAGGCTATGTGTAATGGGGCTTGTCCACTAAGTGACCATCCTAGGTGGCACTTGGTCATACCACCATCAAGCCCTTGTAATGTAACATCCCGAAAATCTACCTTTAATGATTCCAGCCATCGTGCGACCTGAATCTTTAGTAAGCGAGACGGTTGTTGTGGCTTCCACGTAAAACCGGATTTAAAGAATTGAAACGACCCAGTTAGCCGTTTAACGGACATATGGAGTTAGTAACGCGATTAACGAAAGAAGAAGGACCCGAAACGTAACTAGTGGGAGTATATGAACCACATTTACGCAAACCCTAGGTCATCATTGACCTAGGTGTGCTTACGGCTGGAAGAGAGGAAGGAGTGTGGAGCCGACGGCAGGGAGACGGCCGGATGGGGGAGACGGCGGCGGTTCGACGAAAGATTTGAACCAACGGCTTCCAAACATCGTTGAGGTAATCATCGTTTCGATTATGCACGCTCGTATATTCATTTTCTTGCGTGGATTGTTAGGGTTTTGGGTTGGTGATTTGTATTGGCCATTGATAGCCGTAAAGGGGATTCACGGCGGCGAGTGGTTGCGTGTTGCAATAGGGTGGCGGTAACAGTCGAAGGTGGTGCGTGTGGATGTGGAAAACGGAAAGTACAGGACCCGGTGGTGTCCGATTATCGTGGTGACGGATTGCCAAGAAAAGATGAGAGAATGAGGGAACGAGTATGGAGGAGCAAAGAGGAGAGGGCGGCCGATGTTAACTTTGAGGTGCTCGGCGGCTGTAGTGAGGGCACTAGTGGCGGCGTACGGCTACGGCTAAAGGCGGAGAGTGAAGAAGGCTGTCGAGATAGGGTTGACTCGGGGAGGATGAAGGAGGTGGCACGGCAGTGGGCTCGGCTAGGGCTTTGACCAAGGAAGGAGGCGGAGGCGCTCAGTGGTGATGCTTGACGACGGGCGGTTAGCGGTGCTTGACGGTGGGCGTGGTGGTGCTCGAGGCGGGGAGGGGGAAGACGGGAACACGGCAGGTTAGTGTTTCACCGGTCTAAGGTCGTGCATGGCACAGTTACGCACGTGCATGGGAAATCCGATCTGGGTTCATGTGATTCGTGGGGTTAGGGTTTTACCTTGCACTGCATGTATGCATGATGGGAACCTGGTTCGCGTACGCGTATCATTGTGGTTTAGGGTTGGCATGTGTATGCATGTATACGTACGTGCATGCCTGGGAACCTAGGGTTTCTTGGGGGTGCGTCGATGAGAAGATAAGACAGACGTTGAGGATCTATTACGTTGTTATAAGTCTTTTAATGTACGTTTTGAACGTGTTCTGATCATGTGATCACGCGCTTGATAGGTTTGGTATTCGAGCGTGGACGGACGAGTTGAAGTGCTAGGACTGAGGCTCTTCATAAACGGTGAGTTTGTAATCCCCTACTTTTAAACGTTTTACTGTTTTTTGGGGCTATCGTACATACTTACAAGAGGTGTTTATTATAATCGAATGTGTTAAGAGTTTTGGGTTCTAACATGATGTGTTTATGCACTAAAATATTTATAAATTAGTCGGAGGGTCAATGAGGTGTTTATGGGACTATGTGAGCTAGAGTTGAGAGTTATTAATAGGTGTTGTGTTAAGAGTTAGTCGGGGTGAGTCAGGATATAAACTAAACGCTTATGGGTGTGAGTAGGACATATGATCCTAGGGCTAGGTGAGGGGTACAGACCTAGTTAATGAGTCGTGTAAATGCTAGTATGTTGTTATGTGTTATGAGATAGTCGGGATGTGAGCTAGACGCTTGTGCATTTGTGTATGAGATATTATCCTGGGAATGTGTATGGGGTGCAGGCCTAGTAACTAGTCATGTAATTGATATGGGATGTTATGTGTTATATGTTGTTTGTGTTTGTACCGTTGTCTTTGTGACAAGGCAAACGGGATTGTGAAAGACGAAGTCCTTCGGGAAGTCACCAAAGGTGACAATATTCAACAGGTCCGTGATGAGCTCGAGGTGTGTCGAACGCGCTGACGAGGGTAGCCCTGGCGAGGGTGCCGTAATGAGGTATGTGTTTGTGCGCTTATATATGTGTTAAATTGCATACAAGTGTTGAGTTATATTTATTGTGCGTGGGATAGTACTAATGTGATGTGTAGATGATATTAATGTGGTGAGTAGAGTTATATTGACCGTTGTGTCGGGATTATGATGTGGCGTTTACAACTGTCGTGTCAGTTGACTTGTGAGAGCCTTGGTCGAGGACGAGTAAGTCGGTGTCTAGGGAATCGTTGTGTTAACTAGGTTTTCGGGTTGATACGGGTGGAAGGTTACAAGTAACCAGTGTAGTAAGATTGATCTATGTCGGTGAGGTTTAGGGGGTTATGATTGTGGGATGAGTCTGGGGTGGTGAGCCTTTTGGAATATCATAAGATAACATGGGTTATCTATATGATAATAATTTTTAAAACTATTTTTTTAGGACCGGAGGGTCCTGAGTGAAGATAAATAACTTTTGTGACGAGATGACCTTTATTCAAATCAAACTATTAGAACTCACTCGGCGTAGCTCACTTTGTGTTTACATTAGTTTGTATGCAGGTGAGCTCTGGGACAACGTATCTTGCCTTGGGAGCGGTATTACTCGGATCAGTGTGCAGTCATTCGTAAGGTAAAGTAATAATGATAATAATCTTGAAGTGTAATAACTATTTTAGAAAGACTTCCGATTTAGTTTTGATTTACTAAACGAGTATTTTAAAGAGAATACTTAGTGATAAGAACCAACTGTAATGTGTCCGGTTTGGGGCCTTACCTGCACCATTACACAAGTTGTGTGAAAATGGCTTGACCAAAATTGAGTGACCATGGTCACGGTGAGTAAAAAAAAATTGAAGCATTAGGAATTTAAGTTTAATTAATTAAAATGACTTTTCATGCTAAATTGAATCGATGTATTTAACTAAATATAGAACCATGAATTTTAAAATAATAATTACACAATAATTGTGGTCAAGTCTCTTTACTAAGTGATGGTTACACATATTCAAGTGACTTGTAGGTGATTAGAGTGACTGTCTACATGGCGCCTACGTGGCCATGTGGTCAAGCCCTTTCCAAATGACCATTACACATAGTCTTAGACTAGCATTGAAATATAACCTACATTACCCGAGTATATTCTTATAATGATCATGTATTTAATAACAACCACTAGCTTAGTCTAGTGGCAAAGTTGTATACCCAAGACTTAATTAAAATAGGGAGGTCTTGGGTTCAAGTCTCACTTGTGACTAAAAAAATGGTCCAGGTTGGACCAGTGGGTTTTCTCACCTATGGTAGGTTTCCTCCTGAGGGAGATGGAGATGATCGGGTGGGTCAGTGGCCCGTTAGTGATCCAAATCGCCGTTAAAAAAAATGTATTTAATAAATATTTATGTGTTTTACTTATCTCATTTTTATTTTCTCCTCAAGTGTTATTGGCTACTTTCATCAAATAATTTTACAACTATAACAAAAATTCGCAACTCAAAGTTTGGTTTGATGCGGATTTTAAATTCGGGATCCTTTTCGTGAAAAAAAAACTATTTTTTTTGTTTCAAACCCTAATACGTGAGAATACGATGACACGTACTTTTTTGTATTCTAAGAGGCACAAAACACACGTATTATAGTTGAAGTATGTTTTAGTTTACTATATATACTGTTTTTTTTTCATTTGTTAAAACCTAAAAATTAAAGAAAGTAAACCTTAAAAATCTAGTGCTCCAAGCTTAAGCTTATTTTCTTATACAATAGAGCCACCCTGGGGTGAAAGTTGAAGTTGTCGCTAATCGGAAAGCATACCGATGGAAGCTTCACTGACGGGTTATCGTTATGACCGTTGTGGCGGGTTACCGTACATTATGACCATATCATCGTGACAAGATCACCGACGGATCATTTACCAAAAAATCAGTTCATAAATACGAGAATAGATTATCAGTTGATCGATCATAAATACGAAGTCCCAAAGGCATAAAGTCAATCACATTCTATAAATATCATACCCAACTCACAACATAGTCAATAGAAATTACCCAAACATTTGATGATCATCTTGCAGGTCTTTCTTCCCTTTCTTGGTATGATAATGAATCTTTAAATTTTATATCTAAATTGTGAATCGGCATATTGTATGTAATCATTAATTAACATTTCTTTGATTGTTGTTTCTGTAAGTAGGAATTAAACAAAGATGGAGTTGCATGAGCACAGTTGTTGTGACATGCAGAGAGTATATAAGGGTTCATGGACACCGGAGGAAGATGCTATCCTCACTGCTTACATGGAAGCCCATGGCAATGAAAGCCGGTCATGGAAAAACATTGCTACACATGCGGGTATCTATTATTTTTGATCTTTTGTGCGTCGCGCATACGGTTATGTGATCTCGGGTGTTCATTTTTATCGTTTTATTAGATTTTATATGTTCATATGATTCAGGTTTAAAAAGATGGGAAAGAGTTGCAGATTCCGATGGTTGCATTATTTGTGTCCGAGCATAGATCGCCGGAGTTTTTCTGATCAAGAAGTCGAACTCATCTGTGACCTACATAGAATCATAGGGAACAAGTAAATTGACAATAAATGTTGCATTTACGAATTTTATATATATATTTTTCTTCGTGGACTTAAATCACGGGTTGATACATAAAAACAATATACTTTCTATTTTTATATAGTCCCTGCGCATGTAAAAAAGTTACCACGAAAAAGTTTCTTGACTTAATTTTGCTAAAGACCCTAATGTATTTATTTGTGAAATTGTATTTAAAATAATTAAATGTTACTTCTTAAATTTGTCAAAATTTGATAAATTGATGATCAACTTTTTTCCAAGATAAAATTATATAATTTAGTTTTTACGAATTTAAGTGGTAATGAATGATTATTTTAAATATTTTTTAACACATGCACGTGTTGATGACAAGTATAGAGACTTTAATATAATAAAATTGGGTTAAGAGACTTTTTCATGCTTTTTTAATATGTGCTTGGATTTTTATATGTCAAAATTAAGTTAATGGACTTTTCCTGAAAAATAGGAAAGTATGTTGTGTTTTCTATAATATTAACCCTTAAATTGTTGATTCTTTTTTCACCTTTGCAGATGGTCAGAAATTGCTAAGTGTTTGCCCGGACGATCCGATAATTCGATAAAGAACTACTGGAACGCATATTGCAAAGAACCAACAACAGCATACATACCCAGTAACATTTCACCAGCAGCATATTGCAAAGAACCATATCTATCAATTCAGCATCAACAACGGCTTCCTGCCTTCACCACAACATCAACCAACAATCAACAGATCTTGCAACAAGATCCTAGTCCACCAACCAACTATGATTTCACTCCTTTTCCAACTGATCAGTTTCTTACCACCCCACTTATCAACGCATCATCAATCAACCAGCAACTCAATTTTAAAGATTTGATCCACCATCCAGGGATACGCCTATCTCTTTCAACGAACTGCATGAGAAGCTCATTAAGCAGGAGCTCACCCTTGCTCAAAACAACACCACTGCTGGTTTCCATCAACCTGCTTCAGTCTTTGTGGCACATAACCGTTCAAACAAAAAAAATTGTTCCGTTCGGCAATCGCAGCCACCCCTTCTGCCCACTTCACCAAATGCCAGCCCATCCAACGGAAACCGACCTTTTCTTGGTCATTGTCAATAGTGCCACACTCGTGGCCACACCATTGCTAATTGTAACTCATTTAAGAAAATGTTTCCTAACGTGGCTATACCGCCCTTTACTCGCAGTGTGTAGGTTTCAAAAACATCACCACAGGTGCATATGATGGGAGTCCAAAATAACCCATCACAAACCAGTTGGTTACTCGATAGTGGAGCGTCACACCATGTGATAAACGACCTTAATGTAATGACTCCGTGCACCGTATGATGGCACCGACGAATTAATAATTGGTGATGGTTCGTCACTTACTATAACATATTGGCTCACTCATTATTCATACAAACACCGTACCCCTAATCTTAAAAAATGTGCTTTGTGTCCCTTCCATCTCACGTAACATTATCTTTATATCTCGTTTATCTCATGACAATAACTTTCTAAACAAATTCTATGACTTTGTTTTTGTCATCAAGGATCGAAGTTCCAAAATCCCTCTACTCAAAGGGACGGCAACAAACGGGATATATGAAATACGCTCCTCCCGCTCTTCGCATCCCCCGGCGGCTTTCACCCTTCAAAGAACAACCGTAATCCATTGGCATCATCGTTTGGGTTATCCAAATACTAAAGTGATGCATAATCTATCATCTTTTATTTCTTGTATTTCAAATTCAAAAAATAATTGTAACTCTTGTCACATACACAAGAG
Organism: Smallanthus sonchifolius; assembly: GCA_023525975.1. Taxonomy (NCBI): domain Eukaryota; kingdom Viridiplantae; phylum Streptophyta; class Magnoliopsida; order Asterales; family Asteraceae; genus Smallanthus; species Smallanthus sonchifolius. The sequence continues at coordinate 90,178,287 of CM042032.1, read as the reverse complement.
CCACAAACTTCCTTTTCATCAATCAACTTTATCTTCAAGTTCACCTCTAGAATTAATATTTTCCGACATTTGGTCATCACCTATCACCTTCGTTGACGGATTCAAATACTATATCATTTTTGTTGATCACTATACAAAATATATATGGCTATACCCACTTAAAAACAAATCCGATTCTCTAGAAACTTTCATCAGTTTTCAAAATCTTGTTGAAAACTATTTTCAAACCACCATTAAACAACTCTTTTCGGATAATGGCGGAGAATACATAATACTCACCTCACACCTCCAATCTAAAGGCATATCTCACCTTACCTCTCCACCCCACACACCCGAACATAATGGTTACGTCGAACGTAGACACTGCCACATAGTAGAAACCGGGCTTTCCCTTCTCTCTCATGCAAGCTTACCCACCCAATATTGGCCAGTTGCTCTCACTACTGCCGCCTACCTTATTAACCGCCTTCCCACCCAACCCTTCAAAACACCTCACCATACTATTTTCTATTCAACAAACACCCAAACTATAATAAACTACGAAGCTTTGGTTGTCTTTGCTACCCATGGCTTCGTCCCTACAACCCCCACAAACTTCACCCCAAATCTAAACCTTGCATTTTTGTTGATTATTCCTCATCTCAAAGTGCTTATCATGCACTTGATCCAACTACAAACAAAATCTACACCTCTAGACATATAGAATTTGTTGAACATGAATTTTCTTACACCGCCGTCATAAATAACACCAAACCATCATATCCAGATCTAACCACTTGGTCCCCCATAACAGTACATATTTTACCAACAAACTTACCTACCCCACTATTTACTACATCACCTCAACCTGACACCCCTCCCTCACTCACGTCACCTTCTGTCCAAACACCCACATCTCCTTCTCCAACTCTCAATGCTCAACAAAGCCACCCCTCCTCCAACCCAACCTCCCTCACCCAACCTCCCTCTAATAATCACCGGTGATTTAGTACATGTGGTGAACCAAGTAAAAGTCAATCTGAATACCCGGTTTCGCATGAAGGACCTTGGAAGGTAAAGTTATTTCTTGGGGCTTGAATTAAAATATGAAGCTGATGGAATCATTCTACATCAGCATAAGTATGTGGTGGATCTTCTAACAAAGTTTGGTATGGAATGTTCAAAGCCTGCAACAACACCCATGGAAATGAATCTCCAACTTCAGGTCGATAATGGTAAAGAATTGAGTGATGTTACTATGTATGGAAGACTTGTTGGAAGTCTTATTTACCTCACACTAACAAGGCCCGATATTACTTATGCCGTGAGTGTCTTAGTCGTTTCATGCATAAGCCACTAAAACCACATCTGAATGCAATCCGAAGGGTGTTAAGGTATGTTAAAACTACTCCTACTTATGGTGTAAAGTTTAAGAGGGAGTCAAGTTTGGAATTAGTTAGCTATTGTGATGCCAACTACGTAAAGGATATTTCTACCCGACGTTCAACGACAGGGTATGCTTTTATCATTGGAGCGGGGGCCGTGTCCTGGTGTAGTAAGAGACAACCGACTGTGTCTCTATCCACTACCGAAGAAGAGTATCGTGCAGCTGCGATGCCAGCTCAGGAGTGTGTTTGGTTGGTACAACTACTGAAAGAGCTAAATCAAAAGACAAGTAATAAAGTGACTTTGTTTGGAGATAATATATTCTCGATTTTGCTAGCTGAAAATCCGACGTTCCATGCCCGAACGAAACACATTGAAGTTCATTATCACTTCATTCGTGAGAAGGTTCTACAAGGTGAAATTGATTACAAGTATGTTAAAACTTTGGAGCAAGTAGCGGATATGTTTACGAAGAGTTTGTCTAAAGAAAAGATCATGAAATTCTGCAGCGAGTTGGGCATGGTGGAAGCTAATATCGAGAGGGAGTATTAAACGTAGCGATATTTCATTAAGGGCAGTTCGGTAATTCTCATGGGGTGGCTTGGAGGAGAATTAAAAGAAGATTAAGTTTGTTGCTTAAGTTTTAAGTAATCTTTGTTTTAAATTTCAAATTTAGTATTTGAATTGTACTAGGACTGTTGCCGAATGTATTATATAAACCTTGGCACTTTATTTGTTTTCTGCAATTTTAAGTTCTTGTTTCTTTTATTTGTAAGTCAATAATAAGAAAAAGAGTCGCTTCCAATTTTGGAAAGCAAACCCGTGAGTATACCACTGTGTATTCCGATCCAAAGGATAGTCATAGATAGGTTCTTGTGTGTTCAAGAAGGGTCAACAGTTCTTATGTGATCAAGAAGGGTCAAACAGTAAGTTTCTGTTTTGGTGTTGGTGCTGTGATTTCACTTGTGAAAACGGTTATAAGTTTAACATTGCCTGCCCGCACTCGCAAACCCAACCCTCGTTACAATAATGACACGTTCCAACTATACAACGCCACAAGCGGTCCTATATCCGAACCATCCAACATCACTCAAGCCTTGAAGCACCCGTCATGGCGCCAAGCCATGACGCAAGAATTTGCGGCCCTAGAAAAGAACCAAACATGGACCCATGTCCCCCAATTTCGGCCTCAAATCTTGTCGGAAACAAATGGGTCTTCCAAACAAAATACAAACCCGATGGCTCCATAGATCGTCTAAAGGGAAGGCTTGTCACCAAAAGGTTTCATAAAAGGCAAGGCATCGACTTTGCCGAAACCTTTTGTCCCGTGGTCAAACAGGCCACCCTTCGGCTCATTCTATCTCTTTCCGTCTCAAATCATTGGAACCTACGTCAACTCGACATCAATAACACCTTTCTACAAGGAACCTTGACCGAAGACGTATACATGATGCAACCACCCAGATTTATCAATCCTTCCTTCACATCCCATGTTTGTAAACTCAATAAAGCCATCTACGGCCTACGCCAAGCTTCTCGAGCATGGTATGAAGAACTCAAATCTTATATCCATTCCAAACACTTTAAACCCACTGTCTCTGACCCATCCTTATTCATTCAAACTCATGGTTCCTCTTCCATCTTCCTTCTCGTTTATGTAGACGACATCATCGTCACCGGCCCTTCTACTCACATCATCAACGACTTCATATCTCACCTCTTGGCCAAATTCTCTCTAAAATATCTTGGAAATCTATCTTATTTCCTTGGTATTGAAGTTCTACCTCACTCACATGGTCTTTTCTTGTCTCATAACGATATCCTTCACCGGGAAAATATGAGTGAATGTATACCGACCTCCACACCTATTACTTATTCCGAACCCATCACCTTGCAAAACCCAACAGACTACAAAGCCATAGTTGGCGCTCTGCAATATCTATCCCTTACTAGACCAGATTCCAGTTCATGTCCTGAAATTTTTACTCACGTATTTGCAAGGTTCTATCCACAAAGTTCTACTAATACAAAGAAAATCTCCATTTAATCTTCACGGCTTCACCGATGCTGACTGAGTAGGCGACAAAGACAATTACCGAAGCACCACCGACTATGTCGTTTACTTAGGTTCAAACCACATTGCTTGGAGCTCCAAACGACAAAGTACTCTGGCCCGCTCATCCACTGAAGCTGAGTTTCGTGCAGTAGCCTCCATCACTATTGAGATTATTTGGATCAAATCTCTTCTCAAGGAACTAGGTTTCACACCAACTACAACTCCCACTATTTTCTGTTATAACCTTAGTGCAACCTAATACTCTTCAAATCCGGTTTTTCACTCACGTATGAAACATCTTGCTCTTGACTTCCACTTTGTAAGAGAAAAAGTTCAAGATCGGTCGATAAGAGTCACATATATTGCGGGAGATGATCAACTGGCAGACGCCCTAATCAAACCCCTACCGCGCCCACGATTCCTTCAACTTATTTCCAAGATTGGACTTATGACAAGACCGTCCATCTTAAGGGAGCCTATTAAAGATAATTCAAAATAATTTGATTCAAAATATTTTGATTCAAAATATTTTGAATCACTTTCCCCCTAATCTCTTTTATTGCATATAATTCTCATTTATTAGATTTAATGTTTTTCCTTGAATTATACCATTTACTCTTGTATTTATATCTTTGTATTCTCCATATTGTAAATGTAATTAATTCAATAAAGAATTATTCTCTTTCCCAATTTTCTCCTATTCTCTATATATAGATCATTGAGCTAGAGATTCTATTCCTAGTTGAATATTATGTTGGTATCCAAACTCACTAAAGAAATATTTTAAAACAGGAACAAAATCTGGTGATTTCTTGTTCTTGCGTGCAGAAATAAAAAGGACATACAAAGACTTTCGCCAATTGGAACCTAACGCAAATCAACCAATTTTCACCCCCACTCGGTTTTGTTCCCGAAACACAGTACGGACCCGATATTGTTCCTAAAACACAACCGAAACCCACAAAACGAAGTCACAAAAAGAAACGAGCTATAACACTCGCACCCGAAGACCGTACACAAAAATGAGAAGTGGACCGCGGAGGAAGAACTAACATTGGCTCGGGCTTGGGTCGACCTGTCCGAGGACCCAAAGATTGGTTATAATTTTCTTAAACTTTTTATTCGTAATTATATTTTTATTTTTTAGTAAAGTTTATTTTAATTCGTTACAGGATAATCAAACATCCTCAGATTTTTTAAAACCAATTCATGAAAATTTTCTTAACGTAATGGGCCGGAAAGAATATTGTTCCCCTGACATTCGTCTAAATGTTGGAAAGTTTAACGTGATCTTCAACAAGAATTTCAACAACCAACGAAGTGGTACAAGCGACGCCAATATTTTTCAAGATTCGTATGACGAATATAAAAAAGACATGAGTTCATCGTTTATTCTTATAAAAGTTTGGGAGATTGTGAGAAATTGTACAAAGTGGGCAAACGTCCCGTTCGTCAAAACGGACAAGAACAACATCCTCCAATGAATATACTAGTCAAGCTAGTTTGGATGCCTGTTCTCACATTAACCTCAACACGGATGATGAGCTTGAAGCCCAAGAGGAACCGATTCCCTGCCCAAGAGGAACAACAAAGAGAAACAGGCAACATCCTCTAACGAGTCCGACTACAAACAAAGTTTGAATAGTATATCGGAGAGGATAGAACGTTTTAACGAGCTAGCATCGGTAATGAAGAGATAAAAACAAAAGAACTCGGATATGAAACTACTTTGGGCTAACATCGATAATTTGACAGGGCAGGATTGTGAAAACATCGAGAAGACAAAACACAAAATCAGGGAAAATAGGGCATGTAATAATTTTAGGAAATTGTTTGGTGCGTTTATTATGTTTTTTTAATATAACTTTAGGAAATTAATGTTTTGTATATGTTTTGTTTTTTTAAATAAGTATGAGTTTAAAAATAAATATATGTATAAAATATATAATAATGACGATAATAAAAAAAACTAGCTCATATTCCCATAACCATTACACAACTTAATGAGTATGAGAATGAAACCACTCCTCTCTACATGGTAACACTGTTTTTTCACATTAATATGACCATTAGTGATGGCCTAATATGTGTGTTTTTGTGCTTTTTAGAATCATATACAGAAAGTGTGTAAATATTTGTTAGGATATTAAACAAAAAATATAAGTTTTTTTAATTAAAAAGCCTTAGTGTTAAAAAGATTAAACTGTCATTTTCGTCTATCTGGTTTGGTCAAAATTGTCACTTTCATCCAATAGTTTGTTTTCTCGCATCTGAGTACTCGTGGTTTTAAAATCTTGCCACTTTCATCCAGTCAGTTAACACCATCCATTTTTCTCAGTTAAATGAGGGGTATTTCAGTCCTTTTACATATTTATTTTATTTCTTCATTTTTTTACTCTCATTTAATCATCCCCAATTTGCCTTTTCTTCTCGTAATCACCTCCGTGATCAAGAGGTATACTGTCACTTTACCTTTTCTTCTCGTAATCACATCTGCGATCAAGAGGTATATTGTTTGATTATGATTTATGAACCCTAGATCATCACTGCTAGTATTTCATAATCATATGGCTGTTAAAATTTGTATAATACATACAAAAAAAGTGTCACTGGAAACCTAGTGTTGTCGCTGGAAACTTGGTCGGGAAAAGAGGAAAAAGGCCAGAAGGAGGATGATTAAATGAGAGGTTAAATTGGGGATGATTAAATGAGAGTAAAAAATGAATAAATAAAACAAAAATGTAAAAGCACTGAAATACTCCTCATTTAACTGAGAAAAATGGATGGTGTTAACTGACTGGATGAAAGTGCTAGATTTTAAAATCACGAGTACCCAGATGCAAGAGAACAAACTATTAGATGAAAGTGACAATTTTAACCAAACCATAAAGACAAAAATAACAGTTTACTCTTTTAAAAAAGCCCCAAAAAGTTTGTGCTACCCTGCAACTAACAAGTTGCCAACACTTTGACCAAAAAATTATTCCTAAAAACCAACAGCTTTTGACCCATCATGATGACCCGTTCGGTTAGTTTGAATTACTCTCCACATATTAGATCTTTGATATTGATGCTTTTACTTGTATCTGGATGCCTTCCAATTTTGTATTTGTTTTCCAAAAAACCGTAATCGAAAAATCTGAAACCTCAAACATATATATGCTGATCAAATTCACAATCACCTAAACTTTGCCAATGGATCATTAACGTTAAAAGATCATAAAAAATGTCTTCTAATATGGCTTACAACTAGACGAAGAAAGATGAAGCTTTCATTTTTTTCAGAAATATGTGGAGGATTTCAAAATTTTCATTTATAATGCCGATCAAGTAGTAGGAGCATTTGTTCAGAAAATTCTTGGATAAACAATCAAACATAATCAGTAAGCTTGAGAAACTTAATATAGAACAGTAAGAGGTTAGTTTGTTAAAGACATCTAACAAAAGATCCTCGGTTCAAAGCAAATTATTGTTTTCCACCTTTACAAGTAATTTTAGCAGAGAAGGGTGTCGTCTTTCTCATCCCTAGCTCTCTCTTACACATCACACTTTTCATCTCTAAACTATCCCTAAACAAATGGAAATATTCATCTTCTCATCCCTCATCGTTTTGGATTGTATATTGAGCTAGGGGAGTTATACATCAACCATAGATTCACGCGGTATCCTCGGCTTGATCATGTCACCCATCCCTATACCGCATACAAGGATGGGGCGGGGCGGTGTTCCTGTGTGGTACCCATGTTCCATATCATCACCCCGAAGTCTTGCAGCATCCACACTCACCCCCTTATGTTTATTAAACTATCCCTAAACTCACACGCTTAGCCTAATTCTTATACAGTCCAGACGGTTATTCACGTCCCGATAAAAATGACACCCAAAAAATTAAAAGCTTCAGCACATCGTTATTTCTCTTTTGAATTTATTAGGGAACTTTGGAATCTTTTAGGACCAAAGTGTCATACAATATGTTTGTTAAAATAGGGTTATACCTAATATCATTTATTATAACTCAACATAACCTATCATTAAACTAACTTATTACCACCTAATACGATTTATTAACCTAATTATTAAGAACTGATATGAACAATTAGAAGGGAAAGGGGATAAACGATAGTGGGGTGAAGGGTGTAGATGGTTGTGAATAGGGGTGGCCAATAATTGGAAAACCAATGATATGGGATATTCATTTTGAATATAATATAATAATAATAGTAATAATATTAATATTAATAGTAATAGTAATAGTAAATTCATATTATCAACTATTTGTATATACTTGATGCGTCACTTTAACAAATGTAAACAATTGGATCAATTTTTTTTTTATAAAATCTAATAAACAGGATTTTAAGTAACCTAAACAAAATAATAACTAGAGTAAATTTCGTTTTTAGCCCCTATGGTTTGGCCTATTTAACCCTTTTAGTATAAAAAGAATCTTTTAACATATCAACCCCTGAGATTTGTTTTTTGTAACCATTTTAGTCCATGACACTAACCCTGTTAACTTTTTCTCTTAAGTATAGGGACATTTTAGTCATTTTATTTCTAAGTGAACTAGTTTAACCTTTTCAGTCCAATAAAAACTTTTTTAGGCTTTTTCATAAAAAAAAATTTCTACTTTTTTAAAAACGTTTTTTTTTTTACTTTTTTAAAATCATTTTTTAGTTTCCGTAAAAACGTCTTTTTTGAAACTTTTTAAAAACGTTTTCAAATTTTCTAAAAATATTTTTTTTCATAAAAAACGTTTTTAAAAACATTTTTTCAGTTTTTTTATAAAAACGTTTTTTAGTTTTTTTGTAAAATGTTTTCTTAACTATTTTAAAAACGCTATTTTTATAAAAAAAACGTTTTTTTTTGATATTTTTTTCGTAAAAAACTTTTTAAAAACATTTTTTTAGTTTTTTTATAAAAACGTTTTTTAGCTTTTTCGTAAAATGTTTTTTTAACTATTTTAAAAACGCTTTTTTATACAAACGCTTTTTTTTTGTTTTTTTCATAAAAAAAACTTTTTTAAAATCATTTTTATAAAAAAACTAAAAAAAATGTTTTTAAAAGCATTTTTTATGAAAAAAAATATTTTTAGAAAATTTGAAAACGTTTTTAAAAAGGTTCAAAAAAACGTTTTAATTGAAAAAAAACTAAAATAAAACGATTTTAAAAAGGTAAAAAAAAACGTTTTTAAAAAAGTAGAAAACTTTTTTTTAATGAAAAAACCTAAAAAAAGTTTTTATTAGACTGAAAAGGTTAAACTAGTTTACTTAGAAATAAAATGACTAAAATGTCCTCATACTTAACAGAAAAAGTTAACAGGGTTAGTGTCATGGACTGAAATGGTTACAAAAAACAAACCTTAGGGGTGTTTAATATGTATTATTATTATTATTATTATTATCATCATCATCTTGTCACCTTTACCAATGCATGTCATCACCATCACACCACCATCTCTCACCGCCACCTATCATCTTCCATAGCCTAATTGCCACCCTGTGACTGTGTGTGTGTTCCGATTGTGTGTATGTAAATTTGAGGGTTTTATGTTAAAACCTAGACTTTTTTTTTTGAACGGCTGTTAAAACCTAGATGTTAGAAAATAGATAAAATGCCATTAAAATTTCTTATAAAGGAATATTAAAGAAATATTATATTTTCTAATAACTGATGTAAAAAATAATAAATCTATATAAATATTTTTGAGGCTATACTGTAATACTGCCAAAAGGGTAAAGTTAAATGAGTATTAACTACAAAATTTGACATCATAACAAGTCAAAATAGTATTTAAACCACTTTCAAGATAAATTAAAGATTAAACATTTAAACCATTAAAATATTACAGCGTTTTAACCATTTGTAAGTACTTTTTTAACCCAAAATCTCGCATATCTGGTATCCCTATGAATTCGCACTTTTTTTTTCTGAATATTAATTACTGGATGTATGGTACAGCAATAATGGCTCCCTGCGTTGGGTCACTTTCCTTTTACACCATTCATTAGTTTAATGTTAGTTTCTTTTCAAAATATTCGTCATACCAAATATTTTTTTTTAACGACGAACATTGAATGTTGTGACGTCGCACCCCCCGTCACATGAGAGAGACTCGTCCAACTCCGGTCAAAATGTTGTCTTAACCGGGCCCACTTTGCGTCAGAGTTGGAGAGCATCCAAGGAAAAATCCCACCCAATACGGCCGCTTCCGGGCTTGAGGGAGAGCCGAGGCTCGTACCCTGGATCGGCGTGGGTAAAACTCTGATGCATCCGCCTAAGAACTAGGCCTCATTTGCATGCCTCAGAAATTAATGGTGGTGACAGGGATTGAACCCGGGTCCCTTGGGACTTCAGGCGTCATACCAAATATTTTAATTTAACATGTTTCTTTTTTTTTAATTATGTTCTTTTAAATATTTTTGAAAAAAAATATATAGATTCCACACTTTCTGCTTCTGAAAATAATAAGGTATCTTTATACTAATAAATAAAAATTTTACAGGTGTTATTTTCTCGCATCTCTCTTCTATTAAATAATATTATTAAAAAAATATATTTTTAAATATTTAATATAAATCTAATTATAGGTATTTATTATTTAATTATAAATAGTTATTATATCATTAAACAAATGAATTTAATATGAATTAATATATATCAATTACATAAAAAAATTTAATACCTAATTGAAAAAAAAATGTTTTAAAATTTAACTTAACAGACTTTATAACTGTCACGTCAAGATATATTTTTTTAAAGATATATTTTGACGAGTGTATTTGTTAACATATTACATTATATTTTATTCAACCCGTCTAATACATAGGTTTATAAAGACAAAAAGTTTTATTACTAAATATATAACATTACATTTATTCAACTCGTATAATACACGGGATTCTAACCTAGCATACTAATATATTCAATACACCTTATTTAATTCAGCACTACAAAATTTTAGTTAATAAATGCATAAATAAAGAAACAAAAACATTTCGTTTAAAAAAATACTTCAGCTTTAAAAGAAATTGTTGTCAAAGAAGTATTAATGTGAATCAAAATGTATGATTAGAAATAAAATAACTTAGCAGTTATGGATTAACGGTTGTAACGGTTTTAGTCAATAACCGTTATAACGTTCAAGTATATCTGTTTACCAGATATATACATGTGTTTTGGTCAGTATAAAACACACGAAATTCCTAAAAGACTTTCACATATTCGTTTTTTAATCTCTGATTCTTATCAAATTGAATTATATGTATACCACGAAAATAATTCTATCTGAAAGCAAACGCTACGTGATTATCAGAGAATCCAAACAATCACAAATATATGAATCACCTAGAACTCCTACATAAATTGTTACCCATATGTCAAAATAAGTCTCGACATTTATTGATTGAGGTATGAGTTGTGTGTGTGTTTCATTATTCTACTTTTAACTCCTCCTCACATAGCTACTGTATTCACAAATCTCACTTAATATTCAACCATCTCTCTTTATGAAAACATGAACATACCTCATGGATTATTACTCTGAAACATGATGACAAATTTCAACTATGTTTTTTCCTGTCGATAGGTTAATAAATCTTCTGGGTTGACTACTATAACTTAAGGCAGTTTCGTCGAAGCAATCTCGACGAGATATGTCATAGAGATAGGGCCCCAAATAAGACGACATGTCGTCGGCGATTCTCCCAGTCAAATTTTTGACTATTTTCATCTTTTCTCGACGACATGTCGTCAGCGATGGTCCAGCGGGAAATTGTGAAAAGTTTTGGCGCTCATCCGACGATAGTCTCGACGACATGTCGTCGCAATTGCCTATTTTATTTTTTATTTTATTTTTTTTGCCAGGTAGAATATTAATTGTTTTTTATTTAAGGGAAATACATAGTCTCGACGACAGGTGTGTATTAAAAAATTATTTTTATTTAATAATAAAATTAATTAAAAAAAAGACTCAATCTCGACGATATGTCGTCGAGACTTGTCTTACCTGGAAATATCTACGCAGGAAACCCTTTTTCCTCCTCATTTCAACCCATTTTCTCTCCAAACTCTTCCTCTTGGCTCTCACACACATTTCCGCCTATACCACTCAATTTGCCACCATATTCCACCCCCTCCACCACCATTAATCATCTTGTTGAAGTAGTAAGAGCATATTTTTATTTTTTAAACATTTTCCATTATTATTGAAAATTTTTAATATAAATCATGTGTAAGGTGAGATTTTGATGGAGTGAACGGATTGGAAGCTAATTAGAGGCTTTCCCGACGACATCTCGTCGTTTCAAGAACGAATTTGGAGGTAATATGTATATATTTGTGTGAGATTTAGGGTATTTGGGTTTTGCCCCAATTTTTGTATTTTGTATGTAGTTTTGTTAAATTGTTGGTATAATTGTTATTTATTTGAAGAATGTAGATGGTATATAAATGTATGTATTATTTGTTAAAATGATGGTTATTTTTTATGGATATATGTATATTTTGTGAAATTTTAGGTTTGTATAGATGTATAAATTTTAGGTTTGTATATATGCATTATTTGTGAAATTGATGAATTGTAGGTTTCTATAGATGTATGTATTATTTGTGAAATTGGTGAATTGTAGGTTTATATAGATGTATAAATATATAGAAGTATGTATTATTTGTGAAACTGATGAATTATAGGTTTGTATATATGTATAAATATATATATATATATATATATATGTATTATTTTGTGAAATTGATGGTGTTATGTATTTATTTTTTGTGAAATTGGTGGTTTGTATTAATATAGTTGAATGTATAGATGAAATTGGTGGTGTTATGTATGTTTTTTACCCTTTGTAAGAAATGTATGTATGTAGATATATTAGTAATTCTAACACGAACCGTTTCACTTGTTTTGACCCGAATATTTGTATTTATTATTTATTTGGGTATTTGTATTTAGATGAATATATTGTTGTTATTTATTTTTTGTGAAATGTATTATTTGTATGAATATAGATGAATGTATGTATGTATATATTTAATCCGTTTTGATTTTTTATATTTGTATGATTTTTTATATCTAATACATTTGTAACGAATATATAGGATTTCTTGTTTAGCTTTCTCTTGCTGCTCGACTTTGACCGTACTAAAAAGGTAACAATTTTCTACTTAACCAAAAATTGTTTAGATTATGTAACACTTTTTAGTATATCGAACTCGAACATGATCCGTTTGTTAACCCATTTATCTTGAAAAATTGGTTTATTATTTTAGCAAAAGATACGTAACCAGTTTAATTTATTATATAAAGTAATTTTTTTGAAAAATAAAATAAAAAACAAATGATTCGTGTTTGACTTACAAACATAGATAAATTATGGATTGTACCCTTTAGAAAATACTCGTTCTAAATTTAACTAATAGATTTAAATTTTGGATTGTCCCAGTTTGGGACTGCTTTCTTTGTAAATGGTTCAACATGTTGGGTAACGAACGGATAATTAAAAAGGATAATCTGACTATTGTGACACCCAGCATTTCAGGTCAATATCCACATTTCATAAACGCACGTTCATAATTATTATTTCCTGATATTTTATTTTGACTAAGTAAAGTCAAGAAGTCTAGCAAAGAAGTTTGTTCCAAGTCTAGTAAACCGTAAAGAGTTACTAGAAAAAGTAAGCAGGATAACCCGACTTAATGCGAACGTAAATGGTTAAATAAAATAACCAGAAAAATATATATATATTACACAAAATTTACGTTGAGCCAAGATTCTAATATTTTCTTCAACGAGCCATAAAATGGTTAAAAATTATAATACCGTGAAGAATCGAAACTGAATTAAATTACCCCTTTAAAACTCTAATTGATACTAATACCATAATAAATTAATATTTAAAAATTGGTTATCATTAACCCCTAAACCACTTCTTGACTTTCTTGGCCGAGAGTCAGGGGAGCCATGCTCCCACTTACCTGATTCACTTTGATTCAGATGAAAACCATACCCTTCAGTCGAAACTTCACCATTCCTTTCAAACCTTCTCTTTTTTTCTTACGGCAAATTCCCAATTCCCTTTCAAATCGAAGTCCAGTTCAAGGCAAAATTCATCAGATTTCGGTGCTATAAGAAGAGTTCCCAGTGTGTTCTCAAGAATCGAGCTAAGGAGCTCAAGATCATTCTCTGTTTCTCAGAAACCATTCCCTGTTTGAGGTAAAAACTCGCTATTATCGCTTTTATTTGCTTTAAAAACAGTAACTAAACATACAAATCGTTCAAACGCAACTAAGATAACAAGAAAAGTGTGTCAAATTCAAGATTTGAACATAAAAATATACAGAGTGAATTCTGTAAATCAAAGTGCAGGTATCGAAACTATAGTTTCGATACCTGTTGGTCAATCGAAACTGGGAGTTTCGATACCTATTGATCGAAACTAGGTAGTTTCGATACCAGTTATTCAATCGAAACTAGGAGTTTCGATACCGGTTGTTCTATCGAAACTAGGAGTTTCGATATCTATTTGTTCAATCGAAACTAGGTAGTTTCGATACATATTGCTTAATCGAAACTAGGTAGTTTCGATGCCTATTACGTAATCGAAACTAGGAGTTTCGATACCTGTTTTGCCCTGTCGAAACTAGGAAGTTTCGACATCTGTTCTGTTCAATCGAAACTAAGAAAGTTTCGATACCTGTTCATTAGCCCCATAAGGCAGTAACTCAGAACTATTTTCATAACAAAACAAGGTTGAAAAAAAAAACTAAAAAGATAATTAAAACAAAAGTAATCAGATCGGCTAAGTCGAGTGAACAATTTGCGTTTAAGACGGGTAGTCTTAACGTGTATGTTATCCTTGTGTAATTAGGATACGGATAGGCGAATCTGCCGTCATTCAAATATTTGCTAGCATTCATACTGTCGAGGTGAGTTTCACTAATCCCCCTTTTTCTAAAGTTTTGAAATGATTTGGGGTGGAAACATACTTGTAAAAGACTTTTGTGTATAAATGAATGGAACTAATGATCTGACCGTATGTATGTATTGAGGGAACAATAAAGCGCTTAAAGTCCTCGTAATAAATTAGTAACCATTAGCTATGGATTTAGCCCGGGATTATATGAATAGTACTATTGAGGGTGACGCCTCCGGTCATGGTTAGTCGCGCTAACCAGGGGTCAAAATGGCCGAATGACCGCATATTGTCTTACTCGCAGAAAGGCGAGGGGAGGCACAGAAAGTTGGGGTTTGGTTACGGTCTCGTACATTACATACTATTTTGTATTCCTTGCAAGCTTACAAATGGGGTCAATAGATCGGATTAGTAATCATATTCATTGGTAATACATACAAAAGAGTTCTGATCAGGGTAAAGTGATCAGGTTTACACAAAAGAGTTCTGATCAGGTTAAAATGATCAGGTTTTACACAAAAGAGTTCTGATCAGGGTAAAGTGATCAGGTTTATCAAAAGAGTTCTGATCCGGGTAAAGTGATCATGTTTTATCAAAAGAGTTCTGATCCGGGTAAAGTGATCAGGTTTTAAAGTAAAGAGTTCTGATCAGAGTAAAGTGATCAGGTTTAACAAAAAGAATTCTGATCAGGTTAAAGTGATCAGGTTTAAACGAAAGAGTACTGATCAGGTTAAAACGATCAGGTTTAACAAAGGGTTTTGATCGGCAAAAAGATCAGATTTAAACATTGGGTTTATGATAACTCTTTATAATAACTTGTGAACTCACCAACCTCGTGTTGACAGTTTTAAGTATGTTTTCAGGAAATTGAACGTGGTCATCAGGTTAGCAATGTAGGTTACATGCATGCACGTGGATACGGCTTTTGGGAGGATTTCTCTTGTATAACTCATGGTCTTGAGTCATATTTGCGAAATCTTAAACATTTGTAAATTCAAGTTGATATTTTGGAATGTAAATATTTTTAAATTCAGTTATGTATCCAATTACATGTATGTGTTTGCGATAATCATATGCTTTGGAAACCAGTGAAAGTCGCGCCTCGCGTTTCCGCCCTGGCGGGGTGTGACAGAACTTGGTATCAGAGCCATTGATTATAGCGAACTAGGTGTCTAAAATGGAACCTAGTCTATAATTTGAATGACTCACTAAAATGTTTTCATTGCATAAGCATTGCATAACCAGTCATCATGTCATGTGGATATTGACCTGAAATGCTGGGTGTCACATTCTCCCCATGTTACAGAGAATTTCGTCCCGAAATTCAGTTCTTATCACTCTGACTTGGTGTGTTTGTAAACAATGACGGGTACTTGGATTTCATTTTATCTTCCCGCTCCCACGTATACTCGGGGCCGCGCTTTGAATTCCAACGTACCTTGACCAGCTTAACACGGCTGCGCCTTGTTCTCTGAACCTTCCAATCTGTGACTTCCATAGGTTCCTCAATGAAGTGCAACTTGTCGTCTATGTGAATCTCATCAGGCGGTATAATTAACGTCTCGTCTGATAAACACTTCTTGAGATTTGATACATGAAACGTATCATGTACATTGCTTAGTTCTTGTGGCAACTTGAGTTTGTAAGCTACAGGGCCAACCCTAGCCAATATTTCAAACGGTCCAACGTACCTAGGGTTAAGCTTGCCACGGTTGCCAAATCTTGCAACTCCTTTCCAAGGTGAGACCTTTAACATGACTTTGTCTCCTACTTGAAATTCTAAAGGTCTTCGTCTGTTATCCGCGTAACTCTTTTGTCTGTCACGGGCGACCTTCAGACGATCCTTGATTTTGAAAATCTTATCTGTGGTCTCTTGAATAACTTCAGGACCGGTTAAATGTTTGTCGCCAACCTCCGCCCAACATAGCGGTGAACGACATTTTCGACCATACAAAGCCTCAAACGGAGCGGCTTTGATGCTGGTGTGGTAACTGTTATTATATGAAAACTCAGCTAGTGGCAAATGAGTATCCCAATTTCCACCGAAGTCAATTGCACATGCACGGAGCATATCCTCTAAGGTTTGAATGGTTCTTGACCATCTGTTTGTGGGTGATATGCCGTGCTCATGTCAAGACGTGTGCCCATGGCTTCTTGTAACGATTTCCAGATTCTAGACACGAATCTGCTGTCTCTATCAGAGATAATAGAAATTGGCACTCCATGCCTAGCCACAATTTCCTTAATATAAAGTTTTGCAAGTTTCTCGGTTTTATCCGTTTCTTTGATGGGTAGAAAATGAGCTGATTTCGTCAAACGATCGACAATTACCCATATAGTATCGTACCCGCTCGACGTCTTGGGTAACTTTGTAATGAAATCCATGGAAATCTGTTCCCATTTCCATTGAGGTATCTCGGGTTGTTGTAACAATCCCGACGGTTTCTGATGTTCTGCTTTTACTTTTGAACATGTCAGGCATTTACCGACATAAATAGCAATTTCTCCTTTCATGTTCGGCCACCAGTAGAATTCTTTCAGATCCTTATACATTTTATCCGAACCTGGGTGAATGGAGTACCTGGACTTGTGGGCTTCGTCCATAACCAACTCCCGTATGTTACCAAAACATGGCACCCAAATTCTATTCATGAAGTATAAAGTGTCATCTGACTTTGGTTCCAACTGCTTTATCATTCCTCGTAAAGCTTCATTCCGAATGTTTTCTTCTTTGATTGCTTCTTGTTGTGCCATCCAAATTTGAGTCGTGAGACTCGTATGAATTGTCAATTCTAGGGCACGAACACGGAGTGTTTTAACTCGTTCTTTACGACTTAAGGCATCTGCTACGACGTTTGCCTTACCAGGGTGATACTTGATATCATAGTCGTAATCAATCAGTAGTTCTACCCAACGACGTTGCCTCATGTTGAGTTCTTTCTGATTAAAGATGTGCTGGAGACTCTTATGGTCTGTAAAGATAGTACATTTTGTACCGTATAAGTAATGTCTCCAAATCTTGAGTGCAAACACAACTGCACCCAATTCCAAGTCGTGGGTCGTATAATTCTTTTCGTGCACTTTTATTTGTCTGGATTTTGAGCCAAGATTCTAATATTTTCTTCAACGAGCCATAAAATGGTTAAAAATTATAATACCGTGAAGAATCGAAACTGAATTAAATTACCCCTTTAAAACTCTAATTGATACTAATACCATAATAA
Source organism: Smallanthus sonchifolius (assembly GCA_023525975.1). Taxonomy (NCBI): domain Eukaryota; kingdom Viridiplantae; phylum Streptophyta; class Magnoliopsida; order Asterales; family Asteraceae; genus Smallanthus; species Smallanthus sonchifolius. The sequence continues at coordinate 90,160,723 of CM042032.1, read as the reverse complement.
ATTAATATTTAAAAATTGGTTATCATTAACCCCTAAACCACTTCTTGACTTTCTTGGCCGAGAGTCAGGGGAGCCATGCTCCCACTTGCCTGATTCACTTTGATTCAGATGAAAACCATACCCTTCAGTCGAAACTTCACCATTCCTTTCAAACCTTCTCTTTTTTTCTTACGGCAAATTCCCAATTCCCTTTCAAATCGAAGTCCAGTTCAAGGCAAAATTCATCATATTTCGGTGCTATAAGAAGAGTTCCCAGTGTGTTCTCAAGAATCGAGCTAAGGAGCTCAAGATCATTCTCTGTTTCTCAGAAACCATTCCCTGTTTGAGGTAAAAACTCGCTATTATCGCTTTTATTTGCTTTAAAAACAGTAACTAAACATACAAATCGTTCAAACGCAACTAAGATAACAAGAAAAGTGTGTCAAATTCAAGATTTAAACATAAAAATATACAGAGTGAATTCTGTAAATCAAAGTGCAGGTATCGAAACTATAGTTTCGATACATGTTGGTCAATCGAAACTGGGAGTTTCGATACCTATAAACCTATAATCATAAAGCTATAGGCCTGTATCCCAATCACTCTAACTCCATTGTACGGACAATCCAAATCTCTTGGTAAGCCTCGTTAATTTCAATCTCTGATCTGTTATTCTGTTATGATGCAGTTTAGATCTCAGTTATAGTTTACTACTGATTATCGATAAACGCACGTTCATAATTATTATTTCCTGATATTTTATTTTGACTAAGTAAAGTCAAGAAGTCTAGCAAAGAAGTTTGTTCCAAGTCTAGTAAACCGTAAAGAGTTACTAGAAAAAGTAAGCAGGATAACCCGACTTAATGCGAACGTAAATGGTTAAATAAAATAACCAGAAAAATATATATATATTACACAAAATTTACGTTGAGCCAAGATTATAATGTTTTCTTGAACGAGCCATAAAATGGTTAAAAATTATAATACCGTGAAGAATCGAAACTGAATTACGCGCAAGAGAAACCTGGCAGCCCGTGACCCGAAAGACTTGGAGACCGATGAGGAACCACCGAGGCAACGACCCTGTTATCACCCTACTGTGGGAACTATCCGTTGGATGCCTCGTACTCTGGCACGATGGAGGGAGATGGAGAGCATTCCATCTACCTTTGGGCTCGGAGAGTCTTCCAACTCTCCAACACCCCTACCTCACACTGGGGAAGCCATGGAGCTCACAGTGCCTACCTTGGTAGCTCGTGTTCATACACACGAAGAGTGTCTTGATGATCTCCTAGATGATATTCGGGCACAGGGGGATGCAGCCATGCGCTTACGTCAAGGGCTCGGATCTCGAGTACAGACTCTGGAGGATAGCACTCGAGACATACAGAGTGCCACTGACTACCTCGAGTTGAGAGTTGATATGGACTGGCAGTTCACTCTCACGGTCCGAGACATGGTGGAGGCGCTGGAGGAGAGGACTTTGGCTGCAGAATTTGTGGCAAGAGCTAGCTTTGTCATGGCAGGACTTGCCATGATGATTGGGTTGTACTCCCACTTCTTCTTTTAAACCTATTATGGGCGGGTTGTGCCCATAGTACATTATGTAGCTTAAAACTTTAGTACTGATGAGGTCAGGTGAACCCATCTCTTTTTGTATCCTTATCTTTTGGAACAATGTACTATGTATGTTTTGACTATGTATGTAATGGTTTATGTTGTAATGATAGTTGTTCATGTTTGATGTTGTGGTATCCTTATGTCATGATCTATCATTATTGATATATGATGTTGTTTCTTTTTAATTGACATGTTAGAAAGAACGTCATGACACCTAAGCGTGGGACACCCCGTAACACTACTGGTGACAACAACGAGACAATTTCCCCAAACATGGAACAACTAATAGCACAACGAGTAGCTGCCGCCATAGAGCAGTATGAAGCAAACCGAAATAGCGGAGGAGGTGCAGGAGGTAGCCTTACCACAGGGGGTAGTGGTACAGCAGGAGGTTCCGGAGGTTCCGGAGATGCTCCAAATAGGAAGTGTACCTACAAGGCCTTCCTATCCTGCAAACCCCGCAGTTTTAATGGCACCGAGGGTGCAGTAGGACTAATGAGATGGATAGAACATATGGAGTCGGTGATTGATATAAGTGAATGCACCGCTGATTGCGTAGTGAAGTATTCTACCTGCACGCTCACTGATAAAGCGTTAACTTGGTGGAATACTCAAATGAAGACTTTGGGTAGAGAGACAGCGTATCAATTGTCTTGGGAAGATTTGAAAAACATGATGATTGAGGAATACTGTCCTCGGAACGAATTGCAAAAGATTGAAACTGAGATGTGGAACCTACAGATGATAGGAGATGATGTAGCGGGATACACCGACCGCTTCAATGAATTGGCACTTCTGGTACCGCATATGGTCACACAAGAACATAAGTGTGTTGAAAGGTATCTATGGGGCCTTGCGCCTCAAATTCGAAGCATGGTAACATCATCTAATCCAATAGATGCCAAGAGTGCTATAACTTTAGCATTCAAACTAAAGGATGATGCGGTACGTAATGAATTGTTTGTGAGGAAGGAGAATGAGGAAGGTAGATCTGGGGAGAAAAGGAAATGGATGGGAAATTCAAGTAACAAATCTGGAAAACAAGAGTTTAAGAAACAAGGAACTGTGAAGGCTTGTGCAGCCAACACAGTGGAAAGAAAGGAGTATGATAGGGGCCTACCGAGATGTAAGAGGTGTGGAAATCATCATGCCGGTGTTTGCATCAAGTGTGGAAAATGCGACAAGTTTGGTCACACCACTCAAGCTTGTCGAACTAACAACAGATTGGGGAAAATTAAACTGGGATGTTTTGTATGTGGTGATCTAAAACACTTCAAGAAGGACTGTCCCAAGTGGAAGAATCAGAACAACGCTCAGGCACCAGGGAGGGCATTTGTGATGGGTGCAAGGGACGCACGCCAGGACCCAAACATCGTCACTGGTACGTTCCCGATAAATAATCACTATGCCTCTGTACTTTTTGATTCGGGTGCGGATATGAGCTTTGTGTCGAATGATTTTAAATCCTTACTCGGTATTAAGGCCAGCAAACTAGATCAACGTTATACAATTGAATTAGCAAATGGGAAATTAATAGAAACCGGAGAAGTCTTTAGGGGTTGTACTTTATGTTTAGAAAATCGTACATTCAGTATAGACCTTCTACCCGTCGAACTAGGGAGTTTTGATATTGTTATTGGCATGGATTGGTTAACCAAGAATCGTGCCGAGATAGTATGCTTCGAGAAGATTGTACGTATTCCCCTACCAAACGGAGAAATTCTTTCAATTCAAGGCGAAAGGTGTATAACGATGTTAAAAACGATAAACTGCATGAAAACTTATAAGTATCTACGCAAGGGTTATTGTGCATTCCTGGCTCACATCGTCGAGAAGAAACCCGAAGAACGTCGACTTGAGGACATACCAATCGTCAGAGATTACTCGGAGGTATTTCCCGAGGACTTACCAGGAATACCACCGTCAAGACAAGTCGAGTTTCGGATCGACCTAGTACCAGGAGCCGCACCAATTGCACGATCGTCGTATCGTCTAGCCCCTTCCGAGATGCAGGAACTGTCAAGCCAACTACAAGAGTTACTTGACAAAGGTTTCATAAGACTGAGTTTCTCACCATGGGGAGCTCCGGTCCTATTTGTAAAGAAAAAGGATGGAACCTTTAGAATGTGCATTGATTATCGAGAGTTGAACAAACTGACAATCAAAAATCGGTATCCTCTTCCTCGAATAGACGATTTGTTTGATCAACTTCAAGGTTCCAGTTTCTATTCTAAAATTGATCTACGATCAGGGTATCATCAACTGAAAATTCAGGAAGAAGATATACCAAAAACGGCTTTTAGGACTCGTTACGGTCACTACGAATTCCTAGTTATGTCATTTGGCTTGACTAATGCACCAGCTGTTTTCATGGATCTCATGAACCGCGTGTGCAAGCCGTACTTGGATAAATTCGTGATTGTGTTTATCGATGACATATTGATATATTCACGAACCAAGGAGGAACATGAATATCATTTAAAATTAATCTTGGAACTACTCAGGAATGAGAAGCTTTATGCTAAATTCTCTAAGTGTGAGTTTTGGATCCAAGAGGTTCACTTTCTCGGACATGTCATCAATAAGAATGGTATCCATGTGGATCCATCTAAGATTGAAGCTATCAAAAACTGAGAAGCACCAAGAACTCCGACTGAGGTGCGTCAATTTCTGGGTTTGGCAGGCTATTACAGGCGATTCATCGAGAATTTTTCAAAGATAGCCTTGCCTTTGACCACGTTAACCCAGAAGGACAAAAAGTTTGATTGGACTGATAAACAAGAATCAGCTTTTCAATTGCTGAAGCAAAAACTTTGCAGTGCACCAATCCTATCCCTTCCCGAAGGGACTGACAATTTTATTGTGTACTGTGACGCATCACACCAAGGTCTGGGATGTGTGTTGATGCAGAAAGAAAAAGTCATAGCATATGCATCCAGACAACTAAAAGTGCACGAAAAGAATTATACGACCCACGACTTGGAATTGGGTGCAGTTGTGTTTGCACTCAAGATTTGGAGACATTACTTATACGGTACAAAATGTACTATCTTTACAGACCATAAGAGTCTCCAGCACATCTTTAATCAGAAAGAACTCAACATGAGGCAACGTCGTTGGGTAGAACTACTGAATGATTACGACTGTGATATCAAGTATCACCCTGGTAAGGCAAACGTCGTAGCAGATGCCTTAAGTCGTAAAGAACGAGTTAAAACACTCCGTGTTCGTGTCCTAGAATTGACAATTCATACGAGTCTCACGACTCAAATTCGGATGGCACAACAAGAAGCAATCAAAGAAGAAAACATTCGGAATGAAGCTTTACGAGGAATGATAAAGCAGTTGGAACCAAAGTCAGATGACACTTTATACTTCATGAATAGAATTTGGGTGCCATGTTTTGGTAACATACGGGAGTTGGTTATGGACGAAGCCCACAAGTCCAGGTACTCCATTCACCCAGGTTCGGATAAAATGTATAAGGATCTGAAAGAATTCTACTGGTGGCCGAACATGAAAGGAGAAATTGCTATTTATGTCGGTAAATGCCTGACATGTTCAAAAGTAAAAGCAGAACATCAGAAACCGTCGGGATTGTTACAACAACCCGAGATACCTCAATGGAAATGGGAACAGATTTCCATGGATTTCATTACAAAGTTACCCAAGACGTCGAGCGGGTACGATACTATATGGGTAATTGTCGATCGTTTGACGAAATCAGCTCATTTTCTACCCATCAAAGAAACGGATAAAACCGAGAAACTTGCAAAACTTTATATTAAGGAAATTGTGGCTAGGCATGGAGTGCCAATTTCTATTATCTCTGATAGAGACAGCAGATTCGTGTCTAGAATCTGGAAATCGTTACAAGAAGCCATGGGCACACGTCTTGACATGAGCACGGCATATCACCCACAAACAGATGGTCAAAGTGAAAGAACCATTCAAACCTTAGAGGATATGCTCCGTGCGTGTGCAATTGACTTCGGTGGAAATTGGGATACTCATTTGCCACTAGCTGAGTTTTCATATAATAACAGTTACCACACCAGCATCAAAGCCGCTCCGTTTGAGGCTTTGTATGGTCGAAAATGTCGTTCACCGCTATGTTGGGCGGAGGTTGGCGACAAACATTTAACCGGTCCTGAAGTTATTCAAGAGACCACAGATAAGATTTTCAAAATCAAGGATCGTCTGAAGGTCGCCCATGACAGACAAAAGAGTTACGCGGATAACAGACGAAGACCTTTAGAATTTCAAGTAGGAGACAAAGTCATGTTAAAGGTCTCACCTTGGAAAGGAGTTGCAAGATTTGGCAACCGTGGCAAGCTTAACCCTAGGTACGTTGGACCGTTTGAAATATTGGCTAGGGTTGGCCCTGTAGCTTACAAACTCAAGTTGCCACAAGAACTAAGCAATGTACATGATACGTTTCATGTATCAAATCTCAAGAAGTGTTTATCAGACGAGACGTTAATTATACCGCCTGATGAGATTCACATAGACGACAAGTTGCACTTCATTGAGGAACCTATGGAAGTCACAGATTGGAAGGTTCAGAGAACAAGGCGCAGCCGTGTTAAGCTGGTCAAGGTACGTTGGAATTCAAAGCGCGGCCTCGAGTATACGTGGGAGCGGGAAGATAAAATGAAATCCAAGTACCCGTCATTGTTTACAAACACACCAAGTCAGAGTGATAAGAACTGAATTTCGGGACGAAATTCTCTGTAACATGGGGAGAATGTGACACACAGCATTTCAGGTCAATATCCACATTTCATAAACGCACGTTCATAATTATTATTTCCTGATATTTTATTTTGACTAAGTAAAGTCAAGAAGTCTAGCAAAGAAGTTTGTTCCAAGTCTAGTAAACCGTAAAGAGTTACTAGAAAAAGTAAGCAGGATAACCCGACTTAATGCGAACGTAAATGGTTAAATAAAATAACCAGAAAAATATATATATATTACACAAAATTTACGTTGAGCCAAGATTCTAATATTTTCTTCAACGAGCCATAAAATGGTTAAAAATTATAATACTGTGAAGAATCGAAACTGAATTAAATTACCCCTTTAAAACTCTAATTGATACTAATACCATAATAAATTAATATTTAAAAATTGGTTATCATTAACCCCTAAACCACTTCTTGACTTTCTTGGCCGAGAGTCAGGGGAGCCATGCTCCCACTTGCCTGATTCACTTTGATTCAGATGAAAACCATACCCTTCAGTCGAAACTTCACCATTCCTTTCAAACCTTCTCTTTTTTTCTTACGGCAAATTCCCAATTCCCTTTCAAATCGAAGTCCAGTTCAAGGCAAAATTCATCAGATTTCGGTGCTATAAGAAGAGTTCCCAGTGTGTTCTCAAGAATCGAGCTAAGGAGCTCAAGATCATTCTCTGTTTCTCATAAACCATTCCCTGTTTGAGGTAAAAACTCGCTATTATCGCTTTTATTTGCTTTAAAAACAGTAACTAAACATACAAATCGTTCAAACGCAACTAAGATAACAAGAAAAGTGTGTCAAATTCAAGATTTGAACATAAAAATATACAGAGTGAATTCTGTAATTCAAAGTGCAGGTATCGAAACTATAGTTTCGATACCTGTTGGTCAATCGAAACTGGGAGTTTCGATACCTATTGATCGAAACTAGGTAGTTTCGATACCAGTTATTCAATCGAAACTAGGAGTTTCGATACCGGTTGTTCTATCGAAACTAGGAGTTTCGATATCTATTTGTTCAATCGAAACTAGGTAGTTTCGATACATATTGCTTAATCGAAACTAGGTAGTTTCGATGCCTATTACGTAATCGAAACTAGGAGTTTCGATACCTGTTTTGCCCTGTCGAAACTAGGAAGTTTCGACATCTGTTCTGTTCAATCGAAACTAAGAAAGTTTCGATACCTGTTCATTAGCCCCATAAGGCAGTAACTCAGAACTATTTTCATAACAAAACAAGGTTGAAAAAAAAAACTAAAAAGATAATTAAAACAAAAGTAATCAGATCGGCTAAGTCGAGTGAACAATTTGCGTTTAAGACGGGTAGTCTTAACGTGTATGTTATCCTTGTGTAATTAGGATACGGATAGGCGAATCTGCCGTCATTCAAATATTTGCTAGCATTCATACTGTCGAGGTGAGTTTCACTAATCCCCCTTTTTCTAAAGTTTTGAAATGATTTGGGGTGGAAACATACTTGTAAAAGACTTTTGTGTATAAATGAATGGAACTAATGATCTGACCGTATGTATGTATTGAGGGAACAATAAAGCGCTTAAAGTCCTCGTAATAAATTAGTAACCATTAGCTATGGATTTAGCCCGGGATTATATGAATAGTACTATTGGGGGTGACGCCTCCGGTCATGGTTAGTCGCGCTAACCAGGGGTCAAAATGGCCGAATGACCGCATATTGTCTTACTCGCAGAAAGGCGAGGGGAGGCACAGAAAGTTGGGGTTTGGTTACGGTCTCGTACATTACATACTATTTTGTATTCCTTGCAAGCTTACAAATGGGGTCAATAGATCGGATTAGTAATCATATTCATTGGTAATACATACAAAAGAGTTCTGATCAGGGTAAAGTGATCAGGTTTACACAAAAGAGTTCTGATCAGGTTAAAATGATCAGGTTTTACACAAAAGAGTTCTGATCAGGGTAAAGTGATCAGGTTTATCAAAAGAGTTCTGATCCGGGTAAAGTGATCATGTTTTATCAAAAGAGTTCTGATCCGGGTAAAGTGATCAGGTTTTAAAGTAAAGAGTTCTGATCAGAGTAAAGTGATCAGGTTTAACAAAAAGAATTCTGATCAGGTTAAAGTGATCAGGTTTAAACGAAAGAGTACTGATCAGGTTAAAACGATCAGGTTTAACAAAGGGTTTTGATCGGCAAAAAGATCAGATTTAAACATTGGGTTTATGATAACTCTTTATAATAACTTGTGAACTCACCAACCTCGTGTTGACAGTTTTAAGTATGTTTTCAGGAAATTGAACGTGGTCATCAGGTTAGCAATGTAGGTTACATGCATGCACGTGGATACGGCTTTTGGGAGGATTTCTCTTGTATAACTCATGGTCTTGAGTCATATTTGCGAAATCTTAAACATTTGTAAATTCAAGTTGATATTTTGGAATGTAAATATTTTTAAATTCAGTTATGTATCCAATTACATGTATGTGTTTGCGATAATCATATGCTTTGGAAACCAGTGAAAGTCGCGCCTCGCGTTTCCGCCCTGGCGGGGTGTGACAACTATTATCGACGCTAGCCGTCAAAGTTATGTTGGTTGTGAATGGTATGATGCTCAACAGTACATTTTAGCCACACAAGCTAAGCAGGTGTTTTATCTCCAAGATCCTTCTCGCCCCGTCGGCAAGTGGAAGGTTGCGGAACACGTTTATCATCGGAAACTTTTGGAGGATACCGGTGTTGTTAACGAGATAGATGTACTTCACGACAGTCGATCATCTGATTATAACTTGGTTGTCAACTCAAACCTTGAAAGTAATGTTAACGAGGGTCCAAGTACCAATGTTGTACCAGTCGTACATGACACTCAATCATGTAGTATGTTTATCGACCTAGGCTACTTGCCCATGGTGTCGACTTTAGGTGAAGGTGGTCACTCGAGTCTTAACTCCCAGATTGTGGATGATGATGAAGAAGATGAAGGCACATACACTTCGGATGAGGACAAAAATGATGATATTAGTGATGATTCTGATTGGCTTATAATGTATATGACACTTATTTTATTGATGTATGTAGACACTTATTATTAATAATTCTGAATGACTTTTAATGTATGTAGACACTTATATTATTGATGATTATGATTGACTTCAAATTTATGTAGGTATATATGGCGACTTATGCTCGTTCACATGGTGGTGATGGTGGGGGTCGTGATCCGCACGGTAATTCTAGTAGGCTCCCTACAGATTGCGAGTCTTGTAAGTTACTGTTTTAGTTAAATACTTGTTTTTATATTGTGTATATTTTTAATTTGCTAATTCTTCCAATTCATGTAACAACTGCCTTGAAAAAGGTACGGGACCATGGTAGAAACCTTGGTATGCTTGAGGCTTTCGCCAAAAATGGCAACAAGCCACTCCCACTTGAGCTTGATCCATCTGCCGAGACATACAAGTTTTTCGGTCCGAACGGACGATGGTTTGTCCGACAAATCACTATTACTCAAGAGAAAATCCTAGCACATTATTCTAGTTGGGAAAAAGTTCCTAGGGAGCATCAAAACACTGTATTTCGCAATCTTCATGTAAGTATAAAATGTAATTTTTTAACATTCATAATTATTAAATGTTTCCTAATTACCTTTTTTTACAGAATTACTTTGATCTACAAAGTTGGGGTAACACACCGCAGTGGCCACGAATATCTGCGGGCATCCATGATGATTGTGCCCGTAGATATCGTGACCGTAAATCTGCTTTAAAGAAATATTTTGAATCAGTTGGTGGTTACGAGAATGTGGAAGAAGCAAAGAATCATCCTCCTGAGTCCATCAGTTCCGACAATTGGAATTCCCTCATCGACGACTTGTTCCTTTCTTCCGGGCATATGGCACGCTCGACTCAAAATTCTTCAAACTGAGCTAACAACCATATGCCAATACTAGTGGGAGCAAGTCATTTGCTCAACGGCGATACGAGGAGGTAACAAAAGTTGTTAATATTATCTAAAAATGTATTCAATAGTTAGTCAAATATTAGTAATATCATTTTTGTTGTTTATAGGTGCAACAAGGTGGAAACGCGAACCTGATTGATGGTTGGAGACGTATGCACACTTCTCACGGCATATGGGTCAACGATCGGGCACAAAACGATTGGGTAAGTATATATATTTTATTATTATGTTGCGAATCAAATTATAAATGAGTCAAAATGACACGTACCCATTCTAAATGGGTCAAAATTAATCGTTTAACACAAGTCCACTAATACATATATACTATTGCGTTTTGATACCTTTATTGTAGGGTTATTGTAGTTTGAGAAATTATTTGAGTATTAAGTTTGTATATTGTATTTGTAGTTTAGGAAATACACTAAAATATTAATCATATTGGTTATTGTTGGTGTTATTATAGGTTTTTATTAAGTTTTGGTGAATTATTATGTTTATTGAGTATTGTTAAGTAGGTTGGTTATCAATTTTATAGTAGTTATAATGTCGGATTTTAAAAAAAAATTATATATGTTTGTTTTTTGTTTATTACAGAATTCAATTCAAGAAGAGTTGACCCGGATGTAACAAGCCAGCGAAGAGGTTGACGAGGAAGAGGTCCTAAAACGTGCCCTTGGCGAGAGACGCGGTTAGAGCTGAGGGGTTGGAAGAAAAGTTAGAAACATGCCCACTAATGTTTCGTCTTTGTTCGACTCTCAATTCAACGAATTGAAAGAACAAATTCGTCAACTGAATGTGACCGTCAAACAGATGCAAGAGGACCGCAACCGATCCGGCAACCAAAATGACGACGATAAAGATGATTAAACTTGGTTGTAACTTTTATTTGAACGATTTGTAATAACTTATACAATTAGTATATTTTTGTTGAATGTTTTATGTAATATATTGGTGTGGGATGTTATAATGTATAACAAGTTCGAAAGGTTCTGAATCTTTGTGTATTAAAATCTGGAAAATTTTTAAAATTTAAAAAAATTTGTAGGATCGTGAAAGTACAAGATGGTTCTGTTCTTAGTTGAAATTGGCGGAAACAATAGCAACCACACAAGTATAATCGAGTAAACAGAAAGGATACGTATAAGAACACTGTTGTATTAAGCTTTTGCGAATAAACGATTACAAATGAAAACTCTATCAAGAAGCACACATACAATGAAGTGTTTACACAGTATTTATACTAACTTAGAATCAAGACAGACCCTTGATTCTAAGGATCAGATCTAACACAGACCGTTGATCTTTTGTATAAAGTTAACAATGCAAGTTTAGTCTAAGCTAGCTAACTTTATTGAAGCGTCTTCTTTATGCATCATTACTTGCATGCTTGGAGAAGAGCATTGTTGTCCGTCATTGGTTGCACCATTGAGGTTCCTTCTGCTTTGAGTGTGTCAGTAGCTTTTGCAGAAAGTTGTCAGTGACGCTTGCAAGGCTGGTCAGCTGCAACGTTTGATCTTCAATGAATGAATGAATAACTATCAGTAGTAGAGTTGTTGATCAGCAGCAAGATGTGACCATCCAAAGCTGCTGGTGATTTGCCTATCAGCAGCATCAAGTGTTGATGCTGCTGAGAAGCCTATCCGCAGCAACTCTGGTCTTCAGCAGATAAGGCTATCCGCAACAGATTTGTTCTTCAGAAGAAGAACAAGTATCCGCTGTAGATAAGCTTATCCGCAGCAGTTTGTTGGTCAGCAGCAAACTCTGAGATCAGCAGCATTTGTACTTAGAGAATTTTGTAGCCATCCGTCTTTATTTCTACAAACTCCCCCTAGACTGATGCTACCAAAACTCTCTTGCTGCTTTTGTTGCTGAAGCTTTTGCATGTTGCTAACTATTCTTTCAACCTCATATCCTCTCTGGTCCTTGCTGGGATTGTTAAGAGGAAGCTGAGATAGAGTCTTGATGTCTTTGCTTGCCATTTTGAAGATAGCCTTGCTTTAACACCTCATCTTCTGTCCTTTAACATCTGTCAGTGTGAATTCATCCTTTTCAGCATTGTAGGACTAGCTGATGAATGGAGAGTGGGATTGGAGAGGTTTGGCATCAATGATTTCATCTTTGCTGGGGTTGAAGTAATGCTTGATTACCAGCAATAGATGTCTCCCACCTTCATTCTCATGCTCATTGGCTTCACCCAGCTCCATTATTCTTCTGAGATCAGAATCTGGAAGTTGTAATATCTCATCAACAGTTGCATAGAGTGATCTTCTTTATTCTGTTCTTCCCCTGAAGACTTCAAACCTTTGATCTTAGTGCGGTAGAACCAGTTGACAATTTCTCTTGAGTCTTCTGGTTTGGTAGTAGGTTTGTTTTTCTTCTTGGGAGGTTGTTGATAAGTAGGAGCTTGGTGAGAGGATTTGGAATTTTTGGGTGGAGAGGAGGGAGGTCTAGGATGGAGAGTGGAAGGTTGTTGGATTGAGGAAGTGTTGAGTGAGGGAGAAGGCTTGGGTTTCTTTGTTTTCCTTTCTTCTTCTTGAATGATTACCCTTTTCTTGGAGTCTTTCTTCTCCAGTCTTTCTTCCTCATCCTTCTTGACTTTAAGGTAGAGGGCTTGCAGGTTCATGAAATTCATGGGACCTAGCCTCTTTCCACTCTCTCCTCTAGCCTTAAGGAAGTCAATCATGATCTTCCTTTCTTCATGGGATCTTCGGTTAAAGGCAATGGTCTTTTTGGACTTTTGTTTGGCTTTTTCTTCTTCTTCAGTCTTTTTCTTGTTTGCCAATTGACCCTGCTGACCCATGAAGGCTCTGTAGATTTCTTTATTGGATAGTTTCTCAAGGTAGTCTACATCCTCACCTTGAGAAATCAGAGCCTTTACCCATTCTTCTCTCATTTCTTTGGCTAGTTCAGAATCAGTTATTCTGAACTCAGCCTCTTTCTTCTTCTTCTTCTGTACCTCTTCTTCTTCTCTATCGAATTGTTCCTATAGTTGAAGAGCAAGAGCTTCATCTTCTTTAATTTGATAAACTGCATGAATCTTTACTTTCAGATCATCCAACTGTTTTGCATACAGCTGGATCTGTTGTTCTCTGAGGAGAATGGCTGTGAGTCTGTCTTGAGCTTTCTTTAGTTCAGTCGTCTCCTCTTCTTCTCTTCTTCTTCTTCAATCCTCTTTTCTTTCTTCTCTTTCTTAATTCTTTCTTCATCTTCTTTGGTCATTAGTCCCTTTCCCTTATCTTTGTTGGATGCCTCTTCTTCAGCTTCATGGACCACAACAGTAGGTGTAGTAGATGCTGTTGAGATCTCAGCTTTAGCTTCATTGGCATGTTGGGTAATGGACAAGGGAAGGCTTTCTTCATCTTCTTTCCATTCCGTACCTGTCACTTCTTTCCATGCTTCTTTCATCTTTTCCTCGTCTCTTCTCTTTGATTCTTCTTCTGTGTTCAGTCTAACTGTTGGAGAAGAGAGAAATGATAGGTCTGAGTAGATCCAGATTCCTCCGTATAAAGAGAAGCCTTGATGATTTTGATCATTTCTTGACTTTCCAAGGAGCTTACATTGAAGATGAGTGATCTGAGCTCAAAGACTTTGTGAAGGAAAGTTGAAGGTAGGAGCAAGATCTCTTTGATGTTGATTGAGAGAGAAGATCCATTGCTCAGGAAGAAGGTGAAGTCATGGGAGTCAGTGCTTATCCATCCTTGCACTTCTACATCCCTGACCATTCTGTTGTACAGGAATCTTCTCTAGCAGATAACTTCTTCTTCAGTTAAAGTACTGCTCCTGATTATGTCAAGTCTTCTTGGAGCAAGTCTTTGTTCTGCTGCTGATGAAGATTCAGGATAAGCCGCCCTGTTTGCTTCTTTTAGTAGTCTTTCAAACCAGGGCATGTTATCCTTCATTAAGTCATAGAACCTGCTAACTGCAAGTTCTGCTGAGAGATCTGATGAAGTGTTGACACATTTTGTCAGATACAGATTGAGAACTTGGAGCAAGCTATAATGGAGTCAAATTCTAGCTTCTTTAAAGTTGGAAAGAGTTGGGGGGTTGATGAATGACTTATTATGGCTGCAGCTTCAGGAAGAAGGCTGAATGATGGAGGTGTGTCTTCATGCAGAGTTTCTTCTTGTAGCACCTCATCAAAAGCTCAAACAACTAACTTCCAATCCTCAGTGACATCTTCCTCTTCATCTACTGAGTCTGACAAGTCATGGATTTGAACAAAAGCAGGTTTGTATAGGGAACTTTGAAACACAGTCTGCTCTTGTATCCATTCTTCGAGGCTGTCAGCATCATCTTCCTTGGTAACCACCTCCCCATTTTTTGTTGCATCAGTGAAAAGGGATATATCTATTTGAGTTCCCACTGATACAAGAGAGAGAGTAGGCACAGTTGTGCATTGATGGGCTTCATGCATAGAGACTTGGTGTCTTAGTTTGGACACTTCAGCCTCTAGCATAGCCACCCTGGCCGTCAATTCCAAGTCATGAAGTTTCAGTCTATCCTCATCCACAGTTGTGGAATTCTTGGAGCTAGATGGGGCCTTAGGCCTAGCCTCTGCATCCCCATCACCCATGGTTTCTTGGCGCCTGGGATTCCTCTCAGTGAGGGGAGTTTCCAAGGAAACATCCTCACTGTGAGTTGTCGTGGTTGAGGTCTCAGCGATGTTGTCACTGTCCTCCTGGTCATTTGATGGACCAACAGTAGTGACAGCCTCTTCCACATCCACTCTATCAATACTACCAGAGTGAACCTTCTTGGGTGATGAACCTGGGTTGGGTGCGCCAGCAGCCAAGTCAATCAATACCTCCGATATAGTGGTTGTTGGAGAAGGTATATCATCTTGACCAGGTGCCTCTGCACTTAGGTTCAGAGAAGAGAAATAATGGAATGGCTCAGGGGGTTGCTCTATAGATCCGGGATGTGATCCTGATCCTAATAGAGAGGCTTCCAAGGAAGTCTCTCTAGTGTTGTGGCTATCCCTTTTGATATTCTCATTAGAATGTTGGGATTCTGAATGAGGGCTTAGAGGTTGGGTTTGGGCCTTGGAGGCAAGAGAAGAAGGAGTTTTCTTGCCCCTTTTTCTGGTATATGTCGTTGCAATAGGGGCCCTGTGTTCCGGTTGAACAATAACATCCAAAACAGGTGTAAGTAATTTTTGTATATGTGCATCCTTAGTAGTATGCATAGGGGTTCGAATAGTGGAAGCAGACTGTTGTTCAGGATGTGAGGTGGAGGGTGTGGGATCAGTATTAGCTGGGGTTGCTGAACTGTCACCCGGGGTACTTTGTATGTTCAGCATTGTAGATAACAATGGAACATTGACCCCTGAGAAATTTTTGGAAACAGTTCTCATGCTTTGAAAAATATTATTTTTATGTCCCAACATGATGTAGATTCTTGCATGTTTTGAAAGTTCTTTTAGTTCTTGATTGAAAACCTCCTGCAAGAATCTTGGGTACATAAAAAATTGTTGCTTTGCACCCTCTTGAAGGTTATATCTCAAACCCTCAAAGATGAGGTGTGCAAAGTTGAAGCCTAGGCCAGTAATCATACCATGGAAGGCGGAGGCAAGTGCAGAGCTCACTTGATGCCATCCACTTCTCTTCTGAGATATGCATTGGAGAAGAGTGTGGCATAGATACTTCCATGGAGGGCCCATCAGCGCCTTCTCTATTGTATACTCATTTTGATTTCCAGTGTACCCTATGGATACAAAGGTCCTCATGTACTCGTCCTTTGAGTATGAGATGGCTGCTCCCTCATCTTGAAGCTTAAGATGTTTTCGGAGTGTGGCTTCCGAGATGGTGATGTCCTTGCCGTCTACCTTGGCTTTAATTTGGGGAATCCCCTATTCGGTAGAGTAGACGGTGGTATTCCAGAAATCCTCCATATGAGGGATATATATGGTAGGGTTGGTTGTGAGGGCAAAATGGATCTTTGATCGACATAGGAAGTCGATCATATCATTGAATCCTTCGGATTTCTTTCCCTTGGTTAGGTATGTTGTAAGGTTATGGTACGGGGAGAACTTATCGTCAGGGTTATTGATGTCTGCCATTGTTGTTTGATTTTGGAGGGAATGTTTGAAGGTTTTAAGAATATGGAAAGCTTTGAATGTTTTAAGGATGAAGGGCTTTGAATGTGGTGGGGACTTGAGAGAAAGTGATGTGGGTTTAGGGTGAAATTGAAGGTGAAGAGGTGGTAAGAAAATTTGATTTGTTATTATAACGGCAGAGGAGGGAAAAAGCAAAATGACTTGTACAGTACAACCTCATTCACCTTTTACTGTTACAGCGGTAATACACCGAGGCAGTCATGGTAAAAACTGACGTTAATTTTTACAACGGGTAAAAGTTAATTTGGAATTAAATTTATCCATCAGCAGCAAACTTGGTTGCTGTGGATGAATAAGCATGTCCGCTGCAAACTTGATTGCTGCGAAAGGTTAAGTCTGTCAGCAGCAAACTCATCTGCTGCTGATGGATTTAATAATCCGCAGCAAGGATGTTGCTGCTGACAGTCTTAAAGTTATCCTCAGGAAACCTGTTCCTGCTGATAACTTAAAGCAGTCAGTTGCAAATCTTTTGCTGCTGGAGATTAAACATGTCAGCAGCTAAAGGACAAAAATGTTGCTGACTTATAACTTTTATTTACAACAAAAGACAAAACACATTTTAAAATAGAATTTTAGAGATAGATTTTAATCAAAGTTCATCATACCAATGGATTCAACTAAATATCTAAATCTAGCTTCATCAAAAGGTTTTGTAAACAAATCAGCATATTGCTCATTCGTATGAACCTTGGTTAAAATAATCCTCTTTTTCTCAGCTTGATCTCTTATGAAATGATACCTGATGTCAATGTGCTTTGTCTTGGAGTGCTGCACCGGATTGTTTGTGATTGATATAGCACTCATATTGTCAATGTGAATTGGAGTTGCCATGAAAGTCCTCCCGTAATCCAGCATTTGATTTTGTATCCAGATGACTTATGCACAAGAACTTGAAGCTGTAATGTATTCTGCTTCAGCTGTAGAAGTTGAAACACATGTTTGCTTCTTGCACTGCCATGAAATCAGTCTCCCTCCTAGAAACTGACATCCCCCTGAAGTGGACTTTTTGTCCAAGTTGCATCCCCCATAGTCACTGTCAGTGTATGCATACAAATTAAACTTGTCATTTTTAGAGTACCATAGCCCAAGTCTTGAGACTCCCTTTAGGTATCTAAAGATTCTCATGACGGCTTGAAGATGTGAAGTCTTTGGAGCTGCTTGAAATCTTGCACAGAGACATACTTCAAACATGATATCTGGCCTTGAGGCAGTGAGATACATGAGAGACCCTATCATTACACGGTACTGATGTTGATCAGTGTCTTGGCCATCTTTGTCTGGAGTCAGCTGATGATGCACTTGCATAGGGGTTCTTGCAGCAGAGCAGTCAGCCATTTTGAATTTTTTCAAAATGCTCTTTACATATTTGGATTGGTTGATGAAGATTCCATTTGGGACCTGTTTGACTTGTAGACCCAAAAAGAAATTTAGTTCACCCATTGAACTCATTTCAAACTTTGAGTGCATCAGAATCTCAAAGTCTTTGCACAACTGTTTCCTTGTTGATCCAAAGATGATATCATCAACATAAATTTGAACTAGTAAGATTTCTCCCCCTTCATCTTTGATAAACAAGGTCTGGTCTATGGCACCTCTTCTGAAGTTGTTGCTTAGTAGATATCCTTACAAGGTTTCATACCAGGCTCTTGGTGCTTGATGTAGGCCATACAGAGCTTTGTCTAGTTTGAACACTTGAGTAGGATGTGCAGGATCTATAAAGCCTGGAGGCTGTTTGACGTATACTTCCTCACCAATCTTCCAATATAGAAAGGCATTTTTTACGTCCATTTGATGGACAGTGAAATTCTTGGATGCAGCATATGCTAGGAAGATTCTGATGGCCTCCAGCCTGGCAACAGGAGCAAAGACTTCAACATAGTCAATTCCTTCTTCCTAAGTGTAGCCTTGAGCTACAAGTCTGGCTTTGTTCTTGACTACAATACCTCTCTCGTCTTGCTTGTTCTTGAAAACCCATCGTGTGCCAATAGCATTTTACCTGGTGGAAGATCAACAAGTTTCTAGACATCCCGCCTCTTGAATTGCAGCGATTCTTCCTGCATTGCCTTAATCCAGCTGCTATGTTTGAGTGCTTCATCTATCTTCTTGGGTTCCACCTGAGATAAGAAACATGAAAACAAGCATATATTGGCCTCGTGAGTTTTGCTTCTTGTGAGGACTCCTTGGTGGACTTGGCCAATAATATTTTCATGAGGATGTTCTTTGTGGATCCTCTGTGCTGGTACCACCTCCAGCTGTATCCCTTGCTCCAGATTGCTATGATTTTGATCAGGGGTCTATTCAATTTTGGTGGAAGAGTCTTCAACATCATTAGCCACATCAATATTTTCAGCAATAGCATCTACAGCATTTACCGAAGAGTCTTCATTTAGATTTTCAGTTTCAGACAGGCTGTTGTTGGTTACATTAGACAGTCTTGTTCCGGCTTCAATTGCTTCCACAACTGATGGAGGATCAATTGATGGTCTTCTCAGACTGATAGAAGATTTGGGAAAATCCAGTCTGTAGTCAGTGGATGAAGTGGAGGCAGGTGTTTGTGTAGACGTAGACTCCATATTTGAGAAGGTGAGAGGCTCAAATATTTGGGAGAAGGAGTCTAGGTCAAAGAGCCAGTTTGGACCTTTTCCCTTCTCACAGACAACGTGTTCTCTACATTCCACATTTGCTGATTCTTCCACAATTCTTGTTCTTGAATTGAATACTCTATAGGCCTTTGATTGAGAGGAATAGCCCACAAAATATCCTTCATCAGATTTGGCACCAAACTTACGCAGAACCCCATGTGTGATGAGAATGGTGCATGGACACCCAAAAGGTTTTAGAAACCCAATGTAGGGAACTCTTTGAAACCAAAGTTCATAAGGTGTCTTGTTGAGGGGTTTGACAATGAGAACTATATTTTGCACATAGCAAGTTGTGCTAACTGCTTCTGCCCAGAATGTGAGTGGCAGTTTTGAGTCAGCCAACATAGATCTTGCTGACTCAATTAGAGTTCTGTTTCTCCTTTCAGCAACTCCATTTTGTTGAGGAGTTCTTGGAGCACTGTATTGTCTTTCTATCCCCTTGCTTTCACAGAAACAGTTCAAAGTGTGATTTTTGAACTCTGTGCCCTGATCAAACCTTATGATTTTCACCTTTTGATTGCTTTATATTTTTGTTGAATGTTTTATGTAATATATTGGTGTGAAATGTTATAATGTATAACAAGTTCGAAAGGTTCTGAATCTTTATGTATTAAAATTTGGAAAAATTTTAAAATTTAAAAAAATTATTTTTTTAAAAAATTACCCAGTCTAGACGACATGTCGTCGAGATTGAGGTATTCAGATTTACATAAAAATAAAGATAAAATTAAATTACTCAGTCTCGACGACATGTCGTCGAGATTGAGGTTTTTTAATTTTATTTTATCTTTATTTTTTTAAAGTGAAAACATTTTAACGACAACCCAATCTCGACGACATGTCGTTGAGAAAAGGGTAATCTATCTCGATGACTAATTCCCGACGACATTTTAACTTTTCTCTATGAAGCTTTGACGACGGAACTTTTCTCGGCGACATGTCGTCGAGAAAGGCTATCTCGACGACATGTCGTCGAGACAAGTCGTTGAATCTGCCAAAAATTCTTGTAGTGGTTGACTACAAGTGATGGTGTTGGTGGTTGTGTCGGCGGTAATGACTAGTGAGGGTGAGCAATAACCGAACCGTTAACGAAACCGAACCGAAATTAACTGAAAACCGAATTAACCGAAGATCGGTTATCGGTTTTTTTTTGTAACCTCGGTTAACCGAAATTAACCGAACCGAACCATCCATATTTTCATATATTTCTAGCTTTTATACCTCCATTTCATATCTTTCATGTTTTATACCTTCATTTCATGTATTTATACATATATTTCATGTATTTATACATCCATATCATGTATTTATACCTCCATTTCATGTATTTATACCTCCATTTCATGTATTGCTAAGCAAAAATTATAGCCGAAGTTTGGTTTTGGTTATTAACAAAAATTAACCGAACCGAACAAAAACCGAGAAACTAACCGAATAAACCGAACCGATTCTTCTTGTAGTTCAGTTCGAATATCTTGGACCTAAAATTTGTAAAAACATATATAATTAATACATAATACATACTTACATACATGCATATGCTCAAAATAGGTACGGGTCAAGATGGGTTGTGCTCAAAATATGTACGGGTCAAAACGAGTTGTGATCAAAATAGGTGTGAGTCAAAACGGGCCGATCTAAAAAATATCAAATAAGCAACTTAAATGGGTCAAAATTACCCGAACCCGCTTTATGAAACTATAACAATCAATTTTTTTTATAAGACTATAACAATCAACTTTTAATTTAAATGGGTCAAAATAATCTAAATTCATTTTATGAAACTTTAACAATCAACTTAAATTTAAATGGGTCAAAATGACCCGAACCAACTTTATAAAACTATAACAATCAACTTTAAATTTAAATTGGTCAAAATGACCCGAACTCACTTTATGAAAGTATAACAATCAACTTTCAATTTAAATAGGTCAAAATGACCCGAACCCATTTTATGAAACTATAACAATCAACTTTTAATTTAAATGGTCAAAATGACCCGAATCTACTTTAAAAAACTTTAAATGGGTCAAAATGACCCGAAATCACTTTATGAAAATATAACAATCAACTTTCAATTTAAATGAGTCAAAATGACCTGAACACATACATATGCATATATATATACATAAAAACACAGATACACATACATACTTATAAACCTAACAATTTAAGATACACATACATCTATATCTATACTATATAATAAATAAGGTTTTGATGGGACACTTGTCACTCTCTCATGTATCCTCAACTTTTTTTTCCCGTCTCTCTCTCATATTAATTATACAAATTTATTTAATTGTTTTTATAATTTTTTGTTTCCCGACTCTCTCTCCTATTAAATAATAATGATTTCTATAATTGTTTTTATAAAATATTTTTTTCATAAATATATAATATTAAAATCTTTATTATTAAATATATATAACATTGCATTTATTCAGTTCGTGTAATATATCGGGTTTCTAAAGTTTAATATGAATTAACATTTATATAAAAAAATGTTGGGTATAATTTTGAGACTGATGCTGTCAATCAAAATTACAGTATCGAAACTACTAGTTTCGGTTGAACTTTCGTTCACTCGAAACTACTAGTTTCGGTTGAACATTTGTTCAATTTAAACTAGGTAATTTCGATACATATTTTTCAGGCCCATTTGACGGTGGATTGGAAAACAAGGCATATGTGATTGGCCTCCTATATAAATATTAGATTATCTCATAGGAGGAGCGGGTGTCTGTAGAGGGAATCACCACCCAAGGGGGAGCTCACCCTGGGGTGAGACTAATTGTGAGTGTGTGAGGAGCTTTATCATTTTCATATCAATGAAAGAATCACACGTTTTATGCTTTTAATTATCTGTTCTTTTTCACTTTTATATAGTTCTGTTGTGTATGTGATTCCCGCACTCATCTCTGTTTTTTTCTAATTAGAGAGTGATACCGGATCAAGGGATTTCGCCTCTCGATCCGGACTGTTTGAAGAATTTCTCCGCAAATCTGTGTTCTCAGGTTTGCTCAGGACCTACAAAAAATTAATACTCAGCTAAAAAAATGCTTATAAAATTAACTTAACAGAATTTATAACTATCACGTAATATTTTATTCAACTCGTGTAATACACGGGTTTTTTAAGACATCAATTTTTTATTACTAAGTATATAACAGTACATTTATTCAACCCGTGTAATACCCGGGATTCTAACCTAGTATACATATACATACAAACACATACATATAATAATCATAATAATAATTTCCTAACCCGGCAACAGCAATACCTAAACAAACCATGCAAGCAACATGAAAACAACGATTTCCAAAATCGGTCCTCCTAACCCAAAAACAACAATGCCTAAACAAAGCATGTAATACAACATGAAAACAATGATTTTCAAAACCTATCCTCCTAACCCGGTGACAGCAATGCCTAAATAGTATAACCAAAAATGTGAAGTGTAATGCCTAAACAACAACAATAAAATAATGATACCTTTTATGACTGTCGGGCATCACTGTATAATCTAGACCCGCAACCTGTACATGACGGTGTCCCGATCACCACGAAATGTGGATCAGAAGATCCTATCCCGAACATCTGGTAGCCACGACTGTTAGGATGCACACTCTTCCACACAGCAAGATCATCGCGATCCTCCGGATGTTGGTTACGGTCCTTCTCGTACAACCTCTCAAGTTCCCCCATGAACGATGTCTACATTTTATCAAAACAAAGCAAGTCATACTAGCCGAACCGAATAAACCAAACCGATTAACCGAAAACCGATGGGTTAATAAAATATATTAACTGATGACTTCGGTTTTGGTTAAGACTAATAACCGAACCGAACCGAACGTGCACACCCCTACTGGTGGTGGTGGTGGTGGTGGTATTGGCGGGATGGTGGTGGTGGTGGTATTGGCGGGATGGTGGTGGTGGTGGAGGCAGCGACGATGGTGGCGATGACATCGCGATGATGTTGGTGGTGCCGGCTGGCAATTCCTGACCTGTTTAAGACACGATTAAACCTGTTTAATAAAAAGTACACTATGTAATTTATACTTTTTTAAAAATAAGTAAAATTAGAAAGCTAGGCTTCATCATTTCTCCTTCTTGGTACATAAAAGATACAACTGTCTTATAGACATGAGATATAAAGCAGTTAAACGAGTCGTATTCATGTTTGATACTTGTGTCATTTGCGTCGTCTCTGACCTGTTTTGCCTGCCCTGTTTTGCCTGCCATGTGGTGACGATGAAGGTGAAGGCAGCGACGGTGATGCTAGTGGTGGTTGTAGTGTTGGTTGGTTGCCTGGTTGGTGGTGGTGACGGCGGTGGTAATCTTGAGTGATTTTCTTGTCAATCATGTTATTGACCTTTTATTAACCGTTTGAAACTATTCTAAATTTACGTAGTTTTTAGGCAGCCCATCTTGACCCGAAATGTGTTAAGGTGTTGCCCATTTTAACCCGTTCTGTGTTATGATGTTGCCAAATTCAACCCTGAATACAAAATTGTTTACCCAAACCAACTCATTTCCCTTAGCTCGAATGAAGATTGCCAGCTGTAATACCATAGCATGTTTAAGGTTTTTTTTTTCTATTCTCTATAAAATTCAGTCACGTGTAATAAGATTGGGCTTTTACAAATTGCATTCTCACTTTATATGTATATGCCCTTTTGTATAAATTAGTTTTTTAAGTTTGTTTAGATCACCATTAAGTCCTCCAAATGAAAAACATAGGTTTTCATAATTACAGTTTCTTTTTGTTAAAACTTCATTGGTTATTTTATAATAATTAATTAGATTATATTGACAGACTATTATATTATGACCGTGAAAATGTGGTGAAAAAGTAAATAAGTAAATCTATTTTTAATAACATGTTATCATTAATTATAGAACTCTAAGCTTGTAAAAATTGCACATTTCTTTAAATCATGCTTAAAAACTATTATACATTATGTATTGAAAACTTGTGTTATGGGAAAATATGTAATTTTACAAATTTAGAGGATGATATATGTAATTCCCCTTGATTAATTAAAATGTGATAATTATCTTAAACATAATTATTTTCTAAAGTGTAACCGATTTTCAGGGAAAAGAAATTTCTAGAACCATATAAATATTATTTCAGGGTAAACACATGAGGACAACTACCTATTACATTATAAGCAAATCAAAAAACGAGACAAAGAGACCAAGCTACATATCCCAATTTTCACACGGTTTAAAAACTAATATAATCAACTAGACGTTGAACTATATCTAGGGAAGACAGTCATACCCAAGCCCGATGAAAATATCAGAGACATCTGGAACAGATATGGGGTCGGATAACCGGGTATGAGATTACTTTTTATTTTTTCACGGGTATGGGATTTGATAGTATACCCGTTTACCCGAACCGAATACCCGATAAAGCATACATGTTTACCCGATTCTATACCCGAAATAATTTCTTTTTTTTTTATCAATTTCAACTATATTATATATTTATATTTCTACTTTTGAATCAACACAATTTTTTTTATTTTGATATGATTCATAACAAATATGAGCTGGACATTAACTTTATTTTTCATTTTGATATGATTCATAACAACTGATGTTATTAATCTGCTTTTGTAAGCGATAGATACCCGAAGGGAATACTTAACGGATATTATTTATGAAATTAAAGGGTATACCTTATTACTCACGGTTATGCTCGATACCCGACGGGTTTTAGGCCGGGTATGGGACACTTTTATAATCGGGTATGGGATTGGGATTACCCAAACACGTCCCATTGCCATCCCTAACTGTCTTCAAGCGGACATACTAGTGGTAAACTGGTGTTCTTCCCAACCAAAGTAGGCAGGTAATGTGACACATAGACTATTAAATATTGTAGCAATGATTTAATTATTTAGTATAACATGTAAAAATATTCACGTAAGAAATAAGCATATAGCGTGTAGTAGCATGACATAGTATGGGTGTCCTAAGGTTATAGTCTAGGTCAAGAGTGTCTAATAATCTAATTCCCTATAACCAAGGCTCTGATACCAATCTGTCACACCCCAACCGACGGCGGAAACGTCGGGGCGGGACATGTAGACTGTTCATGAGCACATGGTTGACTAGGTTGTAATATGTTTAATCATCATATTGTATTTCCATAATATTCAACATGTACATGAAAAATGAAAAATACATAACATGTTTCTTTTAAATATCTAGGCCCACATCCTAAGTGTAGCGAGCTTGTTCAACTCAAACAATTGTACCTGAAACATGATGAAAACGAGGTCAACTAAAAAGTTGGTGAGCATACATAGGTTTAGACTCTAAATAGCATCAAAGTGTTGTGTGTAAACAAATCCATACAAGTTATGATTAATAAGGCAATTATGGGGAGCAACTATTGTGTCACCAAAAGTACAATCAAACCTTTGTAACTAGCATGCAAAAATTGTGTTGTCGGTAACAATCACCCCAATCTGGGTGGGTTTGTCAGACTCAATAGATCTATCATTGTTAACCGTCAGCTTGATTAGTTAATGATTGTACATGTAATTGCAAATAAGTAGTTAACACACCTAGCACTCAAACATAAAGCTCAAATTGCACACAAATTGTAAAGTGGATTTGTATTGTGTAGTTTATGTAAATCCTTGTAAATTGTGATCATGTTTCACCCCAAAATGTAAAAACAATGAAAAAGGGGCTATGTAAAACTCACATGTGTCAAAGATGTTGCTAGCACAAGTGTCTAGGTAGCAAAGTGATTCTTGTAATTCACAACGTTAACCTAGAGGGTAATGTATATGAATCTAAGTTAATAATATGCACAATAGTCTAAGGCCAACTCTAAGGTTCAACGGAATTTGAGTGTTGAAATTTGTACAAAAATGGTAGTGTGACTTTAGGAAATGGATGTGTGTAATTTGATGTTTGAATAAAGAGTTTAATAATCCAAACGTGGGTTCAAAGTATGAATTTGGTAAAGGTTGGCTTAAAGAAAGTAATAGTTGTTTTAGGGTTTGGTTTAAATAGTTTAAATAAATAAATTACTTTATTTATTTTATAACAAAAGCGTGTCATAAAAGTAGTGTACATATAGATATTAGTTTACATATTTGCGAAATATCTTTGAAGTAATTTAACACTAAGTGGATTATTCGTGTGAAAGATAATAATAATTAAAATAACTTTTAAATGTTTTTTTTTTCATATATAATAAAATGAGACAAAATATATAACAAAAAAAATGTTTATAAAATAAAAGAGGCGGCCCAAGGATCGAACCCGGGCCTGACCGGTGGTCTGTTTAACGCTCGAATCGGTAGACCAGGCGTGCTACTTGGTCTTTGAGTTGATACTGATCTTTGTTAAACATTGGTTCAAGAGGGTCCGGGTTTGAGTACCAGCAGGAAACAAAAAGGGGCAGGCTGTGTGGGTTTAGAACCCGCGACCTCTCGTCCGAGGGCCTAGCGTGTTAACCGGTGAATCGGGGCAGGATGCCTTGACAAATAACCCACCCTCTATACATAATTAAACAACCTAAATCGCCGATTTGCCATCATCATCCCAAACCTGATTCCCTGATCAAAACCCAAATCGATCATCGGTGAGTTAAATTAACAAAAAGGGTTTAGGGTTTCTGATAATCAAAGGATTCCGAATTTAATGATGTAACTTAATTGGATTTTCGTGTTCGATTGATGTGTGCTTAACCGATTCAAAGAAACAAACCCTAGATTGTTCTTGAGCAAAATCAGATTAACATTCGATTGTAATAAGGCTCGGAATCATGGGGATTTAGATTAGAAGATCAACACGAGTCTAAGGGTACAAGATTTACCTGAAATGGATGAGGATAGAGGGCCGACGGCTTGCGGGACAGGGACGAAGATCTTGGTGCTTGATTGAGATGCAGAGGTGAAACGAGGATCGACAGCGGGTTGAGAACGTTTGCAATGTGTTCTGCAAAGGTGTGTGGTGAGTCAATTCGCTTAATTCCATCTTAACGCATGATTTGATTAACGATTTGAACGTGGCTGCTATTTCGGAGGTTTTACGCGTTAATTCGGCCGAATGTGGATGAATTGGGTCATGATTTTGGGTTGGATACATATGAGGATCGTTTGAGCGTGATTTACGGGCGATTACACGCGTTTAATTAGCTGATTTCAACCGGATTTGTTTCAATTTGACTTTGGGTAGTCAACAGGTTTGAATTTTGAATTTTTTTTTCTCGCAATTGATAATTTGGTTTGTAGTTTAGACTTGGAATTGGTCAATAATCTGTCTAGAATCCATTAGTCATGCTAGGCAAGTATTGGATTTCAATTTTGATTGATTATAGCCTTGAATTTCAAAGAATTGAGGGTGTTGACTTTACAAGAGTCAAAATTGGTCATATAAATGTCAAAATAGGTGGAATTTGATTAATGGTTTTTTAATTGAAGTGATGGGGTTCGAGATCAAGGGGTTCAAATGACTAGGGTTCAAGACCACTTTCTTTTAGTTTTTAATATATAAGACATTTGGTTTTATTTATAAAAGTTATAAACTTTTAAATATTATTTGTTTAATTACCTATGTTTATAATGAATTGTATTTTATTTTTATAAAACTTACAATTTGTGTAACTAGTTTAACACAGTATATATATATATATATATATGTCTACATATTCATTTAAAATAAATACATATATACATTTAGGAGATGTAAACACATGGTTATGAGTTTTAAAACTCACAAATAGAATAGATGATCTGTTTAATAACAAAAAGTGTATAATATTTATTATATATCTCGGTCTAAAAATTCATGGATGTTACAACTAGGATGTGTGCTTCAATTTTCATGGATAAGAAATTAATAGTCGCATCTATTTAATTATTGGATATAATTATCTTATACCTTTTTTATTATCAATATAAAATTTAAAAAATGAATTAATATAGGCCGAAACCTTATATACAAAAAACGGGTATGTGGTCAGGTCAGGGGGTTTACCCAGTTGGGGGTTCATCCTGTGATGGGCTGCCTTAGATATTCTAGGTGTTGCCCCCGGGAAACCCAATTATCCTAGAATATCTAGGTGTTGCCGTTCAAAAAAAAAATATAGGCGGAAACCTTATATAAAATAATATCAAATTTATTTTTAGAAAAATGAAAACAAATTTACCTATGTTTCAATATGGCTGAAATGTTATTTTTTATATTTTATTTAGTCATAAAACAAATACCAATCTCAACATAATCAAAACAATTTTAATTAGCTTCTGTATTTTCCTATTCCAAATTAATTTGATTCTTTTTTTGATAACTATATGAAATATTATTTACCGTATAGTAATATATATTTAAACGATACAAAACATGCATTGTCCTCAAGAGGGTATTCTGGCGGTAAGGTGTCTTGGTTCAATATATACGGGCTTATATGATTCAATAATGAATATATATATATAATCTGAAAAAACAACCAAACAAATTTTCTGAAGAGAGTAGTATGACAATTCACTACAACAATACCACTCTATACCGACGACTTTTTTTGACCCTATAGCGACGACTTGTCGTCGGGATATCTTATACCGACGACATGTCGTCGGGATAGGTGTCGTCGGGATTGAGTCGTACCAATAGCCCAAGATTGTCGTCGGGATAGGTGTCGTCGGTATAGGTCAGCCTATACCGACGATATGTCGTCGCTATAGGGTCTAATTAAATAATTCAAAAAGAAATTCTATACCGACGACATGTCGTCGGTATAGGTTGACCCTATTCCGAAGACATGTCGTCGCTATAGGGTTTTTTTGTTTTTTTTAATAATTTTTGAAAAAGGCCTATAGCGACGACATGTCGTCGGTATAGGTCTTTTCTGTTTTTTTTTATTTTTAATATTTTATCTAGAAATATTAAATTTCTAAAAACAAAAACCTGCAAATCATAAATATAAACCATTCAAACATTCAAATCGGATAAAACTAATGTCCGAAACATAAACCAAACATCCAAATTATTCGACACACAAACTTGTTCGGCACACAAATTTGTTCAACAAATCAAACATTCAAAGCATAAACTTGTTCGACACACAAATATGCAAATTGTTCAAGACAAATACCAACAAAAAAGGCAAAGGCTCAACAACTCCAAGCTAATTATCATCGCTGCTAGTTCGGCGATCCCACATTCGACGCATTTCATCCATTTGTCGTTGCATTTCAAGCATTTGTTGATTATGTGTACGACGTTCTTCATCTCGTCAACCGCAACGAGTTTCAAACTTGTAACAAAATTAAATAAAGTTACATATACATACAAACATACATAAGCATATGAATAAATACTCTCTTATATACCTACACATCACAATTACATACATACATACATAAATAAAAGCCCAATTACATAATTACAAATATATACACACAAACATACATACATAAATAAATGTTCAATTACATAATTACAAACATATAGATACAAACATACATACACATATATACATTCATATTAACTAATCATCATAAACACAAATTACACACATACATATAACCTAATCATCAAAACTAATCATCAAAAACATAAATTACACACATACATACAAACTAAACATTCAAACTAATCATCATAAAGACAAATTACACACATACAAACACTAAATTTCATAAACTAAATTATATAAAATAATCACACATCTAAACCAAATGACCTAAACTAATCATAATTTAATAATTCCATCATACATACAAATATACATATTCATACATACAAACATACATACATACACATACATACAAAATCATAAAAATCTTAGATCTAAATCAAATTTCATCACAAATTAGTAATTAAAACGAGTACTTACCTTCACAAAGCTAGAAATCAAGAAATGGTGAAATTCCTCCAAAACCTAACCAAAATAAACAAACAAAACATCAAAATCTTGAAAAAGTAGCTAAAATATGAAACCCGGATGTTACCTCACCTTAAATCCCAAGAGTTTTTGTGAAAGTTGCTCCCAATAAATACCATCTTATATACCTACACATCACAATTACATACATATATATATAAATAAAATCCCAATTACATAATTACAAACATATACATACAAACATAAATAAATGTCCAATTACATAATTACAAACATATACATACAAACATACATACACATATATACATTCATATTAACTAATCATCATAAACACAAATTACACACATACATACAAACTAATCATCCAAACTAATCATCATAAACACAAATTGCACACATACATACAAACTAAACATTCAAACTAATCATTATAAACATAAAATACACACATACATATACATACAAACACTAATTTACATAAACTAAAATATATAAAATAAGCACACATCTAAACCAAATGACCTAAACTAATCATAATTTAATAATTCCATCATACATACAAAAATACATACTCATACATACAAACATACATACATACACATACATACAAAATCATAAAAATCTTAGATCTAAACCAAATTTCATCATAAACACAAATTACACACATACATACCAACTAAACATTCAAACTAATCATCATAAACACAAATTACACACATACATACAAACTAATCATCATAAACACAAATTACACACATACATACACATACATACAAACACTAATTTACATAAACTAAATTATATAAAATAAACACACATCTAAACCAAATGACATAAACTAATCATAATTTAATAATTCCATCATACAAATATACATACTCATACATACAAACATACAAACATAACACATACATACAAAATCATAAAAATCTTTGATATAAATCAAATTTCAACACAAATTAGTAATTAAAACGAGTATTTACCTTCACAAAGCTAGAAATTCAAGAAATGGTGAAATTCCTCCAAAACCTAACCAAAATAAACAAACAAAACTTCAAAATCTTAAAAAATTAGCTAAAATATGAACCCGGATGTTAGCTCACCTTAAATCCCGAAATTTTGTGTGAAAGTTGCTTCCAAATAGCCCAAAAACGCTGAAATCGTCGGAGAGACAGAATTGGGGGAGTTTTGGAGAGTTTTGGTTGAAAATGAAGTTCTGCCGTCTGTTTCCCTATTTGTTCACGCTGCACCCTATAGCGACGACATGTCGTCGGCATAGGTCCACTTGTCGTTGGTACAGTGGCCTATAGCGACGACATGTCGTCGGCACAGGTTTCACAGGATGTTGACCAGTCCATAAAGGTAAAAACACTATACCGACGACATGTCGTCGCCATAGGGTTTTCCAGAATTTTTTTTAATTTAAAAAAAAATTATCAAATAAAAAAACAAAAAGAAAATCAAAATTAACCTATAGCAACGACATGTCGTCGCTATAGGTTTTCCCCAAAAATTCATTGGGCGCCAGTTTTCCCTCCAACCTGCCTCAACCCTATAGCGACGACATGTCGTCGCTATAGGGTGTCCCATTCAAAATTTTGAAAAAACCCTATCCCGACGACATGTCGTCGCCATAGGGTTTTCAGAATTTTTTTTAATTTAAAAAAAAAATTATTAAGATAAAAAAAATTAAAGTTTTGAAATCCATATTTTTCTGTTTAAAATAGAAAATTTATTTTATAATCAATATATATCCAATAGCACATAAATATATAAAAAAACAAATCAAACCAAAAATTTCTACAAAATTATAAAATCTCTAATTTATAATCAATATATATCCATAGGATTTATCATTGTCAAGCAAAACTCTAATTCTCAACCTCCCATTCTAGCAGAACTTCCAAATCTCATTCACTGAAGAATTATGTGGGAAATTCGTGAGAAAAATCGAAACCGTTACCTGAGCAAGATTCATGGAATAAGAAGAATTTTTAATCGGAACCCCACCGTGCAAGACATTAGAAGTCTGTTGATTGCCTTCACGATGTCTCGGACGTTTGTGAAACACCCAAGACCAGCCTGTATGGCCCCAAACTGGGTACCCTACAGTTGGTTCTCATCACTGGGTGTTCTCTTTAAAAATACTCGCTTTATTACAAACAATCAGTGGAAGTCTTAATTTAAAATAGTTGTAACCCTTTATAAACTCAATATCAATCTTAATCTTATCTTACAAATGCCTACACACCAATCCGAGTAGCACCGCTCCCTAGCCAAGATACCTCACCTGCAAACAAGAAATACCATTTGATTGAACTCAGAACATTACAATCCTTTATAAAACGGTTTGTCGTTTATTGACATGTTAATAACCCACACTTCAACACTAACCCATAAGGGTTCAACGACCCAAGAGGTAACATCCCGGTTTTTCATAAAATAACTGGGTTTGTAATTATGTAAATTATTGTAAAGGTTAACGGGTAATTAACGGGGTTTTGGCGGGTTTTATTTAAAAACGTGAACAAAACCAAGCCCGGGAGACCTTGGGTGAGCGTGGGCCAAGCCTGGCCCTAGTGAAGAACACCCTTTAGGGTGCAACGCAAATATGGAGACCCCATTTCCACATTCAGCCGTCGAAGAGCAAGGAGGAGAGGGAGAGAGCCGTTCATCGCGTTTCAAGTCCGATTTGATGTATTTTGTCGATCTCTAATCATCCTTAGTGTGTCGGGATCCTTGAATCAATACTACACATGTTTCATAATTCTAGGGTTTAGAAGAGAAGTTGAGTTTCAAAGAAGACGAGGTGATTCGGGAATTCGATTGGCACGGATTCTCCGATCTAGAGGTATAATCTTGAAAACCTTCCTGTTTAAATGCTTGTTTGTGATCGTAGGGAACCTTCATGTGTGTGCATGGGTTCGGCTGACCCTAGAGGTGGCCGGTTGGGGGGATGGGTGTCCGACGAGGCATGAGGAAGCCCGGAACCCGTTAATTACACAAAGAATTTTTCCAGATTTTTTTTTAATTTAAATAAAAAAATTCACATTTTGAATAAGAGATTTATACTCTTAAGCTTTCTATGAGGCCATCTCTTTATATTAAGCTCTCTGCATCTTTTCTTCAACATGACCATCTTTTCATATACATACATGTGTTATAGAGAGTGGGAAAATGTGCCTACGGTTACAGGAGTTATAATTAATTATTACACTTAATCATCATTATTATGTTAATTTAGCATTATCTAATATTGAAAGTGGTAATAAATAGGGAAGGAGCATAACATTTTCCCATTAATTCATTATTACACTTTATCATCATTATGTTAATTTAATTAGCATTACTTTTATATTTTTTTTACAACGACGAAACATTTTAACCATGTTACAAATAAAAATTGAATCCGTGACATTCAAACCTTAGATGTTTCTAGAGGTTTTGTCTCTATCGTTGAACCATCAACCCTAATGATATTAGTTTTATAGGGTTTTACAGAATTTTTTTTAATTTAAAAAAAAACAAAAAGAAAATCAAAATTAACCTATAGCGACGACATGTCGTCGCTATAAGTTTTTCCCAAAAATTCATTGGGCGCCAGTTTTTCCTCCAACCTGCCTCAACCCTATAGCGACGACATGTCGTCGCTATAGGGTGTCCCATTGTCGTCGCGATAGGGTTTTCCAGAAATTTTTTTAATTTAAAAAAAAAATTTTGACCGACGAAAATTTATTAAATAAAAAAAAACAAAAAGAAAATCAAAATTAACCTATAGCGACGACATGTCGTCGCTATAGGGTTTTCCAGAATTTTTTTTAATTTAAATAAAAATTAAAAAAAATTTAAAATGCCTTATACCGACGACATATCGTCGGTATAGGATTCGTTAGGTTTTGACTGGTCAATAAAGTAAAAAAACTTATACCGACGACATGTCGTCGGTATAAGGCATTTTAGAATTTTTTTAATTTTTATTTAAAAATTTTTTTGACCGACGAAATGTTTATTATATTAAAAAAAACAAAAATAAAATCAAAATAACCCTATACCGACGACATGTCGTCGGTATAAGCTTTTCCCCAATAATTCATTGGGCGCCATTTTTCCCTCCATCTGGCTCAACCCTGTACCGACGACATGTCGTCGGTATAGGGTGTCCCTGACAAAATTTTGGTTTTGACCTATACCGACGACATGTCGTCGGTACAGGGTAACCTATGCCGACGACAATTGTCGTCGGTATAGGCGGCGTCGGCACAGGGTCTTTTTCTTGTAGTGATTTAATAGAGCATGGTTTTTCGAGTGCTTCTAATAACCTAATAAGGTTCGTTTTTTAGTAGCAACGGGGTATTATTTCCATTTTTTAAGAAATAGAACTTCTAAAAAAAGTAATTAGGAAGAAATCATTGAAAAATCAAAAACTTAATTGGAAGAATATTATTTATAACAAACTGAGCATAAATAAGGATCCAAACTTCATAAAACATTATGTCTTCACCACAATACCAATGTATGGAGAGATAAATCTTCTTCATATATTAGTGATACCATGCAAGTAGTAGTCCATATAAAAATAATATAATAATAAAAGGATATAATATATTAATGTAAGTATTAGGAAACATAATATACTAATTCTTAAGTGTAAAACTTACGAATAAGTGTTATGTTCAATTAGTATAAATAAATAACCATGCTCTATTAAATTTAAATATATATATATATATATGTAGGAAGGATCAACAGAAAACTAATTGTTCATAAGAAAATCAAAAAACTATTTATTAAAGGTAAAAAAAATAATAATAAATCATAACTCAAAATCTAAATCAAAAACTAAAAAACCGCTTCAGAGACCTTGTTCCACACGTTGTCCTCTTTAAAAAAAATAAAAAAATCCAGCGTTTTGCTACATATGTGTAGCAGGGTTAGCTTTTACGTGTACTACACATATGTAGTATCTTTAGTTTTTTTGGGTTTAGTTTAGGTTTTTTGGGTGGGTGGGTGGGGGGTTTAGGTTTTTTTTTGGGGGGGGGGGGGGTGGGGGTTTAGGTTTTTGGGGGGTAGGGGGCGGGTGGGGTGGGGGGTTTATGTTTTTGGGTAGGGGTTTGGTTTTTGGTGTACTACACATATGTAGTATCTTTAAAAAGGAGTTTTTTGGTTTTCTCATGAAAATGAGTTTTCTAGTGAACTCAATATATATATATATATATATATATATATTATATATAGCATATTTCGGAGTTTTCTTAAAAAATGGTTTTATTCCATTTATTAATAAAATCGTTTTTATGTAACAGTGGTCTTTTTTTTGCTAAACAACCAAACTTTATTATATTTTAATTTCTTTTAGTTATATATAGAATATGGTTTTTCACTTTTTGCTCAGTGATGAATTAATTCGATATTAAACCTTTTTTTTCAAAGATTATGTTTGAGAACTGAGAAGTATGTCATGTGTGATTTTCTAGTAGATTGGCTAAAAAATAAATATTACTTTTTCGGCAAAATCTTATCGTGAATGTCTCTTTTTGACATAACAATAATAATTGCTTTGATATCTATAACTTTATTTTAGTACATTTTTATTTTATTTTTACAACAAAACATTAAATTAATTATTAATAATTAGTTTTTTTGGCAAATAAATAAAAATATGCATTACAAATTCGTTAAACATCGTAGTAGTAAAATAAAATAACTATAAAAAATATCCAAACATTAACTACCGCAATTACATACTTGAATGTGGCTATATATGGATCTTTGGATGTTTATAAGTTCTACGAAGTATTAAATAGCTGATTTCAGGTGTTTCTAGCATCGAATATATCTATGCACGATCTATTTTAATCTATTATTTGACGGGACCTGTGAATCCATTTTATAAAGTTAACATTAATTTATTTATGTCAAAATTATAATATGCTAAAATAAATGTAATATTTGTATCACCGATAGGGTTGTAAATGAAGTAAAGCAAAACGAATAAGGCTTGTTTGTTCATGTGATTTTAATCTATACTATATAATAAATAAAATGTTTTTCATGCCACGTGTCGTCTCTATATTGATTCTTATCATTTTTTTCTCGTATCTCTCTTATTAAATACATCATCTTTTAATAATAATATATTTTTAAATAAAATATTAATTATACTAATAAAACATATTTATTTTAAATTATCCCTTATTATAACAAACTTTGAAATCTAATTATATAACTTTTATTTTCAATCAAATAGTAAATAAAAGTCAAATTACATTAAATAATAATTAACACATTTTTGAAACACAAGTATAAATTAATTTTTACATATTTTGAGTTTTGTTTTCTATCCTTGGTATATGTAATACATTTTTACATCTCTAAAATATACACATAAAGATTTAAGAATTTTTATGTATTGATATTTTTCACCCCGTGTGTATTGCACGGGTTCTAAACTAGTTGAGTATATTTGAATGAACACAAGCAACAAAATAGACAAATTTGTGTGTCTATATTCGTTCATTAGAAAAATATAAGTTTGTTCGTGTTCATTTGTAAATGAAGTATAAGGCTTCTTCGTTCTTTTGATTTTATCTGAATAAATGATCAAACAAGAGTAGCTAAATAGACAAATTTTAGTCCTTATTCCTTCGTTAAGAAAATATAAGTTTGTTGACATTCGTTTATGTACGTTTGTCAAACTAATTTAAAAGGAAAATTAAACATAAACAACATAATTAACCATAATTTTCTATTACTTCTTTTTTATCTTAACCAATTATATCAATATAACACGATAATTTAGGAACTAATACGAAGGAACGTTACTAAAAGCTAAATTAAGGAATGTCGTCAAGATTATTGTTTATGTTCACTTATCTAACTAAAACCAAATTAAAAATATTTTATATGTTTATTTATTTAATAAATAAACGAGTACCATTGATGACGCATAACTTCTTATAATATATAGCTTAGTATTTAATTTAATTTTATTATATACTAGATTAGAAACTCGTTTACTACACGAGTTGAATAGAAATAATAAAATAAAGAGTTATTAATTAAAATTTATGGAATTGTAAAATGATTTTTTTGTATAAGATGGTAATGGAGAAATCGTTTCCTAAACTAAGCGTAAAATTCGGTTGAATTGAGAAGAAAACTTCAATGTTGACTGAGAGGAAATCACGAGCAGATGGTAATGAAGAAAATATTTTCCTAAATTAAAGACAAAAAATAATGAGGATAGTTTTGGCGGAAAAATGAGTCAAATACCTTATATATATATAGCTGACACGTGTCAGATAAGGATATTCCTTTATTACAATAAAAATTTATTATTATAATAAGGATTATAAGGGTGGACGGGGTCGACGTCGGGTTCGACCTCGGGTTCAATCGGCTTCTCGGCTACACCACCGCAATTGAAAGGGGTTCGAGCTCAGGTTCTTTTCACAGCTTCATGAACCCGTGCGTGGGAGCCGTTGAATTGGCGAAGGAGATGAGTTGCAGGTGAATAGGTGAGGGTCGAAGGAAGGAGTTGATTTTAATTTTATTCTATATTAATAATTCTTTATTAAGTTATAGTTTTTATGTTTTTTTTCTTTTAAGTTAAATTTAATTTCAATGTTAATGTATTTTATTTTTTTAAATTGTGTTTTTAAGTTTTATTTAAAAAAAAGCTAGTTTATTTTTTTTTAGTTAATTTTAGTTTTATTTTTAATTTGTATGTTGTAATTTTTAATTATTTTTAATTTTATCTTTAATGTATTTTTAGTTAATTTTAATTATATTTTTAAATTTTATTTAAAAAAATGCTAGGGTAGTTAGGGTTCTCCACCCCTTGTGTTTAGGGTAGTTTAGGGTACTTAAGGATTCAAATGATGTGACATGACATGACATGCGTTGGTTGGGTAATCCTTTTGGTACTTAGGAGTTAAAAGGGATCCACCCTAACAACTTATTATATTATAGGAAATCGAAATGAAAAGAATATTAATTAAACCCTAATTCAAATTATCGTTTTCTCCTCTTTTTTTTTGAACGGCGAACATTGAATGTTGTGACGTCGCACCCCCCGTCACATGGAGAGTCTCGTCCAACTCCGGCCAATATGTTGTCTTAACCGGGCCAACTTGACGTCAGATTTGGAGAGCATCAAAGGAAAAATCCACCCAATACGGTCCCTTCCGGGCTTGAGAGAGAGCCGAGTCTCAAACCCTGGATCGGCATGGGTAAAACCCTGGTGCATCAGCCTAAGAACTAGGTCTCATTTGCATGACTCGAAAATTAATGATGGTAGTAAAGATTGAACTCGGATCCCTTAAAAATTCAGGCCTCATCTTAACCACTAGACCAGAGCCTTTTCTCTCCTCTTGAATCTATTTCCCCTCATTAATTCATATATTACCGAATTTGCCCTCCTCAAAAATCTAAACCAAAAGTAGTTTTCAATTCCCCCTTAAATAATTTATGAAGTCTTCCACCAGCATGAAAAACATCACACACGCGTTTAACAGAGCGTGCTTTGCACGAACCAATAGTGAAAAAGCTAAGTGCGTGGCATCTTTTGGAGTTTCCGACATGACCAGTGACTAGAATTTCGACTAGTCACCAAACAAGGAGCGTGACAACGGAACGCGTGGAGGGAATTAGGGTTTTGATTTTTGGTAAATTACGATAACATACAACCAGCACTCACCATATGAATGACGTGGCTGCTTCCAATTGGTTAGATTTCACATACTTTACACGTTCACTGTGTGTGTCTCTCGGGTTACGTGTCTTATAGTATATAAAAAACTTCACTCTTTCTCTCTCTCTTCAAACACACATTCCACACTTTCTCTCACTACATCTTTCTCTCTCCATTCGCGGAAACCTAAAGTGGTGACGACTAGGGTTTTCCGGAGATTCGCGCTCTAATTACTCGCCAGCAGCTTCAAATCTGTAAGTAATGTTTACATTTTCAGATTCGTTACTTGATTCTGGATCTAGTGAGTGTTTTTTAGTCGTTTTTTATGAAGAAATCGATTTCAGATCTGTCGCGCTTTGGTTTGTCGGTATATTTGATTTGCTTTTGCCTTTGGTTTTATATGCGCATCATCTGAGCTAGTTTTTCAAGTTCTTCTGTTTATTTAGTTTTAGTGTTTGATTTTGTTGTACTCAATTTATACCCTTTCTGGCTTGTGGATTTGACCTAAAATCGCTGTACGTTTGCATTTGTGTGGGTAAATAGGGGTGGTAGTTGTGGATTTGGGATAAATCGCGTGAATCTGAATTGAGTTTCCTCGATAACTGTAATAGATTTATCATTTTTATTTACTTTTTAAGGGGGAGGGGCGGGGGGGATGTAAACCCTAATTGATGGGTTGACTTGATGCATTTTGTTACCTATAGTGTTTATCTGCCATCAATGCTTGAAGATACGGGTTGATTTCTTGCTTATTTATTGTTTTCTCCGATCCTATGGTGGTTCATCATTTTTTGACTAAAGAAAAATGGTAATTTTTTGTGTTAATTTCCTGGTTGTTCGATAATTGAATTGAATTAACCTATAAGCAGTGAGAAATCTTTGGTTTCCTTTGAGTCAATAGGTTTCCAAAATATGTATGCTAGTTACTGTTATTACCCTTTTGTATTTTTCTATTTCTTTGTTTTTATCATGTATGTATGTGACAGCTGTTAAGTTGAACTCATAACTGACTTTTACTTCAGCTTTAGTTACTGTTTAGTTTCTGCATTAATGCTGTGTTCAAAACTTCAAAATAAAGTTTATGCTTATCATAAAATTACTAGGAATATGCATGAAATTTGTTTCTGATTTACAATCTTAATTAGTCTAACTCAATTTATGTCAAGACTGTGTGTGGTCGAAATCTCTAGTCAAACTATTTCATAATAGATAATGCATGTGATTATACTGTTAAGTTTATGTGTTGTTGATGTTTCTTGATTGTACTATGGTTAGGATATAAAAATTAGAAATTTTAATTGGGTTTCATTGACTGGTAGTGTTCCAACATTCATGTCACTTGGTGTTGTATACAAGTGATATTTGAATTTAGTTTGTTTTATCTGCCTGTTGTTATTTATGATATATGTGACCGGCCGTGGTTAAATTGAGCTGTAAGCATGTGAGACTTTGCATTTAACCACAATTTAGTTTATGTATTGTCGTTGTTAGCCTTACAATGCATGGCACTTTTAGTTCCTTCTGTCAAACCGTCTATAGTCTTATATTATTCTATTAGTAATTATAATTGGCGTTGAGAGTTTAATAAATCACACTTGGTGCTCTCTTGTCACAGTGATATCTTAAACATGAATGGCAATGATGAGAGGGGCATTGTCCCAATATTAAACTCCAGTCACTCAACCGTTAAGATTGATTCATTATGTATCAAACTTGGCATTATGAAGGAGAAGGATGATGCCCCAAAGTGTAGACATTTTTCTATACGGTAAGCTTTACTATTTAAATTCCCATTACATGTTATGAAGCATTTTGATAGTTGGTGTTGATCAATATAATTAGACAATCTTTATTGTTGCATATACATTGTTTAAGTGCATGCTCAGGCACAAGTTTGGAATGAGGATTTTCTCGAGTGGAAGTTTTCATGAAAATAAAATTAGAATATTAAAAGCTACAAGGCTAGTGTACATATTTAATGATCTCCAAAACGTATTTTTTTTTTCTCTTTTAACAGCAAAGAATATTCATTAAAATTGCGAGCAAGAAGCTAGAAAATGCACTAATAAACACCAAAAAATATTATTAAGCACTACATGATTTATTATATCTTTAGAAATCTTGATATGAATATTTTTTTGCTTTTATGTTGTATATTTATATCTACTGTTGATAGAAACAGTTTCTTCACACCAATGGCTAGTCATACTCTCTCTTTATCTCTATGAGTATGTTTGCTTGAAGAGAATTTATTGTGCCATTTTTAGAGCAGATATACTTATTTCCAATCTATACATCATTCTCATTTCTTTTGCTGTTATTATCTTTTTCTTTCTCAGAGGTTATGTTTCTGGAATGCGTGAAGAAGGTAGCCGCAACTTGCTACCTTTTACTGAAGAACTCCCGCCTATGGAAATCCCAAACTTTAGATACTGGCGTTGTCAAAAGTGTTTGCAGAATAGTCAAACTGCAAATGCCTCAAATGAGACCATGTTAATATCTATGTGTGATCAGTGTGTGTTCCCACCTGCAAGGTCATGCCCTCCACGAGATCTCAATGGAGTAGCAGTGCTCCCTTTTGGTGAGGGCACTTCAGGTAGTTACATTTGAATGAGTATTAACTACTAAAGATGAAAGTTTGATTTTTTTTCTGTACATAACTAGTGCTCCTTCATCTATCCATCAGGTCCTAAACGTGTTGGTAGTACGAACGATGATGAAACCATTCTTGCTACTTTAGGAGCTGATGAAAGTCAAACTTCTGAAGAAATCCCTGCTAAAGTCAAAGAGAGCAATGAATTGAAAGATAATGAGAATCCTCTTAAAACGAGCATAGTCAACCAGACCACAAGTCAACCTATTGAATCTAGTCAACAGAATGATGATTATCAAAATGGACTTCCAAGACGAAGGACTCAAAAAGTGCGTTTGTTGAAGGAATTACTTTGTGGAAATACTGAAATCCAGCAACAGAAAAAGGAAAACTCATCCCCATCATTGGCATCTTCTTCCCAGATTAAAAGGAAATTGCTGCATGATCATGATCATCGTCTTGATCATAAAAAGGCGAAAGCTTTCAAGGAGGATGCAATTGCAAAAACGAGTGTGGTGGAACATTCTAGAAATCCAGGAACTCGTGAATTTGGAGAAAATACTAATAAATATGAGTGGAATAAACACGGGACTCAAAGGAGTTCAATTCTTGGTAAGGTTAATAGTGATGCAGTGACAGCTTGGCGATCGATATTCAGTGATATAGGAAGACCAGACAATCGGGTTCCACCTACTTATGGTGTGTCTAAAAGCAGAGGAACAGAACCTTACTCTAACTTCATGAATCCACTAAAGTCAGACAAAAAAGTCAACTCTTCAAAGAAGATAACAAGCAATCCAATTAAAGATCACTTTTTTGTTGAGGATTCAAGGAGAATGAAAGATAATAGTCGGTCACAGGCAGAGGTAGGGCTTGATCTTTCTCTAAATTATGACGCGCGATCCCACATTCGATCTCAACCATCCATTCTGAAGCAACCTCTCAGCCAAGAGTATACTAGAAATTCCAGATTTTCCTTGGGGGAATCAAGTAATTTTCCACATAGGATCCCATCAGCCTCAAAATCAAAAGAAATATCGGTTCATGAGAAAAGGATCTATACACAGTTTCCATATTGCTCCGGGCATCAGAAATTGGTAATATTTGATTTAATTTTGCCATTAGCATGGTTAATTTCTTAAATAGTATGTTGTGTACAATTATTAAAGTGCTTAACTGCTTATTATTAATTTATAGGATTTTTCTGATCCATACAAGAGGAACATTGGAGTTAAAGGGTACTCAGAATTTACAAGGCCTAATAATCATCAAAGACAAGAGAAAATGCTTTCAATTGGCAGATCAGATGAACATGAAATTATCGAACTTATGGCAAGAAATCAATACGAGAGGAATTTATGTGAAGCTAACAATGGGATAATATCAAGTTTTCATAAACTTAATATGAATGAAGGAATGACATCACCACCTCATGAATATCTCACCATGATAAGACCTTCATCTTCAATTGCCACAAGTGCTAATGCGGGTCCCATGAGAAATCCACCTGGCAGCTTCTTTCATCAAGATCAAG
This sequence comes from Smallanthus sonchifolius, assembly GCA_023525975.1. Classification (NCBI taxonomy): domain Eukaryota; kingdom Viridiplantae; phylum Streptophyta; class Magnoliopsida; order Asterales; family Asteraceae; genus Smallanthus; species Smallanthus sonchifolius. Next base: position 90,117,985 of record CM042032.1, on the reverse strand, counting down.
TTTCTTCTTTTATGATGAATCAGAAGAAACCGTTGAATTGCGTTTGGATATCAGATTCTAGATCTCAGAGGCGTTATGATTCACATTATCATTATGCATCTAATGGAAATAATAAAAAACCTCAGACCTATCTCTATAATCCCACTAATATGCAGCTACATGAAGCTTTTAACAAGTACAACAATGGTGGAAATCAAAATGAAGCAGCTAGTATGCAATTGGGTCAAACATATGCAAAATGCTCAGAAAAAGATAAGGGGAAAAACATGATGGACTTGGATCTGAATCTTGTGGCCCCAAACGTTGTTGAAGAACATAACAATTTGGAACCGTTCGATCTAAATCCAAACCGTATGTGTTCATTTGATTCTTCATATTCAAACGAAACCATACCTGCCATGCAATTGTTAAGCCTAATGGATGCAGGGAAGTCAAGTCAACCATTCAGTTTGACCAGTCAACCTTTTATAACAAAGCCAAAACCGAAACCAATTTCTATCTGTTATAGTCATTGTAGCTCAACCGTGACTGAAAAAACAAACCCGCTGGTCAATCCGGTTGGAAGTTCATTTTTCGGTGTGTTTCAAACAGGTCAAAATATTAAGTTGACTTCTAGTCATGGACAACAAGTTTATCATAAACTACAAGAGGAGAAGTCAAGAGGTACATCATTAGCTTCAGTAAGATGTAGACCAGAGGATTCTTATGCTTTTCCTCTCCCATGGCATGCAAGTGAAGGTCAAAATAAACTTGTCAACAGAGCGTTTGGACACAGGTTTGACTCATCAAGAACTGAGATTTGCACGATTAACCAAAACCCGGCTGATTTTAGTACACCTGGACCAGAAAATGTGTATATGATTAATGTTGAAGATCTGATTTTGAATGGGGGGTGTTCTTATAAGGGAAATTTTACATCAGAGAATGCTTTTGGACCAAAAAGTCAAAGAAAAGTCATGAAGCCTGCATCTTGAATCTGTTTGAGATGATCTTGTGGAGTAATTTTATGCATAATAAGAAAAGAGGGATAATCGTGTTACAATCAAGGTTAGTGGTGAGAATAATTTGGGATATGAATGTTTCTTTAACTAAACTAAGTTGTGATTGCCTTTATGGCAGACTGGTATGGCCTTTTTTATACTGTAATCTTAAAAAAAATCTTTTGTAAATATATTATGTAATAGTTCATAGATTTGTTTTAGTTTGCTTCTTGCTTTCAGCTTTTTGGGACAATGTTGTTTAAAATAGTTTGTTGTTTACTTTGAATTTGAGATAATGCTCTGTTGTTTATGCTTCAAACTGATTTGTGTAACTAGGGTTATTAATAAATATTTGTTTATATGCCTTCAAACATTCTATTTTCTATTTCTTCAGGTGCAGCTTGTTTTTTATGTATTACTCAATTCCATTATTCTTTAGTGATTTGAGTCATTTTCATAGTAATAAATGATCTCGTTTAGCTAAAACTAAAAGGATTAGAAGTGTGAGAAGAATTTTGAACCATTGATTAAGGGCGATCAATGACTAAGATGGGATGAGTGTCTTGTGATGCTTTATGGTCAAAGAGAAAGCAAACAACTAGAGCAAACCGAAACACCATTTTTATTTATTTCGAATGAGTTTATTTAAATGTTCAATCGAACCCCCCCCCCCCACCCCAAAATCGAACCCCCCCCCCCAAATCGAAACCCCCTTTTTATCTGATCGGAGACGGGCGGGTAGTGATTTTGGCCGGCAATATCACGTCTTTGGTGAGGGACACATAGCTTCATTTAACGACAAAAGTATACGGGCGTTAGTGTAAAGGACGACACGTGCAAATAAATTTAAACATAAAGGACACTTTGATATTACCTTAGTTTAAGGACGAAATTTGGAATTTTATACAAACATAAAGGACGATTTCTGTAATTTCCTTAGTTTAACGACATAACTGAAATTTGGTAAATATCTAAAGGACGTAAAATGCAATTTACTCTTATTTTAAAATATGTAACATCTCAACTTTATGTATATGAACATGTGGAGAATTTATTTAATATTCGTTTGATTACTGTGGTTGGTTGTGTTGTTCATATAAGAGATTGGATTCAAATGAGACTCATAACTAAGTATGAGGGTGTGATTGGTAAATTACCAATTAAACCTTTGGCAAAAGGTTATTTAAGTTAAAAGATTAGGGATTTAATTAGGTGTCAAGTGCGTAAACTAAATTAAAATTTTGGTTGCTTTATCTTAAACCACGTGTAAAATGCAAAAAATCATAATTGGTGTTTAAGAACTTGAATGATGAGTTTTGGAGAAAATTTCTCTACTCATTTGACTTAAGGTATCAAACGGTGTTAATGGTGACTTAATAAAATTAAAGATTAACTTAGATAGTAGAGCCCATGTAGCCAAATGAGTTTTTCGTGAATAAAGTATAGTTGGCAGCAATGATGGTTGAATCTTGGCGAGTTAAACATTAACCGGGCCAATGGGTTAAAAGAAGGGGATATATAAATTAAAAACCAACCCTTTGTGTTAAAGTCTATATTTGGACATGTTTAATATCTTATTTGAGATTGAAGAATCATAATATTTAATGAAATCAAAAGTTGAAAATGAGATTACAAGGTTGTATTTAATCATGTTGTAAGACCACTAGGTTGTATATGGTTAATTGGATGTCACAATGTTATAATTTAATGAAAGGACTCAAACCGAATACCTCTCATAGTTGGCAAACACTGCATAATCATAGCTCGTAAACTTTGAATTAAACATTAAGCATTAACAACGGAAGTCTTTACAAAATTCTGAAATAATTAAAACTTTAATTGTGTTAAACATAAACTTTGATAAAGGGGATGTCAGTCTTGCCAGCAGCAGCCATCCAGCCATTCTCTTCCTAAGCCCCTGCGACTTCCTATCTTTTTCTTTCCTTTGCTACCTGATGTGCATACTAAAATAGTCAGCTAACGCTGGTGAGTTCAAGTGTTTCTTTTCTTTAACTTTATATCAAATGTTTTCTTTAAAACGTTCTTTAAACAAACATATTATATTATATACCAAACCAAACGTACCCAGTATAATCCCACACATATTATATTATATACATAATACAATAAAATCTTACTTTCTTCTTTTACATACATACGTATTTACTTTGTGCTCTTTTCTTTAAGTCATACATTAATGTCTATAATCTGTTCTGTGCCTCCAAGCGGGCTTCTTCATTCTTATTTCCCGAAGGAACTTTCTCTGCAGGTATTATTCCCTAAGGCTCAACGTCCAAATGCCGATACTCGACTTTCTGTGCCCCCAAGCGGGCTTCTTCATTCTTACTTAGCGACCGTCGCCGCTAGAGTAACCGTCGTTACTCATCTTAACCAGTTGTACAACATCCTCGTTACAGTGCCCAGCCGAGCACTGTCCCGATTTTTCTCATGGTACGTCGTGGACTTGTCCTTGATGCAACATCAGCTTCGAGTAGCACTAGTCTCAAGGACTATACTACTACCTCAAGACTTGCTACTATGCTTAGGGTACCACTAGTCTCGAGGACTATACTACTACCTCAAGACTTGCTACTATGCTTAGGGTACCACTGGTCTCGAGGACTATGCTACTACCCCAAGTCTTTTATCGTATAAGCATACTCTTACAGATTAGACAATGTATTTGACTTAATATTCTTCTCTTTGTTTATAAAACATATAGTTAAATAAATCATTATTTCTTCTCTTTCTGTTTATAAAACATATAGTTAAATAAACCATTCTTTCTTCTCTTTCTGTTTATAAAACATATAAATAAACCATTATCTTCTTCTTATCTTCTGTTTATAAAACATATAGTTGAATAAACCATTCTTTCTTATCCTTCTTTCTTACAAAACGTTTAATAAATAAACTGTTATCTTTCTTTCTTACAAAACGTTTAATTAATAAACCGTTATCTTTCTTATCTTTCTTTTTTACAAAACGGTTAGTTAATAAACCGCTATCTTTCTTCTTTGTCTTTCTTACAAAACGTTTAAGTAATAAAATACATTTATTATAAACGTCTAATTCTTGAGTATGCACACCTCCCTAAAACAGTAAAAATAGGGATTCTTGAACTCACCTGATTTTCTTAAAGGCCAACACACCCAGCAAGAACTTCAAGCTAGGTGGAGACTAAGGATCTGTTAAGAGTCACAAACTAGACAAGTTAACACCAAGTCATTTCTTGTCCGAAAACTCTATGTCCGAAAACTATTTCGGTCGAAATCTTAATTGTTCGAGATGTCTCAATTCCCATAATTATTTCGTTCGAAAACTTCATGCCTGAAAACTATTTCAGTCGAAATCTTTTTTGGCTGAAATCTTTTTCCTTTGAAACATTTACTTCTGAAACTATTTCGGTCGAAATCTTTTTCGATCAGTCGTATCTTGTCCGAAATCTTACTGTGTCCGAAAATACTTTTCGGACGGCCCAACTTTTAGGACCATTCAACGAGATTTCGGACGATTCATACGCTCTTGGCCAAATTCGTCGTTTTTTATCCAAGTTTGAATCTTTTAACGTCCAAAACACTTGTTTAGCTTCCATGAAGCTAAATCTATGATTTCTAAGCCGTTTTACACGTAAAATTTCTACTTTTGATTAAAACCCACTTCCAAACCCTAAAACCCATTTTTCAAATGAAACTCAGATCTGGAAGTGTTTTTTACCTGGTTTTTGTTTGCCTTCTTCTTCCCCAATCGACACAAAGCTTCCAGCAATGATCTCGGGTCCAGATGATGAGCTTTTGGGGCTCGGGTTTGAAGCTTTCTCTCTCTACTCTCTCACTAGAACTTGTTGGTGAATATGAAGAATGGCAAAATGGTGAGCTTGAGGTGGGTTTTACTCCCTCCCCCCTTGCGCCCCATTCGTTCAGCCCAGTGCTCTAGCCCGCGAGCCCGTATTCTTTCATTCGTTTCTATTTTTATTTTCCTTATTAACTTCGGGATGTTACAAGTCTACCCCTCTTATTGGAGGTTTTGTCCTGGAAACCTTTTACAGGTCAAATAACTGATGGTACAATCCCCTCATTTTGGACTCCGTTTCCCATGTGGCTTCTGATCCTTTTCGATGTTTCCATTGAACTTTGACCAGTGGAATAACTTTGTTGCGTAGTCGTTTATCTTTTCTATCCACAATTGCCATAGGCTCCTCAACATAGTTAAGCTTATTGTCTACTTCGATGTCATCGAGCGGCACCTGTGCCGACTCGTCATCTAAGCACTTTCGCAAATGCGATACGTGAAAATTAGGGTGGATCTCACTCAATTCTTCAGGCAGTTCCAGTCGATAAGCCACCTCTCCAACTCGTGCCAGAATCTTAAATGGTCCGACAAACCTCGGACTTAGTTTCCCTCTTTTTCAAAATCGAAGTATTCCTTTCCAACGAGACACCTTCAATAGTACTTTATCCCCAACCTGAAATTCAAGGTCTCTCATTCTCTTATCTGCGTAAGACTTTTACCTATCCTTAGCGGCTTTCATTTGCGCTTTGATTTGGTCAAACTTCTTAGAAGTTTCTTTGACTATATCAAGGCTTGCGAAGTCTTTCTGCCCGATTTCACCCCAACATACGGGCGTCCTACACTTTCTTCCATATAGCATCTCATAAAGCGGCATGCCAATGATAGCATGATAGCTGTTGTTGTAAGAAAACTCTGTCACTGGTAAGTGGCTATCCCAGCTACCGCCGAAATCAATAATGCACGCCCGTAGCATATCCTCAAGAGGTTGGATAGTCCTTTCGGATTGACCGTCGGTTTGCGGGTGGTAAGCTGTGCTGATATTAAGCCTCGTACCCATTGCCTCATGGATTCTTTTTCAGAACCTCGATGTGAATCGCGTGTCCCGGTCCGACACAATTGACAAGGGCTAGCTTCTCTGACAAGTAAGTCTCACGTATAGGCAAGAAGTGAGCGCTCTTCGTTAGTCTATCCACAATTACCCATACGGCATCATGAACTTTAGCTGTACGCTGTAGCTTGGTTATGAAATCCATGGTAATGTGTTCCCATTTCCATTCAAGAATGAACAAAGGCTGCATCTTCCCACACGGTTTCTAGTGCTCCGCCTTCACCTGTGAGCAAGTTAGGCATTTTCTCACATAATCGGTTACATCGTTCTTCATATCGGGCCATCGGTACTCCTTCTTCAAATCATGGTACATGTTGTTGGTTCCAGGATGAATAGAGTAGCGAGACTTGTGAGCCTCGTCAAGGATTTTGACTCTAAGTTCACCACCCTTGGGTATCCACATTCTCTCGAACCGTGTTCGTACTCCATAAGCATTAGTTTCTAGCTTTTCCTGCTGACCCACTATCATTTCTCTCTTGACATTTTCCTCTTTCAAGGCTTCATCTTGAGCAAGTTATATTTCTGTCATAAGATCTGGAGTTACGACCAGTTTATATGCTTTCACCTTGATAGGAGTTGTCGTCTCCTTTCGACTCAAGGCGTCGGCTACCACATTTGCCTTTTCGGGGTGGTAAAGGATTTCACATCATAGTCTTTCAAAAATTCTAACCACCGCCGCTGCCTCATGTTTAACTCTTTTTGTTTGAAGAAATACTTCAAGTTTTTGTGGTCGGAGTAGATGGTGCATTTGACTCCATAGAGATAATGTCTCCAAATATTTAAGGCAAAGACAACTTCCGAGAGCTCAAGGTCGTGAGTCGGGTAGTTGACTTCATGTGTCTTTAACTGTCGCGACGCATACGCAATCACCTTCCCTCGTTGCATGAGTACACAGCCTAACCCCTTACCTGAAGCATCGGAATACACCACTAGGTCCTCGTTATCATCGGGTAGGGTCAGCACTGGTGCTTGGGTTAACCTCTTCTTTAATTCCTCGAAGGCATTTGTTTGGGCCTGGCCCCATTCATACTTTACTTCCTTATGGGTCAATTTGGTTGAAGGTGAGGCTATCTAAGAGAAGTCTTGTATAATCCTCCGGTAGTAGCCTGCCAAACCTAGAAAACTTCATACATCCGTTGGTGTTCTCGAAATTTCCCAATTCCACACTGCATCAATCTTTGCTGGGTCTACCATGATGCCTTCTGCGTTAATCACATAACCTAGGAATTGGACTTTCTTTAGCTAGAACGCGTATTTCGAGAACTTAGCATATAGTTTCTCTGTCTTTAGTGTGTCCAGAACTTCTCGCAGATGACATGCATGATCACCTTCGCTCTTAGAATATACGAGTAAATCGTCGATGAAGACTATTACTGACCGGTCTAACATTGGTCGACACACTTTGTTCATCATATCCATGAATGCTGCGGGAGAATTTGTCAACCCAAAGGACATCACACGGAACTCGTAGTGTCCATACCGCATCCGGAATACGGTTTTGGGTATGTCTTCCTCTCTTACCTTTAGTTGATGATAACCCAACCGAAGGTCGATCTTTGAGAACCATTTGGCGCCTTGTAGTTGGTCGAATAGATCGTCGATCCTGGGTAGCGGGTACTTATTCTTCACAATTCTTTTGTTCAATTCTCTTTAGTTGATGCACATTCTCATGGCACCATCTTTCTTCTTGACAAACAGCACCGGAGCACCCCATGGTGAAATGCTCGGTCTAATAAATTCCTTTTCCAAAAGTTCTTCCAGTTGGTTCATCAACTCTTTCATCTCAAGTGGCGCTAGTCGGTAAGGTGCTTTGGCAACGGGCTGGGCACCTGGCATTAGATCTATTTGGAACTCCGTTTCTCGATCATGCGGCAATCCAGGAAATTCCACAGGGAACACTTCCGGATAATGGCACACCACGGGTACTTCGCTTAACTCTTTCACTTTCACGTCTTTATCGATCACGTAAGCCAAGTAGGCCTCACATCCGCGCCTCATATACTTTTTAGCTTTCATCATTGAGATTACATTAGTCAACGAAATGTCTCTTTCCCCATAAATTACGACCTCGCTTCCATCAGGAGCATTGAGCTGAATCACCTTCCGTTTACACACAATACGGGCTTCATTGAGCTGAAAACTATTTCGATCGAAATCTTTTTCCTTTGAAACATTTACTTCTGAAACTATTTCGGTCGAAATATTTTTCGACCGAAAACTTTTTCGATCAGTCGTATCTTGTCAGGAATCTTACTGTGTCCGAAAATACTTTTCGGACGGCCCGACTTTTCAGACCATTCAACTAGATTTCGGACGATTCATACGTTCTTGGCCAAATTCATCGTTTTTGATCCAATTTTGAATCTTTTAACGTCCAAAACACTTGTTTAGCTTCCATGAAGCTAAATCTATGATTTCTAAGCCGTTTTACACGTAAAAATTTTGACTTTTGATTAAAACCCACTTCCACACCCTAAAACCCCGAATCTCAGATCTGGAAGTGTTTGTTACCTGGTTTTTGCTTCCCTTCTTCTTTCCCAATCGACACAAATCTTCCAGCAATGATCTCGGGTCCAGATGACGAGCTTTTGGGGCTCGGGTTTGAAGTTTTCTCTCTCTACTCTCTCACTAGAACTTGTTAGTGAGTATGAAGAATGGAAAAATGGCGAGCTTGAGGTGGGTTTTACTCCCTCCCCCCTATCGCCCCATTCGTTCGGCCCAGTGCTCTAGCCTGCGAGCCCGTATTCTTTCATTCGTTTCTATTTTTATTTTCCTTATTAACTTCGGGATGTTACATTTAACCTATTACTTAGGACATTAAATGTGCTTAGTTGTCACACTCGGTTTCAAAACATCTCGGGAGCGCGACCGATTGGTACATATCTGTTATTTCTCTTTATCTTTGTATTATCAGAATGTTTGTTTAAGCGAAAAAATACTTTGGATCTTTCTTTAATAAATATCAACTCATAGGTTAAATAAAAACATTCTTTATATATAAGGGATTAAACACCCATTAGTTACATAACATTGTTTCAAACATCATTTACAATAACTTGGTCTCTTGACAAATTTTAAAAAACATTGTAGCAACAATATAAGTCTTGTGCCTAGGGAATCGTACTACTTTGGGCACCTATCCTTACTCTATATACATGTGTGTGTATTTATCCACAAGATTATTTTTTAGGCCTAGGGAATCATACTCCTTTCAGCATCTTGTCGCGCTAAATAGATATATTTATTCATTGTTACCTAAAAACATTTGAAAATATTACATCAGCGATAAAGCTGGTGAATACATTTAATAGACACAAAACATTAACGCATGAACAGTATTAAAGCCATTTAATCATAAATTATGTGGTCAATCTACATATTCAGCAGGCTATTTCACCTAAGAGTACAACCACAGTATACACTGGTCTCATTGGTCAAGTAGGTCTACTATGGGAAACCCAGTTTACGCCTTCCTACTATAGAGACTGAACCAGCCCCATTACAAAACTTTCATCCATAACACGTGTATCATTTGATCAAATTGTACATATAACTAGGGGTGTTCAAGAATATCCGTATCCGAAAATCCGAAATTCCGAATCCGAAATACCCGAAAAATTGGATATTCGATTTTTCGGATTCGGATATCGATTTTGAAAATGTTCGGATATCCGACTATCCGAAAATTAATATATATATATATATATATATATATATTATTAATTTATTTCATTGCGGATACTAAATAGTCTAAATCCTCTTTAGGCAATTAATTATTATCCTGCTCATTCAATTCATTAGGGTTTGTCTCAGACTCTCAGCGCCTCCACTTCCAAGTTCCACCTACAGAGACCAGAGTTCCAATCGCCTCCATCCACCGGTGACCGCCTGACCGGACCACCACCACTCCAGTCTCCATCGAGTGGCGAGTCCATCCTCCAAACATTGGGCGTTTGGCGACCACCACACGCAGCACCGCTCACATCCGACCTCCTCACTCTCCAGTCTCCACCTCCGACCTCTGCACCGGTAAGTAAAAAAATACTAGATTTGGTCTTCTTGATGATGAAGGGGACAAAATTTAGGGTCTAAATCTAAGTTTGATTTACCCTAAAATCCATAACTTCTATTCCTTTTCAGATCTGTAATTTTATGTGGTTTACTAAGGACTTCTTAAGCGGTAAACATATGTTTATTTTTATTTCTGTGTAAAATATTTAGAACTGACATGTAACTAATTTAACGGTTGCTATGAATTGAAGCAAAGACCACTTGTTATAACTTATAAGTAAAATGGTGGTCTTGTTTTTGTTTAGGGCAGTTTGTTTCAATTTCAGGATTTCAATGGACATTCCGGATGCAAATACCAACAACTCTGACTATGAGCTTGTGTCTGAAAATGAGGTGGTGTCAAAGGCCAAATAAAAGAGTCAGAAACAGAAAAAAAGATGGAAAACCCATGCTGTGTCTGTAAGCGAATCTCTTCCAACACGTGCAAATAAAAAAAGGTCTATTTTGTGGAACCATTTTAGTAAAACTAATGTCCCTGATATTGTTGAATGTATATATTGTAAAAAAAAATTGGTTGTGCTACGAAAAGTGGGGCTACTCCTATGAAAAATCACATCAGCACGTGCAAAATGTTTCCAGATAATATTGATAAAAAGCAAAAACTAATTGATCTTGAGTCAAAAACACATGTTCGTGATGATGGTTCTGTTGTAAAGATGACAATTCCTAAGTTATGAGAGTTTAATCAAGAACTTATTAGGAGGGCTTTAGCAAAAATGTTAATTGTTGACGAATTAGCTTTTTCTTTTGTCGAACGGGAGGGTTTTTGTGAATTTTGTAAAGTTATTAATCATCATTTTGTTGTACCTTCACGTTCGACTTCAACAAGAGATTGTTATAGTTATTTTATTGAGGAAAGGAGAAAATTGTTGGATATCTTTAGAACTATGTCCTCGAAAGTATGTTTAACCGCAGACACTTGGACCTCGGGACAAAATTTATCTTATATGTGTTTGACCGCACATTTTATTGATGATGAGTGGCGTTTGCATAAGAGAATTATTAATTTTTGTCCAATCATTGGTCATTCAGGGGTCCTAATAGGGAGAGCAATAGAAAAGTGTTTAGTAGAATGGGGTTTAAAAAATGTTTTGACTGTGACGGTCGACAATGCTAGCTCAAACGATGTAGTGATTAAGTATTTGCAAAAAGTTTTTAATCACTGGGAATGTGGTGTTTTGAAGGGAGAGTTTTTTGCATATGAGATGTGCGGCTCATATTTTGAACTTGGTTGTTAAAGATGGGCTAAGTAAGTTGAGTTTATCAATCAAAAAAATTCGTGCAGCTGTGAAATATGTCAGATCTTCTCCCGCTAGACTTCAAAAGTTTAAAGCTTGTGTAGAAGAAGAGAAAATAGAAAGTAAGAGTTTAGTGTGCATGGATGTTGAAACTCGGTGGAACTCCACCTATTTAATGCTAGAATCTGCTGTTAAGTTCAAGAAAGCTTTTTCTAACTTACTTTTAAAAGATTCTCAATTTGAGAAAGATATGAAGAAGTGTGAGGGCGGTTGAATCAATTTTTGTTCATTGCTAAGGTTCAGGACCCAAGATGGAAATGGCAATATATTGATTTTATTGTTAAAGAAAATTTTGTAGGTGGGAGTCTCAAGGTAAGCCTAGACTTAAACTTGCGCACTTTGTTTGAGCTTTATACAAAATCTATGCCTCAAAAGGAGAAGGTCGTTGAGGAATCATCTACATCACCTAATGAGGTATGTGGTGACTAGGCAATGGACATTGAACAAATCATGGCGAAGAGATTTGAAATGGCCATGGGAAGTTCGGAAATATCTTCGAGTAAAACTGAGTTAGACAAATATCTTGGGGAAGAGTGCAAACCTAAGGACCAACAGTTTGACATTCTACTATGGTGGAAGCTTAATCAATGCCGATATCCCATTCTTGCTAAGATGGCTCGAGATGTTCTTGCCATTCTAGTTCTACGGTTGCCTCGAAGTCAGCTTTTAGCACCGGTGGACGGGTGCTTGATTGTTTCCGCACATCCTTAACCCCAAAGATGGTGGAAGCTTTGGTATGTGCACAGGATTGGCTGCGTGCTTCCACTAGTAAAATTATGATTGAAGATACCTTACTTGAAATCAAGAATATGGAAGCAGAAGGTTAATTATCATTTTAATTCAAACTGTACTTTTCTTTTGCATTTGTAGTTTTAATATGTTTTTTATATAATAGGTTTGATGGACTTAGCCATGGAACAACCAACGATTATCATTGATAAAACAGTTGAAGAAGATTAAAGAATTAAATTCCAGGTTTTCATATTTTTGACCTTTATTTTTAATCTTTTATCATCTTGAATTCTTGCTGGTTGACTTTTATGGTTAAATTGACTTTGAAAGGGTTCCCATTTTAGCTTCATTTTTACATGATTTGCCTTTTGCTTCCCAGGTCATAGTATATTTAAATGTTTACTTCCCAGGTCATAGTATATTTACATGATTTGCCATTTTAGCTTCATCAAGTCATAGTTTATTTTAGATGTGCATATGTTTGGTAACTGACGCGGGTAGTGCTTCAAGAGACCAGTTCATGAAGTTTGAAGTTTATGTTAGCTTAATTTAATACTTAGAGAGCATAATCTAGTTTAAGCATCTTTCAGTATGCGATAGTTTGATTTGATTAGGTAAATTATTTATGAAATACATGTATGCGATCATCATATTAATAACCTGAAACATATGGTGATAAGTTACAATCTTCATAGGTAATATTAATCATGTAAAGTTGTTCGTATTATGTACTAATTAATTTCACTAAACAAATACAATGGGCTACATTCTTTGTTTCTAGGTTGGTCTCTTGAGTCACAATTTTACCCATGGTTTGTTTTTACACATACATTGCAACATTTATGTTGTCTTACTCTTCTTCTTTGAATTTGCAGGTTCATTTATGTTACAAATAGCGGGTTTCTTTGCTGGAAGTTGGAACAATTTCTTTTTATGGAACAATGCGTTTTGTTTTTATTTTATAACTATGTGTTTGTGTTTATTTTGGAACATTAGGTTTGAATGTGTTGAAACAGTTTGCTGGAATTGTAATATGGATTAGGCATATCTTTATTTTGAATTTCCGGATATCCGTTTTGGTATCCGAACGGATATCTGAAAATTCGGATATCCGGATTTGGGATATCCGAATTTTTGGATACCAATATTAACTATCCGGAAATTTCGGATATCCGAATTTCCGGATATCCGACTTTGAACACCCCTACATATAACTATGGTCTGAATGCTTATCCATAGAAAGCCTTTACGTATTAGAAGTATTTAACACATGTTTATGCCATTTTTGAAGATGTAAATCATTTATAGATTTCAAAAGCATCAAAAGTATTCACCTTTACAAAATCTTTGATTGGTGAAAGCTTATGAACTTCAAGTGGGTGTTTCTAATTGGGTAGTACTCCTACACCGGCTTCTATTCTTGAATTCTACAAGCAGAACTTCTATACTTCACTTCTTCATGAAAAAAGCCTTAAAACGAAAGTACGGTATGTTAAAGTGGGTATGCAAATCGAATTCAGAGAGTCGAAATGAAGTTTGAAGTGTGAGGATGGACAAACCTTTAGTTGGATACTTATAGGCTTCATGAGGCCCCATAACGGACCGTTATCACACGGTAACGGTCCGTTACCGAACTAGGGTTGGCGACTCAACATGACACGTGGCAGCCTCCAGTCACAACTATGATTTTTGCGGCGTGACGGATTCTTATGCCTGGGTGACGGTCCGTTATAGGGTTGAGTCATCTGACAAGTGTCAGATTCCATGATTCGTCATAAGACACGTGTCAGCTCCGCATGGGTTCCTTAGGGGTCCCTAACGGATCGTTATCACCTAGTGATGGTCCGTTACAGTCTAATTTTCCCAATTTTCACTTTTGATCCATGGGGTTTGGTTTAACTACGGTTCTAGTCCTTCAAGTTACAGTTATACAAATTGGGATCGAAATTTTGATGGGTATTACACTAGTTGAGTAAAATTGCAATGTATATGTTTTTCTAGTCATGTTAACAAGTAATTATATGTTGCAATTGAAGAACATTAAGTTGTCATTGATGTAGATGAGTTGCAAAGTTTTTTTATAGGAGGAAACACTTAAAATGGCCTATATAAGTGATGCAGGAGCATCGTTGGACTTCACCTCACTGGGCTTTCCTACGGCTCTCGGGCTTATGACGAGATGGAGTTTCTTGGTTGAATTGTTTGGTTAGGTCGATCCAGGAGGGACCTGTGAGTAATATGGTGGCAGCAAGGAGGATTGAGAGAATATATGAATTCTCTTTGTTTTAGTATTTGAAATTTGAATTCCTTAATTATCATGATTTTGTTTTCTTTGTTTAAGCTATTACCCCCATCTATAAGTTGGGACTTAGGGTTTTCGTTTTTCCTCATACTGTTTGAACATTATTTTTCTCTGTTTAGATTACCGATCAAAGGCGTTCGATTTCTTGAAGCTTTCGATTCAAAGCGTTTAACTATTATCGTTTGTTCTTGTGTACCATTTGATTGTGCTTTTTTGTGAAAATCAAGTGGTATCAGAGCTATGGTTAATCAAATGGCTCGTGGAAGAAGTCGCCATCCCTTACGTAGAAACGTCAGAGACGCGTCGGATCCGCGTGATGAGGAGATCGCACAGTTGCAGGAGAGGATCAGGGAGTTGGAACTGAACCAATATCGAACGAAAGACACAAAGACAGACACGGTGGTGGAGAATGAGTCAAGTACCGATGGCGAAAACTCATTCAGGATTTTTAGTCAGGGTGACCGGCCCCCTCGACACTCAGACCCACTACGAGATCTTGGTCTCAAGGTGGAAAATCCGGATTTTGATGGCAGTGTTCAAGTGGATGACTTCATCGATTGGGTCAGCATCATTGAGCGAATATTTGACCTCAAAGATATCCCTGACCGGTTGAAGGTCAATATGGTGACTATCAAGCTGAAGAAGTCAGTTTCCCTCTTGTGGGAGCATGTCAAGAGACAATGACAGTGGAAGGAAGCCAAAGGTAGGGTCAAGGGCGAAGATGTCGAAACTCATGAGCAGGAAGTTTCTACCGTCCAACCACCGCCAAGAGGCTTTCTTGGATTACCACCAAACAACACAAGGTACGACGTCGGTAGAAGAATTTATTGCTTTGTTTCGCATGTTACGTATGCATTGTGTTGTTGATGAGGAGGAAGAACATGTAACCGCGAGGTTTTTGGGAGCTCTCAAACCTAAGATCTCGGATGTGGTATAGTTGCAACAATTTTGGACCTACAACGATGTGTGTAGGTTATTCGGTTAATTAGGCCATTTTAAATATGTATAACCGTTAACCGACCTGGTTAACTTTTAAAAAGGGTATATAAGAACATGTTAGGGTATGCATGGTTGTAGTGATTTTGTAACAACCTGTTTTCCCTTGTTATTGATATTTGACGTTTGATGATATGTTATCATCTCAAAGATTGTCCATCTACAACTCTAAAGAAACTATATTCAGTTTATGAACCGTTTATGAATCACTAGACGAAAAAACTGTTTGTGTTCGTTTCATTATTAAACAAACGAATATGAACAAGATTTTAGACTTGTTCAGGTGTGTGTTTGTGTGACAAAGTGTGTTCTTCACATACCACAAATAATGCGAGAACTTCCATGAACCAATCAAAATCATTTGTTTATTGTTAAAAGTTAACTGAAAAAAGTATAATCTTAAAAGGTTAAATGATTTATATCTCTAATTAAATAATTTTCACACTTTGTATTCCCTCTCTCTTCCTTGTAACAAGTTTCGTACACATGTATATCAGAATATTTATAGTGATTCTAGACATGTGGTTCTGGTCATTGAAGAAGCCAAATAGCCGGACAGGGATGTGTAAAAAAATAAATAACCGAGCGACAACTAAAATAACCGAACCAGTTGAGAAATCATTGGTTCGTTATGGGTTTTTTTAATAACCGACTTTCATGGCTATGTTATGATTATATGTGTATAAGTGGTCGATTTAAACAAACATAACTAACATTAAAACCAACCTTTGTATTTTTTATATTTTATATATAGCATGTTATATGTTAGAAAGTTTTGTTATAAAATTTAAAATTAACATATTAGTTGTCGTTTATTCTCCTTTTTAAATTAAAAAATTATTAATATTTTATTAACCCAAGATGTAATTGGATTTATTAATTGAAATGAGCTTGAATCCACCCATCCAAAGCCAGCGGTTCAACTGAACCGTCTTATAAATTAAGCAAGCTATCTTTTCTAATAAATGAATTAGCCAACCCGTTTAACCAAAACTGGTTATACGTTCAGTTTTAGCCCATAATCAAATCGAACCATGTTCACCCCCAGCAAGACATTTGATAAAACCGGGCTGGTTCAAACCATCCTGACTATGGGCTCATTAAATGACGCAGAGACGCACATCTGACCAAACTTTGTGAGCTTTTAAGGGGATGGGCTTCCTAATAGAAGTATACAACTTCCTAATCCTATGCCAGGCAGGCTCTCGCCATACCATGGGTGGGTCAACCAACCGGTTTGGGCTGGGTGTCCATGTCACATAACCGGTTTGGACTGGGTGTCATTGGCAAATGAAAAATCTAGTGTTTTCAACAAATTATATAAAAAGAAAGTGCAGT
This sequence comes from Smallanthus sonchifolius, assembly GCA_023525975.1. Taxonomy (NCBI): domain Eukaryota; kingdom Viridiplantae; phylum Streptophyta; class Magnoliopsida; order Asterales; family Asteraceae; genus Smallanthus; species Smallanthus sonchifolius. Next base: position 90,101,368 of record CM042032.1, on the reverse strand, counting down.
TTCATGAATTATTAGATAGTGCAATTACCAACAATGTTTAATTATCAAATTACCCTTATATATATATATATATATATATATATATATATATATATATATATATATATATATATTTTCTTTTATGACATTTTGGTAAATTACCTATCACATTTTTTTATTTGATGTAGTTTGGGTTTAAATAATTTAAGTTTCAAAACAATTAACATAAATTGACTTGATGGGAATGGTTAAAGCTAACCCACTCTAAAAGTTCAATCCTTTGCAACAAGTATTTTTTTCTTCTTCAAAGATTTTTTTCTTTTTCTCAATCTTTTAATGTTTAAAACTAAAATTATAAATTATAACTTTACCACTAAAATGCTGCCACATCGTCCATTTGTTTTTATTTTTTAATTTTTTTTTCACCACTCATACTAAATATGATATATGCTTTTAACCCGTTTAATTTTCTAATAATCTTCTTTTTTTCTTTAATAACCTTCGTTTGTTAGCTTTTTTTTAAAACGGAGTGCGCGGCTGTTTAATGATTTTTTTTTCAACGTTTCGATATAAAAAAAAATTAAAACAGGATTGTATTCAAAATTGAGTTATTTTTTTGTACCGTAGCCTATAGCAAATGTCGTTACCATTGACGTATAGTGTCGGTTTTTTTTTCATTTTCACCACTCATACTATATATAATATAGCTTTTAACCCGTTTAATTTTCTAATAATTTCTTTTTCCTTTAATAACTTTCGTTCGTTAACTTAAAAAAAAGCAGAGTACACGTTTGTGTTTGGTTTTTTATTAACGTTCTGATATTAAGTTTTTTGAAAACGGATTTGTATTAAAAATTGAGTTTTTTTTGTCGTAGTCTATGGCGAGTGTCGTTACCGTTGTTGTACCGTGATGAATCGAACCTATTATGAGCAAACAACATCATTGCCAGTTTTTGTATTATAATATACGCTTTTAGCCCGTTTTATTTTATAATAATTTTTTTTTCCTTTAATAACTTTCGTTCGTTAACTATTTTCAAAATACAGAGTGCGTAGCTGTTTGTAGTTTTTTTTGTCAACGTTCCGATATAATTTTTTTTTAAAACGGAGTTGTATTCAAAATCGAGGCTTTTTTTATCGTAGTCTATGGCGAGTGCCGTTACTGTTGTGGTACTGTGACGAGTCGAACCTATTATGGGCGAACATCATTGTCGATATTGGTATTATCTGAACCCGTATCGGTATTCGCTTTATGGTTTTCGACGACCCGAATGGGTAATTTTTTTATTTTGTTTTTCCCTTTTTTATTATTTAGTTTTATGTTTCATTTTTATTAACATTATTTTTACCGTTTCGCCTATGTTTTCATTTAAATTTTATTAACGATGAGCCTGACACCGTTTTTTATGATAACTTTCGTTCGTTAAGTTTTTTTAAATAACAGAATGCGTGGTTTTCTAAAAAAAAAATTACACCATTCTGGTTTAAATTTTATTGAAGACAGAGTTGTATTCAAATTCGAATGTTTTTTTAGTATTGTACGCTATAACGAGTCTGCGATTAGATGTAAGTTTTATCCACACAAACGAGTCAAACCAATAACGACCAAGCTCCCGCCATGAAACACGGGAGTAAAAACTAGTTGATCAACAAAACACAGTAGATTTAATTTGTCAGAAAATATACTTCTGTAAGATACAATTCTACTTCCATGACTCAATTTCTAATGGCTAATAAAATACAATTCAACAAAATTCACATAGAACAGAACAAATAACAGAAACTGCCAGTCCAAATTTGACAAGTCATTTAGCTACTATCACATCATCTCATTTCCTATATGGATGATACCGTCCACCACCACCACCACCATCACCGCTGCCGCCATTATCATACCATTTACTACCACCATATCCATATCCATATCCATAATCAGCACCAGCACCAGCACCACCTCCCCCTCCCCTACCAAATTCTTTACTGCCATAACCATCACCAACACCACCACCTCCTCCGCTACCACTTCCATAACCCCTACCTCCACCATACCCAGCAGCCCCGCCATAACCACCATACCCAGCACCTGCATATCCAGCACCACCATACATGGGCCCACCAAACCCATACCCATACCCGTATCCACCATAACCACCATAGAAATCTGCAGAACCACCTCCATAGCCTCCTCCCCCATAACCGTCATAACCAGCATACCCACTCCCATAATCATCATACGCTCTATCCACCTTTCCACCATAGCCACCGCCATACCCTGAACCCCTACCAAAACCACCACCATGACGTGACCGGTTGTCATATGAGAAATCACCACCACCTCTTTTTGGTTCAGCCCTCTTTATCTCCACCTAACATAATTCACATCTTATCAAATTTTCTATTTTTTATAAACACAACTAAATTGGGTAAAATTTCACAAACTTTACTGAATTTCTGGTTTTAGCAACTTTAAGCCATTCGCAAAACAAAAAATAAAGTAAAATTTATAACCGATTTTAGCAACCACCATCATTACTATAAACTGATGTGGCGCCAACTCATGTCACTGCCACATATGCAAAAAATACTTGCGCAAAAAAAGTATTAACAAGTTTAAAAACATCATCCTTTCTTAAAATTTATATTTCAATAATTATATGTAAAAGATCAAATGCTTGATTCAAAAATTTTCTTTAACCAGCAAAAAATGACCTGCTACCTGTTGAAAGCATCATCTTTTCTTAAAATTTATATTAATTATATGTCAAAAATCAAATGCCTGAGTCAAGAATTTTTCTTTAAACAGCAAAAATGACCTGCTACAGAACATGTCATTTGTTACTACAATCAGAAATAAAATGCATGGTTGCTAAAATCAATAATAAAATATAAATTGGTTTTTGATTTGCCCCTAAATTAAGTTGTTTGCTAAAACCGGGAAAAATCAAGTTTAAATCATATGCCACGGCATGTAAAAATACACAAAAACTATAAATAATATTATCAGCCTTTTTTTCAAAAAAAGCAATTAAATAACCTAACCAGTTGAAGACGTCATTCTTTGCTATAATAAGTAATAAAATATAACTTTGTTGCTAAAAATCAGTAATAAAGTGTATATTGGTTTTTATTTCACACCTAAGTTGATTGCTAAAACCTGGAAAAGTGTAAAGTTTATTTCTATTTCGTGCAGCTTTTATTTCTTTGCAAAAAGAAAATATAAAAAAGTGTGAATAGTTGTTTACTCACTTGTTTGCCTCCAAGTTCATGTATTTGACCGTCAGCAAATATCTTATCCACAGCTTCTTCACTATCAAATGTAACAAAGCCAAAACCTCGTGATCGGCCCGTGACATGATCTAGCATAATTTGATGCTCAACTATATCACCATAATTTGAGAAATACTCCCTTAACTCATCTGCACGAGGAAGTTACAAACTTTATCGTCACGACTCCATTTTTAATTAATCCATAGTATATAACATCAAGAAATTATATGGTATGCTACCTTCTGTTAAAGTCAATGGTATACCACCAACAAATATTTTCTTTGTTCTTGATACACCTCTACTACCCTGTGCATTCTCTCTAGGAACAGTCCTCTTCACTTCAACCTAATTCAAGAACACATTAAAAGCTTAAAAATTGACTAACAAATCGAATCAAATCAAGGCAGCTATTTTGACCAATTTGTCTAAAAAAGGCTGAAAATGGATTTATATAATATCTCAAACTGGCAAAAAAGTTGTTAAGAAGGAAACAGGTCGAAACTCAAAAGTTTGCCCAAAGTTTATCAAATGCTTATAACCACATAAATTGTGATGTTCAAATTTTAAGTTACTGTTTGAAGAGTAATCACCCAAATTTTCAACTTTTCTCATAACGGCCACCCATATATTGAAAGTTTGAAACAGTTGTACAAGTCACACCAGTATGTATCTCTTATCATTTATACCAATTCCGACCAAAAACATGTCATATGACGAAATTACCCTTAAAATTTTGCACAAGAGAAACTTACTTTTGATGGGGGGTCACCATGTTATGGTTAAAAGTGTTCTGTGTCGAAAAAACTTAAGGGTGTTTTCTTCATCTGACATGTTTTAAGCCTGAATTTATGTGAATGAAACAACATACATATTAAAGCGGCCTTAATGAAAAAATGGAAAATACTTTGTGGCCTCCCATGTATTATCCCTTTATTTTAAAAATATAGTTTTGTTATCATATTTAATGCACTAACTACTTATGGCATTCCAAAATATGGACAAAAATGTGTCAATGGGTAAACCGTTTTGACCCGCACTAAAAGTTACCCCTTTTGACCCGTTACCTGACCCATCCATTTTACCATCTCTAATATTATGTGTCATTTCATGTGATAAGATCATAGACATGTGCCTTACTGGTCTGCCATCTATGACATGATCTTGCTCCAACACTTTATCAGCATCGGCTGGGTTAGCAAATGTTACAAATCCAAATCCACGTGGTCGACCAGTAATCTTATCCATCATTATAACAGAATCCGTTAAATTTCCATAGTTGCTGAAGTAATTGCTGAAAGACTCTGAAAACAATAAACAAACATAAGACATAATAAATTATGGACAAAAAAACAAACAACAACAACCATACCCAGTAAAATTCCGCCCATAGCAAGGCTATTGGTAGGGTACGGGGAGGGTGGGAGTGTGGGACGTAGGCAAACCTTACCTCTATCCCTGGAGATAGAGAGGCCGCTTCCATAGAGACCCTCGGCTCCAAAAACAGATAGCATATACACGAGACAGTAAAATTAGGGACAAAAAACATGGAATATAATTGTGACTTATTGCGTTCTTGGTTTTAAAAAGCGAGAAGCGCACCGAGGTCTAAATCCGAGGCGCAAAGCGCAAGCGTAAAAGCGCAGGGCTTTTCGTACACGAGGCGCACATACTATTAAAAAACATGTAAATTATGTATATACACATTAACTGATGTTAAACATCTAAATTCCCAATAATGTTAAACACATTACTTGATATTAAACATCTAAAACATCCAAAAGAGGAAATTATTACAATAAACCATGAAGATGCCTAAAATTACTAGTTACTACCACTTGCAAAAGTCCAAAACAGCAACAAAACATACCAAAAAAAAGCTCTTAAGCGCAAAAAAGCGACTCAGAGAGCAGAAGCGCGCGTTTCTTGTACACAGGCGCACCTTATGTAACCTAAAGCCCAGAGCCTTGCGCCTTGTGTCGCCTCGCGCCTAGGCACGCCTCAGGCGCGCTTTTTTAAACCAAGATTGCGTTCACTGTGGAGTATAACGTTTATGTTATAGCCCTGCTTTTACAAAACTATATCATATAATCATATATGCAGAAACAACTAAAATGAATGAATTGTCAAAATATATGATAGTGTTGCTTCAAGAAATCACCAGAATTGTTATAGTCACAACAAGAAAATACCTGACTCACCACACTAAAACAAATTAAAAAAAACCCCAAGTGGTGAGACAGACAAATTTGGCCCTAATTTCTTGTTCCTCAACGTCACAGAAAAAGCTACTTGGTCCACCAGGATTGATTATTTAAAAAGCTTACATGCTTATGATGTTTATGAAAGCAAACTATATGAAAAAAGTGTTCACATTTATCTGCCTATTTTAGGGTGAAATAAGTTTGTTTTCAATAAGCAGTTTGAGATTGCTTATATCAAACTAATTATTCTTAGTGGATTCAAAACTATTAGGGTGAAGTATGATGTTTCCAATAAGTTGATTATATGCTTCTGCTTCAATAAGCAAATCCCAAATCCCCAAAGCCATATTTAGCTAAGGCAGGGTGCATTCCCTCATATCCTTGCTGGAAACTACATATTCTGGCAAATAATCTTTCATTTAACATATATACTAAAATCACATTCTAATCCATTTGAATAAATAAAAATACATATCATCAAGAACTTAAGCTTGTTAACATACCTTCAGATGTCTCCCAAGCAATGCCTCCAACAAAAAGCTTTCTATCACAAACAAAAATTTAGAAATTATTTTTCAAACTCATAATGCAATCTTCATCTTTTTCAATGTCTTGGACGAACACGGGAGGGATATAGTGTAACCAAACTAAACTATAATACATTAATACTAAACAAACACATATTTCTAAACCCTAAATAGAACTAAAGCTATACAACAACAGCAAACTAACCCTGCTGAAGCATCACGACTATTGTCATTGACCGAATGCCGTATCCCATTGCCTCCACCACTATCATCTACAGCATCATCATATTCTTCATGATTTTGATTGGTATTATCAAACCGTAGCTGCTCATCGTCGCCATTAACAATTGGTCCGTCCATTTCCAGCTAAATCGATACCAGTTTTCCTCTTTCTGTGTATCCTACCTATACAAAATCCCTGCAAACGAAAAGATGTAGTTTCAATTAAGCTCGCGCTAGACTTGAGGGTTTCGAGGTTGTAGGAGAAATTAAGCCCTAGATAGAAACAACGAAACCCTAATAGTAATATAATAATAACAACCTGGAGAATGATATGAAGATTTTCGATTGTTTTTTATGCAAGCAGAGCAGAGCAGGACGAAATTGGGTTTATGATTTGGTGGAGGTAATACAGAAAAATAAAACCCTAGTTGGTTGCGGTCGAAGAAGATAGACGCCGCGGTCTTTTAAATCCCTTATGTCGTTTTCTCACTGACAGGCAAACGGATCTTTCTTTCGCCCGAATAACAGAAGCGTGCTGATCCAACCCCACACCATTAAGAAAAAACCCACAACTAGAAAAATATATACATAACAAAAAAATTTATTTACAACATTATTAAATTTAATTATATAAAAGGGCAATGCGTAAGTAAAAGATTGAGTCGTAATGTACCTAAAAAATTATCGGTGCATGTGTTTACATTGATGGTAACTATGTATATTATTATGAAAATGGATGTCGAAACTGTTATTCCATTTATCTTTGGAAGGTAGTAGGGGAATTCTCATCGTCTAAAATATTGAAAAACGGAAATTTTGGTTTATATATTATATCAAAGGTAGCTCACATAAGAGGTTGAGGTTAATAGTTGGGAAACAGAATTTTGGTGTGCTCACCCGTAGCCATACGCTGGGCTGGAAGTATGATACGCCCAAAATTTTCTACATACGTTGACCCATATGCTGGTTTGGGCTTTTGGGTCAATTACTGGGGAATACTCACGGGGGTCGTTTATGCATTGCCTACCATTATTAACTTGATTTGTGGGGTGTTTTGGGTGCATGTAAAGCTCCGGTCTAACCTCGGGACTCAGGTCAAGCGAGATTGGATTCTCACATGATTACCGACATGTTTTGGACTGTGTATTAACTTAACTTAACTTAACTTGTTTTGTGGGGTCTTTAAAACAAGGTTCTGTTGTAATGAAAGTTTGATGATTTCATGATTTGGATTATCATTGCAAACTTGTACTCTTGGTTGTAAAGGTTGGGTGTTAAGCTGTTTTGGTTTTGAATATGTCATAACATTGATTTTGTAAGATGTATCGGGACCATCTTCCACACGTTTTGAAAGTTTAAATTGTTTTAAAATTCTGGATGCTACACATATTAAGTTTCAATCGACACACTGCATCGTTAAACACAACCCATTTAACATCACAATATACATTTTCCCCGTTCCAACTCTTCATGATCAATGTTCGCTCAAACTTATCCAACACCGATTCTCCGTTATGACTAGGGGTCTAAACGAGCCAAGCCGGCTTGAGAACTACTCGAGATCGGCTCACTAAAAGCACGAATCGAACCTAGCTTAAACAAGCTCGAGCCCGAGCTAGAACGTAAAAATAAGTTTGTATAGTTTATATAGTTTTTTAATTAATATATTAGTATATATTTATAAAATTATAACTAGTATAAATAAAAAACGATAAAAATAACTAAATAACATATATTATGTTATAATATATATATATATATATATATATATAGGGAGGATCAAATAAGAAGTAGTTTTTCACTAAGAAATCTAAGAAATGACAAAAATAACTAAATAACATATATTATGTTATAATATATATATATATATATAGGGAGGATCAAATAAGAAGTAGTTTTTCACTAAGAAATCTAATAAATGACAAAAACCTTAAGAAACGATATCAAACAAACTCCAATTGAGCTAATTTCAGCGGCGTTGGAACCGTCTCGTCAAACTCTACTATCTTAGCTTTTAGGGTTTAGTTTTTAAGGTTTAGATTTTACGTTTAAATTTTAGGGTTTTAGCCTTATAGTTTAGAATTAGGGTTTAGCTTTTAGGGTTTAGATTTTATGGTTTAGATTTTATGATTTAGGTTTTTTTTTGGTGGGGTGGGGGGTTTAGGTTTTGGGGGGGGTGGGGTGGGGTGGGGTGGGGGTGGTGGTTTTAGGATTTTCGGGGTAGGGTTGGAGGGGGGGTTTAGGTTTTGGGGGGTGCGGGTGGAGGGGATTTAGGTTTTTGGGTCCGGGTTAGGGTTCGATTAGACGGTTCCAACGCCACTGAAATGAGCTTCTTAGGATTTCTTTTTAGTGAAACCGTCCCCTATATATATATATATATCTTAATTAGTAAATAATAAACGAGCCAAGCTTGAACTTAATCTTGAGCTTGAAAATCTTCTCAAGAGCCGAGCCAAAATTTTAAAAATAAAGCTCGAATCAAGCCGAGCTCGAACTTTCAACAAGTTAAACTAGTTGAGCTCGGGCTCCGCTCAGCACGTTTACACCACGTATGGCATCTTGTCCTTCTAAACGAACCCATCCAAAATGTGGTTTCGAATTCCCACTAAACTTCACGCGCCACCAACTGCGCTTGAAATTCAACTGAGCCCCCACCTGAAGACTATATAATCCCTAGAATTCCATTAGGTCACAACGGGAGACTACTGATTAACACGAGTGCCCACTCGCTCCCCAAATCCCTATTTATCTTTCACTTTCCCTCCTTTTCTCTTCAACTTCATTTCTTATTTCTAGGGTTTCGTCCGCCATGGGCAACAACAAGAAAGAACAGTTTGATGTGTCCGATCTCGGCGCCTCCCTACCGGCCGCCGCGGCAGGTACTTTCACATTTTATCCCGAATCTCAATTCGACTGTTACGCCAAATTAATTTGACATTTTTCGTTTTTGTTTGGTTAATCTGGCAGCTCTTAGTGCGGAGGACCGGGCTGGGCTTGTAAACGCCTTAAAGGTTATTTTCCTGGTTTCTGATTTATGTTTTTGATACTTGTGCACGATCTTATTCAGGATTTGTTATGTTACTCTTCTGATTTTTGTTTGATTTTGGTGATTTATTTGCAGGATAAGCTTCAGAACCTGGCTGGGCAACACTCGGATGTTCTCGAGAATTTGAGTCCAACTGTTAGGAAGAGAGTTGAGGTTTTAAGGGAAATTCAGGTAAAAATGATTAGGATTTTCAAAATTTATGGTAATTTGGAGTTGTTATATTCAGTTTTGAATGGTTGGGTAGAAGGTGGTTTGATTCGTTTAGTGGCGAAGTGATTGGAGACTCGAGATTTGTTTAAAATATACTGCTTTAAGTGGAGTGGTTATTAAATTACTTGATAATTGAGTCACAATAAGTATTTGTTTAAACGCACATCATGATGCTCCTTAATTCATTTTAGAATCGGGGAGACGGGTAATTGAAGTAGGTTGTGGAAAGTTTATCTGGCGTAAACGATTTCCTTGGAACACCATAGGCTAGTAAGAGATTTGCACATATGCGTTTGTCTTGAAAATTGAAAGTGTACTAGATTTATTGGGTTTGTTAAGACTAAAAACTGGTCTGCTTATAGTGAAAGTTTTAGTAATTTGAAATTTACATGAAATATTATGATGCTCTGAACTTGCTAATAACATTTCTGATTTGATGTTTATTTTGTGTGCATGTGTAAGGTTCTCGTCCGAGGATAACTTTCTAGAAAGTAAAGATTGTTAATTAGTTCTGTTTCATATATCACTGTTTATTTTCAGTATTCTTATTTTAGTGTAATATTGTGTGATGTTTACATAGTTGATATTGAATTTTATTTGTTTTACAGCTATTATCTTGTCAAAAATGAAAGGGTTGGGTTATAGTTTGTCTTTCATTACAGTTTGAAGGCATGCCTATTGATTTTTCATCACCACGATCTATGTAACATCCGGCCTCTCGTACCAACAATATTGTCCGCTTTGTCCCCTAAGAGCTCACGGATTTGTTTTTGGGTTGCCCGGGTGAAAACTTCTCAGGGGGTCACCCATCCCTGAATTACTTCCACCCGAGCACGCTTAACTATGGAGTTCTCCTCTCATCCACTACATTAAGCCCCAAAACATGTTGTGGTATTTCAGTCGGGGCATTCCTTATGAACCCAGCATCTCTCCCGTGGACAGAACATAACGATATGGGATTTGCCTAAGGTGTTACAAACACCCCCCCTTGGGACATATCGTCCTCGATGAGGTTTGCCCCACAATCGTAAACAGAACAGAACGGGAGTGGCTCTGATACCATTTGTAACATCCGGCCTCTCGTACCAACAATATTGTCCGCTTTGCCCCCTAAGAGCTCACGGATTTGTTTTTGTGTTGTTCGGGTGAAAACTTCCCAGGGGGTCACCCATCCTTGAATTACTCTCACCCGAGCACGCTTAACTGTGGAGTTCTCCTCTCATCCACTACATTAAGCCCCAAAACGCGTTGTGGTATTTCAGGCGGGGCATTCCTTATGAACCCAGCATCTCTCCCGTGGACATAACAGAACGATATGGGATTTGCCTAAGGTGTTACAATTTATTTGTTCACACACGCTCAGTGCTGTATGGTGTGTTTAGTCATTAGTAGTTATCGACTAAAGGAATAGATATGAAAGTCATTGGTTTTGTTTGTTTTAGTTAAATGGGCTTGACATAGATCATAAAGTAAGGGTTTGACAAACCTATATAATATGGTAAGTAAATGAAAATTTAAATTTCTTATTTTCTACCCTCTCATCTTTCAAACCTGTATCCCTTCTCTATCCCATTTACAAACCAAACACACACTAATACCTGCTTTGGGCAATGCTAAATGTTGTTATTATTATATCTATGTGCAGAGTGAACATGATGAGTTTGAGGCCAAGTTTTTTGAAGAAAGAGCTGCCTTGGAAGCAAAATACCAAAAACTTTATGCCCCACTATATTCAAAGGTATGAACTCTTGATTTTGTTCTACTTTTATAAATTATGTTCTGTAGATCAACTATTACATACGTGTGTACATGTATATTTGAAAAATCACTCTTGTCAAATTGACTTCAACATTTGTTCAATTTTATGAAGGGAGAATTTAAATATCAGAGAGAGGATGTACATTAAGTTTGATGTATATGAAGTTTATTTTAGTATTTACACTAGTGTACTTAACTATGTTCTGAAACTACAGAGATACGATATTGTGAATGGCGTTGTCGAAGTTGATGGAGTGAATGATGAAGCTGCTATGGATGTTACAGATGATAAAGCTAAAGAAGGTATTTTTTTAGTTAAGTTTTGGGGCAATTTCATGTGTCCTTCTAAATTTTAGAATCATAGATACTCTTTTAAGACACTAAAAGTATCATATTTACATATTTTTCCAGTAAATAAAGTAAACTCAGTTACTTATTAACAATATGCTTTACTGAATAAACGGAGAGAACATCATTCGCTAAGATGATTCACTGTAACAATGTTGTTTTTGTTTTTGTTCATTTAGTGAAATAGACTATTATAAGTTACTGTTTATTTTATTTACTAGGAAATGTGTAAATATGACTTTTTTATTGTTTTGAAAGTTAGATATGATATTATGAATTTTAAAAGGGCGTATATGAAATTATTTCTAATTTTTTTGTATATTTTAACCAAGTGAAATTGTTTGCTACTTACAGAAAAGGGTGTGCCAAATTTTTGGTTAAATGCAATGAAGACCAATGAAATTTTGGCTGAGGAGGTATAAACCTGTGTAGACCACATGCATTTTTGTTTAATTAATTTTTATAAAAACTGGTATTTATCCTGGAGTTCATTTTTTTTTTCTTATGCAATATCATTAGATTTCAGAACGAGACGAAGAAGCTCTGAAATATTTGAAGGATATCAGGTGGTGTCGCATTGATGATCCCAAGGGTTTTAAACTTGAGTTCTTCTTTGATACCAATCCATTTTTTAAGAACTCTGTTTTAACCAAAGTATATCATATGATTGATGACGATGAACCTATTTTAGAGAAGGCCATAGGGTAACTCATTATATTCATATCTCATTAGACAATCTTTATTATGTTTCTCTCTTAATCTCGTGTTACTTATGGCACTTTGCAGGACTGAAATCGAATGGTTACCTGGAAAATGCTTGACACAAAAGATACTGAAAAAGAAGCCAAAGAAGGGGTCAAAAAATGCCAAACCCATAACAAAAACAGAAAACTGTGATAGTTTTTTCAACTTTTTTAATCCTCCACAAGTGCCTGAAGATGAGGATGAGATTGATGAAGAAATGGTAAAATCTTATGGCAAAGTGGTTTAAAATAACGATTAATATTTTTGTCATTTTGTTTTATAATTGTGGCAATTATGTGATTTTGGCAGGCTGAGGAACTTCAGAATCAAATGGAACAAGACTATGACATTGGGTGAGTTTTATATACGGGGTTGCATGAAGCACAAAACGAACCTTTACACTTTTTTCTGATTTTAGCAACCAACTTTAAACTTGGTGTAAAATAGAAGACACTTCACATTTTTTAACTGATTTAACAACCCTGTTACTTTTTATTACCAGTTGTATGCTTATAGCAACGAATGACTTGTTCAACAAGTTGCACGTAATTTTTTTTTTGTTTATTTTCAAACATCTTTTTAGTGTATATGTAAATGCTGGCATCTGATATTTATAGAAGAATATATTTTTACATCATTGTAAAAAAATATTTTTCACATAAACATTCTTTTGCATGTTGGGCGGTTGGCAATTGGCATGGCATCAACCATTTCTATGTTATCAGTCAGTTAAAATGAGGTTGGTTGCTAAAATCAGTAATAAATAAGTTGGTTTTTTATGTTGTGCCTAACTTAAAGGTGGTTGCTAAATTTGGGAAATACTGTTTAAGTTCTGTTTCAATTTCATGCAGATTGTTAATTGTTTCACAAATGATAGTTTTTGTTTTAGAAATCAACCTAATCAGGATTTGTTTGTTTACTCAGTTCAACCATACGGGACAAAATAATCCCTCATGCGGTCTCTTGGTTTACGGGTGAAGCTGTTCAAGAGGATGAATTTGATGGCATTGAAGATGATGAAGATGATGATGAAATTGATGAGGAAGATGATGACGAGGACGAGGATGATGAAGAGGAGACTAAGGGCAAAAGTAAAAAGAAGGTAATTTTTTTTTTCACAATTTTTGGTTGAAATTTTAAAGTTAATACAATAAATAACCAACATATACTTTCTCATTTTTTGCACAAAGAAGTTACAACCAGGTTTTGACATATTAAAGCACATCTAACTTGTTTAAGTTTATACAAATCTATGAAATTAGAGGTGAATGCTATGCAGACGCCACATAAGCTTTTTTTCTCATGTGGAAGCCACATAATCTTTTGCTGATATGGATATTCTTCTTAATGTTAGGGTCCTAAGAAATTTTAGTTTCTTAGGATCAGTAAAAGAGTTTACGTGCCATCCGCGTCAGCAAAAAACACTTAGCCATCTCAGTGTATGTGCTGACTGTGCAAGTAACCGGCATTTAACCTTAATTTCACATCTTTATCAGAAATTTAACTACTTCAAGGATTTTGATATGTCTACATCTAGTTGAGGGAATTTTCATGCAAAATGAGAAAGAATGTTGGTTTTTTAATTCTGTTAACCATCGATAAAGAATTTTGTTCATTTAGGAATATTCTAATTCGTTTATATTTTGTTTTATGTAATCTTGCAGTCTTCTGGACAAAAGGTAATATAACAAGTTAACACAGGTTAATCTTTTTTTTTTATTAAATTTGTTTTAAACATATGAATTATTCTGAGTGGCGCTATTGTGAACTGCAGAAGAGCGGTATCGTGCATGCTGGCGGTGAACAGGGCGAGCGGCCACCTGAATGCAAGCAGCAGTAGGTTTTGGGTGCACAAACTTGGTGCTCTGATGGTGTTTTGGGTTCATTTGTCGGTTTTTTTATTTATATATTTTCACTTCGATCTCTTCTTTTGTGTATGATGAGAGTTCTATTTGTCTGTTCAGATGTCCAGCTTTCTTTGAATTCTAGTTTCTCAAAAAGAACTTATGAAATATATTTATTGTTCTAGTTTTGTGTTTCTATTTTTTGTGGCATTATATTATTATATAAAATAAAAGAGGGTTTTTGGGTTTGTTTGTTTTCCTTTGACTGAATAATAATGGTATGCACATGTGTAAAAAGCCAAAAAAATCTTTATTATTTACCTAAATGAAAAAAATTCTTAATTGCAAAACAAAATTTCCTTTGAAGAATGATTTTAGTTTTTCGACTGGTTTTAAAAAAGATGTCCTTTTTTTAGCACATTTATGTTAATAGTATATAACTTTACCTCAATGTTTTAGAAATTTTTTTAATAAAAAATTAGTTATTTTAATAGAAATATATACATTTGTATTATATATTATTTTTAAATTGGTTTTTAATAATTCAAACTATAACTCATTGGCTAATAATAATCCAAACTAACAGTTTTGCTGGTGATAATCTCAATTTTTACTTTTGTTGTTAATGGCTGTCTCAGTGGCATAATCATCATAGATTTACACTTATTTTCGTTCAAAATGACGATTTTAAATGAAATGGAGAAACGTACAAGAGAAATCAAATGGGAATCGAGTGTAAATATATAATGATTATGCTACTGGGACTGTCATTGACAACAAAAGTGAAAGTTGGGTTATTACCAGCCAAACTATTGGTTTGAATTATTATCAGCCAATTAGTCATAGTTTGGATCGTATATTCTTGTTATTAGTTTGTTAACTAAAAGAACTAGTTGGTTTCCCCGCACTTCGCGACGGGACGTATCCACGTAGAACGAAAAAATGAGTTGAATAAGCTTGCATAAACGAACATTTGTGCATCGGCGTGGAAGTCTGGTTGTTTTTTGCCAAAGCCCTGCGGCAAGAGTTTGGTCGTTATCGGTTCGGGACGTCGAAAACAATAAAAGCGAATACTGATAATGTTCGCTCATAATAGGCTCGGGTCGTCACGGTACCATAACGGTAACGACAATTGCTATAGGTTACGATAAAAAAAATAATCGATTTTGAATACAAATCCGTTTTAAAAAAAAATTATATCGGAACATTGACAAAAAAAAATAATAAAAGCAGCCGTGCAATTCATTTTTAAAAAAAAGTTAACGAAGTAAAATAATTATAGAAAAACGATATTAATGCATAGTTAAACGGGTTAAAAACGTAAATTATATATAGTATAAGCGATGAAAATAATATATATATATATATATATATATATATATATATATATATATATATATTAAACAGACTGCTAGGCTGCTTCACTATTCATAAACGTTACCTTTTAATCTATACTATATAATAAATAAAAATTTTGATAGGACACTTGTCATCTCTCATGCCTCCTTAACTCTTTTTCCCCGCCACTTTCTCCTATTAATTATACAATTTTTTTAATTATTTTTATATTTTTTTGTTTCCCTCCTCTTTCTCCTATTAAATAATAATTTTTTCTATAATTGTTTTTAAAAAACGTTTTTTCATAAATATGTAATATGTAAATCATTATTATTAAGTATATATAACATTGCATTTATTCAACTCGTGTAATACATCGAGTTTCTAAAGTTTAATATGAATTAACATTTATTAGTTACATAAAAAAATTAATACTCAGCTAAAAAAATGATTTAAAAATTAACTTAACAGAAACTATAAATGTTACGGAATATTTTATTCAATACGTGTAATATACGGGTTTTTAAATACATAATTTGTTACTACTAAGTATATAAAATTACAATTATTCAGCCCGTGTAATACACGGGATTCTAACATAGTAGTATTATATATATATGTATATATATACTAACTAGGTTAGAATCCCGTGCATTACACGGGTTAAATAAATATAATGTTATATAATTAGTAATCAAAAATTATGTTTTTAAAAACTCGTGTATTACACGAGTTGAATAAAATATAATTTAGTCTCTTAACACATAAACTCGTCAAAATATGTCTAATTTAACGTGACAGTTTTAAATTATATTAAGTTAATTTTAAAAAAAATTAAACTTGGTATTAATTTTTTTTATGTAATTGATAAATGGTAATCCATATTAAATTTATTTGTTTAATAATATAATAACAATCTATAATTAAATAAAAAAGTATCCATAATTAGATTAGTATTAAGTATTTAAAAATATACTTCTTTTAATATAGTATTTAATAGGAGAGAGAGGCGAAAAAACCATTCTAAGAATGAATCAGAAGATGACACGTCACACACGTGTCGCATAATTTTACTGTGGTATGGATGATTAAAATGATCTTTTTTTTAATTTATGAGGAGGTAATTAGATTCTCTACAATAAAAGCCGCGTGCGAGGTCCGATATCCCATTGCCTTTTTGAGTTTTGAGCAGTCGCAGTTTCCCGAAGGAACGAGAGAGAGATGTCGTACTTGTTACCGCACTTGCACTCCGGCTGGGCCGTCGATCAGGCCATTCTCGCCGAGGAGGAGCGTCTCGTCGTCATCCGCTTCGGCCATGATTGGGACGAAACTTGTATGCAGGTAAAACCCTAGTCTCATCCATTTTATGGTTTAATTTGTCTGTATCACTTCTCGCTCATCCGTCAAAATCATATCCTGTGATTTCGTCGGTGTATTTTGTTACTACTAGCATCAATTTGAATTTCCACTGTTATCGACTTGTGATGCCCAATTTTGAAATCGGTTGATTGTAGTATCTACTTTACTCTTTATCAGTTATACAATTAGTGCTTAGTTTCCAAAGGTCTTGAAGATAGATCATGTATCTGATGATTAGTGGTCAAGTTAAGGCTATATAGATTGGGAATATTAGGATTTTTGTGCAAATTGGACTGTAATTGTGGAACAGAGTTGAAAGAAGGTATATTAGGCATTGTTTTTGTTATGACAAGTTGGGAGTGCTGTTTATTTCTAGGGTTGAAGTTAGTTTAAGGATATATTTCAATTTACAGAGACCTCTTGCTGTCTGCATGTAGTA
The DNA here is from genome assembly GCA_023525975.1 of Smallanthus sonchifolius. NCBI lineage: Eukaryota > Viridiplantae > Streptophyta > Magnoliopsida > Asterales > Asteraceae > Smallanthus > Smallanthus sonchifolius. Next base: position 90,084,086 of record CM042032.1, on the reverse strand, counting down.
AACATATCTAGTTTTCTGCTTTAGATACAAATAGTGGAGTGAGTGGACATTAACTCTGTCACAATGATGTAGTGTGTCACTATGAGTCTATAGGCTTATACGGTTAATTTGCACTGGTGAAGTCTTTCAGTCTATGCCATTTTATTTAATGAAGGATGCGAATCATGTTCTTCATAAACTTTAGAATATTCTTGGTTGTCACGTTTTTATACATTAAAATTGAATGCCATCATTGGTACAAAATCATACATCCAAAAATTTCTGAGTGTACTTATGTAAGGTTGGGACTGGTTTTTGAGTAACATTTAGACCAATTTAAGGATGTCATCATGCAACCAGTGTTTTGGTGAGTGAAGCACACATATGATGGTACATGGAGGCGCATCTAATAACTACCTGAACTTATGAAACCATGCAACCAGATTTTAGATGGTTTATTATAACCATCGTGGTCAAAGTCTAATATGTATGAACTTACTTTGCTTATCTAAAAGTTACTAATCTCATCCTATTAATAATCGAAATGTTGGTTTTGTTTATTCAGTTTGTAAAACCTTATATTAGAAACGAAATGGTAAGAAATAGCTAGCACTTAAGAACAATATAAACAAATTAGTGGTGATGGTCTTCTGCAAACCAATACTAATATATATAGGTGACAAAATTGACTTACTTATGGTGGGTCGATTTGTGTTACGTTTTACCTCTAACGGGTCAAACTCAAAAAATTAATCATAAAAATGTAACTTTTCAAAATCTGCCTGAAGTGTATTTTTAATGCATTTGACATGTTAAATCATTTTATTCAAAATATCATCATTCTAAATAATATAATATTTCTAATCATATTTGAGGCAGTAATTGTTTTTCTAAAACAATTTAAAGTTTTTGACAAAAAAGGGGTTTTGGCTCAACCCAACCCGTTTCAGTACTTATATATAGAGGATTAGAGGTGATAAAATTGACCCATTTACTGGTGCTTGGGCCGACTTAGGTTACTTCGTAAACTGAAAAAAAACAGCTTATAAAGGAAACAATTAAAATTCTCCCGGGTAATTTTTTGAATGCACGATACCTCTTAAATCATTTTATTCAAAAAATTAGATTATCGTTGAAATAAGATAATGTATCTAATCATATTACACGCCACTTTTTATTTCATAAGTAACTTAAAAGAATCCGGACAAAAGGGGTTTGGCTCAACCTGACTGTCCTGTTTTGGGGCTGAACGGTGACCCACCAATTATGTCAGCTCTACCAATAGTCGATATTCTAGGTGATGAACTCTTGTAACGTGTAGTGATTTTCTGAAATCTAACGAACTCGACCCATTTGATAATTTCCAGATGGATGAAGTGCTTGCTTCAGTTGCAGAGACGATAAAGAACTTTGCTGTAATATACTTGGTGGACATAACAGAAGTACCTGACTTCAATACAATGTATGAACTTTACGACCCGTCAACTGTAATGTTCTTTTTCAGGAACAAGCATATCATGATTGATCTTGGTACTGGTAACAACAATAAGATCAACTGGGCCATGAAGGACAAACAGGAGTTCATAGACATTGTTGAAACTGTCTATCGTGGGGCCCGGAAGGGCCGTGGTCTGGTCATTGCACCCAAAGATTACTCTACCAAGTACCGTTACTAAACTCATTTGGCCCTATGGTTCTGTGGATTTGAACCGTATTTAGAATGGCATAAGCCAGTTTCGACTTTTGAACTGATATAACAATTGTGTGATTGTGGTATTTTGAAATCATGTATTAAGGTTTAACTTTTTTGCTTTAAAAATAAATCTTGTATATCCAATTACTTGAAACCGAGATGCTGGGATTATGAATTATGAGGAGAGAAGAGATCATGTAGTAGGGGTGTTGAAAACTCGGTCCAAACAGCTGAAACTGGCAAACTGAACCCAAACCAGTCTGGACCGGACCGGTTCGTCCTTTTTGTCTAACCCGTTCTATTCGCCTGAACCAACACCTACCTTTCTCATACACTTGACCCTTTTTCAATTCCAGTTTCCAGGTTTGGGAGCCCTCCCTCGATTCAACCGCATTCTTCCATTTTCTTCCCTGCAGTCGAGTTCAAGTGAGTTTAGGTCTTTCGGTTTTTATACCTTCACAAGCACGCCATAGAAAATTTATGTCAAGCCGTGTTATACTCCACGTTGCTTTACTAGGGTATTACTCTTTATGGTTTATGCCTATAAATGCTTATGTAAAATGCATTATACTCGACTCCTTTACTCGTGTGTAAAACAATGAAGTTGTGCTTCTCCCACACCAACTTCTCTCCATTTACATATGCAACAATGGGTCAATAGATCATTAAAATCAGACATAATCACTCACTCACATCAGTGGTTAACCAAGAACTTAAGAACCAATTACGAGCATCTATTGATCTTGTAATCCTAAAGACCTCCTCCATATCACTTCGATGGCTTCCATGCCCGATATTGAGCTCTCTAATTAACGTCTATATATGGGTTTTTAATCTATATATGTTTAGAAGGTGAGATTGTCTATTTGATTCATGCCTTTATACAAAAAAATGAATGTTTTTTTTTTGTAATTTTGTTGATATTGTACACGATTAGAATGGATGACACGCGACTCCTGGTTGCAGATAATGATACTACACGAGCAAAAAAGGTTGATACATGAGTGCGTGTCACATAGAACAAACATTTATGTATGCATTTATGGGATTAAAGTTTAACAGGCAAGCAACAGCCCTAACAATTCGAATTGTTGCAAAGGAGAATCGATCCCAACGGTAACACAATGGATAGGAGGAGATAGAGACACACCACTCACGTAGAGCAATTCCAAACTTGATTTCAGGACCACCTGGATCAATCCACATATCACCTTTCAATGTGCCATGATTGAAAGGAGTTTTCTCAAGAATTAGAGAGAAATTAAAAATTGTTCTTCCTTCAACTCTTATGGTTTGAAAAGAAAAAGATAGCTACACCACTTTGCTACATTTTAGGGAATTAAAATTACATGAAAAATAAGAGAGAATAAAAAGAACACGTATGCATGGCGGTTAAGGGGATCATGGACGTGTAACCCTTGTCCTATTTGACCCAGTCCAGGTGCTAGCTGGCGCAGTTGGGATCAAAGACATCTCTAACGGCTAGGAGATTTGAATGTCCCACTGTATCTATATCAAAAAAGGTGATACACAACCTAACGGTCACGCATACCTTGATTATAACTGTTATTTTTCTCCAACGTCGTTAACATACCTACCTAGATAATGACTACTTTTGAGTTTTTCTCAAATGTCCATGTTCAAATTTGAAATTTTGACTTCTAGTAATAAAGTTATTTTCTTGTGTTTTCAGAATGCATTGAGGCCAGATCAACCCTGTTCAACACATTTTGGACACCCAAAAGTCGTAGGAAAATGGGCACCTAAAAGGCTAAAAGGTTTATATGGTTATTTTTTTCTTTAATTTTTAAATAATTAATCTGTTAAATAAAAAAAAATAATAGGATTTAATAGATTTAAGAAAATAAGATAAAAAATAGGATAATGTAAAGAGTTATTCAACTTTTCTTCATCAAACCAATTCGTAAAACTAGTTTATAGGCATTCAAGTGCGTATCAATTTGCTTTATGCCAAATTTAGTAAAAAAAAAAACAAGCTGGATGAAAAATGTAATGTTAAAACTTTTGAAGAAACAAAAATACCCTTAGTTCTTTTGTTCTAAACTAAAAAAATTATTAAATGGTAAAAAAAAAGTCAGAAAATTTCATTCAGTTGTTTTTAATTTGGATGGTTGATAAAGTAGTTTTAATAGTTACATAAATTTAATTAGTTAGACTACTTCTTTGTACATTATTCTTATAAAAATTCATCAAATGCGTGTTGATAGATGGAAGTCGACACGTCCTCAGGTAAAGTCTCTATTTTGTAAAAAAAAAAAAAAAGAATGTTAAAGCTTGTTACTATGTTTACAAATTTTCATAGTTGTTTGAGGAATCATATTTGAAAAAAAAAACCTTTTATGGGGTTTTATGTATTTGTATTCATTATGTTCGATTTTTAACCTATTTGATCCATTTCCTTTTTAATTAAATCTTTTAACTTAACCTATTTGACTTGTTAGAAATATAACATAATAGAGGTCAACGACCCATTTGTTTGTAGACGGGTCAAAATTAAAGCCTCCGAGTACAATTAGTTATTAAACTATACTAAAAGATTTGGTATAGTTGGAAGTTAGTATAATCAAATAGTCATTTATATTCCATAATTAATAAAGGTGTGATGCATTTTAGTCCATGAGGAAGTGAATGAAGGCAGTGGCGGATCTAGGAAAAAAATCCAGGGGTATCTAAAATTTCGTTCAGAGGTATCTGGATACATAAAACGGTAAAAAAAAAAAAAATCCCGCTGCGCGTCGAAAATTCACACTACGCGTCGAAAGTTGAGGGGTACCGACAGGTACCCCTGCCCTCCACATACATCCGCCCCTGAATGAAGGTTCCTTGAATTTAATGGTTAGATAATAATGTACTTACATGTTTAATAAATTCTTATTATTTATACAATAATAAATATAATTCAGTGACGGAACTTGAACAATTAAATTGAGGCCCGGAAATATTACACATAAAAAAACCAATTTTTTTCATCAAATTAGGAGGGGCCCAACCTCAAACACTTTAACTAATATGAAATAAAACTAATGGACCAAAATCAACACTTTTAAGTAAAAAAAGTTTTGGAAAGGCCTGACCCCTTAAATGTTATATATTTGAAAAAAATACGTGAATTAATTGAAAAGTGGTGATTTCTTTTCCACAGCCAGCTCATATACTAATGATCAAATATTCAAATGTAGGCCCATCTACTTTTGATATTTGGGTACCCGTGAACTGCACAAATATATAGATCAGCTAGATGGACCATAGCAAGGGAATAAAACACTCATATATTAAAGTATGAATGATTAATGGGCCCAACTTCAGGGTGTTTACAGCAAGGATTTAAAACCGGTCATCTCACTCTCATGCCGGTTCGGTTATTTTTTGTTATTTCATTGAACCAGCAAACTGATTATTCGATCGGAACGATTATTTTTTTTTGCTTTTTTAAGAGTTAAGTACACGGATAGTCACTGTGGTATGTCCAAATTTTGGATCTGGTTCATAACTTTGAAAACTTGTACTGTTAGTCTCAAATTATGCATACACGTAACATGTTTGGTTCATGAAGCAGATGATAATTAACATTTTTGTTAAATATTTTAAAAATGACCAAAATACCCATCTAGATTAAAAAAAATGGTGTTGCCACCTGAGAACTAGGGGTATAAATATAGGTTTTTTTATTTTTAATTTTTAGAGCGACCGAAATAACCCTGCCCCCACAATCAGTTTAGTTAATTTTTTTTAACTTTTAATTTTAAATATCATGACCAAAACACCCCTCGCCCCCACCGCCTTGATTTAAAATTGATTATAACGTTACCCGGTTTTTAGAGCGACCAGTAGAACAATCAGTTCGATGACATGACTGTTTTTTATTTAAATTGCTTTATATTTGTTGTATATAAAATATATTTTTGTAGAGTTATAATTTTCCTTTAAGGATTTGTTGGTAAAGTTAGTGATTTTTATATATAAATCACATGTTAATAACTAATATTACATTAGAATAATAAAAAAAAATGTTTTGCGGGTTCAAGTGAGCCCCTCGAGTATATCTAGCTGTGGCCATGTTGCTCAATTGGTTGATTACTTGATTGAATAATTTGGTTATGCAATGTCATGAATAGTAAGTGAAATATCAAAACATAATCTTCATCTTTTTTGTCTTAATAGAGTAAAGTTAATATAACATTATTTTAAAAAAAATATCACATAAGGGACATGATTTATTGGTTAAATAAAGTAATAAACTTAATTAAAAACAGATTTTTGTTATTGATGTCGTCATTTTGATTCGTACCCATTATATTTTTTATTTAACATTTAAAAGTTAAGTATGTTTAGAAATATATTTATGCATAATGAAGCATATCACAAAAAACATATATTTTTTTTTCATCTAACAAATTACATAATTTTAAAAATCTTAATACGAAATGAATTAAAAGTGTAGTCAAACTTGTGAATGACGAGTAGGGTGGATCTTCAATTAGGGGGAAAGATTTGGTCAATCTTTATTGAGGAAATACCATTTTTGCTTCTAGATTGGTGTATGTGTGTCACCATCATCCAAATTTTCTTATTCTATAAAATCTACCGCACACGCATACACACACCATACACATAAATAGACATTATACTATATAACAATTTGTCAAGGGTTTATGAGATGGATGAACAATAAGAGTTTACGTGTTCCTAATTATCTAAGACTAATTAGGGTAAGCAGGGTGTCGAACCACGAAGAGTTAGTAGTTGATAATAATAAGAACTGATTACAAACCTTTTTGCATTTAAAGTTGTTTGATTGATTGTTACTATGACTTAGCATACACTTGAAATTAATAAGATTGAAATACAGAAATAAAGAGAATGAGCAGAACCAAGTTTCAGTTTTAACTCACAATTAGTAATCTAGGTTCTTTACTAAATTAGAAGATCACATAGACATAATCTTGATTATGACAATACTTGGTGTACAATTGAAGGACCTACACGTGTATGACTAGACTTATAACGAATGATACCGATAAAGTTAATCTATACGAAGTGATCTCTAGCAATTGTCAATACAATAAGCATATATATCAAACATACATTCAACCTTTAACGATTACACACCGATGAAGAAGAATACATGAATTAAAATAAGTCATTGCATGTCTTAACACCAACGATTAGAAATAACCACATGAAGAAACATCAAATTCAACAAAACATAATGAAACTCATGTCTAATCCATAAAAGAACCCAAATTGAACTAATGGAATTAAAAACCCACACCTGGTTATGATCACAATTGCTTTAGCCACACATGTTCATGCTTGATGATGATTTGTTGCGATTATGGAAAGCACTTGATGAAGATTTGATGTTGGAACCCTTTGTCACTAAGTTTCCTTGTCTCCTCTACGTTCTCTAGCCTCCAGGGATGATAAAAAAATAAAAAATCTCGAATTCCCCTAAAAGACTCACACAAAACTGCTCAAAACCGCCTTGGAACTGCTTCGGGCGTATTATATGCTGGGTGGGTGTATGATACGCTGCCTGCGCATGATATGCTCATTTTCTTCTGGGAGACGCTGGCCTTTTTACTTTTTGGACGTATCATACGATGTAAGGACGTATGATACGCTGGAAATGATTTCTCTTGAGTTTTGTCTTCCTTGGATGCACAATTTAATGCTCTTATTCCACCGCTTTCCTACATGCAAACAAATAACAAAGTGACTAGATTCTGGTGCATTTGATGCTTTAATTAATGATTAAACACCATTTTATATCAACACTAAATCCACATATCAGGGAGCCAAAAGCGAAATTGTTTAGAGGGAAAACCAAAAGTGAGAGTGGGTAAGAGCGACGTACTCCTTTGTTTTGACCTGAAAACACCAACGTTATTAATTATCGACGACAACTTCCTGTTGATAATTTCTAATCATTTTTTTTTGTTAATATATAATTCTTGTTATTATTATAAATATTTTTATTTTTATTATTAACATTATTATTTTTATCATCATCATTAAATTTTTATTATTATTATTATTATTATTATTTTCATTATTATTATTACTATTATTATATCATAATTTATTAGTGATTAGGTATATAAAATATGTTTGGTTTAATGAATTAATAGGCCTTAGGCCGAGTGGTTAGATTCGCGTGTTTTTACGTGGAAGACACATGTTCGAATCCTGTCATCCCCCTTTTTGTTGGCAAATCCATCGAAATCCGTGAGTAACTATAGACAGACTAACGATTTTATCGGTAATTGCTGATATATTTCTGACAGATTTGCCAACAAGTTGGTCCAAAGTGGCCATCAACGAGCCTTATAATGTGTTATTCGATTGATTTTGTTATACAAGCCATAACATGTCATTTTGTTTTTAAACACATGATGATATAGTGTCGATGATTACCGACATATTTTTTATGATATCCAAACATTAAAGAAATTATTTAGGTTGGTTTTTGTTACATATTGTGGTGCTAGGCCATTATGTTGTTAACCACATGTTGTGATACTAATGGTACGTGTGATATGTTAGGGAGTTGTATAGTTTACACGAAGCCATAATATGTCAAACAAGTCATCAACCATATTAAATTTCCACATTTTACAAATTAATTAGAAATTACAGTAAATTTTCAAATATTACATTACATTTTCAAACATTACAAACTATAACAATTGCTCCACCTCACCCACACCTATAGATGATCTTTCATGCATTAATGTAGACAACCATTGTTTAGTGTGAGACACATGCACAGCATATTTTGTTAACCAAATTGGTAAATCACCATAATTTGTTAAGATAGATGGCTTTCTAGGTGTCAATGTGTAACATCTAACAAACAAGAGGAATTCAATCGCGTTGGGAACATTAATCTTTGTTTTCTTAGGAGATTTACCATGCATCAATGGGTAAACCACATACAAAGACAAGGATTCCAAGACCACCTTGGCATTTCATCTTCGTTATCCCAGGTGACCTATCGTGTATAAACGATGATACCACAAACAAATGGGTAGAATTTTAATTGTGAGTCCACCAATTCCAATATTTTAATCATCCCCAAATAAACACCGAGGCATAAAACAAGGAGGTTTGGCTGGGGGATGAAAATAATGATATAGTCAAACAAAATTACTACTTCTAGTTTGATTGATCTTGGTTTTCCATTAAGGGTCGACTTTTTGGCCATTTATAGACATTATTACTGACGGACTTTCTGCCGGTAACGAGGAAAGCTTCGACAATCATTGAAAGGCCTAGGTGGGAATCTTATCGGAAATCTAAACCTCGATTACTGTCACACCCCGCCAAGGCGGAAACGCGAGGTGCAACATTCATGGTTTCCAAAGCATATGATTACCGCAAACACATACATGATGAATGGATACATTAACAAGTTTAATGTTTTACATTACAAAACATAATCTGAGTTTACAAAAAGTTAAGATTTCACAAATATGACTCAACTCAATGAGTTATACAAGGGAAATCCTCCTTGAGTAGTATCCATCGTGCATGCATGTAATCTACATTGCTAACCTTGAAATCACGTTCAGTTACCTGAAAAACATACTTAAAATCGTCAACACGAAGTTGGTGAGTTCACAGGTTTAATCAAATAGTTCTTTGTAAAATTCAATTGTTCGTAAATAGTTTCAGTTGTATGTGATAAACAGAATAAGAATTGTTGACCCATTTGTAAACTAGCTAGGAATACAAATAATATGTTCATACATGGGGCGTAACCAAACCTTGACATGTGTACACGCCCCTAATTTCGTTATTCAGTTCTATGCGGCCATAAATCCTCCAGATTGTGGTTAGCGCGACTAACCATGACCGGGAGACGTCACTCTCCATAGTACTATTCATAGGACCCTAGGCTACAGTTAATGGTTACTATGTTGTTCCAGGGGACTTTCGCGGCCTCCATTGTGTTGTTCTCATCCCATGTAAACATAAAAGTCGTGTCTTATTCTCTTGTTATCCCATAAAATAGTTGAAGTATGTTTTTCCCCCAAATATTTGAAAACAGTAAAAAGAAAGGGGCCGTGAAACTCACCTTGTGTTTGTGTATATACTTGTAATAATATTTGTTGTAGTCAACCTTGACTGTTTGTACCCTAGATACCAAGGGTAAATTGTTGTTAAGACCAACGTCTTAATTGTAAATTGTTCACCGACCTTGTAAATCTGATTATGTTTGTTTAAATATCGTTTTAGTTTTCCAACACATGTTTTGTTATAAAATAGTTTTGAGTTACTGCCCAACTGGGACTGTTGTACAGGTGTCGAAACTACTTAGTTTCGATGAAGTGGTCAGGAGTCGAAACAACCTAGTTTCGATTGAGAAAAGGTATCGAAACTACCTAGTTTCGATTGAGTATTTGCTATCGAAACTACCTAGTTTCGATTGAGAAAAGGTATCGAAACTACCTAGTTTCGATTGAGTATTTGCTATCGAAACTACCTAGTTTCGATGGATCAACAGGTATCGAAACTCCTAGTTTCGATTGAGCAACAGGTATCGAAACTCCTAGTTTCGATTGAGAAACAGGTATCGAAACTCCTAGTTTCGATTGAGAAACAGGTATCGAAACTCCTAGTTTCGATTGAGAAACAGGTATCGAAACTCCTAGTTTCGATTGAGAAACAGGTATCGAAACTCCTAGTTTCGATTGAGAAACAGGTATCGAAACTCCTAGTTTCGATTACTGGACTTTTGTTTTGACAGAATCAGTCAGGCATATTTTGATGTTTTAAACTTGAATTCGACACACTCTTCTTGTTATTTTTCTTGCGTTTAAATAAGATGTACGTTTAGCTACGGTTTTAAAGAAACTAATGTGAAAATGTCGAGTTTTTACCTTAAAACCGAGATGAAGATGATGAAATAAAACAGAGATGATCTCGACTCTTTTGCAGAAACACTTGAGATTCTTCTTAAAATACTGGATTGTGGTAGGATTTCGCCTTAAAACTCAGCTTCGGTTTGAAGAGAAATGGAAGTTTGCCGTATGAAAATGAGAGAGATAAAAGGTTTGTGAGAGTTTTGAGTGAAAGGGTATGGGTTATATCTGAAAATATGGTAAAATGGGACGTGAGAATGGGGGGGGAAGGGATGGTTTTCTCTGCATTTCGGCCGAATAGTCAAGGGTGGGTTAGGGGGTTTGGGTTATAATAATAAAACAATTAGATTTTTGGTATTAATATCAATTAGAGTTTTAAAAAGGGGTAGTTTAATTCGGTTTATTTTCCCCCACGGTATTATAAACTTATTCTGAAAATAATTTATTGTTCTACGCAAAGTTTGTGGAAATAAAATATATTTTTCTCTGGTTATTTAAATTAACCACTAGTGATCGAATTTGTCGGTGTATATAACACGTGATCCGGTAACTCCTAGAATTACCAAATATGAAGTGAGACCATGTACGGTTTTTGATGGACCTTAATGTCCTTGTTTGTGAAATTACGTAAATCACAAAAATAATTATAATGTAAACTCGTTTATTGTAATGTAAACTTGTTCATAATGTGTACGGATATTGACCTGAAATGTCGGGTGTCACATTCTCCCCTTGTTAAAAGAATTTCGTCCCGAAATTCAATTTGTGTCCTCTTGAACTGATGCATCCTCAAACAAGGATGGGTATTTTGTTTTCATTTGGTCCTCTCGTTCCCATGTATACTCAGGACCACGCTTTGAGTTCCAACGTACTTTAATCAGTTTGATCCGACTACGTCTCAGCTTTTGAACCTTCCAATCTGAAATCTCAATCGGTTCCTCGATGAAATGAAGTGTATCGTCAATGTGAATTTCATCAGGCGGTATAATTAGTGTCTCGTCTGATAAACACTTCTTGAGATTTGATACATGAAACGTATCATGTATATTGTTTAGTTCTTGTGGTAGCTTGAGTTTGTAAGCTACAGGGCCAACCCTAGCCAGTATTTCGAACGGACCAACGTATCTAGGGTTGAGCTTACCACGGTTACCAAACCTTGCAACGCCTTTCCATGGTGAGACTTTTAACATTACTCGGTCACCAATTTGAAATTCTAATGGTTTTCGTCTGTTGTCAGCGTAGCTCTTTTGTCTATCTCGGGCCGCTTTCAAACGGTCCTTAATTTTGAAAATCTTATCAGTGGTTTCCTGGACAATCTCAGGGCCTGTCAAATGTTTTTCACCAACTTCCGCCCAACATAACGGTGAGCGGCATTTACGACCATATAAAGCTTCAAACGGAGCTGCCTTAATGCTCGTATGGTAGCTGTTATTGTAGGAAAACTCAGCTAATGGTAAATGAGTATCCCAATTTCCTCCGAAATCAATTACACATGCACGGAGCATATCTTCTAATGTCTGAATGGTCCTTTCGCTTTGACCATCTGTTTGTGGGTGATATGCCGTGCTCATGTCAAGACGTGTGCCCATTGCTTCTTGTAATGATTTCCAGATTCTAGACACGAATCTGCTATCTCTATCCGAGATAATAGAAATTGGCACTCCATGCCTAGCCACAATTTCCTTGATATAAAGCTTTGCAAGTTTCTCGGTTTTGTCAGTTTCTTTCATTGGCAGAAAGTGAGCAGATTTTGTTAATCGGTCGACAATAACCCATATGGTATCATAACCACTGGAAGTCCTGGGTAATTTTGTGATGAAATCCATAGAAATTTGTTCCCATTTCCATTGGGGAATTTCAGGTTGCTGTAGTAAACCAGACGGTTTCTGATGTTCGGCTTTTACTTTTGAACACGTTAGGCATTTACTGACATATGTGGCAATATCTCCTTTCATATTGGGCCACCAATATAATTCTTTTAGATCCTTATACATCTTATCTGAACCTGGGTGAATGGAGTACCTGGACTTGTGGGCTTCGTCCATAACTAACTCCCGTAAGTTACCAAAACGTGTCACCCAAATTCTATTCATGAAGTATAAAGTGTCATCTGACTTTGGCTCCAATTGCTTTATCATTCCTCGTAAAGCTTCATTCTGAATGTTTTCTTCTTTGATTGCCTCATGTTGTGCCATCCGAATTTGAGTAGTAAGATTCGTATGAATTGTCAATCCTAAGGCACGAACACGAAGAGTTTTAACTCGTTCTTTGCGACTTAAAGCGTCCGCTACGACATTGGCTTTCCCGGGATGGTACTTGATATCACAATCATAATCGTTTAGTAGTTCTACCCAACGACGTTGTCTCATGTTAAGTTCCTTTTGATCAAAGATATGCTGGAGACTCTTGTGATCAGTAAAGATAGTACATCTTGTACCGTAAAGATAATGTCTCCAAATCTTGAGCGCAAACACAACTGCACCCAATTCCAAGTCGTGAGTCGTATAATTCTTTTCGTGCACTTTTAGTTGTCGTGAGGCATATGCGATGACTTTGTCTCTTTGCATTAACACACAACCAAGTCCTTGGTGTGATGCATCGCAGTATACGACAAAATTTTCGATTCCCTCCGGAAGGGATAGGATTGGTGCACTACACAGTTTCTGTTTCAGTAATTGGAAAGCTGACTCCTGCTTGTCATTCCAATCATACTTCTTTTCTTTCTGGGTTAACGTGGTTAAAGGCAAGGCTATTTTTGAAAAATTCTCGATGAATCGTCTGTAATAACCGGCCAAACCTAAAAATTGACGTACTTCTGTCGGAGTCTTTGGTGCTTCCCAGTTTTTGATCGCTTCAATTTTAGATGGATCAACGTGAATTCCTTCCTTGTTGATGACATGTCCAAGAAAATGCACTTCTTGGATCCAAAACTCACACTTAGAGAATTTAGCGTAAAGTTTCTCGTTTCTGAGTAGTTCTAAGATTAATTTAAGATGATGTTCATGATCCTCCTTGGTTCGTGAATATATTAATATGTCATCGATAAACACAATCACGAATTTATCCAAGTATGGTTTGCACACTCGGTTCATGAGATCCATGAAAACAGCTGGTGCGTTTGTCAAACCAAACGGCATAACTAGGAATTCGTAGTGGCCATATCGAGTCCTAAATGCTGTCTTTGGTACATCTTCTTCTTGGATTCTTAGTTGATGATACCCTGACCGTAGATCGATCTTAGAGTAGAAGCTAGAACCTTGTAGTTGATCGAACAAATCATCTATTCGAGGTAGTGGGTATCGGTTTTTGATTGTAAGCTTGTTTAATTCTCGGTAATCAATACACATCCTAAAGGTTCCATCCTTTTTCTTTACAAATAGAACCGGAGCTCCCCAAGGTGAGAAACTCGGTCTTATGAAACCTTTATCAAGCAACTCTTGCAGTTGATTTGATAATTCTTGCATTTCAGAAGGTGCTAATCGATACGGCGATCGCGCAATCGGTGCGGATCCTGGTACCAAATCGATTCGGAATTCGACTTGCCTCGGTGGTGGTAATCCAGGTAAGTCTTCAGGAAAAACTTCGGGATATTCCTTAACGATTGGAATATATTCAAGTCGACATTCCTTGGGTTTCTTTTCGACGACGTGAGCCAGAAACACGCAATAGCCTTTACGTAAACACTTACGAGCTTTCATGCAGTTTATCATCCTTAACGTTACTCCACTCTTCTCACCTTGAATCGAAAGAATTTCTCCGTTTGGGAGTGGGATTTGGACAATTTTCTCAAAACAAACAATCTCGGCATGATTCTTTGACAACCAATCCATGCCAATAACAACGTCAAAGCTTCCTAAATCAACGGGTAACAGATCTATACTAAATGTGTGGTTTTTAAGACATAAGGTACAACCCTGAATGACTTCTTCGGTATTAATTAATTTTCCGTTCGCTAATTCAATTGTATACTTTTGGTCTAGTTTACTGGGCTTAATACCGAGTAGGGACTTAAAGTCATTTGACACAAAACTCAAATCAGCACCCGTATCGAAAAGTATAGAGGCATAGTGATTATTTATCGGGAACGTACCAGTGACAATGTTCGGATCTTGTCGTGCGTCACCAGCTCCCATCACAAATGCTCTTCCACGGGCCTGATTGTCGTTTCGGTTCTTCAACTTTGGACAGTCTTTTCTGAAGTGCTTTGGATCTCCACATTCAAAGCATCCTTGATTCATCCTTTCTGTTCCTGGGTTGACTTTTCCTGCTACTTGATTTATCTTGTTAGGGTTTGTATTGCTCCTACAGTTATGGGCCAGGTGCCCATACTTTTTACACTTCCCACATTGGATACACCTTTCACTGTGATGATATCCACACTTGTCACACCTCGGTAATGTTCCAAGATATACATTTTGTCCCACAGTGTTGGCGACAAAGGCTTTCGTAGTTTCAGGTCTCTTGTAAATTTGATTCTTGTTTTGATTAATTGGTTTTCCAAACCATTTCCTCTTTTCTCCAGATTTCCCTCCTTCGGTCTCCTTCTTCTCAAACAAACCATCACGTACAGCATTATCCCTTAGCTTGAAAGCTAAAGTTATGGCGCTCTTGGCATCCATAGGGTTCGATGAAGTCACCAGACCTCGGATTTGAGGTGCGAGACCCCACAAATATCTTTCAACCTTCTTGTATTCTGGGGTGACCATGTGTGGAACCAAGATTGCTAACTCATTGAATCGGTCAGTGTAGCCAGCAACATCATCTCCTGTCATTTGTAAATTCCACATTTCAGATTCGATCTTTTGCAACTCATTTCGAGGACAGTATTCCTCGATCATCATGGCTTTTAAGTCTTCCCATGACAACTCATATGATGTCTGCCTTCCCAAAGTCTTTACTTGTGAATTCCACCAGGTTAAAGCTTTATCAGTGAGTGAGCATGTAGAATACTTCACCATGCAGTCAGCGGTGCATTCACTAATATCAATCACCGATTCCATCTTCTCTATCCATCTCATTAGTCCAACTGCACCCTCGGTGCCATTGAAGTTACGGGGTTTGCAAGACAGAAAGGTCTTGTAGGAGCACTTTCTAATTGGAGCATCTGTAGAATTACAAGTCATAACGTCATTAATTCGAATCATGACTATATGTTATGGCTTATTTATTTTATTACCTCCAGAACCTCCGGCTGTACCGCTACCTCCTGCACCTCCGGAACCTCCAGCTGTACCGCTACCTCCTACACCTCCTCCACTATTTCGATTGGCTTCATACTGCTCCATGGCAGCAGCTACTCGTTGTGCTATAAGTTGTTCCACATTTGGGGAAATCGCCTCGTTGTTGTCACCAGTAGTGTTACGGGTTGTCCTACGCTTAGGTGCCATGACGTTCTTTCTAACATATCAATTAAAAAGAAACAACATTATATGACAATAATGATAGCTCATGACATAAGGATACAACAACGTCAAATGTAAACAACCATTATCACAACATAAACCATTACATACATAGTCAAAACATTCATAGTACATTGTTCCAAAAGACAAGGATACAAAAGAGATGGGTTCACATGACCTCATCAGTACTAAAGTTTTAAACTACTTAATGTACTACGGGCACAACCCGCCCGTAATAGGTTTAAAAGAAGAAGTGAGAGTACAATCCAATCATCATGGCAAGTCCTGCCATGACAAAACTAGCTCTCGCCACAAATTCTGCAGCCAACGTCCTTTCTTCCAGAGCCTCCACCATGTCTCGGACCGTAACAGTGAACTGCCAATCCATGTCAGCTCTCAACTCTAGATAGTTAGTGGCATCCTGTATGTTTCGGGTGCGGTCATCTAGATTCTGAACTCGAGATCCGAGTCCTTGACGACGTCGCGTGGCTGCATCCCCCTGTGCCCGGATGTCATCTAGGAGATCATCAAGACGCTCCTCATGCGTACGAACGCGAGCTACCAAGGTAGGCACAGTGAGCTCTATGGCTTCCCCAGTGTGGGGTAGGGGTGTTGGGGAGTTAGAAGACTCTCCAATCTCAAAGGTAGATGGGATGCTCTCCATCTCCCTCCATCGGGCCAGAGTACGTGGCATCCAACGGATAGTTCCCACAGTAGGGTGGTAGCAGGGTCTTTGCCTAGGTGGTTCTTCACCAGCCGCCAAGTCTTCTGGGTCACGGGCTGCTAGATTCCTTTTGTGTGGAAGTCGAAACTTCTTTCTAGCGCTTTGTACCTTCACTGGTCCTCCGCTTTTCTTTCGGTAGACGATAGGCGGTTTTCCCAAGGCGACTTTAGGTGGTGTGGAGCTACGGGTTTGTACTTGATTTTTGGGACGTGAGGCGGAAAATTCCTCATTTGATTCAGTGTCAGAGGCGGGATCAGAATGTGAATGTGACGACATGCTTGTGACTACAATATCCATATGACAAAATGACTGGTCATGCAATGCTTATGCAATGAAAACGTTTTAGTGAGTCATTTAGATTATAGACTAGGTTCCAATTTAGATTCCTAGTTCACTATAATCAATGGCTCTGATACCAAGTTCTGTCACACCCCGCCAAGGCGGAAACGCGAGGTGCAACATTCATGGTTTCCAAAGCATATGATTACCGCAAACACATACATGATGAATGGATACATTAACAAGTTTAATGTTTTACATTACAAAACATAATCTGAGTTTACAAAAAGTTAAGATTTCACAAATATGACTCAACTCAATGAGTTATACAAGGGAAATCCTCCTTGAGTAGTATCCATCGTGCATGCATGTAATCTACATTGCTAACCTTGAAATCACGTTCAGTTACCTGAAAAACATACTTAAAATCGTCAACACGAAGTTGGTGAGTTCACAGGTTTAATCAAATAGTTCTTTGTAAAATTCAATTGTTCGTAAATAGTTTCAGTTGTATGTGATAAACAGAATAAGAATTGTTGACCCATTTGTAAACTAGCTAGGAATACAAATAATATGTTCATACATGGGGCGTAACCAAACCTTGACATGTGTACACGCCCCTAATTTCGTTATTCAGTTCTATGCGGCCATAAATCCTCCAGATTGTGGTTAGCGCGACTAACCATGACCGGGAGACGTCACTCTCCATAGTACTATTCATAGGACCCTAGGCTACAGTTAATGGTTACTATGTTGTTCCAGGGGACTTTCGCGGCCTCCATTGTGTTGTTCTCATCCCATGTAAACATAAAAGTCGTGTCTTATTCTCTTGTTATCCCATAAAATAGTTGAAGTATGTTTTTCCCCCAAATATTTGAAAACAGTAAAAAGAAAGGGGCCGTGAAACTCACCTTGTGTTTGTGTATATACTTGTAATAATATTTGTTGTAGTCAACCTTGACTGTTTGTACCCTAGATACCAAGGGTAAATTGTTGTTAAGACCAACGTCTTAATTGTAAATTGTTCACCGACCTTGTAAATCTGATTATGTTTGTTTAAATATCGTTTTAGTTTTCCAACACATGTTTTGTTATAAAATAGTTTTGAGTTACTGCCCAACTGGGACTGTTGTACAGGTGTCGAAACTACTTAGTTTCGATGAAGTGGTCAGGAGTCGAAACAACCTAGTTTCGATTGAGAAAAGGTATCGAAACTACCTAGTTTCGATTGAGTATTTGCTATCGAAACTACCTAGTTTCGATTGAGAAAAGGTATCGAAACTACCTAGTTTCGATTGAGTATTTGCTATCGAAACTACCTAGTTTCGATGGATCAACAGGTATCGAAACTCCTAGTTTCGATTGAGCAACAGGTATCGAAACTCCTAGTTTCGATTGAGAAACAGGTATCGAAACTCCTAGTTTCGATTGAGAAACAGGTATCGAAACTCCTAGTTTCGATTGAGAAACAGGTATCGAAACTCCTAGTTTCGATTGAGAAACAGGTATCGAAACTCCTAGTTTCGATTGAGAAACAGGTATCGAAACTCCTAGTTTCGATTACTGGACTTTTGTTTTGACAGAATCAGTCAGGCATATTTTGATGTTTTAAACTTGAATTCGACACACTCTTCTTGTTATTTTTCTTGCGTTTAAATAAGATGTACGTTTAGCTACGGTTTTAAAGAAACTAATGTGAAAATGTCGAGTTTTTACCTTAAAACCGAGATGAAGATGATGAAATAAAACAGAGATGATCTCGACTCTTTTGCAGAAACACTTGAGATTCTTCTTAAAATACTGGATTGTGGTAGGATTTCGCCTTAAAACTCAGCTTCGGTTTGAAGAGAAATGGAAGTTTGCCGTATGAAAATGAGAGAGATAAAAGGTTTGTGAGAGTTTTGAGTGAAAGGGTATGGGTTATATCTGAAAATATGGTAAAATGGGACGTGAGAATGGGGGGGGAAGGGATGGTTTTCTCTGCATTTCGGCCGAATAGTCAAGGGTGGGTTAGGGGGTTTGGGTTATAATAATAAAACAATTAGATTTTTGGTATTAATATCAATTAGAGTTTTAAAAAGGGGTAGTTTAATTCGGTTTATTTTCCCCCACGGTATTATAAACTTATTCTGAAAATAATTTATTGTTCTACGCAAAGTTTGTGGAAATAAAATATATTTTTCTCTGGTTATTTAAATTAACCACTAGTGATCGAATTTGTCGGTGTATATAACACGTGATCCGGTAACTCCTAGAATTACCAAATATGAAGTGAGACCATGTACGGTTTTTGATGGACCTTAATGTCCTTGTTTGTGAAATTACGTAAATCACAAAAATAATTATAATGTAAACTCGTTTATTGTAATGTAAACTTGTTCATAATGTGTACGGATATTGACCTGAAATGTCGGGTGTCACAATTACCAATGGAATCCTGGGCCCACACTAACAATGGCCTGAAAAGCCTGGGTGAGAATCATATAAGATTTCTAATCAAATATTACCGAATGATGGATCGTTGGTAACTCTTTCCCACCAAATCAACAATATTTTGAAATATAGCACTAATTTTAAAAATATTTTAAATTGTTTTAAAAATATTTTAAATTGTTTTTTATGTGTAACATCCCATATTTCGGACTCGCTAAATCATACACGGGATTTACTTGGAATATGAGAAAAGAGGAATGAGATAGGCCTTGGGCCGAAAAGGATTGGGCCTTATAACCCCTCAAGATCATCCATTCTCCATTTTCATTTGCTCTATGCGATTTTAGAGAGATAAAGCGGAGAGAGTAGAGAGAGAAAGACGAGGATCGAGCTTACGGTTGAGCTCGGGTCAGCGAGGAGAGAAAAGGGAGAAAACCACCAGCAAGCTAGGTCACAAACGAGGTAAGGTTTCTGTCCTAACACTCGTTCTTGGCTAGGTTTGGTGGGTTTTTGTTTTATCGATTAAAGCAACGATTTTTATGAGTTTTATGCAAAACAAACCATAGATCTATGCTCTAGGGTGCCTAATGAACGTTTTGGATGTAAAAAGTTAGCACCTTGGCGAGTCTGGTCCTTAGCCGCTTCCCATGCAGAAAACCCTAGTTTTCTGCTAGGGAAGACGACCTGGCGAAACTAAGGAGCGAAAGTGTTCATGAAGCGAATCTGGACTAGTGTCGCATAGGGCTCAGTTTCGCTATAGGAAAGGAAGTATCATAGTTTCGCTGATAGTTTTAGTTTCGTTGATAGTTTTAGTTTCGCTAGGGTCTGTTAAGCAACACTAAAGGGTAGTTTTGCTAGAAGTTATAAAGTGGACAAGTGTATAGTCTCGCTAAGAATGATGGGGTCGAAACTAACCCTAGTTTCGCTCAGATCAGATAAAGTTTAGAACTGACACGTTTGACTATCAATTCAGATTTCGAGCGTCTTCAGTGGGGTTGAGTTGCACATTTGAGCTAGCTGATCAGGTGAGTTCTAATCCCCTTTTTTGCCTACTTTTGGGGTGGTGTGCATACTTAGTGAACAATGTGTTTATTACAAATTTTATATTAATAAACGATGGCGAAAGTCATGATTTATAGAAAAGTTTAAAAGAGGCAAAAGAAACGTTTTATGTAAAGAATGATGCTTATGAAAGGTTTACGTACAGCAAAAGATGTTTTTTTAAAGAACGAATGTGAGGTTTTAAAGAAAGCAATTAGCATGGTAAGTAAAGAAATTGTTTTCCTTCGGGAGTAAATGTCACTACGTACAGAATGTCAGAGATAGGCTCAATGCCTGAGATGGGCTCAATGCCTGAGATGGGCTCAGTGCCTGAGGTGGGCTCAGTACCTGAGATAGATTCAGTGCCTGATATAGGCTCAGTGCCTAAGATAGGCTTAGTGCCTGAGATGCGCTCAGTTCCTAAGTAGGGCTTAGTGCCTAAGTGGGCTTTGTGCCTGAGAAGTTACAAATGAAATTAACGGCATGGTGGCAGCATCTTGACACTAGTCAGGGCTGTTACAAATGTTTACGGTGATGCATCGTGTTAACCATCCCTATTCGTCGGCCTTTGGACTTGTGTCATTGGGACAATATGGAGAGTAATGTAAGTTAAAAGATATTATGTGTAAAGTCTTACCCTATTAGTAGTAAAGATACATTCAAGTAAACCTTCTTCTTTTAATATAAGTATATATGTTTTATGTAAGCGTTAGAAAGAATTCAACGTTAGCTGACTTTTAGTATGCATATCAGTTAAGTGTAGGTGGCGGCATGGATGCTTGGCTTGCTTGAGGAGTTACCCCGAAGAAAATATCTGGCATCCCGTTTTCTTTACGTTCATTATTTTATGTTTAAAGTTATGATGATTTAAGACAAGTTTAAACTCGTACCAGACAAGTATGCTTATGACATGTTATGTATTCCGCTGCGTATGTTAAAGTTTCAAATCGCTTCCGCTGTTATTGTGAATGTCTTATGTTTATGCGCTATGTGTTGATGAGTAAATCTAATAAGTGAGGCCTCCCGGGTTTGAGGTCTTACATTATGTAATCCACTTGTAATTACCGACAGAATATGTCCGTCGGTAATCTGCTGTCAGTGATACTCTGGTTTATAACCATAAACCCATTTTAAGATATTTTTTGTTTTTGAAATTCTATTTCTTGTATATAGTAGACAACTTAAAGATTAAACTAGTTGTAGTTACCCAATATTAGCAAAAAAAACGACATACCACAATTTGTAACTTATAACGGAGGAAAAATTAAAAATTGTTGATATTTTAAGTAACATAAAAACATAACCTTAAATGAAAAACGTGGTGTTCATTTAACTCAGATTTTTGGATTTCTTTTAAATATTCATATACAAAATAGTAATGTAAATATTTAAAGATAAAGGGTGAGTCATTCAGTCTTTGAGAACATGTTGATAGCTTTCCGGTTGAGCAAGATCCCATTTTAAAAATTAAATTATTGGTTATATATAAAGTGTATATACATAGTGGACAAAAAAGAAATCATATTGTATTAATAATAGGTCGAAAAACATTCATATGAAGTGTGAATGAATAAATAAAACGTGGAATTTATCGTACTAATTACAGTCATATTTTAAGATACTAAAATAAATGCATTCCATGTCTCTTTTAGCCTTTTATTTTAGAAAATTCAAACATTATATTTAGAATATAATAATACAGATGTTCTAAAATTATTTGTAATACTTTTAAAAAATATAATCAATCTGAGCTTAAATGAGTCCATCAACGTGAATTGCATAAATGAAGTCGAGGCTTGAGCGTAATCAAGCTCACTAATTTAAAACAAACAAAACACATATATATAATTATATTATTTAAATTTAGAAAAAAAGTTAAAATATTACAAAATGATAGAAATAAAATGCTTATTCGTATCTCCAAAAAAATATATAAGAACATCTTTCATTTATATATATAGCCTACACATTGGCGTGGTGGTCCGTGCGAAGCCCGCGATGCAGGCTAGAGAGCCCAATCTTCCCCTCCCCCTCCCCCTCCCCCGGTTCAAATCCAATTCCGTCATTTCCTTTCTTTTTCTATTGTCTTTATTTTTTATTAATTCAATCTTTATAATTAATTTTAAGCATGTTTTTTTTATTAAAACTATTAAAATACAATTTTTACGAAATTATAAATGTACAGTTGCGTCGTGCTTAGTTTCGATATAAATTTCGTTTAAAACGGATTTTCGTGATAATCTACATGTAATCGAAGCACGAACGTACAAGTCGTCAAAGCTAGTTTGAGGTTTCATTTTTTTTTATTTTCTTTTTAAAACTTTTAAAATATGATATTTCATAAAATTTCAGATTCGCCTTTTCGACCTAATCATTTTTATCGGCGTTTTCACGTGAGTTATTTTAACACGGTTGATACCGGCCGTCGAAACGGAATCTTACAAATTTTTAATAAAACCCGTTGTAATTTACTAGCTAAAATTTAAAATATTAAAATATGTCTCTAATTAATATGCTTTTTTGACAAATATTTTCAACCAACCTTTTGCAACAGATTCAATGGCTTGAATGATAACTTTGACATACATTGGGTTTTACTTTTAAGAAGCGTACGTTAATTATATTGTAATAATGGTTAGCAAATAAAGGAAAAATCATAAATAATTAAATATGAATGTTTATCAAATAAAGGAAAAAAAATCATAAATATGAAAGTTTATCAGTTATATTTATACGTTAGTTTGTATGTCATATAAGTTTTTATTTCTTACAACTGTACAATTTATAAATTTTTTTGAACCTACTTCAATTTCATGAATCCTCATAACTGTTTTGGAAAGTTGGAGATAAACATTAAACTTAGATGTAAAAATGATTTTTCATGATCATGAACACGGATGAAAAAAGGAAAAAAAAAGGTTATTTTGTGCCCTTTATATTTGGTTTATGTATTAAGAATGGATGTTTTAAAGAATAAAAAATAAAGTGATACATTGTTACTATTAGTGTCATCTAAATATTTTATGTAATTAGAATTTACTTACACTAGTATAAAAAAGAGCTTTAAAGCGATTATTTTGATTTAAAAAAGCGGCTAATGAACCGTTTTAAATGTATGCGCTCTGACAGATACTATACTTTTTAAAGCGGTTCAAAAACCACTTTAAAAAATAAAAATGATCGCTTTAAAAGAAAAATACCCCAGCTAGGAATCACCACATTTGAAGCGGTTCATTAATTTAAGAACCGTTGTAAACACTACAAGGATATTACCTTATGCTGACGACACCTATCCACACGACAAAATTCGTCGGCATAGGTTGACCTATACCGACGACATGTCATGAGGATATGGTTTTCCAAAATTTGACCATGTGACACCCTATCCACATGACATGTCGTCGGGATAGGGTTATCTGGGTGGAGGAAAAACTGGACGCCTACATGAAAACATGTCTCAACGACATGTCATCGGTATATAGGTTAAATTAATATTTTTCTCATTTTATAGTTTTTATTTTTTCATGCAAATTTAAAATATATAAAAAAACTCATACCAACGACAAGTCCGATGTCTATTTAAAAAGTTGACAAGTCAAAAGCCAACGTTTATCAGTTATGGCGGTTATTTTCTAGAAGAGTTGCGATGGTTCATTGCACCGACTCACCCCTTACAAATAGATATCAATTTGGTTAGAATTGGGTGCACGAAAATCCTAACAGATTTCATATTTCGTTCTTGTTCTGTCTAAGAATTATCGGATTGAATATTCATGACTACTAGTAAAATAATTCAATCTGAAAGTGTTTACACGGTTTTAAGATATATACACTTATCACGAATTATTATTCATTTTTTTGGAAAGCAGACACCAGGATCCTCTTGATAGATAATTGTTATCTAAATCGGGCCCAACTACCCCACCAATCCGGATCGAACCCCCAACACAGGAAGAAACCCACAACTGAGAAAACCCTCTGGTTCAACCCAAATAATTATTTCAGGTGAGACTAGAACCCAAGACCTCCATTATAGGAAGTCTTGGGGCTACCATTCCACCAAATGACCATTGTTTTGAGATTTATGGTTTGAGCTCACTACTAGAATTTTAGGCAGATTCAACGACTTTTCTCGAAGACATGTCGTCGAGATAGCCTTTCTCGACGACATGTCGTCGATATAGGTTCCGTCGGCAACGCCTCATCGAGAAAGCTTAAAATGTCGTCGGGAATTAGTCGTCGAGATAAGTAACCCTTTTCTCGATGACATGTCGTCGATATTGGGTCGTCGGTAAAGGTTTTCATTTTAAAAAAATAAATATAAAATAAAATTAAATAAACCTCAATCTCGACGACATGTCACCACCAATAATACATCTATACAAACCTACAATTCATAAATTTCACAAATAATCCATAGATCTATATACTTATACATCTATATAAACCTACAATTTCACAAATAATACATACTATTCATCTATACTAGGTTAGAATCCAGTGTATTACACGAGATTGTATATTAAAAAAATATAAAACTTATAAATTTATAAATACGTCCTAATTTGTCAGAATATTATGATAGTCTCGAGATATATCAAGTGGAAATGTGTGTGTATATAACAAATTAGTATTTTTCTTTAATTAGTTATATTTTGAATTCTAATTATATATTCTTATTTAATATAATTATTATTCTTCTTTAATAATATATTTATAATATCATTATTATTTAATAAGATAGTTGTGCATTTATTAGGAGAGAGAGACGGGAAAACCAATATGAGGAGGCATGAGGGAGTGACATGTGGCACCCCAAAACCTTTATTTATTAGTATGTATAGATTATTCAAATAAAAAACAATTAAAACAACTATACAAAACTAAATCTCTCAAATATATACCTATTACCAAAATATTACACAAATATATTTATATATCTATACAAAACTACCCAAATACATCTACAAACACAAATATATACATATTATCTCCGAATTCGTTCTTGAAACGACGAGATGTCGTCGGAAAAACCTCAAACTAGCTTCCAATCCGTTCACTTAACCAAAAACCTCAACTACACAAGATTTATATTAAAAAATTACAATTATAATGAAAAATTATAAAAAAAAAGTCAAAATAAGGTCTAACCACTTGAATAAGATGAGTAATGGTGGTGGAGGAGGTGGAACATGGTGAAATTTGAAGTAAAATGGCCGGATTTGAGGGTGAAAGCCGAGAGGAAGGTAGAGAGAAAAAGGGGTCAAATGAAGAGGAAAATGTTTTTCTACATACATAACACCAGGTCAAACCAGTCTCGATGACATGTCGTCGAGATTGGGTCTTTTTTTTTAATTATTTTTTAATTAATATAATGATTAAATAAAAATATTTTTTTATTATATACCTATCTCGACGACATGTCGTCGAGAATAGGTAATTTCTATAAATAAAAAATCTTTAATATTTTTCCAGGGCAAAAAAAAGGAAAAAAAATTATTATCATCAATCTCGACGACATGTCGTCGAGATTAGTACTGTATAAGTGTCAAAAATTTTCACCTTTCCCGCTTGACCATCGCCGACGACGTGTCGTCGATAATAGGTGAAAAAAGTGAAAAATGGGTTCAGACCATCTATGACGACATGTCGTCGTAATTGGGGGCTCTATCTTGACGACATATGTCGTCGAGACTGCTTCGACAAAACTGCTTCTTTTCTTGTAGTGCCTTTTTATATTTGTAACACTCTAATTTTAAACACCGATTATTTAATCAATAAACACGCGAAAACATTCATCTCAAGAAAGATTTTTTTTTAAAATCCTCGTGTGGCGCGAGGACCAGGCCCCCTCCCTTCGCGTGTCGCGAGGGAGTCCCAAATGGCTTATCCGAGCACCAGGTCTTTCGCGTGTCACGAAAGACCC
The DNA here is from genome assembly GCA_023525975.1 of Smallanthus sonchifolius. NCBI lineage: Eukaryota > Viridiplantae > Streptophyta > Magnoliopsida > Asterales > Asteraceae > Smallanthus > Smallanthus sonchifolius. The sequence goes on along the minus strand of CM042032.1, from coordinate 90,057,721 downwards.
TCCCTGGTTTTTCGCGTGGCGCGAAGACCCTCAGATGACAGAAAGTTTCAAAATTTCTGCAGCTTTCAACACTTAGCCAATTTTTCCAACTTTAACTCATTTTGCCATAAAATTTTTCCAACACTTGGGTTTTGGGTTAAAACATTCAAGCACTATATTTACACATCAAAAATACCAAATTCATGTGTCGGTTTACACCTACATAGTGAACATCTAGTTACACCCGTAATTACCCAAAAATGCATACGAGAATCCATCTAATGCCACGAACTTGACCTTGATCATACCGGAGCCTTCCTTACATGTCACCACATATAAAACATCATTAGTAATGAAGACAAATCATAACAACATGGTAAAGTATTATCATTTTCACCCATTCACCCATTTGACTCGTTTCCACCCAATTACCCCTTAGGCGACATATTACTTGCATAACCACATACACGTTCCTTTCTTTCCTTAAAACCATCTCATGTTTGACAAATTTTTCATCTCCATTATGGCACACGACCATAACTCCTTTACATTTCCAACATGGTGCTTAGACCACAATTTTCACCATATGCCCATTATGATAACTTTGACCATAACCTCACCACATTTCCATTATGGTTCATAGACCATAACTTCATAACCGCATTTCCATTATAGTATTACAAATATAACTACATTCATTCACATTGTCATACACTTTCATACATATTCATTACACATAACATAATATACAAACATACTACACAAGTATCAACATTTGTCAACAATACTAAGTAAGTGCAAGAGCACTTACCTTTCGGGTTTGAAGACCGCGTTCCCCCTTCACGCTTTGCAATTTTATTACCTAAACACATTCACCTAGTTTAGTAATCTATTATATTTCAAACTCACATTTTAATTGGGTTCACAACCCAATCTTCTATTTCCAACCCAAACTGACCCGTTTGGGTTATACTCATATCCAAATACCCTCTTTCCACCCAAACTCACCTACTTGAGTTTCATTACCATTTCTTTAACACTAATTTTTCATTTCATCATTATCATTAGGTTAATTTGGTGTTCATTCAAGTGCCTAACATCAATTAAACACTTATCTCAACCTCAATTTAACATTCTATCATCATAAATCAAAGACCCCCAATTCATCCCATATGAACCCTAATTTTCAAAAATCAAAATTAAAAGATTCTATGATGTTATTCATCACTCTTTACCTTTAGTTTAGTTAGATTATCAACAATCTAACACCAATTTAACCCCATGCATCAAAAACTTCGAATTTCTACAAAACCCACCTACTAACCCAACAATGGTGAACTCAAATGGATGATAATCACTTACTTGATGTTAGGAAGATGATATGCAAGCCAACACCTTCACAAATCAAGCCTCAATTGCAAGATTTAGCTTCAAAACTCCTTTTCTCCTTTTTATTTTGGGAGCATCGACACCCACAACAATGAAAATTCTGGATTTTGACTTCTCATTAGTCAAATATGGTAGATTTGGCATATTTATAATTTCAGTCCCTCAACTTTCATATCACTCATTTCCATGCCAAAACTAGCTAAAAACTAACATAACTCCATAACAAACTTGAAATCCATTTGTTTCAACTTATTTCTAAAATATTATTTCCACCATAATATTAATTAGAAATATTTATTTATTTAAAATGAAAACCGGATTTTGGTTTGTTACAAATCACCTCCCCTTAATTGGGTTTCGTCCCCGTAACCCGACTTCACATAAAGATGTTCGGATAATATTTGAGCATCTCCTCCTCGGTTTCCCAAGTCATTTCCGCTCCCTTTTTATGTTTCCACCTCACCAAAACTTGGTTAATCTCTTTATTGCGTAAACGCTTCACTTTTCTATTCAAGATTGCCACCGTTTCTTCAATATAATTCAACTTTTCATCCAACTCAATATCATCCAATGGAACAAAAGTAGACTCATCCGCCAAAAATTTTCGCAAATGAGACACATGAAACGTGTTATGAAGTCTACTTAGTCCCTCCGGTAGCTCCAAACGATAAGCTACCGCACCCACCCTTGCTATCACCTTAAACGGTCCGATGAAACGTGGACTCAACTTCCCCCGTTTCCTAAACCGTACCACCCCTTTCCAAGGAGAGACTTTCAAAAGCACAAAGTCTTCCACTTGAAACTCAATCGCCCGCTTCCTATTATCCGCATAAGATTTTTGGCGATCCTGGGCCGCCTTTAAGCGTGCCCTTATTTGGTCAATACTACTAATAGTTTCCTTGACCACCTCTTTGCTACCAAGTTCCCGTTGACCAATCTCACCCCAACACACGGGTATTCGACATTTACTCCCATACAACGCCTCAAAAGGCGGCATACCAATGCTAGAATGGTAGCTATTGTTGTAAGAAAATTCCGCCAACGGTAAATGGTCGTCCCAATTACCCCCAAACTCCAAAGCACACGCTCGTAACATATCCTCGAGTGTTTGAATCATCCGCTCGCTTTGACCATCCGTTTGTGGATGATAAGCGGTACTAAGATTCAATCTAGTCCCCATATCCTCATGGAATTTCTTCAAAAAACGAGAGGTAAACCTCGTATCACGATACAATACAATCGTCACCGGTACACCATGTCGTGACACTATTTCCTTCACATAGATTTCCGCCAATCTATCCGATGAATACGTTTCCTTTATAAGAAGGAAATGTGCACTCTTTGTCAACCGATCTACTACTACCCATATTGCATCATAACTCTTTCGTGTCTTAGATAGTTTAGTGATTAGATCCATGGTTATATTCTCTCATTTCCAAAGCGGTATTTCAAGCGGTTGAAGCTTTCCATACGGATTTTGGTGTTCCGCCTTTACCCTTAAGCATGTGAGACATCTTTCCACATACTTAATGTAACACTCTACTTTCAAACATTGATAATTAAATCATTAAAACACGCGGAAGCATTCGTCCCAAGACAATTTTTTTTATATCTTTGTGTGTCGTGAAGAGTCAGCCCCCTCCCTTCGCGTGGCGCGAGGGAGTCCTAAAAAGGCAGGTCCGGGAAACCAGGTCTTCGCGTGTCGCGAAGACCAGACCCGAATTCTTCGTGTGGCGCGAAGATCACTCCTTCACGGAAAGTTTGCCAGATCTGCAGATTTCAACACTTAACCATTTTTTCCAACTTTTACCATTTCAACATGACACTAAAATTTTCCCAACACTTGAGTTTTTGATAAAACATTCAAACAACATTCACATACACCAAAACACAAATTTGGGTATCAATTTACATCCTTTTTAAGGTTTTCTAATTAACCCCCCAAAACCATCATATACGCATACGAGAACCCGCCAACGCCTTGAACTTGACTTTGACTACCTCGGAGATTTTCCTACATAACACCACATATATCACCATTAGTAATGAAGATAAAACATAACAAACAAGTAAAATCTACTTATTTTCACCCATTCACCCATTTGACCCGTTTTCACCCAATATGCCATTAGGCTACATATCACTTACATATCACCTTACAAGTTTCATTCTTTTCATTTAACATACATGATTAACACATTTCCACTTCCACTATGGCACATAGGCCATAACTTCATCACCACATTTCCATTATGATTCTTAGATCATAACTTCATATCCATATATCCATTATGGTACTTAGACCATAACTCCATATCCACATATCCATTATAGTGTTAAAACTATAACTACATTCATTCACTTATTCGTACACGATACACATTCATACCACATAACACATTATGAAACTTAACACATTATGCATACAACATTGCATATAATACCATTTATCATCAATTACTAAGTAAGTGCAAAAACACTTACCTTTCGGGTTATAAGATCCCGCACCACCTTCAAGTTTTGCAATTTGATTACCTAAACATATACACCTAGTTTAGTAATCTAACATAAATCAAAATCACATTATAATTGGGTTCACAACCCAATTTCCCATTTCCAACCCAAACTAACCCGTTTGAGTTATACTCATATCCAAACACCCTCTTTCCCCCAAACTCACCTACTTGAGTTTCATTATTCTCACCTTAACACTAATTTTTTATTCAATTTTTATCATTAGGTTAATTTGGTGTTTGTTCAAGTGTCTAACATCATATAAACACTTAATCGTCATTAATTCAACATTCTATCATCATAATCCAAACACCCCCAAATTTCTCCATATGAACCCTAACTTCTCATAATCATAATCAAAGGGTTCTAGGATGTTAATCACCATTCTTTACCTTTAGTTTAGCTAGATTATCAGCAAACTAACACTAATTAACCACATGCATCATAAATTTTGGATTTCACCCAAAACCCACCAAAAACACATCAATGGTGAAATCAAAAGGAAGATAATCACTTACTTGATGTTAGGAAGGTGATGTGTGAGCCAAAACCTTCACAAAATAAGCCTCAAATGCACGATTTAAGCTTCAATTAGCTTACTCCTTTTTCTCCTTTGCTCAAGAACGACCTCTTTCACCAAATGAAGATAATTTTGACCTTCACTAGTCAAATATGACAGATTTTGTCATTTTACACTTTTAGCCCCTCAACTTCCATTTCACCCATTTCATTCAATAATTAGTTAAAAACTAATATAACCTCATTACTAACTTGAAACCTACTTGTTTCAACTTATTTCTAAAATATTATTTTCTTCATAATATTTATTAGAATATTTAATTATTTATAACGAAACCCGGATTTTGGTTCATTACACTTAACAATATCACGCCTCATACCCGGCCACCATAAATGACACCTCAAATCATAAAACATTTTTGTGGCCCTCGGATGGATAGAATACTTGGATTTATGCGCCTCATCTAAAATAGTTGTCAAAACACTTGACAACCTAGGTATCCAAATTCTATCAAAGCATGTTTTTAACCCCAAACTATTCTCCCCAAGCTTGTCAACATAAGAAACTATCCGTTCCTTCTTCAAATCCCCACCAAGTGCTAACACTTGAGCCTCCCGAATTTCATCAATAAGAGATGATGAAATTGTCATCTTGAATGACTTCACCTTAATAGGTGCATGACTCATCTTCCGGCTAAGAGCACCCGCCACTACATTCGTTTTACCCGGATGATAAAGTATCTCACAATCATAGTCCTTGACCAATTCAAGCCACCGCCTTTGCCTCATGTTGAGGTCCATTTGGTCGAAGAAATATTTGAGACTTTTGTGATCCGTGTAGATCGTACACTTCGCCCCATATAAATAATGCCTCCAAATTTGGAGCGCGAAAACCACGGCCGCAAGCTCTAAATCGTTAGTAGGGTAATTCATCTCATGAGTCTTCAATTGCCTAGACGCGTAGGTAATCGCTTTCCCCCTTTGCATTAAAACACACCCCAACCCCGAATGTGAAGAATCCGAATACACAACAAAATCTTCGGTCCCGTCAGGCAAGGACAAGATAGGTGCCTTAGTCAATTTTTCTTTTAAGAGTTGGAAGGAAGATTCTTGCTCGGAATCCCAAAAAAACTTAGTCTCCTTACGCGTTAACTTCATCATCGGCAAGGCAATCCGAGAGAAGTTCTCAATAAATCGTCGATAATAGCCCGCCAACCCCAAGAAACTTCTAATCTCCAAACGTTTTCGGCGACGACCAATCTTTTACCGCTACTATTTTGGATGGGTCGACTGTAATCCCTTTTTTATTAATCACATGGCCCAAGAATTGAATTTCGCGCAACCAAAATGCGCACTTGGAAAATTTAGCATAAAGTTTCTCCCTTTGCAAAACTTCAAGGATTTCACGTAGATAAAAGGCATGATCACCTTCATTCCGTGAATAGATGAGGAGGTCATCAATAAAAACAATGACAAAACGGTCGAGGAATGGCCTACACACCCGGTTCATAAGATCCATGAAAACCGCGGGCGCGTTGGTTAAACCGAAAGGCATAACCGTAAACTCGTAGTGACCGTAACGAGTGCGGAATGCGGTTTTTGGAATATCATCTTCTTTCACTTTTAACTGATGGTACCCGGACTTCAAATCAATTTTAGAGAACCATGACGCCCCTTGAAATTGATCGAAAAGGTCTTCAATCCGAGGTAACGGGTACCGATTTTTCACTGTCAACTTGTTTAACTCCCGATAATCCATACACATCCTCATGCTCCAATCCTTCTTTTTAACAAAGAGAACGGGTGCACCCCAAGGCGAGACACTTGAGCGTATGAAACCTTTATCAAGTAGTTCTTGCAATTGCTCCATTAGCTCTTTCATCTCCGGCGATGCCAACCGATAAGGTGTTTTAGCTACCGGCTTAGCACCCAGTATCAAATCGATCCCAAACTCTACTTCCTTCTCCGGTGGAACCCCCGGTAACTGATCTGGAAACACATCCTCAAACTGATTCACAACCGAAACATCGCGAATTTCTTTCACTTTCTTGATCACATCCACAACACAAGCCATGTACGCCTTGCACCCACGCGCCATGTACTTTGTTGCCTTCACATAAGAACACAATCTTACTTTACCTTTATTTTCACCTTCTATGTAAATGGACTCACCCGACGGGGAGTCGAGTTGTATCGCCTTAGGTCCACATAGAATATTCGCTTTGTTCTTCGACAACCACTTCATACCCACTATTACATAAAAATCCCCCATGGTCATAGGAATTAAATCTATAAGGAACGTTTCACCCCTCGCCCTTAACTTGCAATTCCTATAAATATCAAACACTAGAAAACTCTTCTCATTTGCCGCCTCGATTTTTAAGGGTTCGTCTAACTTGCTACTTAGAAAAGAAGAATGCTTAACAAATTTCAAAGACATAAAAGAACGACTAGTCCCCGAATCAAATAGAACTAGTGCAGGTAAGGAATTAATCTTGAATGTACCTGACACCACATCCGAGTTATTCTTTGCCTCTTCCGCCGAGATGTGGAAAGCTCTACCCTTTGGCTTTGGCATCTCAACCTTCCTTTCGCTTCCACCTTGTTGCTTCAACTCAGGACAATCCGCCCTATTGTGCCCGGGCTTATAGCAATTGTAGGATATATGAATTTGGCTTATTAGCCATATGCCCCGGCTTCCCACATTTATAGCAATTTGACCTTCCCTTCCTACATTCCCCAAAATGCTCCTTTCCACATATCTTGCACCCCCGTGAAGAAAATTTGCTAAACGGTTTCTTACTAGGACTCCCGCCTTTATCTTCTTCACTACCTGATCCATAATTTCTCGTTTCCTCTTTTCACCTCTGGCTTCTTGCATCCTCAACTCTACCTCCCTTTCTCGACACATGTTGATCAAATCGACAAGTGTGGTAAAAGAGGAAGGAGATATGCTATCTCTAAACTCCTCTGTCAACATAGCATAGAATCTGTCAATCTTTGCCTACTCTGTCGACACCACGTCCGGACAGAACTTGGCGTGATCAAAGAAGGTCCCTGCCAATTCATCAATTGACTTTGTCGTTTGCCTCAAGAGGAGGAACTCCTCAGTCATCCTGTCAACTGCGGCTTGTGGGCAATGGTATTTCAGAAAAGCCGTCTTAAACTCCTCCCAAGTCATGGAGGTCACACCCAATTCACCCCTCGCCTTTCGGAGATTTAACAACCATTCTTTCGCCCTCCCAGTCAATAGTGGCATACTAAACATCACCCTATCCTCGGGCTTACACTTAGTCGTTTCAAAATTTGATTCCATGTCTACCATACACCTGTGGCTAAGGATCAAGTCCACCTGTCCATCATACTCTTTTGGCTTGATCACCATGAACTCCTTAAGAGTACAACCTTATGGTTCCTTCTCCTTCGATAACTCTTTGAAAGTGAAGTGAGTTTAATAGCCCCTCTCATTTCTTCCATCAACAGAGTTGTGGCTTGTTCAAAAGCTTTGGCCACTTCTTCCTTTAATGGATCATGGATTCTAGGATCCAACGGCTCTTCATTCTCGTCTATCATCTCTTAGCTGAGAAATTAGAATAAAACACCTTAATACCCTTATACTTTCAATACCTTAGATAACCGTCTCACATTTACCCTTATATGTATTAAGTATAAATATATCTTCCTATATACCTATATACATATATAATCACTTTCACCTAATCCTTGTAAATGTTAATTGTTATTTGGTTATCATAAAGACCCTTACACATTTCGTCTTATTAATCATATTGGCCAGACATGTTTAATAATACGTTATGCCCAATTGTAATTATCATATCCATATAACAAATCACAAAACAAGTTTCGGCACACATAACACTTTGTCATTCAATCATGCATATACATATACACCATATGTAACAACATTAATCATATCATTACTAACCTTTCACTTCCGAAAGCTCCGAGTCTTGGTCAAGTCCTACTTGGATTCTCGTATCTTTCCCCCATATCAAAAACATCCAGTTTGAGTTTGGTGCCACGCACACCAAATCCTCAAACCATCGCTCTGATACCAAGTTGTAACACTCTAATTTCAAACACCGATTATTTAATCAATAAACACACGGAAGCATTCGTTACAAAAAATATATTTAAAAAAAAATAAAAAAAATCCTCGCATGGCGCGAGAACCAGGCCCCATCCCTTCTCGTGTCGCGAAGGAGTCCCAAATGGCTTGTCCGAGCACCAGGTCTTTTGCGTGTCGCGAAAGACCCTCCATGGTTTTTCGTGTGACGCGAAGACCCTCAGATGATAGAAAGTTTCAAAATTTTTGCAGCTTTCAACACTTAGCCAATTTTTTCAATATTAACCCATTTTGCCATAATATTTTCCCAACGCTTGGGTTTTGGGTTAAAACATTCAAGCACTATATTTACACATCAAAAATACCAAATTCATGTGTCGGTTTACACCTACATAGTGAACATCTAGTTACACCCGTAATTACCCAAAAATGCATATGATAATCCATCTAATGCCACGAACTTGACCTTGATCATACCGGAGCCTTCCCTACATGTCACCACATATAAAACACCATTAGTAATGAAGACAAATCATAACAACATGGTAAAGTATTATCATTTTCACCCATTCACCCATTTGACCCGTTTTCACCTAATTACCCCTTAGGCGACATATCACTTGCATAACCACATACACGTTCCTTTCTTTCCTTAAAACCATCTCATGTTTGAAAAAAATTTCATCTCCATAATGGCACACGACCATAACTCCTTTACATTTCCAACATGGTGCTTAGACCATAATTTTCACCACATGCCCATTATGATAACTTTGACCATAACCTCACCACATTTTCATTATGGTTCATAAACCATAACTTCATAACGACATTTTCATTATAGTATTACAACTATAACTACATTCATTCACATGTTCATACACTTTCATACATATTCATTACACATAACATAATATACAAACATACTACACAAGTATCAACATTTGTCAACAATACTAAGTAAGTGCAAGATCACTTACCTTTCGGGTTTGAAGATCTCGTTCCCCCTTCACGCTTTGCAATTTGATTACCTAAACACATTCACCTAGTTTAGTAATCTATTATATTTCAAAATCACATTTTAATTGGGTTCACAACACAATCTTCTATTTCCAACCCAAACTGACCCGTTTGGGTTATACTCATATCCAAACACCCTCTTTCCACCCAAACTCACCTACTTGAGTTTCATTACCATTTCTTTAACACTAATTTTTCATTTCATCATTATCATTAGGTTAATTTGGTGTTCATTCAAGTGCCTAACATCAATTAAACACTTATCTCAACCTCAATTTAACATTCTATCATCATAAATCAAAGATCCCCAATTCATCCCATATGAACCCTAATTTTCAAAAATCAAAATTAAAAGATTCTATGATGTTATTCACCACTCTTTACTTTTAGTTTAGTTAGATTATCAACAATCTAACACCAATTTAACCCCATGCATCAAAAACTTCGAATTTCTACAAAACCCACCTACTAACCCAACAATGGTGAACTCAAATGGATGATAATCACTTACTTGATGTTAGAAAGATGATATGTAAGCCAACACCTTCACAAATCAAGCCTCAATTGCAAGATTTAACTTCAAAACTCCTTTATCCTTTTTCTCTTGAGAGCATCGACACCCACAACAATGAAAATTCTGGACTTTGACTTCTCATTAGTCAAATATGGCAGATTTTCCATATTTGTAATTTCAGTCTCTCAACTTTCATATCACCCATTTCCATGCCAAAACTAGTTAAAAACTAACATAACTCCATAACAAACTTGAAATCCATTTGTTTCAACTTATTTCTAAAATATTATTTCCACCATAATATTAATTAGAAATATTTATTTATTTAAAATGAAAGCCGGATTTTGGTTTGTTACAATATTCGACAGCAATTATGATGATTCACTAAATCAAAACGGATTCTCAGAACTTTTTTGTATGATCATTATTTGTTACTATTGAGGTAAAAACTTATCTGACTTGTATATTGTAATATAAATTTACCTTGTAAATGAACATATTTCTCTTCGTTAAAGTTAGGTTACATAATCAAAAATTGATTATTGTAAATAGATTTAATAATAGAGATTTCAATTTGACAATGACATGCTAATCATTCAAACATGAAAGATGAAGCAAGTAATGAAAAAGAAAGTTGGGGGATGATGCATTAAGCACTAGCTACATAATCACTAAACCAATCTGCATTTCTTGAAAATATACTTAGACTTCTTTTAAAAAGGTAAAACAAAAGCATCAATACAATAAACTAATTAATTATATGTATTTTTAATCAGAATTAAGAAGTTAAAACATATAGAAAATAAAGTATACATGTAACACTTGTGAAAAATATATATGTATTGCAATATTGAATAGAAGAAGGAAAAAAAAAGAATATGAGAGATTGGGAAAGAGAAGAGATAGAAAGAAGACAGAAAGCAGTACTCTAAGTCAGACATCAACCCTAACCACTCTCTCTCATCTTTTTAGGTTCATTCCCATTATTCTTTCATATCTCTCTCTCTACCAAGAATCAAGAACACACTAGTGTGTGTGACTGTGTGTGATTGATAAAACAACAGCTGATCATATAGCCATATAGGTGCTTAGGGGGTCTGCTTCAGTTTCTAGCAAAAAAACTAAACATTGTCTTTTTGGTTGATGCCAAACTAGAGAAAAATTCATGGGGAAACAGTTAGAGATTTGAAGAAGTAAACTAGGGTTCAAACAAAAACCTTTAGCTTCTTTCCAAGTTTAAATCTTTCTTTTGTCTTCTACATATCTTTATCTTTTCATGATGATATATGCAACATACATCATATCTATAGATAGTTAGATACACTTTTACTACACGCACAAACACACATATTGACACCTAGGGAGAGAAGAAGATGATGATGAGACAGCAGAAAGTGATGTTGGAAGATAATTTGAATTCTGCATCTGGTGATCTTCATGCAAATAGTCTTGATTCTTGTTCTGAGAATAAAGGTCAAGAAAATGAAAGCAATCATAGTTTAAATCTCCAACACTACTCTTCACATCCTCCTCCAAGTCAAAGTCAACCATTAATCAAGAAAAAAAGAAGTCTTCCAGGCAACCCAGGTTCAAAATCTCTTAAAGCTTCAATCTTTTTCATGGGTTTTCATCATTTTCATAAAAAAATTGTGGGTTTTCAATTTTTCTTTATTTTGATATGAAAAACATGGTTTTTAAAATAGTCAACCATATTGTACTAGCAGTTGACCCTGGTTCAAAATCTCTTTAAATCTTTAATCTTTTTTCATGGGTTTTCATCATTTTCATAAAAAAAGGTGAGTTTATATTCTTTATCTCATTACTTTGACATGACAAATGAAACAATAGGTCATATTATAACATAATTATTGTGTTATATATAGATCCAGAAGCAGAAGTGATATCTTTATCACCCAAGACACTAATGGCGACAAATCGGTTTGTGTGTGAGATATGTAACAAAGGGTTTCAAAGAGATCAAAATCTGCAACTTCACAGAAGAGGACACAATCTGCCATGGAAGTTGAAGCAGAGAAACAAGAATGAAGTGGTGAGGAAGAAAGTGTATGTGTGTCCAGAAGTGAACTGTGTGCACCATGAACCATCTAGGGCTCTAGGCGATTTAACTGGAATCAAGAAACACTTTTGTAGAAAACATGGTGAAAAGAAGTGGAAATGTGATAAATGTTCAAAGAGTTATGCGGTTCAATCCGATTGGAAAGCTCATTCCAAAACTTGTGGCACGAGAGAGTACAAATGCGACTGTGGTACCCTTTTTTCAAGGTAGAATCTCCTTCATTTATTATCACCACCAACATGCATTCAAACATTAAATAACTCAAAAAACAAGTATAACAAATCAGTCAAGGTTTAACATGTTATGTGTCAAACTAACCTAGATTCTATCCCTGTCATGTTTCATGTAAATTTGTCATTTTGTATTTATAAATCGGTGTATACACTGTAATAAAAAAAAAGGCTAAAACGTAACTTCTATTAAGTAAATGTGAGAAAAAAAAGCCTAAAACATTACTTCTATTAAGTAAAAAATAAGAGATGATGTGAGTCTTTAGTAGGGGAGAGGGTCCATTCAGTAAAAATAATAGGGGATAGGATGCATTTACTACAACAAAAAATAAAGGGTAACGGGGTGTTTGCATCCGTGGGGACGGACGAATGCCTCTCCTCCAGGTGAGTTCAAAAACACCGCAAAAACGAGTGTTTAAAAGATGCTCTAACAAATATATTTTGAATGAATGATGAGTGGAAATTTTTAGAAAAATGGTGGAGTTAGTAAAAGTGATTTGGTTTGTGTGTGCTTTTTTAAACTTTTTTTTGTTTAGTCTAACCACAAGCGGACTTTGACATTTTAAATTTGGGTCAGCTCCTCACACAAGCAGACTCTTGACTTTTTTTTGGAGAAATGATGGAGCTCTCCCTCAGCTCGATCTGATTGCTACCTAAACCGTTTCAAAAGTTCGCTTGCCATGTGAACGGACCAAATTTGAAAAGTCATAGTCAGTTTGTGAAAGAAGTAACTCTCCATGAACCAAAAAACTTTCAAAATTCACCCACAAACCTAAATCATTTTATCTAACTTCACCATTTCTAAATAAATGAAGTCCCTTTTCTTATTTATTGACAATTTTGATTCTCTAACTGTTTATTTAAATAAAAGTTCATTTATTCTCTAAATTACTCATTTTTTTGTGTGGGTGTCTGTGTTTTCTCGATTAAGAACGTGTATAGCAAGATGGGTTTTTTTATTCTTTTTTCAGAAAGTTTTTTGTTTTTATGTGTTTGGAGTGTTTCATAGTTATTCTATTCTTTCTTTTTAGTTTTTTTAATCTTGAAAATGCACAGGAGGGATAGTTTCATCACACACAGAGCTTTCTGTGATGCCCTAGCAGAAGAGAGTGCACGAGCAATCACTGGAATAGACCCGACAACAGTTCCGGGTCAAATACCGACCCCTTTCAATGACCATCTTCTTGACCCGGTTCATACTTCTTTTATAAAAAAACAAGATAACCTATTTCCATCATGGCTACAAACCCAAACCCAAACCCAAACCCAAACCCAATCCCAAGATCAAGATTGTAGCCCTAGCAGTGGTGGGCCCACACTGATAGCCTACCATCCAGCACCATCTGCTTACATGTCAGCAACTGCATTGCTGCAAAAAGCAGCTCAGATGGGTACAAGTCATCTAAGCATGGGTACAAGTATACAAGCACCATGTACAAGTACAACATCTTTGAGACCCCACCACCAACCTTACATTGCTCACGTGTCTGCTAACTCTCCTGCAGCTGGTAACAACACAAGTGGTACAAGCGGTTTGCCTGGAGATGGTGCATGTGCTGGTGGGCCCTCACCCCTACCCCATCATCCATCATCATCATCTTTTCTTCATCCCATGAACATGAGCATGATGATGATGATGATGACTCAAGATAGTTTTCCTGATGTGGCAACTTTTGAAGATGCATTTGGTCAAATCTTGGATGCAAAGAAAGAAGGAGATCATGAATCTCATGATCATGGAAACATCCATGAGAGTCATATGATGATGATGATGCATGATTCCAAGAGTGGCAATGGTGGTAATATTGGAGGAATGACAAGGGATTTCTTGGGGCTTAAAGATCCCTCACATATCCATGGTGATATTGTAAGCATGAATCAAACCCTTAAACTATGGCATGCAAAGTAATTAATTAATAGATGTATTAATCAAATTAGGGTTCTTTGCCTTTCCTTAATTACCTTTTAATGTTCCTTTTGTGGTTGTAATACAAAAGGGAGAAACTCTTGAGCCCCCAAAGATCCATATTGCTCAAATATATATGTTACAATCACAATTTCAAATTATTTGTTAAAATCTTATTCGTATCGTGTTTTAATACAATAAAAAGTTACTTTACGACTGAGCCGGGGTCTCTCTAAGAGAGTAGAATTTTTGCATTGTTTATCCAAACGGCTTATTTATAAGTAATAAATAGATTGTAGTTGCTTATTTTAAACCTTTTATTTGAAATGAGTCAATTAATATATTAATAAGCAATCTCAAAAACATATGGACGTATGGGGTAGCAATTCACATTGGATTCTTAATCCAGTCCCCTTGAAAGATTCCTGAAATGGTGCATGGAAAAGTAATATGATCCATGACAAATGTCAATTTACATATACAAATCCAGACATATATGGATAATATACAATAAACTTTTGTTGATATTAAGTATTATAATAGTGGGAAAATCATGAGAATAGAAATGTTATACCATAATTTTTGCTTAAATAGGCATTGATTTTACTCCTTCATAGCCTACAAACCTATAATCCGACATCTTTATATATCACACACCCATAATCTGGCACCTTTATAGTTCACATACCCTTAATCCATCACCTTTACAGCCTACACATCCATAATCCGGCATATTCAGAGCCTACGCTCCATAAATCCGACATCTTCACAACCCACTAAAAAGTCAATGTCAATCAGACTATTTCACAACCTATACTCCATAAATCCGGCACCTTCACAGCCCACACACCCATAATCCGACACCGTCATAGCCCATACGCTGATAATCCGGCACCTCCACAACTCACTTAAAAGTCGATGACTATTTTATAAAAAAATTTAGTCAACTTGCGGCCTATTCTCATGATTTTCCATATAATAGTGACATTTTTCATAAAGTTTGTAACTATACGATTTTTTATTTTTTTTTATATTTTATAACATATTTATATTGGCGATTTATTTTGGGGTTTCAGTAAATTTATATGCACAAAAAACGTCATAAGGCATTCTCAAAACTAGGGGCACTCACCATGTAAATTATTTATAATTTTATTCTTGTTTTACAATACTTTAAGATAAGCATTGTAATTTTCAAAATATAATTTAAAGATTGATGTAGGTATGATTAGGCCATGATCTATCATAAAGTTGTAGGGTTAAAATTTTTATTTGAGAAAAATAGAAAAGCCAAAAAGCAAATATTGGAAAGTGGTACTCCTTGTCCCCCAAAATGCAATTATTATTATTAGATCAAACAATTATCAACCTCATGAATAGTAACTTACTCTTTATATTGCAAGTGGTACAACCACTTGAAGCATGAACACATACCAAACACCCACGAATTCATTCTAAAGAGAAACCCACTTTATAGTTATCAGACAACTCTCTCATCGTTGGTTATTTGGTGTAATGTTAGCCCCAAAACTTCCCATAGTGGAGGTCTTGGGTTCGAATCCTGGCAACAGCAAAAAAAAGGTATGTGGCCAGGTCAGAGGGTTTACCCAATTGGGGGTTCCTCCTGTGGTGGGCTGCCATGGATGTTCTAGGTGTTGCCCCAAAGAAACACAATTATTCTAAAATATCTAAGTATTGCCGTTCAAAAAAAAACACAACTCTCTCTCTCATCAAATTACTATATTCTATATTTTAATTTTCAACCCTTATACTATATATAATATACATTTTTATGTGAGTTAGTATTTGAGTATTTTGAACATATAAGTTACAATATTTATCTAATATGGTGCCGCTTCATTTTCTATTAATTTCGTTTTCCTTTAATAACTTCCGTTCGTTAACTTTTTTCAAAATACGAAGTGCGCGACTGTTTTTAGTTTTTTTTTGTCGACGTTTCGATATATTTTTTTTTAACGGAGTTGTATTCAAAATCAAGTTTTTTGTGGTAGCGTCACGAGCGGAACCTATTATGAGCGAACAACATCATTGTCAGTATTGGTATTATCAGAACCCTTATCGGTATTCGCTTTATGGTTTTCGATAACCCGAACCGGTCATTTTTTATTTTGTTTTTTCCCTTTTTTATTATTAACATAGACAATGAGTTGAATAGTAACTTACTACCTGTTTTGCAAGTGGTACAACCATTAAAGCATCACCAAACCCACGTATTCATTTCTTGAGAGAAACCCAGCCACTTAGTGAAACCTGCAATTCTTTTTGGGGGAAGAAGACGATCGGTTTCTACCACCGTAACCAGCAGGCTTCTCACGGAAGATCTATATGATAGTGATGAGGAAGAAGAATATAGCTCCATATACAACTCATAGACACTGGATTCAAAGGATCTACTGGTAAGTTTTAAAGATTACTATTTTATATTTTTTATTAACATAATTACTGAA
This sequence comes from Smallanthus sonchifolius, assembly GCA_023525975.1. NCBI lineage: Eukaryota > Viridiplantae > Streptophyta > Magnoliopsida > Asterales > Asteraceae > Smallanthus > Smallanthus sonchifolius. The sequence goes on along the minus strand of CM042032.1, from coordinate 90,041,018 downwards.
AAAGTTGATGAAAATTGATGCTTAGATATGCTTTTCAACATATTCATGTTGTGATCATCTTAATTTGCAACTCAGTTGGTATCAAGTTTTAGGGTAATAATATGATAAGTTTCAGACAACATAATTAGAAAAAAAAAACTTAAACTAAAACTAAAACACAAGAAAGTTAAAACATGGCCTTTTTTTTGGTAATTTTTCTCATAATGAAATAATTAAATCTGTATTAAGAAAAATAGTCATCGAAAGTTCTATATAATGGTGTTTTTTTGGTAATTTTTCTCATTACCTCTTTCAAAATACTATTGTTGTATTATGATATTTTCAACAACAAAAAAACATGTGTTGTAGGTGCGGATTTTTGAACTGGTTGCATTATGTGACTTACAGTTTCATGAATCTCCCATATTACCGTCACAAACTATTTTCCTTTCTTTTCAATACACGATACAATATTGAAGCAACAATAAAGATCTTTATTAAGGCTTTGAAATCATTTTAGTTACTTCAGGAAGTGTTGGAGCCGGTTACCAAAGGCTTAGATACAGGAAAATGATCTACAACAGATCGTTCTCTTTCTTTTCCATTTGGCTTTCATATCTTCCAGGCAAGTTAGCTAAACATCGGTCCTGCAACCACAGTGTAAGCTATGCAGGAAAGAAAGACGGAAATTCTTATATAAAACACATTTTTATAGCGCATTTACTGTTCCATATACACACGAATTCTCAAATTCGAGTATTTTTTTGATATCGTAAGCTATAGCGAGTCTGCGTTTTGATGTAAATTTTTCCACGTAGAAGCGATAACGATCAAACTCCCGCCGCGAAACGCGGGGGAGAAAACTAGTTTATATATGAATCATGATTCCTTTTTGCAAATCTAATTCATTATTAACTAAAATAATTTATTTATTTTCTGAAAATAATATCTTAGATTCACACAACTTTATATGGGTTAAAAAATAATTAAAACCCTATTTTGTTAATTTTTAAATAAAATCTATACTATATAATAAATAAAGGTTTTTTCATATCACGTGTTGTCTCCATATTCATTCTCATCATTTTTTCTCGCATCTCTCTCTTATTAAATACACATATATCTTTTAATAATAATATATTTTTAAAGAAAATACTAAATATACTAATAAAACATATTTATTTTAAATTATCCCTTATTATAAGAAACTTTGAAATCTAATTATGTAACTTTTATTTTCAATCAAATAGTAAATGAAAGTCAAATTAAATTATATAGTAATTAACGTATTTTCGAAAACCAATTATATATTAATTTTTACATATTTTGAATTTTGTTTTGTATCCTTGGTATATATAATACATTTTTACACTTATAAAATATATGCTTAAAGATTTAAAAAATTTTATATTAATATTTTTTATTTTTTGTGTATTACACGGGTTCTAAGCTAGTATATTTATACTTGATAGTTTTCTCAATGAAGCAATGTCATGCATATAAATTAAGTGTTTCTTGGTAATATATTTTGGGTAGTAAAAAAACTTCACTCTAGTCTCTAGTATATAACTATATATTATAAAAGAATAAATCTAGTGTAATGGATGTGAAGTTCATCAAACTATTAAAAAAGTTCCGTAAGATCATAAATATATTAAAACTATTTTATAGGCTATTATATTTTGTTTGAATAAATTAAATCCATTAAAAAACATGAACAAAATGGAATTTGCCTTGAATTTTTTAATAAATCGATAGCTTTATACCTCGCACCATAGAAAAAAAAGAGAGTACATCATGTATGTAGTATGTCCGTAATTATATATCAATCTTGCTCAAAAACAATTTATGAGTACGGTTTCTATATTCAATACTAGCTTAAAACCCGTGTAATACACACAGGTAAAAAATATCAATATATAAAATTCTTAAATATTTATGTATATATTTTATAGTTGTAAAAATGTATTACATATAATAAGGATAAAAATAAAATTCAAAATATGTAAAAATTAATATATAATTAGGTTTCGAAAATACGTTAATTACTATATAATGTAATTTGACTTTTATTTACTATTTGATTGAAAATAAAAGTTACATAATTAAATTTTAAAGTTTCTTATAATATGAAATAATTTAAAATAAATGTGTTTTATTAGTACAATTAGTATTTTATTTAAAAATATATTATGATTAAAAGATAGAGGTGTATTTAATAAGAGAGAGAGGCGAGAAAAAAATGATGAAAATGAATATAGAGGCGACACGTGCCATAAAAAACCTTTATTTATTATATAGTATAGATTTGTACTTTTTATTCCATCTAAGTAAAGTGATCAAATTAATGATCATGAACGCCTCTACTTTGGTTCTGTAATTCTAATTCGTTTGTTAATATTAATTAATGTTGAAAATTTTAAAATCAACATAAATAAAAACCAATTAAGTTTATGAAATCAAGAATAACAATCCTTCATCTTCATGTATCACCATTTCCACAGTATTTGCAGTACCTACCGAGACATCGCCATATATCCAGATTAGGTGGATCACACCGGTCCGAGGTAACCGGATGGACATAGCGATCCGCCGAAGAAACGACTTGGATAAGGGAGATCACACTGGTACAGATTACATCAGTGCATGATTATGGATGATCACACGAATTATTGACATGAAGACAAGTTCCCATTTAAATAACTAACGTAACAAATTCTTGACACGGATTAGCCCACCTGACACGTGACTAGATGTTGTCATGAACAGAAGGGTATAAATACCCTGCATTATTCGACGAAGAAGGTAATGCTCTCTTAGCTTTCCACTGTCACAAAGACATACTAATTTGAGAATAATTACTAATTCTCGCGTCGGAGTCGGGTCACAGAGAGAACCCCCTCTCTATGGCAAGACTAATAGTGTTATTTGGAATCACAACCAATTCAGTCGACACTTACTTCTTCAGTGGCGCCATCCGATTTCGAACTCAATCTCTTCGTATCTGTCACTTTGTTCACTTTTGATTTCTACAAAGTAGTGGCGTAAACAATGTGGTCACACAGGCAAGCACCCAGGTCACTCCCACCATCCACCCATGCGACAACTACGAAAAGGAAATGCTCCATCTGAGTCGTTATGATGAGGTGAGGGAATTTATCTTATGACATGAAAGAGTAAATCCCCCATGGAGCATGGTATGATATGTTAACAAACTTGAGTGGACAGGGATCTACATCAGTGATGACATCATCAGAGGGATGTTTTCTTATGATCTACACTATGAGGCTCAAGTGGAAACAAAGAGGTACAAAGAGAAACTGTCAAGACCAGGGATAAAGGCAAAGCTATTGGTGTGACCAAGAAGCGAATTTCTAAACCATTTTATCCTCTGGGAGTCCTAGCCATGAAAACGTCTATTTTAGTACATGTGGTCAAGATGATTCGTGACATATAGCCTTGTTAAGGTTCTTCGCGACATGTCAAGCCCTGTTAAGGTTATTTGTTTTGCATCGAATTAAACCACATGCTCCATCGCTAATCATCAAATATTCATTATGATTTCACAAGACAAACCTGCTTCTATTTCGAGTCGAACCGAGAGATCCATGAATCGAGTTCCTGATGCATATAGATACAAATGGCCCACTGCACCAGTCAGAATACTTTGCGGAGCTCTCATACTAGTTATGTCCTAGTCAGTTTGACAGTTCCGAAACAAACGAAAAGGAAAACAAAAAATAAAACCTAAATAATGGATCACCTAAGCCCTCTCTGGGACTTTCTTAAGAATAAGAAAGAAGAACCTCATGTAAATATCATGTAATAAGGTTTGATTCCATTGGCGTACCAACCCATACGAGATAGGTCACCCGACGCCAATAAATTTTGAAACTAAGGAACAGACAACCTGGTAGATTAATAAGTCGGGGATTGAGGTTGAGGGAATAGAGACTAGCCTGCACCAATGTTGAACTCTACACCAAAGTAGTTTTGCCAAATCACAATGTAGAGCCACATGGTTGATAGACTCTAAAACACCTATACATACCTTGCAAGATGATGAAGGGACCGAGATGCCACGCCTAACCAATGCGTCACGTGTAGGTAATCGGTCCTAGATGAAGAGAGTGTGAAAGATTGAAAGGCATAGAGTTATGGGATTCAATAATGGAGATAGGGTGTGCATATGAGTGTGTAATGGGGTTGGTAATATTTATGCCAATTGTTATATTATCTTGGTTCCCATTTGTATCTGAGTTCCAGACAATGCTTATGTTTAATCAAGCATTCAACATAGGTTTGCAAATCTCAGTAATTATTACAAGGAAGAAAGATAAGACTAAGTCTGCTTGAACATGATTTAGATTTACTTGTAAATTGTAATTATTAAAGTATACTTTAATACAATAACTCCTTTCATTCAGTTTAACATCTCACATGTTTTACATGCAAATTCTTTTCATTCAGTATAATAATTCAATATTTCAAGTCTGTCGCAATTAAACTATGTGAACACTTGAAAAACATATAAACTATAATAATTCTAATCTGAGAATTTGGGACCTATTACAGTAAGTTCCAAACAATTTTATGAATCAATGGCATCTTTTTACCTAGCTAGGGTTCGTGGATTTTTCATGTTGAATTTAATTTTGCCCCAAAACACTAACTCAAATTCTTATCAATTCAAGTTCAGTTTTCTTCAAAACACTTCCCTAAATCACCATTTCTAGCACTAAGCTAATGATTTATATAATTTAATTAAATCGCCATATCTTCTAAATCACCGTTTCATTGTGTTATATAATATATTTAATTAAATATAATAAATAATTAAAAAATAAAATATTATGAAAATTTCCACTATTAATATAAAAATCTGAATCCGAAAGTTTGGATATCCGAACTTTCGGATAACGTGGATCCGGAATTTCGGATTGTTCGGTTTCGGATTCAGAACACCGTGTAAAATTGGTAAGGTCATGATCAACACACACACGCACTCAAAAACACAGATACACACACTACAGTAATTGAAATAGCACACAAACTTGCTGCTAAATGATTTCTGAATAATTTAGAACTGAACTTGAACGTACATAAATAGGTTAAGAAACATAAACGTGCACATGCACTACTTGCAGAAAACCAACTAACAAACCTTAAAACTAGGAAGAATAAGCCTACGTGACTAATTACATTCTTCTCACTTATCCGTTAATAAAACAAACGGTAACATAACGACAACTAGAACTGCCACGTGGATATGACTTTGACTTTCAACACACCGCTACTTCTAATTCTATCTAGGGAATTAATAACACGGATAAGAACCTTGAATAAGGAAAAACAGTAAATAGACAAACTATTTAATACCGATTTAATCAAGGTAACATGACCCCAAAATCTCATTTAATGGAATTTGATTTTATTCATGAAGACTCTATAAATATTTCATTTAATGGAAACAATTCTTCTTGGTGTTTTTTTAACGGTAAATTTGTACACAAATTAAATTCCATATAACTTTATATTTACAAGGATTTGAATTCACATTATTTTTTTAAGGATAAACATTAGACCACTAGGTTATGGATAATTCTTGTTCGTCTTACTCATTAATTTGATTCGATAATGGTTCAAAATTCTTGTAAAAGTTTAGTTATTATAATAACATTTTTAAGATATGCTTAATTATGATACTACTTTTTTTTTGAACGGCGGGGGAATTTTATAAAATAAAAAGGCCAAACACTAGTAAGGAGCTAGAGAGGCAAGGACAAAGTACAATAAAAGATATTATACATTAAAAGAGCACCAGTCCGACCACTCTAAGTTATTTTTTTCCGATCTATTCTTGACCCAAAGGAAACTCGTAGCCTTGATATCCTTCAAAATTTTGAAGAAAAGCGTCCTTTTGTTGTTAAAAACCATCTCGTTTCTTGCTCGCGCAATTGCCCAAATAGTGGATAAGATGACAGCGTTTATTGCCTTCTTTTTTAATGTATTGCCTTCGCCGTACTCACGTATTTGTAGAAGATCTTTAAGGTTAAAAGCGAAAATTAGTGGAATTTTACACCATTGAGAAATAATTGACCAAATAGTGTTTGCAACCTCGCAATGTACAAAAAGGTGCTCTGCCGACTCTACCTCTTCATCGCATAATTTGCAGTTCCCAGAACCAATAACAATACCTCGTTTCATGATAGCAATGTACGTGAGGATTCTTTCCATTTCGGATCTCCACGCATGAACGTTTAGTTTAATTGGCACCCAATTGTTCCATCTGAATGAACGTACTTCATGATGAAGAGGTACCTGCATCAACCTTTCTTTAACGTAAGCCACAGAAAAACTTCCACTTGAATCCCCATCCCAACACCACTGGTCATTCAAATCCGAGAACTCGACTTGAGCGATGACATCCTGGGAGCGGTTTAAATCATCTTGGTGAAGTTGGATGGAGAAATCATTATTCCATTTCCAATGTCACTCAATTCCAGTAGAATGATACTTACATCTCACGTTGATTTTACATCCTTTTTTAGCTTCCGACTCAAATAGAGTGGGGGAATTGGATGCAAAACGGACCCGGGGCAACCCATTTATCAAGCCAAAATCGGATGTAATTGCCTCTTCCAACCTTACTAAGGGGGTGTTTGGGATTACTTTTTAAAACTACTTATTGACTTATTACCTTTTGGAATAAGGTAATAAGTCATAAGTTTGTTTGGACATTTTATAATGAGTTTTCAAAATAACTTTTTGAAAATAAGTAATAAGTTATTTTTGAGAAGTAAGAAATTGTTACTTCTTGTATCTCCTTATGACTTTTGGGGTAAAAATTACCGATATATCCATTGATCCTTTTTATATCAACAGCTGCTCCAACCCTATCTTCCTTCACAACAGCAGCTTCTCCCCCAATCGCATCCTCCCTCTCTCGATCGTTGCTGTTCCGACGACCGTCGTCGCCGTCGCCGCCGCGTCTGCGCCTCCGACGACCCCTGCTGCTGCTCGCCTATTGCTGTTGTTGCTGCTCGCTTCTGCTGCTGCTCCTTTGACCACATCGTCTATTGCTCTGGTACTGTCTCGATTTCTCTGTGATTTTTCAAAATAAGTTCATATATTTGTGTGATTTCTGTGATTTGTTCGATTTTTTGTTTGAATTATGAATTTGTGGCTATTGGTTCTTGTTTCCGGCACTATATTGTAAAAAATTGTTGAAATTTTCTTAGAAATTGTATTCTTGTAGTTAGTGAAGGTATGATTAGTAAATGTTATGCCTAATCTCTTACATGACTGATTCACAACAATGGAACAATTTATTTAATTCCTGAAAATGTATTCCTGCAATTTATTTAATTCCTGCAATTTATGTTCAAAGGGTTGCAAGATATAGAATTGAGATTCAAAGTCAATTTTGCACTTATTAAATGAAAAGAGAAAAAAATGACAAATGATAAAATTGAGATTCAAAGTCAATTTTACCTTAAATGAAGTCAATTCTACTGATATTCTTGCTTTTTCCATTCTGTCCTGTTGGTTTGAATGCTACTTTCATATCCATGAAGTCATTGTTGTGAATTATATTCCTGCAAATGTGTTGGTAGGAGTAGGACTGATTTTTTGTAATGTTTAGATGGAAAATGTTGAAGAACATTTAATTCCACTGATCAGAAAAAGCTTTATTCTAGTTCTAGAATACTTAAATTTAGCTCTTATAGATTTGCTTATTGAACTAGCATGTATGATGGATACAAACTTAGCATTTTGAAGTTGTTTATTTAGGACTATTTATCTTGTGTGAATTTGTTTATCTAGGAATCATGGATATAGTTTGTGAATTTGTTTAAGACTATATTGATTTGTTGCCATGTATCAGATAATGGATCTAAACCACCCAAATGTTGTTGATTGTGAAACATCAACTAAAAAGGTTAAAACAAAATTCGTGTGGGATAATGCTACATTCAAGGAGTTTATCACTGCTTGCTTGGTTGAAAATGATAAAGGGAATAAAATAGGTGGTCACTTTAATAAGGTTGGGTGGGCGAATTTAGAAACAACTTTGAAAGAAAAAACAGGAAAGGTCCTTGAACAAAAACAAATTAAAAACAAATGGGACAACATGAAAAAAGAATGGAAGCTTTATGACCGCTTAATTAGGCTTGAAACTGGGCTCGATGGGACGAGGAGCTTAATTGATGCATCGCCTGAGTGGTGGGAAGAGAAAATAAAGGTAAGTTCTCTTTTTTTTTATCAGTTCAACTTATAATTGCATCTCTAATTAATCCGTTTATCTTATAGGAAGATAAAGACTTTGCCAAATTTAGGGGTGCAAATTTGGACATATTCGAGACGCATTATGCTCCTTTGTTTCGGGATTCTGTTGCCGTTGGAGATCAAACTATGAATCCGTTACAATTTCAAAACGATAGCAATTCGTGCGATGTTCGACGTGAGGAAAATATAGAGGGCAAAGGTGACAGTGATGAAATAATTTTAGGTGATGATGACCCTTTGTTTCCTAATATCGTTGAAAGTAGTTCGAGTAAAATTGACTTCATTTAAGGTAAAATTGACATTATGTGTCGTTGTTTGACATTTTAAGCAAAGATGGAGTTCCTTAAGTTACTTATGGGAGAAGCATGATTCGTCGTTTGACATTATGTGTCGTTGTTTGACATTTTATATTTACGTTATCGTTTGACATTATGTGTCGTTGTTTGACATTTTATCTTTATGTTATCGTTGACATTATGTGTCGTTGTTAGACATTTTATATTTAAGTTATTGTTTGACATTATGTGTTTTTGTTTTACATTTATATAAGCTTTTATCGTTTGACATTAATGTGTTATTGTTTTACATTTTATTATTATACAGGATGGATAGTGACGACTCTTCTGATTCATATGATGATGATGAAGAATATTGGGTGGATGAGGATATAGACTTCAAAAGGTTATGTGGAGTAGTTGTGAAAGGCATAATAATAGCTCGTAACTTGCGCAACGCTCGAATGTCATGTCACACATCTGATCGAACCGGGCACATATTTATTAATGAAATACTAAATGGCCATCCGAGACGGTGTTATGATATTTTTCGACTGCATGTACCAGTTTTTAGACAGTTATGCGTCGAACTTGTTACTAAATACGGATTGAAACAAACACGAAATATGTGTATTGAGGAGTCGCTCGGAATCTTCTTGATGACTTTGGCTCATGGATGTACGAATAGGTTAGTGCAAGAATCTTTTAAACATTCTGGGGAAACCATTCATAGACATTTCTATAGAGTGTGGAAAGCTAGGTGGGCGAAATATTATTGAACGAACTTTTGGAGTGTGGAAAGCTAGGTGGGCGTTATTGAGAGATATGCATGTTAATATCACGTACGAGCACCAAGTGAGTATTGTCATAGCATCGATGGCGATCCATAACTTTATTAGAAAGGCCGGACGGTTTGATGAAGCATTTAACAGGGCACAACAAGAATCCTACAATCCCACAGAAGGTGATACTAGTAATGAAGTTCAAGAAGAAGTTCTGACTACACGTCGTACGAACAATGAAGATATGCATATGGCAGCGATACGAGATATTATTGCGCAAGATATAATGGAATTGCGACGATGAATATGCTATGACATCATTTTGGAATTATTGCACCATATATAAATGACATTGTGGGGATGAATGTACTTTGACATCATTTTGGTATTTTTGCGCATTTTAATATTTTGGAATTATTACGCAATATATAAATGACATTGTGGGGATGAATGTACTTTGACATCATTTTGGTATTTTTGGCGCATTTTTGATATTTTTATGAATTATTTACAGTTTTTATGAACGTAATATTATTATAGTCTAATCGAATCGAAACGTATTTTTTCATGAATTATTTTCATTTTTTTCCAAGTGTAATCGTGATTTTAATATATATATTTTTTGAAAGGCAATAAAAATATATATATAATAGTATAATAAGCAATCCCAAACTTATAAAAGAATGTCATTTTTGGTCATTTTCCATTAATAAGTCAAACCAAATACTTTTAAAAAAAACAACTTATTGACTTATTAACTTTCCCCACCTAATAAGTTAATCCAAACACTTTTTTTAAAAACTACTTTTTAAAAAGTAATAAGTTAATAAGTCCTTTTGATAAAAAAACTTTTTGAGTTAATAAGTAATCCCAAATACCCCCTAAATGGAATATCACATAAATGTTTGTTTCACTAGTTTGATTATTTTTTCTCTTTATATAAATATTTATTTTTTGCTATCCACCAACCAGCTGAAAAAGAGTCAAGTTTAGTCGGAAAATTTGGGAGGCCTGAAGACGGAGAAAGACAACGGCGGTCAACGGCAATGGCGAAACGGCGAAGCTTGAAGGCGACAACGATCATCGTTCTTCTCCTATGTCTCGTTGCTTTCTCCACTGTTTTCGCTCCTCTCCCTTCCCCTCTCCCCAATTCCCCCAAACCCTACAAACATCATAATCACCATCATCATCAAGTGAGTTTCTAAACCCTAAGAACCGTTTCATATCTAGCTGGTGATCATTCTGATTTGCTACTGGCTGTTACAAAATCAACAGGCTGCTAATGCTCGTAAATTTGAAATTGCCGATGATATGTTCTGGAAAGATGGAGAGCATTTTCGAATCATCGGCGGGGACTTGCATTATTTCCGTACTCTACCCGAGGTACAATTTCATAGTTTTTCCCCTTCATTTTTGTACTTAATCAACCATTGGCATTGCTACTGTATATTTTGGTATTGTCATACTCTATAACAAATTGAATTATTAATGCTAAATTGCTAATCCAAATACTCAATTGTTCAAAATTTATATAAATTTCCATTACCTTTTATAGCTAGCATGCTATAATTGTAGGTTTAGTACTTCACAATTCATCCAGGATATCTTTCTGAATCGTGTAGAATTCACTACGAAATCATAATCGGATAAGATACGGAAAAGTTCTAACTCGTGTGTTTAAAACAGACAAAAATTGCCCTTTTATAGGTAGTGAACCGTCACAACATTTAAGTTGAAATGATGCAACTCCTCGTGAAAGAGTGTATCGGTTGGTGGTTATAGCGGTAGCCAGTTATTCTGAACCCTCAACGGGAACTCCATCAGCAGTAACTAAGTTACTGCTAATGATTGGCTGTCAGCTGATCTCCCAATTGCTACTGCTTGTAGTCACTGCTGATCTCTCAAGTTGCTACGACCAGTGCTAATGACCAAGTTGCCACTGATGCCAGTTACTACTGACAGCCAGATTGCTGCTGACCAGTGGTAACTTATTGCTGCAGATCAATAACTTACTACTGATTATCAGATTATCAGTTGCTACTAGCAACTAATGAACCAATTTCCATGCAACTTTCCAATAAACATGCAAATCCGAAGCAACTTCCAGTCAGCGAAACCCCCACCCCACCAGGGGCTCTGCCATTTGGACCCCACTTGAGGAGCTGTCCTGAACCCCGCCAAGGGGGTGCAACCCCTTTGGAACCTCTGCCAAGGGGGCGCTGCCCCCTTGAACCCCCAGGTTTGTTGGTGTTTGAAATTACATAGTTTCAAACAAGTGTGTAGTCCACACGTGCTAACTTGCATCGATGTATACTACAATTTCACTTTGGTCTTAAGTAAATCCAGTTATACTAAAATGACATTGGTGAAACTGAAATCACCAACAATAAATTGATACCCATGGTACCAAATACACATGCATATTTGATTGTCAATCATAGTCACTTTTAGAAATTCATTATCTGTATTTTTCTGATTTTTGTAATGTATTTTGAAAATGGAAATATCTAGAGAAATTGTCTGCCATTTGTTCAGTCTCCTGTAATGGCATGCAGCTCTAATTGATCTATCTTCATATCATTGATTTGGTACAGTATTGGGAAGATAGGATATTAAGAGCGAAGGCTTTAGGTTTGAATGCAATTCAAACTTATGTTCCATGGAATCTGCATGAACCAAAAGAGGGTCAACTAGATTTTGATGGCATTGCTGATATAGTTTCATTTCTTGAGCTATGTCAGAAGTTAGATTTGTTGGTCTTGCTACGCCCTGGGCCTTACATATGTGCAGGTTAAAACAGTTATGAAATCATAAAATTTTAATTCTTTCATAGCTTTTATTGAACTTTACATCCAAACCATGTGGATCAATCATTTGATTTATATTGTTGTTAAAATTTTCTTTCACAAAACTGTAACCATAATCGCATGAAGAAAAGGAACAATGTGAGAATCACCTTTTGTTGCAGAATGGGATTTTGGCGGTTTCCCTGCTTGGTTACTTACTAAAGAACCAGCCATCACACTAAGATCATCTGACCCAAGATACCTTGCTTTAGTAAGTCTTCTTTTTATTATTTGGATCATATTTAGCATACTACATACAGTAAAGCCTCTATAAGTAATATTGTTGGGATCATGAAATTTTATTAAGTTAGAGAGGTATTAATTAGTCGATAAATTAATAATATATCATTTTGTAGAGTGCATTCCCCATTTCAAAGCATCTAATTATATTAAAAAAAACAATCACTGAATTGTAAACTTATGTATCGTATTCACTGAATTAATGTTAAAGTTAAATGCATTGTACATAACATTAGAAAGGTTCGAGAATACAACACCGGAAGATTTAAATGCATTAAAAACATTAGAGTTGAGCTCGACCTAGATATGAGTCTTAAGGAAAAGAAAATCACAATAGAAGCATATTAAAACTTTTTAATAAATTGTCCTAGAATATGTTTGTAAGTTGATGAATTATTAATTTATGTAAGGAGTTTTCCAATATAGTATCTTCTTAATTTATCAGAATTGATGATTTTTTTAACAGACCCAGGTCGGGAGCGGAGAAAATTATTATCTTAGAGAGTCTGTTAATTTAGAGAGTATTAGTTTAAAGAGGTTCTACTGTAATACGATACCTGTTTATGACTTTTATTTGTGTTTTTGCAGGTTGATAGCTGGTGGGGAATACTACTTCCTAAAATTGCTCATCTTCTTTATCACAAAGGAGGGCCTATAATTATGGTTCAGGTGGGTTGCACTATCACTATATCTCATTTTTTTAGTTAAAAACATTTACCAATAGTTATCTTTGTTCACTTAGTCCTTCACGGTTCACAAACATTTCAACACGTGTAGATTGTGATTACAGATTGAGAATGAATTTGGTTCATATGGAGATGACAAAGATTATTTGCATCATCTGGTCAACTTGGCTCGGTCACATCTCGGGGATGATGTAATTTTGTAAGTTATTGTAGTTTGGTAACAATTAACAGACGTTCTATCGGTAGTATCAAAATTCAGTGATTAATTCACATTTGCATGTTTTGAATTTTAATCACAGATATACCACAGACGGAGGCACTAGAGATACTCTCACTAAAGGAACCATACGAGGAGATGCTGTATTTTCAGGTAAGAATAAGACTAGTACATATTTTATCTATTATTAAAGAATCTACAATCTTTGATTTTAATATTGCAAAGTTTAACTGTAGCTGTTGATTTTTCAACTGGAGAGGATCCTTGGCCTATATTTAAGATGCAAAAGGCATATAATGCACCAGGAAAATCACCACCCCTTTCTGCGTAGGTACCTCACTTTAATTTTTATGATTTATCCTTACAATCACTTTCTTTTATGATGCTCATAAGACACTATTTCAGAGAATTTTACACTGGTTGGCTTACCCATTGGGGAGAGAATATTGCTAAAACGGATGCAACTTCTACAGCATCTGCACTGGAAAATATTTTGTCAAGAAATGGCTCTGCTGTGCTTTATGTAATGCTATAAAAAAATAGCAATTTTTAAGCATTATTTTCATTTTATAAATTACAAGATATTTTCATGACGTGGTGATCTCTCGCATATAGATGGCTCATGGTGGAACCAATTTTGGATTTTATAGTGGTGCAAATGCTGCTGAGGAATCCGATTACACTGCTGATCTTACATCATATGATTATGTGAGGAATCTCATTATTCGCTTATCAAGTTTTATATAAAGGCTATTTGTGGAGTGTCACTTTCGACCCATCTACTTGTTAATTGGTTGCTTTGGGTTATTTTTATCTCTAGTGGGTAAAATGTGATGGTGTATGATAAAAAGATTTAGTTAAAGACGAAACGTGCCAAAAGGTTTTATCCAAAAATTTAGATTATTGGTTGAAAAAAATGGCAATCCTATTTACACACTAATTATTTGTAAAAGATATTAAAGATTTTGGACAAATAACGTTCTGGATAAACCCAACCCAAACATTTCAACTGGTACAAAAAGTTACACGTTGACATCCTCTCCTAAATGGGAAGTGGGAACCTTTTTTTTTGAAGGATTCCCCCAAAAAAATATTGTTTTCATGCATATAGCTAGATTATTTAATGAGAGAACATTGTTTTTGTAATCATATGCAACACACTAGTTGTTTTGTGGAATTGTGCATAAGTTTATTTTTAATGCGTACAACTTGTATTATGCAGGAATTTAGATTATTATTGAAATAACATAGTTTTCATAATCATAATTAACACACTAATTATTTGTAAAGGGTTCCAAAAATAAATTTTGGACAAAACATGTTCTGGATCAACCTGTACAAAAAGTTACCCTATTTTACTTGTTACCCCACCCATTTGACCTGCCTATTGTTCCACCTCCGATAATCTCACATGTTCCAAATGGGGATCTTTTTTATTGTAGGATGCTCCTATTAGTGAGTCTGGTGATGTGGATGGGGCAAAATTCAAAGGTAATAGTATAATAATATCTTATACTTTCTTCTGCAATCTCATAAGATCAATGATATAATATAAAGATAATGCTTTGTATTTTTTCCAGCATTGCGGAGGGTTATAGCTAAGTACAGTGCAACTTCTCTTCCTCCAGTTCCTGCAAATAATAAGAAAACAGGATATGGTCGTATTCAATTAGAAAAGACAGCGTCATTATTTAAAACACTGGATATTGACTTGTCAACCAAAGCTATTGAATCTGAGAACCCAATTTCAATGGAGGCTGCAGGCCAGGTATCTGAGCTCATTGCAAAAGTCACTTTTTATTTCATCACATCAATGTTTCTGAGCTCGTTGCACGTTGGTGTTTCTCATTTTCAGATGTTTGGATTTTTATTATATGCTTCTGAAATACCTAAGGGCAAAGGGAGCACTTTGTCTATACCAAAGGTAAGGGTGTATAAGTATGTTCTGGCTTAACTAATGAAATGGTGCAATTTTATTATACTTTTACTGTTTTCAAAATGTTTACATCCGTTTTGGGTCAACCTGACCTGACCATAATAAAATTTACCTGTTTTGACTTGGACCTGTTAGACCATCCCTAATGTATGCACCAAAACACCAAAATGGTTTAATTTTTTGGTGTAACACTAACGATCACCCCATTTTACACCAAATTCGGTGTAACGCTGTTCACAACACCAAATTTTATAATTCACATATTTATTAAGATTTGACGTATAAACTAAAAGTTAATTTATGAAAAAAGATATTATTGAAACTCTCGCCAAGGCCTTTAAAATGGGTAGTGTACCATAATCAGTATCAATATGTTAGTTAAATAATTAAGTAAATATAAGGTTGAAATAAATTTATGTGTTTTTTATTTTATAAATAAAATAACTTAAAATAACTTAGCCAATGTACAAGTAAAAAACTAGTCTAAAATTTGGTGCATACATTGGAGTTGAAATAAATTTGTTGTTAGCATATTCTAATAATTGCTTTTCTAAAATTAAAATGATGTAAATATATGGTGCATACATTGAAGATGCTTTCACCCGACCCACCTGTTTGCCACCCCTAGAATATTCTTATTACTATATTATATTACGCTGCTCATTTTTTAATTTCAGGTGCATGATAGAGCCCAAGTGTATGTTACATGTCTTTCTGAAGATAAGAGAGAAAAACCACAATATGTTGGCACAATTAATAGATGGTCAAATAAGCATGTTGACCTCCCTAATGCTGAATGTTCTTCCACTAGAAGATTGTTAATTCTGGTAAATTAGTTAATCTTGAGTTGTCTAATCTTATTTGGCCAAGTTTTCTTTTTTACAATATTAATCTAATTCGTATTTGCGATGTTTCTGTTGCCACATGTAATTTATTTTGTATGTGTTCCGGCATCTCACCAATCTAAAATTACAAGCTACTTTATATGCTATTTATTACGTGTTTTTTCATAAATTTGTATACACCTTTCCTTCTTTGTAGGTTGAAAACATGGGTCGTATCAATTATGGACAGTATTTATCTGATAGCAAGGTAAATTTCCTGACTTAACACCATTTAAAGGCAATAATCCCCTTTCTTTCCTAAACTAATGCATACCATGGGTTGAAAGAGAGCATATAAGTTAGTGTCAAATACCATAAAGTCTTCAAACTTGTTAAAGTCCATCTAAATTTTGACATATAAATGTCTTTGAACTTGTTAAAGTTATACAAACGTGTGAAATTAATTGTAAATGCACCATCAGCATATACGTGGCGCCACGTAGACTGTTTTGCTGACTGTAACAAAGTAACATTTCTTAGAATCCAGACATAAAAAAGTATCCACATCAGTAAAAGAGTCTACATGGCATCCAGGTTAGCAAAAACGTCTACGTGGTGTCTACGTATGTGCTGATTATACAAGTAACCGGCATTTGCCATTACTTTCATCGGATTGTGCAAATTTAAAAAGTTCAAGGAGTTTAATATTCTGTTGAGGGATTTTTCAGTGCAAAATGATAAAATTATGTTGGTTTTTATGGTATTAACCCAATAAATTATATAGAACATGACGTTGATCATATATTATTTTTCTTCAATTTTATAGGGTATACTGTCTGCTGTTTACTTAGATGGGAAACCTCTGCTCAAGTGGAAAATGCTTCCAATTCCTCTCAGCAATTTAAATGAAGCCCCACAAAACTATCTTTCTTTCAACAATTCGATTTCTAGTTTTACTGGAATCTCTGCCCGTAAAACCCTGAAAAGCAGCCCGGGTACATTCTAATTTCTAAATATGTTTAGCCAACAAATGTTATCTTCTGTAAACCCTATAAGGAAACATGTGGTTATAGGGTACAAAGAAATAATACAAGGGTACCGTCTCTAATATTTCCAACTATGGAAAGATAAATACATTGCAAATAAATCTTTTCCTTTAACACTATTTAAATTACTTCTAATTACTTGCAGGATAATATTTTCTATTTTTTTTTTTGCAGGGGTGAATTTAAAAGAACCAGCTTTCTATAGTGGTAATTTTGTTGTTGACAAAGTGACTGACACATACATGTCCTTCAATGGTTGGGGTAAAGGGGTAGCGTTTGTAAATAACTTCAATATCGGGAGATTCTGGCCGGTAAAATTAATTTATTAATTCTTTATTGGATAATGTAATGTTATAGCAGAAGGGCTAATAAATTCTATTGTTTTTCGGGCCTTTACAGTCTTTTGGACCTCAGTGTAACCTCTATGTCCCCGCTCCAGTTCTCCAATGTGGAAAGAACGTCTTGGTATGACGCTCCTATGTGACACTTTTTGTCTATTTTTAACTTTTTATAAATAATCATGGTGTTAGTTATGACTAGAAAACTAATAACAAATAAACAAGCATACTCTGTAAAATCCCACTCATAGCAGGGCTATTTGTAGGGTCTGGAGAGGGTGGGATGTAGACAAACCTTTTCTCTGTCCCAGAGGATAGAGAGGCTGTTCCTCATGAGACCTCCGACTCCAAAACGTATTTTTTCACGTAAAATTTATATTGTAGTTTAAAAAGAAATATTATTACAACAATAATATGAATATTTGGAAAACAGATTTAGGAGGTTGTATACTTGTATTCATTGAAAATAAACTTTTGGGCGTCTTTCAACCTGTTTTTGGCCAGCTCAACTTTTAGATAACAATTCTTTGTTCCACTTTTTTCTAATAGATAATGAGTGTACTAATCATGATAACTTAGCTTATATTATTAGAACATTAATCCAAATAAAAAACGAATTGGAGGTTGCATGCATAAAAAGTAGACTTGGGGCGTTTTTCAACGTGTTTGACCCATTCACCTTTTAGTTGTTTTTTTATTCAACCCATTTATGAGTAAATGGGCTGAAACTGCCACCTTTATTATTGCGGCATCCTTGTATGAAAAGGGGTGGCAGTTGTTTTGGGTTGGTGACTTGGTGGGTTAAATTTGATGAACCCCTATATATTTATTCATGTCAAAGACTTCAACCCTATCACGGATACACTTAAAACCATGTTACCTGAACACGACCCGTGTATCTAAATTGGTCACAAACATGTTGACTGTTAAAATGGGTTAGCAAGTTGTAATGGGTTGGCGGGTTAATAATGGTGGAAATCAGGCCCCAAACACGAACACAGAATTTTTTTTATCTCAACCAAGATCGACTCTTTTATTAATATTGAAAAACCAAAACCACATTTTACAATAAGCCATAAACCCTATATCTATACTAAAAACTAAACTTGATCACCAAGCTATTCTAATATGGTAAGAAAATAATCCTCTTAAATTAATCCTAACCAAACTCAAACTTAATTAAATAATCAAATAAATAATAACTCACTCCTAGTCTAATACGAACTCAACAAACCAATTAATAAATTAATATTAATAATTATCTTTAATCAAGATTAATCCTTCATTCTCCCCCTTAATCTTGATTTGTACCTCCTGAATCACTCAGGTCTTCCATGCCACTTCCGAAGTCACACTTCACTGGTTTCTTCTAACACAGGTATCACACCTTCATCCGCAATTTGAATCACTCAAATTCTTCATCCCGTTTCACACGGTCTTCAATACTGTTTCACACAGAACGTTCTTGATCTATCACAGATCTTCTTCCACGCAGCTCTCATATTCTTCACTTCGTTCGTACCGCCCACAGGTTTTAATACTCCTTCACCGGTATCACACCGTACCACCCTGAATCACACAAGTAAACACTTCGCAGATCCTTACACCATTCGCAGGTGATTGATCCTTCACTCAATCTGAATCTCTCAGATTGATATCATCCTTGGTTGACTCGCACAACCCTTCGTTCCTTGGCTGTCACAGCCGCTACTCACCACCACTGAGTGCCGCTTCTTGTTCTCGATCAACGCCACAAGAGAACCATCACACGCCACCACTGTTATACACCTCACAGCCCTAAAAACTTTATCCAAGTTCACTGACTCAACATCTAGTATTAAGGATATGTTGACCACAAAGAGGTCCATCGTGGACTTCCAAAATAAACCATGAATTTTGAAAGTTCAATTACCATTTAACCCATTAACATAAAAAATCATTCTATTTGTGAAGTGACTAATTCACAACTGCCTCTAAAATTTTTCTTCAATTTCTCTTGGTTACGGCCCACACCAATGCCGCCAAAAACAACTTCAGGTCGCACAAACACATGATTGCTTAATCGGACCTCCTCATCTTTTTAATTATTGTTCTTCCTTCAAATTCTTGACTACCTCTGAAGTTGATGCCCTACTTTCACGGCAGCAATCACCGCACAAAACTGTTACAATAGTCTTAAGGCTGCTGCCTTCTCGACTCCACGTTACTACCCTCAAAACCACGAACACCAAGCTCTGATACCAATTGTTGGAAATCAGGCTCCAAACACGAACACAAATTTTTTTTTAAATAAAAAGACTCAATCCTAATCTTGAATTCCTAGCAAAACGCATAACTTTTAACACCATCATGATAATCACAATCATGATCTTCATTTTTTATCAACAACCCGAATCACTCAGGTCTTTCACACCAACTTGAATCACTCAATTTTAATCACCTTCAAATAACAGGTTGCAAACTCGTTAAATGGGTTGGTTGGTTGGTTGGTTGAACTTATAATACACACATATTTGTGTATATATTCATTTTTAATTCTAGTTTTGAACTGGTCCACCCATATAACTTTTGTACAACCCAAACGCGACCCATTTTTAAAAAAAGTTTAGACAAGTCAACGCAAACACTACCAACCAACCTAAAACCTTATTATTTTCTTGGCCGCTATAGGAACCATCAAATACAGTTGGATCCTGAACTGTTTATTGACTTTTCCGTTGACCAATTTGACCTTTCCTATGCAGGTGATACTCGAGTTAGAGAGTCCTGAACCTGAGTTAGCGGTGAATTCAGTTGACCAGCCAGACTTCACTTGCGGTTCAAAAACATCTAAAGGTACTAAAGCTTTAATTTAGTTTGCGTGCAACCTCAAAACATAAGTATATATATTTAGTTCTTATTATGAATTATCAACCCTACGATCTCTTGTGTGTGTTTTAATTAACAAGCAAATACCTCAAAATGATATGCATATTGTTATATTGTGGGATCAAGGAAATATTAAAATTAACATTTTGGTCGTAATTGGAGGCCATGATTTCCGTTTTTATGTCCACATTTTATGTTGGATTCTAAAATTGTGGACTCGGGCGTCATTTATTTATTCCCTTGTTACTACTTTTAAATTTATTATTCTTATTTATTTAATAAAGTTGAAAAAGGAAGTATGGGTAATTTCATCCCAGACTGAAAAAATTGTCGAAGACAGAATTATTCACATTCTCAAATATCTAGTAATAAAAAAAACTTTTTTATTTTATTTGTGGAAGGAGTACAATATCATATACTAGTTTAGTTCTTGTGTTTAGTAAAAATCAATATTATTAATATACCCATATAATAAAATAATGTCGTTTTATTTCATATATAATAAGTTTATAAAGAAAAGGTATAAATTATAAAGGAAAGAGTAACTTATACCGTGTCTTATACGTTATACCTACCTCTCTTTCAATTTTTAGCATCTTTTGCCATGTCCACACCACATCATCATTTTCGTTCTATCTTATATCCATCTCACTCTCCTCCGTCTTTTATTCTTTTTTTATTTTTTTTCTTTTTTAATAACTTAATTAACATATAGTTTATTTTTTTCTAATAACTTGTAATATTTAACTTTTTTTTTAATATAAAAATACACTATTCTGTTAAAAAAAATTGACAATACGATTTCAATTTTATTGAAGACCGAGTCGTTTTCAAAATAAAGTATTTTTTATAACTATGAGACTAAAAAATACTTCATCAGCCACGCATGATAAGGAGTGACCAATGAAATTTGAAAACGACTCGGTAATATAAAAAAAAAATACTTCATTTTGAAAACAACTTGGTTTTCAATAAAGGTTACATCGAAATGTAGAGAAAAAAAAACTAAACAAAACGGTATATTTAGATTTAAAAAAAAGTTAAATATTACAAGTTATTAGAGATAAGTGAAATTCACTCTTAAATTAATATTAAATAAAATAATACTAAAGAATTACACAACCCTTGTTGCATGATTTATGTGCGAGGGATATTCACCGCAATTTATCATTCTTTGCGGTGTGGGGTGACCACATCATCAAGGGGGTGGTGTTCCCACACACCCCCGCCATTCCATCTCATCACCTTGTTGAATGCGGTGGAGGTATAACACCCAACCTTACCCGGATTGTGCAATAATAAGGTGTAATTTCACATTTCGTTCTTGAGTTTGAGAAATTACGACTATGGTCCCTATTGTTCACTCGTCCATTATGATTTTTGTCCCTGTGATGGATGTCCATGAGTTTTGCACGTTAAAAAAAAATATTTTTCCCTTAATTTAAAAGCAAATAGAATATTAACTTCCCTAGCTCCTCCCAACTTTGATTACCCTCTCCGGTCATCTTCTTCGACTACTATTTTTTTTTCAGTCATCGTCCCAATCACCTCTGATCACATTAGTTAATATCATTTTCCTTCATTACAAAAAGATTAAACTTCCACAATATGTTGTTACTGGATTAACTTTAAAAGTAATGAATAAATGATTTAGGTTGTTATATGAAATTGATTTAGTAAAAATGATTAACTTCAATATAATATGTTGTATCACTTATTTGAATTTAGAAAAAAAAGGATAGGTATTATTTTGGGAAAAATACCAAAATAGACATTAGCCGGCAAAAAATTATCAAAATGGATATTTAGCCGGCTAAGCCTTTGGTTTTTGCCGGCTAAGCCTTTGAATTTTACCGACTAAGCTGGCGCCTTTTTAAGTTAACCAGCTAAATGTTCATTTTGGTATTTTTTTCCTATTATTTTTACTGTACTAAGGTAAGCGATATTATAAAGAAATAAACTATGGTTAAACCATTTCTAATGAGAAGGGGGACATACGTCCTGCTCCATATAAGAGACTCTCTAATGGTTTTATTAAAAAGTGAAAAACGCCACATCACTGTCACATAGGCATGAGTGAAATTACTAACCAGAACCACTAAAGTGTGTATTGGTTTCACTATTCACCATTAATTTAAAAATTATTATTTTTATTTGTAACCATTAATCAATGGCTTTATTGGTTGAAAACTCAACCCAGCGTCTCAGGCCCCATGATTTGGCTCACCATGGTGCCCTTGAAGCCCAGTAACGCTCCATGGGCGGGGGATGTTTCGAATATATATAATATTAAACACAAATATGAAACATGACTCGTTTGAAATTTGATTGATGTAAGCATTGAATGGGATGTTTCGTCGGTTTGTAACATGTAACAACTAACAGGCGCGACCAACGCCAGTGGGCCCAACAATAGCTGAACCACACGATGACGTTTATCCACCGACAACGACTACCATTTAACCCCCTCACGAACTACGGATGTAATTTAGCATTTAGGAATCTAATATTGAAACTCCTGTATTTTATAAAATATCTTTTTTTACAAAAATGATGTGAGATTGATTTTACTTTATTAAACACAGTAACACAGACACTATGCAAAAACTTTTTTAACTGTTATTTGAGAGCTAAAAATAGTTTGGAATTTTAAAATAGATTTGATCCGTTTAAAAGTTTTAAAATATTCTTAGTTTTTTTTATAGGAGTGAAAGGTGGCATGATCCACGGTGGCTAGGGCATGGGGTGCGGAACACCGCCCCTAGGGCATGAAAAGAATTATGGGGGAAGGGGCGGTAACGGCTAAAAAATAGCCGTTGGCTATTTAAAATAATAATAATAATTCTTTTATAAATACTTAAACAATTAAAACATATACTCTTTCAATCTCATTCATATTTCTCTCAAATTCTCGATCTCTCAATAATAAATGCTTGAAACCTAAAATTGATATTTGTCAATAAAAGAAACAGGTTACAAAGGTTTGTTAAATGAGTTGTATCAAATGAAACTAGATGAATAAATTGCATCTAAAAATACAAGTATATAGTTTTTAACTCTGTCAACAATAAACTATTTAGTTATCATCATAAGACCAAATAAAGGATAACAATATTACAAAATTTAAAAAACAGAAAAAGCAAAATTAAAATTTCGTTTTTAGTCACTCAATATGTACATTTTGTATTAGATAATTCCAATTCATTCAATATCTTAAACCATCTCCAACCTGACGCCAATAAGGGATTCATGAATCATGGGTGAGGTGGCAAATATATAAAAAAGTGAGTGGGTTGGACTTTGTAGATGTTCTTAAAACCCTTCTCAAATTCTTCACTTGACCTTGCCTGTATTTGCCCAAGGACTTGCTTCACTGATGAAGTTGATCTTAGAGCTAATATATATTGTTTATTTATCAAACTATTTCAGGATCAAATTAGAGAAAATCATTACCAACGTTAATCTATTAAATTCCTATACTTACATTACTTAAACTCGACAAGTTTGAGTGCATTATTTTTTTTATAAAAATAACTTTTTATTAGCAAGTCCTTGTGTATGGGAGCTAGACTGAACTCGAATATCCCTCCCAAATATGATACGACTAACACATCATCGGTTATAACATGTTTAACAAATATAAATGACTTAAATAACAGATTTGAAATTAGTGACCACCTTAAATAAAATTTCTAAATTGACTTACACTAAAAAAACAAAATAATCTCTAAATTGATTTTTAAAATTTGTTTTTTTACTATTATATAATAATTTTAAAACGCGTTAACGTAATATTTTTTAAATTCTAAATACCGTTGCGACTTGGCTATTTTCCCTACAGTGTATCACAACATCGTAGTGTTTTACATCTCGATATAAATTGTATTTCGAAGACGTTAATCTTTTTCATGGTTTAACGCGTCACAACAAGCGGATTTTAATAATAGTTGCTAATTTTATTTCGAAGACGTTAATCTTTTTCGTGGTTTAACGCTCCACAACAAGCGGATTTTCATAATAGTTGCTAATATTCGTGTGAAATAAGAAGAGTGAAAAATGCTTAAAGTGTTAACAAAAATCAATTTCCAATTATGGATTAATCCAAAGACATTCAGACTTTCTATCGATTCAAACACAACAATTTTGAACAAAAATAGCTGGAAAAAATCAATTCCAGATAATCACACCTTGTTTCGTGGATCCAAAACTATAATCTCAAACCGTCCATTTCCAGATCTTGACTCGAAGATCCACCTTACATTGCGCATCGGAAACTGTCGCCGTCGTCGCTGTTTTACCGGTAGGTGCTGCCGCCTTAATTCCGTCACAGGTAACTCTAATCGGCACCTTTTTAGTCTTAAAACTTCCGATCTTCGCTTTCACTTTCGTATCGAGCTGGATCTTCAACGGCACACTCTTCTTATTCTTCAGATTTGATTTCAAATCACTGTTATCATCAACACTCTGTCCACTCGTCGACACAACTGTCCTCAACGCCGTCATGTTCTTCTTCCCCGTGGTGAATGCCGGTATCGATCCGTCGCCGACGTCGACGTCGTTCGAATTGAACGAAACGGAAACCGGATCGTAGTAGAACGCGATCTTCTTGTTAGGGTTTCGAGCCGTGATGGTGAAATTGAATTTGGTACTGAGTTTATTAGATGATGTTAGGTTGAATTGGGAGACGTGGAGAGAGGAGACGGAGAATGTAGGGCGGTGAGGGCGGTAGAGGACGTACGCCATTCCGCCGGCGGCAGCGGCGATCACAACTAAAACAGCGATAACGAAGGTGATCCAGAGACAGACGGAGCAACAGCAGCTACGGCGGCTGCGACGGGGCTGCGGTCTGTATACCGGACGGGAATTGTTGTAGAGCTGAGCCTTGGTAGCCGGAAACGTAGGGTTTCCGGCGGCTGCAGCGGGGGCAGGGGCTGGGGCAGCACCGGGCTTGGAGGCAGGGTAGATTTTTTCTGCCATTTTTGGATGATTTGTGAGGGGTAATCGATCTGTGCGTATTTAAGGCGTTGGGGGAAATCGTTAGCTGAGATATCCCTGTGAGTTGTTGGTGACGTTGGCGCCGGAGAGTGAGAGAGAGATGGCAACCTTGTAACCAGAAGCGAAAGGAGGTGGTGCAAGGCTGTTATCGGAGTTGGATGGAATGCATCAAATTCCTTTATTCCTTTTCCATTATTATTATAATAATTAAAAAATAATTATATTTTAGTTATATTGTAGAAATTAGTTCTTTGTAATTTTCTAACTTGAGGGAGGTGGGAGTGTCTAGCGGGTACCACTCCTACTTCTAGCGGGTATTGTTATCGGGTTTTGGAACCCACCGAAACAGGTTATTTAACCCGTTGAAACCCGGAAAAAGCAGCTAAGTTTGCGGGTAAATAGCGGGTACCACCCCCACCATGAAGGGTAGTTTGGGATGGTAATTTGTCAAAATGAGGTGACATATCCTCATTGGTGGGTTTGAGAGGGTATTTGAAGTAGGAGCTCCAACCTCCCTGAATATACATTGTTGTCCATCATAGGACTCGAACTTTCGACCTCATGAGGAGGAACACGACTA
The DNA here is from genome assembly GCA_023525975.1 of Smallanthus sonchifolius. Classification (NCBI taxonomy): domain Eukaryota; kingdom Viridiplantae; phylum Streptophyta; class Magnoliopsida; order Asterales; family Asteraceae; genus Smallanthus; species Smallanthus sonchifolius. Next base: position 90,015,117 of record CM042032.1, on the reverse strand, counting down.
TCTACACATTTGGATATCATTGGGTTACAAGCTCTTTGGTCAATATTTTCTTTAAGTACTTATTACTACAAGAGATTAAGCAAAATGGATAATAACAATAGTAATGCCATTGTAATCGGTAACTAGAAAACATAACTAGTTAACAAATCTTAGAGTGTAGTATTGATACGAACCGAAAACAAAAGAACATGTTGGGTTGTATGAAAATATCCATCAATCTAACGACAAATGATGCAGGTAATCAGTCTTGTTAAACATTAAATTAGTACTGATCACATAATGTCAAGAAGAAATCTATACGTTGCATGCATATATAGCAAAGCTAAGAGTTCAGTTTAGTGCATGTAATGAAATTAAAAAAAAAACCAGTATATTAAATAGTGAATATAAATCCACATGCATAATAAAAAATCTTATATTCATAGCTTGTGTAAGGGCTTCAAAGATATATATCACAAGGCAACAATATCAACAAAGAGTAGCAGAATGAGAATTTTATATATTTGTTTCACGTATATTGTAGGATTGCAAGGTACGAGCTCCTATCATCTCTAGTCGATCCTTTTCTTATCCTCCTCTAGCTAAAAGTTTTTGTTTTTATATTTGCAAACCAAAAGTTTAAATATTTTATATTTTATCCTTCGTACATTTATGAAAATGTTTCCTTTTTACGAATTTGATGTAAATAACATAAATTGAAAGTTAGATTGGTCTTTTTCCGTTCTCTATGGTTGGCTTTTTGAGAATCTAGTATACTTAATAATTTGGTCTTATTACCAAACAATTTAAGTATTTGATTAACAATTAAAATAACTAAATTATACATAAAAACATGTGAAATTAGGTTGTATTTATCCACTAATACAATTTTATCTATTTTTCTAATAAACTAAGATCACATGATAATCTTGTAATTAACTCTAGTTATACTTCTAAATATATACTTAAAGAAGGGGCAACATGACAAAAGAAGATACGATGGAGACAGCCATTTGATTCGGACTTTTTGGTGTCTTGGTAACGACGTTTTCTAGTTAGTTAACACATACTCTGTCCATTTTAGTCAACAAAAATACTATTATTAAATTAGGGATGTGTTTATATTTTAAAAATGTTATATTTATAAATTTTTAATTGTTTCAGATAGTGAAATCAATTATCCGAAAATTACCGGATATCAAAAATTGAACATCCCTAGTTTTTGTTGGAAATTGGCCCCAAGAACACGAACATAAAATTTTATATCAACCAAAATCGACTTTTTTATTAATATTGAAAACCAAACCACACTTTATAACTAATCTCTAACTATCTATTTATAATAAACTATATACTAATCCTAACCCAACTCAAACTCAATTAAATAATAAAATAAATAAACAAAGTCACTCCTAGTCTAATACGAGTTGAACCAAACAATTAATAAACTAATATTAATAATTATCTTTATCAAGATTAATCTTTCAGTTTTCATAGTTCTATAATTAAAACTGATTGTGTATTAAAGAGTCCTTTATTAAATTATATATAGATTAAATGTTAAGATATTTTCAACAAAAGAAATATATATGATACGCATATTATAATAGATTTATTTAAAAAGAAAAATATTATAATAGATTTATTTATTATAAAATAAAAATATTAAATTATATATAGATTAAATGTTAAGATATTTTCAACAATGAAATATATATGATACACATATTATAATAGATTTATTTAAAAAGAAAATTTTTATATCTAATTAACTCTCGTAATTAGATTATGACAATGAAAAAAAAGAGATGAAAAAAGAAATAAGGGTTTTGACACATTTCATTATGTCATTATTAACAAGATGAAATAGATATAAACCATATATAAATATAAAATTATTCTATCGTAATTAACTTTTTATTATCATATTATTCGAAGTTTAAATGACATAAAATGAAATCTCACCTCACTATGAATAAATGATTGCTATCAATCAATTAAGGAACATTAAATTCAGATTTACATATGTAGTTTTAAAAGTGTTACAAAATTAAGTCATATTTATTGGTTGAGGGTCACTTCAATTCATTAAGGTGTTACTTAGGAAGAGGGATAATCATCACTAAAGTTTTGAGGTTCGAATATTGATGGGACCCCCAACACAACCATTTCTCATTTTGTTGATCTCACGTTAATAACCACCATGTAATATATGTTGCAAACAACTTAGACTTGAGTTTGAATAACTACAAGAGTATACTTGAAATAGGATATAGTAGACTCAAGGAATATTATACTACTCGATTGCTTTTGAATCAGAGGTACACAAAGTTCATTCTTAATCAAGTCTAAGCATCGGTCTAATTAAGATTTTATTTGAATGGGAACAACCTTATTCATTTAGGTTTGAAATAAAATGAAATAACAAAATAAAATAAGATATAATGGGACATCAAACTCCACTGCTAGCGGACGAGATAACTGACTCATCGTCCTCATCCTCTACTTCCTCTGGCTCTTCCTCAGGCTCAAAGTCGGGTGCTTCAGCCGGCTCTAATGTAGCTGCAAGTTGTGTCTCTAATTCCCCAATCCTTTCCTAAGCTTCTACCCCTGCCTCCTCGAGGGTATCCACTCTAGCCTGTAACGCACTTACTTTGTCCACTAATGCATAGTGGTCGGTGCTAGCTAGTTGAAAAAAATGTTTTAAATAATAATACTAAAACAATATATTTTTAAATATTTAATATAAATCTAATTATGGATATTTGTTATTTAATTATGAATAGTTATTATATTATTAACCAAATAAATTTAATATGAATTAAAATTTATCAATTATATAAAAAATTAATATCCAGTTGAAAAAAAATCTTTTAAAAATTAACTTAACAAAATTTATAATTGTCATGTCAAAGTACATTTTTAAAGACATATTTTAACGAGTGTATGTATTAAAATATTACATTATATTTTATTCAACCAGTATAATATACAGGTTTTTAAAGGCATAATTTTTTTTATTACTAAGTATATAACATTATATTTATTCAACCCGTATAATAAATGTTTTCACAATAGTTTTTGATCCAAGGCTTTGGGACCTGTCTTTTGGGCTTTTAAGACTTTTTCAAGCTAGACAAGTCTAAGAACTAAGTCAGGTCGGGCTTTGAAGTAATTAATATTTCGGTCCAAATTAAGCATTTGGGCTAGTCTAGGCTTTGTTTTTTTTTTTGAATGGCAATACCTAGATATCGTAGGATAATTGGGTTTCCCCGGAGCAACACCTAGAACATCCAGGGCAGCCCACCACAGGAGGAACCCCCCAACTGGGTAAACCCCCTGACCTGACCACAGACCCTTTTTTTGTTGTTGCCAGGATTCGAACCCAAGACCTCCACACTGGGAAGTTTTAGGGCTACCATTGCACCAAATTGACAACGGCTAGGCTTTGTAGAATCATGCCAAATGCCAATTGCCAAATATCTTCTTTAATTTCCTCACCGTCATCAACTACCTTTTCTTTTGTAACAAACTTAAATGTAATTCAATAATTTCTATTGAGATTGTATCTACTAACATGAATTATATCAATTTTATTTTCATCAAATTCTTATGGTTTTTGCACTTGAAGTTTTAGATTGCCTTCTTTATGTATTTCTACATCATTACCGCTAATAGTATTTTGAATATAACCTACAGTCTCATTAACTTATACTGTTATGAACCCACGAATCATTGTTCGTCAACTACCAATTTTGAGTTTTCTCTCAACTATTTTGTATTCAAGTTTCCCTTTTCATCCAACGTCGTTGAAGCAGCCTACAATTATTGAGGATATCGAGTTCGAAGAATAATCGAAATTGGTGTCGGGGCCTGAAGATCGTGGCCAATCACCTGATTAACAACTTGAAGAACCAGGAAATGGAGAATGCTTCTTGAGGTTTGCTTTTTAACACGCCGTAACACACACTTAAAAAGAGGAGAGAGAAAAATGGATGTAGAACAGTTTATTATCTATTGAATCAACTTTCTGCACATTACAATCCACACAATAATTTTATACACATCCCACTTCAGGAAAAAATTGATCAAAACCGGCCTCGGATCAATCCACACAACGTGACGTCCGTGGCTTGCTTGTCCTTCGTTGTCCCCTTAGCTATCTGCATTGGGGTGACAGGATGCTCTTAAGAGCTATATGATAATTTTCTTGAAATTAAGATTAAATAACAAAACTTAAATAAAAGAGAGAAAGTCATGGAATATTTGTGGCCTTTTTCTATTTATATGCATCAAAAGAATCATCACTGTACATACACCACGGACATAAAAATGTAATTCAATTACGTATTTTACTAGCCATGTAAAAAGTATTAACTTCTTATGGAAGTAATATCGTCGGCCCGCTCATCAGCTGCTCAAGTTCGACTCGGAAAAAACTCGAATAGAACCAAACTTAAATGAGCTCAAGCCCAAGATAATATGTATAAATATAATATTTTTTATTCAAAAAATAACTAAATAATTATATATATATATATATTACTAATTAACATGTATATTAATAAAATAGTTAAATAAGTAATAAATGAGTTGAGTCTAAGTCGAGCTGGAGTTGAAATTATGTTAAACTAAACTAGTAAAATTTAAGCTTGAAAGATCTCATACATTTACAAATTACAACCCTATTCTTGTGTAATTAAATAATGAAACTAACACATTATTTCTATTAAAATATAAAAATCAAAAACAAAATAGTGTGTATTCCACGAATAAAATAATTCAAAGTTATAATACGAACAAATCAAAAGGAACCAATTCTAATGCTGATCAAAATTACTATCCAAACGATCTTCCTAGGCTATATGAGTATAACACAAACATAAATAGTGGGCTTGTGAAAATTGCAAATACTTATTGGGCTTTGTTTTATGAAAATTGAAAGATAGTTTAATGGCCCATACCAACACACACAAACCCATTTGTTTTTAAGGCTAATAAAGCCACAAACAAATAAAGCCCAATAAGGACCATTATTATTTACAGCAAATGGAGTGTTATTTGTTCTTATGCCATTGGATGAGCTACAATTATTTGCAAGGTCATTTATGTAATTTAATATCCAAATAGTGACTTCATGGCAATAAAAATGAAAATGAGGGCAAATCCAAATATGAGGTCAATTGAAACAGCCTATCACTGGTAGGGTCATCTTAATTCACCAAATTTATTGGTCAAAAGCGTCCCCTACATGATAATTTTAAATATATGAATTTAATTGGTTTGGTAAAAATCTTTTAAATGAAATTAAATATTTTGATTTTCTTCAACAAACTTATTTTTTTAGATTTTTAATAATTTATATATATTTTTACCATATTTGTTCAGTTATAGACAATTTATATTTTCTTTCTAACAAAAAAGGGAAAGTTTCATACTTTTTTTATGTAATTAAAATTGTGAAAAAATATAACAAAAAAGAAATAAATTTAGAAAAGGGGTTAGGATATGGTAAAAAGGGTTTTAAAAATAAAAATAGTTTTAAAAATAAAAAGGGTAAGAAAGATTATGGGTTTGACATGTGTCCTTTTATTGTTTTTGAATGAAGGGCATATTGGTTATTGTGTCAAATATGTCAGGTCATTGTGTAATGTCAGGTCTGGTTATTGTGTCTAATATCAGGCCATTGTGTCAAATATTTGACACAATAACCTGACATTAGATAATTTCGTGTTATTTCATCATTATGTTATATGTATTCATCATTATATTTTACGTTTCAGATAATTTTGTGTTATTTTTGTCGCTGATTTTTTATGTATTATATATAACATAGTGATGAAAAATATTTGACACAATAACCTGACATTAGACACAATGATCAGACCTGACATTGTATAATAACCTGACATATTTGACACAATGACCAATATGACCATATCTGACATTAGACACAATGACCTGACATTAGACACAATGACATGGCTTTAGACACAATGACGAGCAAATTACACAATGAGTTGGAAAACATAATTTTTTTTCGTTTTTGTATGTAACGACACTATACTCGTTTTAGAGATAAAAAACGCTCGTTTTCGTCATTGTGTTTTACGTTTTAGATAATTTCGTGTTATTTTTGTCATTGTTTTTTATGTATTATATATAACACAGTGATGAAAAATATTTAACACAATAAATTGACATTAGACACAATGACTTGATATTAGAAAAATATTTGACATTAGACCCAATGATAAAAAATATTTGACACAATGACGAGAAAATTACACAATGAGCTAGAAAACGTAATTTTGTTTTTCGTTTTTGTATATAACGACACTATACTCGTTTTAAAGATAAAAAACGCTCGTTTTTATGGTGTCAAATGTCAGGTTTGGTCATTGTGTCAATCATTTTTTCATCATTGTGTTATATGTATTTATCATTGTGTTTAGATAATTTGATGTTATTTTTGTCACTGCTTTTTATGTATTATATATAATAAAGTGATGGAAATATTTGACATAATTACCTGACATTAGAAAAATATTTGACATTAAACACAATGATAAAAGAATATTTGACACAATGACTTGACATTAGACACGATGACCTGACATCAGACACAATGACGAGCAAATTACACAATGAGCTGGAAAATGTAATTTTTTTTCTTTTTTGTATATAATGACACTATACTTGTTTTAAAGATAAAAAACACTCGTTTTTATGGTGTAATTTTTTTAAAAAAATAATGTCGTATGTAAAAGTTATAAACGTTTAAAAAAAAGGGGGGAAACTTGATAGAAAGTTAACAAAAATGGTCATGACTAAAATACCCTTACAACAACTTTTCCTCCTACAATTTGATCTCAACCATGAAATCTTTCTTAATTTGATTTACAATTTGATATAATGGTACTAAATCCTTTTCACACTTTTTTAAAAACCCTTTTTATTTGAAATTTTTCCAAGGTTATGATGGTATATAAAAGAAAATAAATTTAAAAGAAATATGCATAAATATTATATTTTTATAATACCAATTGCCCTTAAAAAAACATTTATATCCACCGACAATAGTAAAAAAGAAAGAAAATTAAAAGATGGGGTGATGACTGATGGTGTCCGACAACGTATTCCGAAACAAATCAACAACCCACGACTACTACTACAGTGCAGATTGTATAATAACTAACATACAAGTATGGAGAAAAAAAGTTTTAAAAATTTATATTTAATTTTAAAACTAATATATAAATCAAAACTCATAAATGTATATTTTTTTTAATAAGAACAAAAAAAATGAGTTGCATATCTTTTGCGCTCATTAACATATTTGATTTCTTTAAGAAAAATAGTAGAAATTTTATAGCACACAAATTTACTGTTTTCTTATTTTAATATTTATAGAATTTCAAGTAACGTGAGTTATAAGTTAAAAAAAAGTAGTTGTACTTGTGAAACAAGTTTGGTTTTAATTTGATAAATAACATGTGATTAATGAATTGAAAGTATAATTTTGTTTTAATAAAACTTTAAGTGAATAACTTTAGAATTTATAATGATGACATGATAGAAATACTCGGCGTAGCTTGTTGCCCGTTTACATATCATTTTATTGTAATAGTTCTTCTTATTAATGATTAACTAGGTTAGAATCCCGTGTATTACACGGGTTGTATATTGAAAACGATATAACTTATAAATTTGTAAATACATCCTAACTTGTCAGACTATTATGATCGTCTCGAGATATATCAAGTGGAAATGTTTGTATATAACAAATTAGTATTTTTTGTTTAATTAGTTATATTTTGATTTCCTATTTTATATTCTTATTTAATATAATTAGTATTTTTCTTTAATAATATATTTATAATATCATTATTATTTAATAAGATAAAGAGGTATTTATTAGGAGAGAGATGCGGGAAAACCAATGTGAGGAGGCACAAGAAAATGACAAATGTCCATATTAAACCTTTATTTATTAGTATAGACTAGGTTAGAATCTCATGTATTACACGAGTTGTATATTGAAAACGATATAACTTATAAATTTGTAAATAAATACTAACTTGTCAGAGTATTATGATCGTCTCGAGATATATCAAGTGGAAATGTGTGTATATAACAAATTAGTATTTTTCTTTAATTAGTTATATTTTGATTTCCTATTATATTATCTTATTTAATATAATTAGTATTTTTCTTTAATAATATCATTTTTATTTAATAAGATACATGCGTATTTATTAGAAGAGAGAAACGAGAAAATCAATGTAAGGAGACACGAGGAAGTGACAGGTGTTCATATTAAACCTTTATTTATTAGTATAGATAAAAGAAACATGTAACTAAATTAGTGAAATTCCTAATGGGAAAACTTCACCCAATAATAACCAAGTTTTCATTTAAATACCTTAAAGTTTTTTTGTCCCTTTAAAGTCACTCAACTTTCATTAAGTGTTCTAATCCTATGTAATATTTTTATAAATGTTTATTTCTTTTTAAATTGAATGAGGCAAATGAAATATATATGAATATTAGTTACCAATAAGTGAAATTTTTATAAAATTAAGTTAAAATAGGAGGTAATAGTGAAGAAAAAAAAGTTCATCAAATAATAAACAAGTTTTAAAATTGTTATTTTTAAGTTGAATTAGAAAAAAATAATTGCTAAATAGTGAACAAGATTCATATATGTTTCATATATCTCATTCAATATTAAAAAATTTAAACATTTATAAAAATATTACATAGGATTGAAACACGTACTGAAAGTTGAGTGACTTTAGAGGGACAAAAAAACTTTGAGGTATTTAAATGAAACACTTGAGAAACTTAGTTACTATTGTGTAAAGTTATCTCATTGCTAATTTAAGAAGCTTGGTTGGTAAATAAAAATGAAGATGTGCTAATTAAATTAATAAATATCTTAATTAGTGTCCTTCCCATTCTATTCTAAACTTATTTAAAGCACATGGTAATAAATAGTAACTAGAGGGAATTACAACTTTAAATGCATGATGTACAAGTTGGTTCTACCTTTATATGTATTCCTTTTTTCACACAGGAGACTCAGACTAGGTTTCCCTTATGTATCTTTGAAACATGTCTGCAGGATGGGGAGGTGGCTCAACTTGAACATGTCTTTATTGGTTATAAGCAAACAGGAAAAGGATTCAAACATGTACAGTGGGTTGTATACAAGCTTGAAGCTGGTAAGTAATATGTTTCTTTAAATTGGTTTTAGGCATTGTTGGTGTGAATTCCTCTTTCTATAGCGTGGATGGTTGCTTATGTTGATAAGCTTGGGGGAAAATAGCGTGGGTTTAAAGACATGCTTTGATAGAATTTGGATTCCTAGGTTGTCAAGTGTTTTGAAAACTATTTTAGACGAGGCACATAAATACAAGTATTCTATCCATCCGGGGGCCACAAAGATGTTTTATGATTTGATGTGTCATTTTTGGTGGCCGGGTATGAGGCGTGATATTGTTAAGTATGTGGAGAGGTGTCTCACATGCTTAAGGGTAAAGACGGAGCACCAAAAGCCGTATGGAAAGCTTCAACCGCTTGAAATACCGCTTTGGAAATGGGAGAACATAACCATGGATTTGATCACTAAACTACCAAAGACTCTAAAGGGTTATGATGCGATATGGGTAGTAGTGGATCGGTTGACAAAGAGTGCACATTTCCTTCCTATTAAGGAAACGTATTCATCGGATAGATTGCGGATATCTATGTGAAGGAAATAGTGTCACGTCATGGTGTACCGGTGTCGATTATATCAGATCGTGATACGAGATTTCCTTCTCGTTTTTGGAAGAAATTCCATGAGGATATGGGGTCTAGATTGAATATTAGCACCGCTTATTATCCACAAATGGATGGTCAAAGCGAGCGGACGATTCAAATGCTCGAGGATATGTTGCGAGCGTGTGAATTAGATTTTGGGGGTAGTTGGGATGACCATTTACTGTTGGCGGAATTTTCTTATAACAATAGCTACCATTCTAGTATTGGTATGCCGCCTTTTGAGGCGTTGTATGGGAGGAAATGTCGAACACCCGTGTGTTGGGGTGAATTTAGTCAACTGGAACTTGGTAGTAAAGAGGTGGTCAAGGAAAACTAATAGTAGTATTGACCAAATAAAGGCTCGCTTGAAGGCGGCCCGGGATCGCCAAAAATCCTATGCAGATAATACGAAGCGGGCGATTGAGTTTCAAGTGGGAGACTTTGTGCTTTTGAAAGTCTCTCCTTGGAAAGGGGTGATATGGTTTAGGAAACGAGGGAAGTTAAGCCGACGTTTCATCTGGTCGTTTAAGGTGATAACAAGGGTGGGTGCGGTAGCTTATCATTTGGAGCTACCGGAGGGACTAAGTAGACTTCATAGCACGCTTCATGTGTCTCATTTGCGAAAATGTTTGGCGGATGAATCTACTTTTGTTCCATTGGATGATATTGAATTAGATAAAAAGTTGAATTACGTTGAGGAACCGGTGGTAATCTTGGATAGAAAGGTGAAGCGTTTACGCAATAAAGAGATTAGCCAAGTTTTGGTGAGGTGGAAACATAAAAAAAGAGCGGAATTGACTTGGGAAACCGAGGAAGAAATGCTCAAATATTATCCGAACCTTTTTATGTGTAGGTCCAGATTTCTCTTATAAATCACTAATTTGATCGATTACACACACACACAGGCGGAAACTGTGTGTATGGTGGTGAAGCAGATGATAGAAATAGTGTTGGTGAAGATAATAGGCTAACCACACTATGAATCAACACGCAAATGGTATGAAAATGTAAGAACACAGTGAATAAACAACTGCAAATTGTATTGATTCAAGAACAATGTGAAAGAGAAGGTTCAGGGTTACAGCCGCTACTCACACCCTAAACATTCTCAAACTAGGCTATTTATAGTAGTGACATGTATCGAAACTATGTTCAATCGAAACTACTAGTTTTGATTGACCATTTACATGGTGATACACAGACTGTCGAAACTACCATCTGTCGAAACTACCATCTATCGAAACTACCATCTATCGAAACTATTAGTTTTGATTGAACAAACTCAATCGAAACTAAGTAGTTTCGATGGCCCAGACTTAGCTAATAAAGAGTAAATTACAGAAAACTGAAATTACATTTAATGAAATGACATAAAGTAAACTAGTCTAAAACTGTTTAAACATACAATAAATGACAACAGCTTATACATAAGATATGACTCTACAATCTCCCCCTAAGCTGTTGCATTACTGTCTTCAGCTCTTCATCAAGCAGCTGGTCCTTCAGTTGTCCTTGGTATAAAAGGTTTAACATGGAGAGATACAACCCGTTGGTAGGCCTTAGTATCAGCTTCATCTTCATCACTGTATGCCTGAATGTGATTTTGAAAAAGAATATCTAGATCTTCAGGCTGAAATTTCAACAGCTCCATAGGCTCAAAGATAGTGATGTCTTCCTTGCCCTCACACTCTATTACTGCACTGCCAATGATTGGGTCATAGTACCACTTTCTGAAAGTTTGCAGCTGGACAGGTACAGATTTTGGAATGGTGATGGTCTTGTGAGTTTGGGCAGGCTTGTACCTCAAGAACACATATGGCTTGTTAGTCTTAGGATGAAACCTTGTCTTTGAGATTTTCTTTTGAATTTTCCTAGGCTTCATTCCCTTGAAATCATTATTGACTTGAGAATGCAGAAATTTCTCAAAGTCATAAGCCATCATGACCTTCCCAGGGTTTTGAAGGGGAAGTTTGGCTAAATCCCTGAGGTCATAAAAAGGAAGGTTCTGGAAGTCAGTCATATTTTTAAAGTGCTGAACTCCCCCTCTATATCTTCTTATAATAAAGAGCTTCCTTTCTGCATCATATTTCCAGCCAATTGGAGGCCTCTTTAGCTCCTGATGCTCAGTTATCCATTCATATGTTTTAGGAGTTTCCTCCTGAATGATTTTCCTAAACCAAGACTTTCTTGAAATTGGAGGTTCAGGTGCAACAAAAGGTGGATCTTGTGCTGGACTGGATTCAAAGACTGTAGTGGTTGGTTCAGGAGTGACTGTTTTGATAAGATTAACCTGAACATCTTCTTCGCCTTTTTCTTCATCAGATAAGGTTTGAATTTCCTCTCATTCTTCTGTAAAGTATCTGGTTCTCTCAGTCTCTTTTTCTTCGGTAGTTAAAATCTATGGATAAAGATCATTATACCCATAGTTTTCAATTTCATCTAAAAGGGCATTTAGCTCGTCATCAGATGGGATATCTTCTTCATCCAGAATCACGGTCTCAATTTCAGTAGAAGTCCCTTTCCCTTTATTTCTAGCATCTCTTCTCTCACTTGCTGAGGGAAGGTTTAGTTCTGGTTCTTCAATCTTGACTTCAACTGCCTCTTTTGTCTTTTCAGCTTGGCCAGCAAAGATAGTTAGTGCAGACTCTGGATTAGTCACAAGATCAGGATATGAGGGTTCAACTACAGATGTGGTCTCCCCCTGAGCTGTTGAAGTGGTTGGTTGTTGTTGTACCGGTTTTACCATTGAGGCCTTGAGCTGTTCCACCACTTCAGCTAAAGCCTTGAATTCTTCTTTTTGCTTTGAGATTAGTTTCTGTTGTGTTTCAAGTTGGGTTTGTTGAGTGTCAATCTGGGTATGTAGACCCCCAACTTCCAGCTTCAGGTCTTTAACTTCTTCCTGAACATCATGCAAATTAGATTTTAAGCCTTCAATTTCTTTATCTTTCTTTTGAATTGTATCCTGCATTTTCTTCAGTTCAAGGCTTAAAGTTTTAACTCTTGGTACATGAGAGGTTGAATCATGAGTTGGGGATGTGAGAGTAGTATGGATGGGTGATTGTTGTGGAGATGGTAGTGGAGTTTGTTCTGGAGTTGGTTGTGGAGTGGGCTGTGGAGTAGGTTGTGGAGTAGGTTGTGGAGTAGCTAATAGAGAATCTGACGAGGATGACAAATCTTCAAATCCAGTCTTGATTTTCTTTGCCTTAGGCTCTTCTTCCTCAAAATCAGAACCTGACTCAACTTGCCGTTTGGAGGAAGATGCAAGATGCTTTGTTCTATCATCTGAATCAGACTTGTAGTAGTCAGATCCATAAATTCCTGCATCCAGAGTTCCACTTGATTCTGCAACTTCCTCCTCAGCTTCATGCATGCCAGCTTCAACATTAACTGCTGGCTCTTGAATTATCTGTATTTGTTCAACAAAAGGAGCCTCTATCACAGGCTCAATTATGGGTTGTTCTTCTTCTTGAACAATAGGAATGTTTATCTCAATCTCAGCTTCATCAATAGGTGGATTACCTTGATCTTGTTCAACTTCCATTTCTTCTTCATCAGATGATAAGATCTCTTCTTCTAGATCAGGGTCAATATTAGGGATAAATTCTTCTTCTTCACCAATAATATGACCAAACAGGGGAACGTCAGCTATAGCCCTGTTGGTTCTCTTGTTAGTACTTCTCATATAGCTGAGAGTCTTGGCAATCATATGGTCGAACACAAAGGTGTTCCCACCTTGTTGCAGCTCAGGATGAAGATGATTGATGATAATTTGTAAAAATCTTGGATATGCCAGAAATTTCTCCCTCACGGCTCCTGTTAGATTGTCCTTTAACTGTCTGAAGATGAAGCCAGAAAAATTGTAATCTCTTCCCTTGATTATCCCTAAAATTGCTGAGCCCAGAGTGCTGTTTGCTGAATCAAACCCTCCTTTTCTGATTGATAGGCAGTGAATAAACACGTGCACTATGTATCTCCAGTGGCTTGGTAAGGAGTTCTTGATTATCTGGCCACTTTTGAATTCATCTGGATGACCCAATCTTCTGAAGCATTCTTTAACATAGAAGATTGGAAATTCAATGGGTGCATCTGGATTGTCATTAAACTGCAGCACCTCTCTAACTGTAGCTTCAGAAAATAAGACTTCTTGGCCAAGCACAGTTGCTCTAATGTGCTCCACATTTTCAACTGTGATGATTTCTGCAGTCTCCCAAAATTCTCTTATAGATGTCTCAAACACCGGCAGATTGTTGCTGATGGCAAAACTGATGTTGGAGTTTGCCCGGAAGTTTAAGACAGGAATGAACTCTGCAGCTTTTGGATCATTGGCATTAAGGAATGCACAGACATTGTGTCTTTTTACAAATAAGAGATCCATACCTGTAAAATTCATCAATTTTGCACAATAAGTAAGATTTCTGAAAATACTTAATCGAAACAAGGTATATCAACACTTAGAAAAATTTTGAAGTCCTAACTGTCGAAACAACTAGTTTCGATTTGAGATGAACTTGGTTAATTTAACAAACAGCTTTATCGAAACAAGTAGTTTCGATAGAGACTATAAGCTTTGATCAACACTTAAATTTTTTTTTTAAATCAACACTGTCGAAACAACTAGTTTCGATGGAGATGAACTTATCGAAACTATCTAGTTTTGATCAGAGATACTAGGGCAAGTTTGGGTGTCGAAACTGGTAGTTTCGATTGAAAACCTTTTGAGAAATTTTTGAAAGTGTTGAACCCCTTTATCGAAACTACTTGGTTTTGAAACCCAAACCCATCTGATTCGTTATACTCAGACTAATATAAACAATTTAAAGAAGGGTTTAGAGTGGCCTGTAAGTGACGGAACTTCATCTTACCAAAGATGAGGCTGTTATCTGCAAGAATACACATTAATCGTGAGTTCAAAGATAATAGAGATGTATGCAAACACGGATAAGCACAAAAACGACTGTTATTATGAAGATTTAGTCGAACAAAATTTAAACTTTGAAATCCTAGGTCTGCCGATTTGCAAAAATCATCCAAAATGAAGTAGTGAGACGTTACCTGATGATGAAGACGATGGTGACAACGGGGAAATCAGGTGATTAATGCTGATATCTTGCAACTCAGACCGATGGTTTGAGAGATTTTGCGAATGACAGAGAAGACGAAGAGGGTTTGAAAAAGACGAGTGAATATCAGTATGAAGGGAGGGATTGCTTATGAAGGCTTTTAATTTTCGTGAGACAAAAGACAAAAATGCCCCTGTCGAAACAACTAGTTTCGATAGGACAAACTAGTTTCGATATGCACAAAGTAGTTTCGATATGTCAAAGTAGTTTCGATATGCACAAAGTAGTTTCGATATGTCAAAGTAGTTTTGATATGCACAAAGTAGTTTCGATAGTTCAAATTAGTTTCGATATGTACAACTAGTTTCGATAGTTCAAAGTAGTTTCGATATGTACAACTAGTTTCGATAGTTCAAATAGAAGAAACAAGACTAACATATAGAAATGAAATTGTACACAAGATATTTACACTTATCTTCTTGAAAAAGATCCAACATGAGATCAGATCTGGTCAGTCTCTTGAAACACTTCCTTTTGCAATTAACTACTGTGAGTCCCTGAAGATAGCTGGTATTTGTGCAAAGTAAACCTGAACATTTGTTTGTACAAAGATTTCATGTGATTAGAAGGTACCATTTAAGCAATATACAAGGTGTACCCCACATATTAAAATAAAATGATTTTTAAAACCTATCAATCCTCAAGAAGTACCCATCTTCATCCTATCATCTCTTTCTGATTAACCAAGGTACCGTCTTAGTAATGTCAAAGTACCACCAAAATAAAATAAGATATCCAAGTGGATTTAGAAATTTAAAATAAAATATATCCAAGTAGATATTAAAAAGGTACGAGCATTCTAGATCTTTGCGTAAGCAAAACAGAAGAAGTCGTAAAATTATCCAAGCGGATAGAAAAATGTTGAACACCCGAGATCTTTGTGTAAGCAAAACAGACGGGGTCAAATCATCCAAGTGGATGGGAAAACGATGAGCACCCGAGATCTTTGCGTAAGCAAAACATACGGGGTCATCGGTGGTAAATATCGTTATATTGACGGTCACTTGGCGTATGAATAGGAATCCAATACGTAAGCCTGTATCTGATTGAATCGGTTTTCTTAGATATAAAAATGGGTTAGATGTTTCAATAATGGATTCAAACACACAAGTATGAGATATATATTAGGTTTTCACACTACTTACAAGTTTTAACCATATGTCGGGCCTACCAGCTATACCTCAGTAAACACCATCGCTTTTGGTCTATTCCATGTCTAAGAGATGAGATCAGACACTATTATTTCTCAAAGGTCAGATTCAATTTTTCCTGCAATTCAAAACCACTTGAAGATTATATATACAACGATTCTTTTCAACATTAAAATATTATATTTCTCCCCCAAAAGATTTGCGTGGATACTGTACATAAAAAATAAAATCTTTTTTTTTTTTGGAATTTTCTTTGTTAATTAATCAAAATTTAGAAAATAAACCACTATTCACACAATTTACTGAAAGTTAATCATTCTAAGCATCTCTACTAGTTGGGCAAATCTGGTAGAGTCAAAAGCCTTTGTGAAGATGTCTGCGGTTTGTTTGTTGGTTTTGACTTCAACGATTTGAATATGTTTCTTTTCAACACAAAATGATGTTTAATTTCAATGTGTTTTGTTTTGGAATGCTGAACGGAGTTTTTGGTGATATGGGGAACGGCAGTGTTGTCACACAGAATGGGTGTCTCATGGAATGTGATCCCATAGTCAAGCATCTGATGTAGTATCCATCTGACTTGGGAACAACAGAGGGCTGCAACAATGTATTTAGCTTCGGCGGTGGATTGGGAAACGATGGATTGTTTCTTACATTGCCATGAGACAAGGCGGTTGCCAAGGAATTGACAGCCTCTAGAAGTGGATTTTCGGTCTAAGTTGCAACCCCCGTAGTCTGAATCTGAGTAAGCCACAAGATCAAACAAGTCAGTTTTAGGATACCACAGACCTAATTTTGGCTTATACCTTAAATATCGTAAAATAAGTTTGACAGCAGATAAATGAGAGAGTTTAGGATTAGCCTGAAAACGTGCACACAAGCACACTGCAAACATGATGTCGGGTCTGCTGGCCGTGAGATACATGAGAGATCCTATCATAGAGTGATAGAGATGCTGATCAACGCTTTCACCATCCACATCAGGAGTCAAACAATGTCGAACTTCCACAGGAGTTTTTATTGGATGGGAATCAGCCATTTTGAACTTGGTCAAGATTTCTTTTACGTATTTTTCTTGATGGATAAGGATTCCTGACTCAGACTGATCAACTTGTAGTCCCAAAAAGAACTTCATTTCCCCCATGCAGCTCATTTCAAACTTAGATCGCATCACTTCTTCAAATTCTTTGCAGAGACGGGGATTTGTAGATCCAAAAATGATATCATCCACATAAATTTGCACCATGATTGTATCATTTTCATCCTTCCGTTTGAACAAAGTTTGGTCAATTGCTCCTCGTGTGAAACCATTCTCAAGCAGATGCTTCGATAAAGTTTCATACCACGCACGAGGTGCTTGGTGAAGACCGTACAATGCTTTATCTAACTTGTAAACACGGTCTGGAAAATTAGGATCAATGAAACCCGGCGGCTGCTTGACATAAACTTCCTCTTGAACTTTGTCATATAAAAATGCGCTTTTTACATCCATTTGATGAACGGTGAAGTCCATGTAGGCTGCATAGGCGAGAAACATTCGGATGGCTTCCAAACGAGCCACTGGTGCAAAGACTTCCTCATAGTCAATCCCTTCTTCTTGATAAAAACCTTGAACCACCAGACGAGCTTTATTTCGAATAACAGTGCCGCCTTCATCCTTTTTGTTGCGAAAAACCCAACGAGTGCCGATTGGAACTTTGTTCTTGGGAAGATCTACCAAATTCCACACATGCAACTTTGAGAATTGATGTAGCTCTTCTGCATTGCTTTCACCCAGCTGTTTTCTAGTAGAGCTGCTTTGATGTTCTTTGGTTCAGCTTGAGAAATGAAGCAAGAAAACATGCTGTTTTCAAATGCTTCACAGGCACTTCGGGTACTAACACCCACATTGAGTGGTCCAATGATGTTATTGGTGGGATGAATCTTGTGAATTCGCAGTTGAGGAATTTCATCTTCTTCCACGACTTCCTCCAAATTGGTAAGATTTTCAGCAGGAGGATCGGCAATATCATTAACAGGATCTTCAGCAGGTGATTGTGGTGCAACATCTACTATTGGAAGGGAGTTGTCTTCAACAGTTTCACTTGTTGCACCAGAACTGGAAGACTCCATATCAGATTCAGCATTAGCAACCACAGGAATTTCAACCCGAGCAGATGAGGAAGAGCCTTGATCATTTATGTTCCCTAGATTGTTCACAGAGAAGTAAGGATTAGCATGAGTTGATTCAATAGAGAAATCAGGAAGATTAAATGACTTAAAAACTGAATCGACGTCAAAGAGCCAATTGGGACCATCTCCTGCGTCCGTATGATTGTTTTCATGCCAATTGATGTCAATGGACTCCAGCACTATCCTTTTCTTCTTATGGTAGACACGAAAAGCACGTTGATTAGATGAGTAACCAACAAAATAACATTCATCAGCTTTGGCTTCAAACTTGTTGAGCTGATCTGAAGTGTTAAGCATAGTGCACACACACCCAAATTTTCTGAAGAAATCGATAACTGGCTTGCGCTTGTACATGATCTCATAAGGTGTCTTGTTGCAACTTTTAGTGATAAGAACCCGATTTTGCACAAAACATGCAGTGTTGACCACCTCAGCCCAGAAAGTCACGGGAAGCTTAGAGTCAACAATCATAGTTTGTGCAGCTTCAATTAAAGTGCGGTTTCTTCTTTCAGCTACACCGTTTTGTTGAGGAGTACGAGGTGCACTAAATTATCGAGAAATTCCTTTGCTTTCACAGAAGGAATCAAGAGTTGCATTTTTTAATTCTGTTCCATGATCGCTGCGGATAGTCTTCACACTTAGATTGAAGAGGTTCTCAATTTGAAGCAGATAGGTTTTTAAAATCTCTGGCGTCTCATCTTTCTTGGCTAGGAAAAACACCCAATTGAATCGAGAAAAATCATCTGTTACCACCAGACAGTATAACTTTCGTCTAAGACTCATGACACTCACTGGACCAAAAAGATCCATGTGAAGCAATTGGAGAGGAGAGTCAATGGAATTGGTGGTTTTAGGCTTATGTGAAGATTTGTGCTGTTTTCCCTTGGAACATGAGATACAGTGTTCCATAGGAGTGAAATCTTTGAGAGGTAATCCAGTGACTAGGTTGCCTCGAACCAGTCGGTTCATTTTTTTGAAATTGACATGTCCCAACCTCTTATGCCACAGGAAAGATTCATCTTCAGAAGCCTTTGAGAGAAAACATGATTCAATGCCCGATGGGTTGTTCATATCCAAGCTATATGTGTTGTATCTTCTGGGAGCACGCATGAGAATAGGTTCTTCCGGAATCACCACTCTCGGCTTCAAGATAAGACATTCTTTTGAATTGAATAAGGCACAAAAGTCCTTGTCACAAATCTGTGAAACACTCATCAGATTGTATTTCAACTGAGGAACAAAGTTGACAAATTCCAGACTATTTACTCCATTTGATATTGTTCCTAGTCCTTCAATCTTTCCTCCTCTTGGGTTTCCAGCAAAAGCAACATACTCTCCATCAATTTGATGATAATCTTGCAGCAAGTTAAAGTGCCCAGTCATATGTCTTGAACATCCACTATCTACATGCCAGATGTTATCGCCGGTTCTTCTTGATTGACCCTATACACAACGAACCATTTATACGATTTGACCAATATTGTTTCAATCAAGAGATTTTAGTGTCAGAATATGACCTCTCATTGGAATCAGAATTACAACCATCCTTTGATGAAGCATGGTCATTAAATAGAACATTATTTTTAATTTTCCAAGTTCGTTTTAAATAGTTTTTAGCATTTTTAATTCTTTTACGCCTAGATTTCCTACTGTGAGAAGACTTAGGCAACACATATGAATTTAATGAACTTTTGGAAGGTGATTCTTCATTAGAATTTGTGGTTGTCAATTTACAACTTTTTGAAACATGATTTGAGGCACCACAACTAAAACAAACGTTTTCACAAGATATCTTAGCCTGATAATAGTCATCACACGATGAAGATGATTGTGATGTTGAGGAATCTGAACATGAGACGGTTCTCTCATCAATAACTTTGTCTTGAAGACGATGTGCTTCCTTTAATCTGAAAAAGTCCATGTTGCTCATGGTTTCACGTGGTACATCATTCACAATAATTCCTGCACTTTTAAACTTGGTAACACATGGCATAACATTCAAAGATTTAGGAACAAAAGGCAAAGCATTTTTAAATTTAGAAACATCACATCCCAAACCCGTATGCTCAGCAGGCATAGAATCAAAATACAAGTTTTCAACGTGTTCACAAATATTTAGTTTAGACACGGACATATTATTACATTCATCCGACTCAAGTTCTTTTAAAATAGTTCTGTCATTGGTACTCTCATCACAATCATCTTCGGAATTTACACAATTAGATTCTGCACAAGAAGCAAAACTGTCAGAATCAGAGGATGTAATATAATCATCAGGAGATAATGTGCAAACAAAAGGTGTGGAAACATGTGGAGTTGGCATATCAGCAAATCTCCCTGATTTAGAATAAGGAGGTGGATGAGAGTTATACCCAAGACCTTCTGTGCCTTTTCTATTAAATTGTTTATCAATTATTCTAAACAGAATTTTCTGATCCATATCCATGTGGTCAACCTGTAATTTGGCTTTTTCTGCCTTTTGGACTCTTTCAGTTAAAATTGTATTATTAATGGTTTGAGTATTGAGTTGCACAATTAAAGAGCGATTTTCACCAGAAATATCACAAATTTTCTTTAAGTAAAGTTTCTCATTTTTGGCCACAAAGTCATACATCACCTTAATGTGATTTCGTTCATCAATCAAGGCTTGATTGATGAATCTGTATTTTTGAATTTCATTCAAGCAAGATCTAGAATTACACAGTTTAGAAATAACCTCAGCAGGCACAGCAGTGAGATCCTCAGCAGGTTCAATCATGACACACTTGCCCATGTCCTCCACATCAGCCATCAAGGCTTTATCAGCAGCTTCCTCAGCTTGGTCTCCCCAATGATAATGTCCATCAGCTTGACACATAAGAGCTGTGGAACTTGAAGATGTGTTTGTCTTTGGAGGATTGGAAGCTTGTTTTCTAAAGGAAATCTTCTTTTCTTGCTGATCCTTGGAGGATGGCTCCTTGTAGTTTCTGGCAAAGTGACCCAGCTGATCACAATTGTAGCATCTCACCTTCTTGATATCAAACCCAAGTGTCTTTCCCTGCTTGAATCTGTCTATGCCAGTTCTTTTGATGAATCTTTTGGCTCTTAAGGTCAACATGGCCATGCACCAATCAATGTCCATTTTCTCCAAATCATCAGGATTAATCTGCTCCAAGTCATCAGGTTGAAGCTTGGTTGGTAAATAAAAATGAAGATGTGCTAATTAAATTAATAAATATCTTAATTAGTGTCCTTCCCATTCTATTCTAAACTTATTTAAAGCACATGGTAATAAATAGTAACTAGAGGGAATTACAACTTTAAATGCATGATGTACAAGTTGGTTCTACCTTTATATGTATTCCTTTTTTCACACAGGAGACTCAGACTAGGTTTCCCTTATGTATCTTTGAAACATGTCTGCAGGATGGGGAGGTGGCTCAACTTGAACATGTCTTTATTGGTTATAAGCAAACAGGAAAAGGATTCAAACATGTACAGTGGGTTGTATACAAGCTTGAAGCTGGTAAGTAATATGTTTCTTTAAATTGGTTTTAGGCATTGTTGGTGTGAATTCCTCTTTCTATCTATACCGATGTTTTTTAGTTTCGATTTAATTTGTTGCTTGGCACTTTTTTTTACACTTCTTTGCACTATTCACAGCAGTGGGCTATGTGCAAGCTTGAAGTTGGTAAGTAATATCTTGCTTTGGTATATGGTGTTTTAATACAGTCTACATATTTTAATTTTCCCGGTATTAATGGCCTGTTTTGACCATTATCCAGTTTGACCCGTTACCCAACCCAACCCAACATATTAGGGGAAGAACTTCAGTATACTTGAAGGCAAGGTTAGATATTTCAACAAGGAAATGATCAATATTGGAGAAATTCAAAAGTGAAAGAAAAAAAGAAATTAATGCCTAAAAAAGAAAAACAAAATTCAGCTTGCTTCTTATTAAATTTAAAAAGTTTCATTCAGGGAAGAGAATTAGAGGTTTTTTGGTTGTAAATTATGCTTTAGATTTATAGAGATAATATCATAATTAGTTCATGATGTTTTTTTATACATGTTTTAGCTAATTATCCTTAAAAACTGTAGTTACCAAACATTTGATCTTTTTTGGTAATATAAAAGAGGACATTGTTCAGAACTAAAATGACAATAGGTGGTTTGAAGAGCCTGAGGCAGCACAACTAGATAATCAAAGTTCAATATCCTTATTAGAGAGTTTGTTATATTCACTAAAAAAGATGAATGCTGATAGGACATTGATTGCAAAACCATTTGCTTCAAGGCCTACAATTTCTGATTTCTCTGAGCTCATTCTCTGCTGGTGCCACCAATGGCTCTCCCTCATTAGAAGCTGCAATCAGACCAAAGATGGTTAAACCTATCATTACCCCTCCACCAGTTGAGATGGTTTCTTCTCAGGTATCTCCTATTTGTATTTCCCTTTGATCTGATGCAAGAAGAATCTAGATGGTGTAAATGAATATCATGTTATAGTTTTCTAGGTACTTATTAAGGTTCCTTGATTTCAGGCAGAGTTAACTGGAACTCAAGCTTGCAACTTATCTGATAAGATCTTTAAATCAAACTGCGCGTCTCCTTTGCTTTATAATAAACCCATTTCAAAGACGGTTTCAAGAACCACCATCAGTCTATTGGCATAGTATTTTTATAAACTCCCAAATCTGGACTAAGTTATGCCAAAGGGAGGAGGTCTACAATGTATATAATTTATAAGGTATTCAGATGTTGGGACAAATAAAGCAAGGTTTCTGTCATCCCCGTGCTACTCTTTTCAAAGTTCTTGCTGATGCGGTCGGTCTTATGGTGATAAGTTGAAGTCTCCATTTTCCATTGTTTAATTTTTTTTTTTATAACATTATAATCATTTCTGTTGAAAAGAAGGACGATTACAATAAAGTGGCAGGTAAACGGGCAACAAGTTGCACTGCAACCCCCTTTTGAATAGCAAAACCGATCCTACTAAAAACAAAGCTTTGTTTAATTTGTTTTAGTTTTTTATTTTTTGTTTTAACTGTGGAGAAAACAGATTCACACATGCATGTGTATGTTATAGTGGAATTGGATTCTATTCTAATGAATAATAAAAAAATATTAAAAAAAAGAAATTTGTAACATTAGTTTACTTTACAGCTTATTACCCGGTGAAACTAATGTAACCCATTTACCTATGAATTGTTGATTTAGGTTGTCTTTTGTCTAAAACAAGTCAAATAGAAAAAATTAAGCCTAAAGGGGAAGGGGGTCATAGAGGTTGAAAGTCGTCCAAATTATGTTTTTAATGTATGTAACTTTTGTTTTTAACTAATAAAACACATTTATTTTAAATTATCTCTTATTTTAATAAATTTTGAAATTTAATTATGTAACTTTTGTTTTTAACTAAATAGTGATGTAAGTCAAATTATATTAAATAGAAATTAATGTATTCAAACTGTGTAATATACGAGTTTTTAAAGATATAAACTTTTTATTAACATTACATTTTATCAACCCATGTAATACATGGGTTTTTTAAAATACAATTTTTTTATTATTAAATATATAATATTACATTTTATCAACCCGTGTAATACACGAGATTTTAACCTAATTTTAATAATATATCGAAAAGAAATTTTAAGACAATAAATTACAGTTTATCTTCATGATTTTATAAAACAATCTAAAGATGCTAAATTCAAGTTTTATTTATTTATATCTATATCTATACTATATAATAAATAAAGGTTTTTTCATGACACGTGTCGCCTCCATATTCATTCTCATCATTTTTTTCCCACCTCTCTATATCTTATTAAATACTCCTCTATTTTTTAATAATAATATATTTTTAAAGAAAATACTAATTATACTAATAAAACACATTTATTATAAATTATCTTTTATTATAAAAAAACTTTGAAATCTAATTATGTAACTTTTATTTTCAATCAAATAATAAATGAAAGTAAAATTACATTAAATAGTAATTAACGTATTTTCTAAACTCAATAATATATTAATTTTTACATATTTTTAATTTTGTTTTCTATCATTAGTATATGTAATACATTTTTACATCTGTAAAATATATATATATATATATATATAAAGATTTAAGAATTTTATATATAGATATTTTTCACCTCGTGTGTATTACACGAGTTCTAAGCTACTTATATAATAAATAAAGGTTTTTTCATGCCACGTGTCGCCTCCATATTCATTTTTATCATTTTTTTCACACATTTCTCTCTTATTAAATACACCTCCATCTTTTATTAATAATATTATATTTTTAAAGAAAATACTAAATATACTAATAAAACACATTTATTTTAAATTATTCTTTATTATAAGAAACTTTGAAATCTAATTATGTAACTTTTATTTTCAATCAAATAGTAAATGAAAGTAAAATTACATTAAATAGTAGTTAATGTATTTTCGAAACTCAATTATATATTAATTTTACATATTTTGAATTTTTTTTCTATCCTTAGTATATGTAATACATTTTTACACATGTAAAATATATATACATAAAGATTTAAGAATTTTATGTATTGATATTTGTAATACACGGGTTCTAAGCTAGTTAGTTAATAAATTAAAGTCTTTTTTTATCAACAAATGAAAAAATGTCCAAACATCATTCCCCTAATTTCCTTTTAACTCTTATCTTCCCTTTGGGTACAAGAAAGGAGCATGGATCCTATCTGTGCCCTTTACACGTTTCCAATTCAAAAGAAGCAAACAAATGGAGCACGCAAATGAAATTTAGAAATTCATGCACATTGGATTCCTTTAAATGATTGAAAATTTTCGACATGACTCCTTGTTTAAACATGTATTGTGAATTTGTGATTGTGAGTTTATTATAAACCAACTTCATATCCAATGTCGGAGTTCAATAGAGAGTGGGGGAGGGGCTATGTTTCCTTAATGCTCGAGGTGATACTGGTTATATATTATAATAAAAAATGAAAGTGCCAATGAAACTATAAGGGTTGATACCGTAAAAAAATAACATATTTTATTAAACTTGTTTTGAAAACATGTATATGCAAAATCAACGATAAACTTTAGTTGTTAACACAGTCATTACATGTGTAAAGACTATGTATGAGATTTTATATTGATGTCGATGTGACGTAAATTCTTTTATTGACATGAAACGACAATTCATCACTTTTTATCGCTTTACCTTCAAACTTGTAGTGTCTTATATCATCAAAAATATTATTCATGTCAATATGTTTACACATTTAGAACGTCGATTATATTTTGATCAATTTATAGAAATACAAGTACATATAATTTAAATAAACTCAGTAACTTTAATATTGTAAAATTAGGTTGAAACCCTTTTTATTTTTATATTAAATAAATAAATATATTAATTTTTTATATATTACACAAAATAACAACTATTGGTTATTGTCAAAGAAAATAGAGGCCCCCTCAATCATATACTTTATTTAAAGTTTTAACTCCCAATAAAAATGTTCCAGATTTACCATGGTTTGTATAGTTATAAATTAACTAACATAAAGTTAACATAATTATTATTCACTTATATTTCATTGTTTTGTTCTTACATATCTATCAATATCATAATAAAGGGAAAGGCATTAAAGAAAGAAGAAGAAGAAAAAAAAAGCTAAAGAAACCAGCTTTTTCAAAGCTGGATAATGTGAATCTTCAAACAAATAAATTAAATTAAATCAAATGGGATTTTAATCAACAAAAGTCAAATTAGACCTAATAAAAAAAACTAATCAAATAAAAAAAAACCAATATCTTTTTCTAGATTTCAACTAACCTCTTACAAGGAATCATAAACATCCTTCTTGGGCATTGAAGATTGAAAAAATGACCCAAAAAAATCAATATCTAATAAGTAATACCCCACTTTCTCTCTCATACTTTCTCTCTCATCAATTCATCACTCATAGTACCACTCCTATTCCACTGATAAACCCATAATTCCATTTTTGCTTTTTGGGGAGGAGGGTATTAAGTATTTAATATTCTTGCTTCTTTTATATTCTTGATTTCAGTTTTATTAGAGCAAAAACCCTTTTGGTTATAGATGTCAAAAGGCATCACCATTCCATTAATAGCAAGCTCTAATTAGCTCTGCAAAGTTTGGAGCTTTATTTCATCTGGTAGACAAATCTGCCCTTTCCACCCCTACTTCTTTTAAGTAGAAGCTATGGGTGGTACAGTACAAGTGTTTAACGCAATTCTTGGGTGATCAAAGATTAAAGCCCTTATATATTGGTTGTCATGTTCATCTTGCTTGCTAATGGGGTTTCAAGTGATTCTCAGGTTGATCACATTCCTGATTTTGTCTGTCGGTGGTGGTTCTTTGACTCTAAGATCTGCTGGTAAGTTGGTTTTTTGGCCCATAGTTTTAATTTCTTGGAGAAAGTTAGATTCTTGTAATGTTCTTTTAAGGTATTGGGAATTTGGGATCTATTATTACAATTTAATGTTCTTGAAAGTGTGATTTGGGATCAAACCTGATGAAATTGATGATGGAAAATGCTAAAATTCTTGTTGGATTTCCTGTTTTTTTTCAATTGATAATGAGATTCATTTTTCTAATTCAACCAAAATTCTTGTTATTGTAGATTGTTGATTTAAGGAAACAATATGTGAACTCTTTTAATTGATTCCCTCAATAGTCAATACTATTTGTTGCTTTGTATTTTCATTTCATTTTTTAATTAATCAATTGATTTGTGTTCTCTTGAAATACACAGTATATTCTGGTTTTAATTTCTAGTTATATTGTGCAACCATTAGTAGTTTAGTACATACAAGTTTGACTTTTTGATTGGGAAATGATTTATATGATATCAAAATTTGACAAAAATAGTGTTCTTTTTTTGAAAAATGATCGTCATTCAAAATTAATAAAAACATGTTAGTTTTTGAAATTTAATATTGAAAGTAAACCTTTTCCTGGTATTGGGTGGTTGTGAAGTCAATGTTACATAATATCAATAATAATTTGACTAGAATAGTAAAATTGACATGATCTCTAATGAAGGTTAAGAGCTGTGCCATTATTACTTTAGACAAATCTTTTAAAATTAATACATTGCATTCTCTTTTGTTATATACAAATAAATCCACATCAATTTTGAACCCTAAAAATAACTGGTTTGACCTGAAAAGTCAAACTACCTACAGATCATGTTGTTTCATTAGTATTAACTTCCACCACTGATTGATCTTTAGCTCCAGATCACTATGAAAAACATTCTCCCTCAAAGCATCATGCAACAAAATGGATCAAACGAGGATTTAGGCCTTTGTCTAGCATCTCGTTTCATAGATACCATCACGCAAGATCAAAACCTCACCATTTTGCCCCTACGCCCTCGTATCAAGTTCAACCACCAACTTACATCCCACAAGGTCAGTTTTCTCATACTAAAAGTATCCCGAAAACTAGCTGTTTGACATATAGATATCTAAAGATTTGATCTTTTTATCTTAAATAGGTCCTGCGCCATCACCCTTTGATCCAACAAGCCGATATGGTAATCAAGATTACTAAAGCTTCGATCTTTTTACCATTCCAATTAGGTTTTCATTGTTATATCATAATAATACATTGATTAAAAATGATATTATAATGTCTCAGGGCCTGCAATATCTCCATCCAGCTCGTCATCGACTAAGAATGCTGCTCCACCCACTCAAGCTTTCACGTTACCCCCACCACCTCCTAATGAAGGTAAACTCATTTACTTATAAACTGATCGGGTTTGGTTTATATTTTAGGGCAAATTGCCTAAAATAGCAATGTAGTTAAATTTTTGTTTTGAACAGTTCATTATACTACTTTTGTTTCGATCTGGTATAAGAAGTATTTTTTTTGTTCCATTTTGGCCATTGAAACATATTTTTAATGATCACCTCACGTATTTGTTTTTGGTTGCCCGGATGGAAACCCCATCCTGGTACTACTCCCGCCTGAGCATGCTTAATTGTGGAGTTCTGCTCTCATCCACAGTCAATGCGCCCAAAATGCATTGGTGTATGGTGATACTTGAGGTTCGATATTACTTATGAACCCAACATCTCTCCTGTCCACATCCGATGCGGGATTTGTCTAGGGTCTTACATCACAATTGAGCATAAAAACATAATTTTATTGACCAAACATGAACAAAAGTGAGTACAATGGCCAAAATAGAACAAAAATGTAAGAAGCTTGCTATTTCATGTAATCTGGCCCGTATAATCTATAACGGGTCAATCCAACTTATAATCATATGGAGGATCGAAATGTGTTTACGGGTCAACCCAACACGTTTTAACGAGTAACAACCCAATCCGTCTTTAGTGATGTTTTGGCTCTAATTTCAAAGTTTACCTGCAGATTGTGCAACAGTGACTTGCACACAGCCATTGACATACACACCAGCAGGATCACCTTGTGCTTGTGTCTGGCCAATTGAAGTTAAACTACGCCTCCTGATTTCTCCGTACACATTCTTCCCATTGGTCTCCGAACTCGCTAAAGAAATCGCCAAAGGTGTTTCACTCAATGTAACTCAAGCTCGAATCATGGGAGCCAATGCCGCCGGCTACCAGCTCGACGAGACCATCGTTATCGTCAATCTAGTTCCCCTAAAACAGAATTTCGATTTTGCCACTGTGTTTTCGATTTACCAGAAGTTCTGGAAGAAACAAGTGTTCATCAGCCGCTCTCAGTTTGGAGCATATGAAGTAGTACACGTTCAATATCCAGGTTTTACGAATTCAAATTTGACCTAAATTTAGGGCTTCCTGGATATTTGTAGAATCTGAAACCCTAACTGTGTATTTTGATCTAAATTTAGGGCTTCCACCGTCTCCGCCGTCGATTCCTTCAAATTCCAACGTAACAGTCGACCAATCGGATTCTAATAAAGGAATGCCGTCTAAGCCTCTCGGAGTTGATATACCTAGAAACGGAAGAGAGAACAAGAGTAAGCCGAACAGAAGCATAATCGCGGTGGTTATTATATCTTCCGTCACCACCGCCGTTGTTCTAATCGGAGTTTTTTGGCTTCTGTTGTTGAAATGTGGATGTTGTTCTTCCGGTGATTCCAGATCGGAGAAAAACCGTTACACACGAACTTCTTCCCAAGGGAAACCGTCAGGTAATGTTGTTTCGTTGCATATTCAGTTAATCAGTTTCCATTGTTTTAAATGTTGTTCAGATGATCAATTTTGGAAGCAACTGATACTTGATTAGGGACTGGAGAATCGTTGGTAGTTGGAAGCGGAAAAGGTTCTAAAACGATGTCGTTTAGCTCAAGTTTAGCGGTGTATACCGGAACCGCCAAGATCTATAGCTTGAGTGAGATTGAAAGGGCTACTCGTAACTTCGATTCACGTTTGATACTTGGAGAAGGTGGTTTTGGTGTCGTTTACAGTGGCGTTCTTGAAGATGAACGGAGAGTTGCTGTGAAAATGCTTAAGAGAGATGACAGGCAGGGGAGTCGCGAGTTCTTGGCTGAAATCGAGATGCTTAGTCGTCTTCACCATAGAAATTTGGTGAAATTGTTTGGAATTTGCACAGAAGATCATTTCCGATGTCTGGTTTATGAGCTTGTTCCGAATGGAAGTGTTGAATCGCATTTACATGGTAAACCAACATGCTCTCTACTGATTTCTTGATTCGATCTAACGTAAAAGGAGCTTAATTTTATGTTTTTTGAAATTTTCAACGCAGGTGCTGACAAGATCGCCCCTCTGAACTGGTGTGCAAGAATGAAGATCGCTCTAGGAGCAGCTCGTGGCTTAGCTTATTTACATGAAGATTCAAGTCCACGTGTCATTCATCGCGACTTCAAGTCCAGCAATATTTTACTTGAAAATGATTTCACACCTAAAGTTTCGGATTTTGGTTTGGCTAGAACAGCATTGGATGGCCATAAACACATATCAACTCATGTTATGGGAACTTTCGGGTACAATTCTCAACCCATTTGGTAGCTGAACTTTACTATGTGCATTTTCACCGAAAACACACTAAACGAAGATGTTGCATCTAAAGGAACACCACTAACACTATACATACACCACTAACATGTCATAGAGGCGTTATGGTCATATGGTTCGTATAATATGGCAAAAACGGTTGTATGGGTCGTGTAACGTGTTAGACTGGTACATCATATGGGCAATAAAAGTTTTTATACGAGTCATATGAGGTGGTGTCGTCAAACTATACGACCCTTATGATATGGTACTCTGACATAAAAGTGACTGACGTGACCACTGACAAAGTCATAGGGCCTGTATAATCATTTTCACCATGTCATATGGCTTGTATGATGACGTCACCTAGTGTCTGTATAGCATCACTAAATATTATGTATTAGCATTCATTTTATACCATTTTATACAGCTACCTAGCACCAGAATACGCAATGACGGGCCATCTTCTAGTGAAAAGTGATGTCTACAGCTATGGTGTCGTTCTTCTCGAGCTTTTAACAGGGAGGAAACCCGTGGACCTATTGCAGCCATCGGGCCAAGAAAATCTCGTCACATGGGCCCGACCACTGCTCACAAACAAGGAGACACTAGAGTCTATCATTGACCCAAATATCAGAAACTCAAACATCCCATTTGACAGCATACTCAAAGTTGCAGCCATAGCATCAATGTGTGTGCAACCAGAAGTATCACACCGCCCATTCATGGGTGAAGTGGTTCAAGCCCTGAAACTTGTGAGCAATGAGTTTGATGACATAAGAGAGGTTACACCTTCTAGAAGTTGCAGCCGTGATGACGATCTTGACTTAGAGATGACGGATCATGAGACGAGTGGGTACGATTCAAAGATGGGGTTATCTGCTACGGATTTGAAGAGTACGATAGAAAATGTTGGGGTTTTGGAGTCTGAATCATTCAGACGGGAGTTTAATTCTGCTCCTCTGAAAATGGGGAGAAAGAAGGGGTTTTGGCGTCGATTAAGAGGTTTATCTAGAGGAAGCGCGAGTGAACATGAACATGGGTTTTCTTCCAATTTATGAAGATATGAAGTTTAGCATTTGTTCAAGATTGAAAATAATGGGTGATGATTGTTGTACAGATTGGATTTCTTGCATGAGGACATAATATAGCCAGATCTGTTTGATTCAGTGATGTTTGAACATTGATTTCTATTTCCAAATCATGTATTTATGTTGTGTTCTTGAGAGAGACAAAAAGAAGTTATATAATTTTCTTTTTCTTTGCATGTTCTTGTGTTTGAAAGGAAGGAAAAAGAACATATCTTGCTTCAACAATATCATACCAAATATACAGATGATCATATTATACTCATTTAAACAAAATCCAATACAAACTTGAAGAACAAGTAACAGTAAACATATCAAAACACAGATTATATTATACCCATCTATACAAAATCCAACATAAGCTTAAAGAACAAGAACACAGATCACATTAATTGAAGAAGAGTTAATGGCTATTCTATTGGCTGGGACGCAATGGCATCATTATCTCATTCCCAAGAAGTTTATAATCAAGACTGATCATAAGAGCTTAAAGAACCTGCTCACTCAGAAAATCTCTACACCCTTACAACAATCTTGGTTGTCTAAACTGATGGGTTACCATTATGAGATTACCTAGAAGAAAGGTGTGGAAAATGTTGTTGCTGGTGGTCTGTCTAGAGTTTCAGGTATGACACTATTTACTATAGCTATCAGTTCTATTGATCCTATGTTATTAGAGAGAATCAATAATTCATGGGTCAATGATTCAACTACTCAATGGTTGATTAAGCAAGGTAAATGTGCTGCGAATATTACTTGGGATGGACAGTTATTAAAGAAGAAACATAAACTAATCATTGGACATGACCCCTTATTTAAGAAGGATATTCTACAGTCGTTTCATTCTTCTCCAATTGGAGGGCACTCTGGGTTCAGGCCCACTCTCAAAAAGCTCAATTTTTTTTTTTGCTGTTGGAAGGGGTGTTCAAAACAAGTGTTTCAGCTTGTGAAGGATTGTTCTGTCTGTCAAAGAGCTAGATATGAACCAGTTGTAACTCCTGGACTATTGCAACCCTTACCTATTCCTGTGCACATCTTCACTGATATTTCAATGGACTTCATCAGTGGTCTGCCCAAAAGTCAAGGAAAAGATGTCATCTTTGTCATTGTAGATAGACTTACCAAGTATGGCCATTTTATACCTTTATCCCATCCTTTCACTGCTCCACATAGCTCAAATCTTTATGGATCATGTGTTTAAATTACATGGGTGCCCCCTCACTGTTGTGTCAGACAGAGATCCTCTTTTCCTCAGCCAATTTTGGAAGGAATTTATGAGATTACAAGGGGCACAGTTGGCTTTTTCCACAGCTTACCACCCATAAAGTGATGGCCAGACTGAAGTTTTAAGCTGATGCTTAGAATCCTACCTGAGGTTCATGGTTCTAGACAGTCCACAACATTGGGCTAAATGGTGTCTCTAGCTGAGTGGTGGTATAATACCACTTTCCATTCTGCTATCAAGTTAAGCCCTTTCTGTATGGATACCCCCCACCCTCTCATTTACATTATATCCCACATGATGTTTAAGTAGGTTCAGTGGAGGTTCTTCATAGAGATAGAGAGTTCATGATACAACAATTAAAGGTGGCTCTATTGAAGTCCGATAACCGCATGAAACAACAAACAGATAACAAACGAAGTGATAGAGAATTTGAGGTGGGCAGTTGGGTCTTGTTGAAACTTAGGCCTTATGTGCAAACTACATTGAGAAGACATAAGCATTCCAAATTAGGCCATAAGTACTTTGGTCCCTTCCTTATTATTGAAAAGATTGGGAAGGTTGCTTATAAATTGGATTCGCCATACGAGGCTCAACTTCATCAGGTCTTTCATGTCTCTTTATTGAAAGCCGCCCATGGTGAGCATACTTCAACCTCAGACCATTATTGACAGATGCCTAGTTCGTAAGAATAATAAGATAAATTTCGGTTCATTGGCGTGGTTTGGCTACTGCAGATGCTAGCTACTTGGGAGATACTGAAGGAATTCCAAGAAGGGGGTATGATGCAGGAGCATCGAGCTCTAACCAGAGCCGAACCCGTGCCCAATTGTTATCCGTTCGAGTTGGTTGGAAAAAAACGATTTCTTTGGAGGAGATAGGAAATCACGATAATATCTTCTATTATTTATTTGAAATTCAATTCCAGTTTTATCTTACTTGAATTAAGATCCTACTCTATAAATTGGGATCTAGGATTTGATGTTAGTTAGTTTTTTATTATGGATTATTGTAAAGAACACATTTGAGG
The DNA here is from genome assembly GCA_023525975.1 of Smallanthus sonchifolius. NCBI lineage: Eukaryota > Viridiplantae > Streptophyta > Magnoliopsida > Asterales > Asteraceae > Smallanthus > Smallanthus sonchifolius. The sequence continues at coordinate 89,981,563 of CM042032.1, read as the reverse complement.
TTTCTTTGAACCATTCGATTCGATTAAAACTTTTGATTGAATCATTGTTTCTTGAGCCATTTGATTGCTTCCGTTCCCGCATCATTGCCGGAGCATCCAAACCCGTGTTGGACGGCCCGGAATAGAATTTTATATTGTGACCGTGGAAATGTGATTATTTAAGTATATGTTGATTTTTTTAATAACATGCTATCATTATTTACAAAATGTGATAATAACTGTCTTAAAAAACATAACTACTTTCTAAAGTGTAACAGATTTTCAGGGAAAAGAAATTTCTGGAACCATATAAATATTATTTTAGGGTAAACACACGAGGGCAACTACGTAATTACGTATTACATCTCAAGCAAATCAAAAACCGAGACAGAGACCAAATTACATATACCAAGTTTCACTACTAATATAATCAACTAGAGTCTAGACCTTGAATTAACTACTACACCATTGCTAGCAAAATAAAGAGAATACGTATCAAAGTATAAATAAGAGAAACATCTACCATTTCGATCTAGAACATTGTCGTCAACTGATATAATTTGTTGATAATTACCGACGGATGACAAAAAGATCCATAAAACAAATCAATGATAAAGTATATAAATATTGATGATGTTCCGTTGATACTCCCCATCATCAAATCCTAAGTTTGTAAATGAAGCGAACGTTCAGTGAACGGTTTGACGGTAAGTACGTTTATGCGTTCTCATTTAATAAATGAATAAACATGAACACAAAATAAAATTTTGTTCATTTAATTAAATGAACAAACATGAACACATGTAGCGTACGTTCATTACTTTCATGTATTTACGTCCGTTTATATCCTTTCACTTATGTTTGATTCGCTCGTTTAAACATTCAGTCAAGTTTTTTATTACCAATATTAACTTAAAATAAAATTAATTTTTATATTTTAAAACTCCTTAACCTAATTTATAATCAATTTGATAGCTATGTTTACTTTTGAGATGTTAGATGTATGGATGATGATATTTTAGACTTTAATTTGGATAATTATGTATACTTTTAATTAGTGTTCGTTCATGTCGTTTATGTTTGTTCATTTATGTTTGTTTGTGTTCATGAACCGTCCGTTTAAAATATCAATGGACGAACACAAGCACGTTCATTTTCTTTACGAACGAACATAAACAAGAAAATACGTTCATTTAAGTGATCGTATTCATTTATTTGTTTTGTTAAAGTTAAACGAAAGAAAAGTCATCTTCGTTCGATTCATTTACAACCTATCGAATCCTCAATCAATTCCCATAAAAAAGAACTCTAATCATTGAAGTGAACGTACAAGTCACAAATAAGCCTAAACCATTTATCATTCACACATTGTCTGTTTGAGCTACTCACAAAAGTCAAAATTAAGCTCTCTGCAAATTGACTTTGCAGTCTCATTATGAACCCAATTTTGAAAATTTGTGCTATTGAAAAGTGAGAATCTGGCGAAAATCATGATTTTTTAGTTATACTTTCCTATTGTGTAACATCCCTAAAATCCACATTCGGATTATTCGAGCTAATGGGCGACCCAGACCTCTAGATGGTGGAGGGGGGTCTCTTGTGAAACTAAATAAAAGGACCCGGTTGGTCATTTTAATTATAAACAGAGATCGAAACGTGCAAAGCGGAATTAGAGGGACCCGAATGAAAAACTGTGGGGGTTTAAAATCCACGTCAAGTGTTAACCCTAGGTCGCTAATCGACCTAGGGGATTTACGGCCAAAGAGAAACGAGCGGGGAGAGATGGAGAGGTTCCGGCTATGGATGGCAATTACACGGCAGTCATACGGTGGCGACGAGCAGGAAAACTCCGTTGCATGTCAAGGCAACCCTCGTTCATGCTTTTGCACATTCTCGTTAGTGTTTTTGCTTGTAACCGATTAGGGTTTGGGATTTCTCGATGGTGTTTAGCGGCATAGACAAGAAAGGTAAGGGAGGCTGTTTGTGGTGGTGGTTACGGGTATAGCAAGTGGCGTCGGAGGGGAGAAGGTGAATGATGGCGGTCGGGTAGTGGGTATCGGCCGGTGGTGGCCGTAGATGATGATGGTGATGGAGGCAGTTGCGTGGCGGGTAGCCGGCGGCTGCCGGTATTCGCTGAGACGGTACGACGGTGGTGATAGGCAGTGACAGCTCTCACGGTGGGTGGCAGCAGGGGTGGCGCTGCGGCGGCGTAGAGGAAACAAGATTGATGCTTGATGGCGAGCCGTGTAAGGTTTGTCGACGAGAATATTGGCCACAACGGAACGACATGGACGCAGGACCATGGTGATGGCGGCTCAATGGTGGTGGTACACGGCGGTGGCACTTGGTGGGGATGCATGATAGTGATGCATGGTGGCGGCGAGTTAACAGAACCCGACGAGAGGACGAAGAACACGATGGTAATGGAACCCGTGGGGTGCGTGGACGGCATCGGGTGTGAATAGGGCAAACGAGGGTTTGCATGGGGACGATTATGGTACTTAGGACTTTGCATGGCACGTCTACGTACATGCATGGGAGCTTCGGTGTGGGCACACGAGTCCTAACCAAATCGAGATCAATATTATACGTAAACCCGTGATACTAGGGTTTTGTGGAGGCTAAATGATGAGCAGATGAAAAGAGTGTCGGGATTCATTTATTTACATTATTCGGCGAGTGTTTTGAACGTACTTTGATCACGTGATCATACGTTTGACAGGTTAGGCTAAATTCCATGATTAATTTGAAGTGTTCTTGATTAATGTGATTCATCCGTATAAAATTTGATGTGTTGGATAATCTGAACTTCATCGTTTTCGTTGGCATTATTAACTTTAAACACTCTCGATCGGAACGTATTAATGTGTAATATCAGATTCACTCTCGATTGGAAATAATTTTTGGGTTTTTGATTTCTTGGATTTTACTTGATGGGTTTTTGATTTCTAGGGTTTGTAATTTTGTATTGACCATTTGGAGATTGCTTTTGATCGGCTTTGTGGACTACTTAAAGTTTATTGTTTTAATTTTTAGTTGGGAAGAAACACTTGTCTCCGCATAGGATCTAATCTATGTTTTCAAGACAAAAGTTTGAGTAAATATGTCGAACAACACTGATTTTGAGGAAGAAGTTAGTTCATTTAGTTCGAGTAAACATCGTTCTTATGTTTGGGACTATTTTGATCGACAATCGATTGGACCCGATGGGGTTAAGAAAGCAAGTTTTAATGGTTGTGGAAAGTTGTATAGTGCCAATCCAAATTCGGGAACATCTAACATGAAACGGCATATTCCTAAGTGTTTTGACGTAGATGAGCCTGGTCCACCAAAAAAACGTGCCCCTTTAGATCAAGCAACATTTAGGGAGAAATTGGTAATTTCTATCATCAAACACAACTACCTAATGAGCAATGTTGAGCATGAGGGTACAAGAGAAAATAACTAGTAGAATATGTTTGACTTCAGATTTATGGAGTTCTATCACAACGGATTTATGGCATTGACGGCTCACTATGTTGATGAGAATTGGGTTCTAAGAAAAAAAAGTGTTAAGGGTGTTTGACAAGTTTATTAACTAAAAAATTAACTTTGATAAAAGATAAATTTTGAAATGTTTTAAAAAGGTTTTCATCGCATTTTAAGTAATCATACAATTAAATAAATATAATTACTATATGTGTAAAGGTTTTACTTTGTATTATATAAAGTTTTGAATACGTTAAATTTTATCGTGTCAACGTCAATTTCTTTCACAGTTCAACATCACCGCCATAACACGTGGATCCTAATCTATTCAAAAAGACTCGTCTTCTGTTGCAACACGCGCTTTTGCGTTTTAACACGCTGCAACACACGTTTAAAGGTTTTTCTTTTACATTTAATTTTTTTCTGTCGTTTAACGTGTCGTAACCCGCGGCAGCCGCATCGCGACGGGTAAATTACTAGTTACTTTTAAAAATCAAAGCGTATATTGATTTTTAACATTCTAATGTTTTTTTGGGTTGTTTGTGTACCGTAACAAGAACGTAGGAAATAAACATAAATATAATAGTGATTAAAGGCTGTAGCACTAGCCTATATATTTTCTGTTATTCCATTGATACACCAACTAACTAACTAACTAACACATTCTTGCCGAGCTGCGTGAGCATCAAACACTAGTTGTAAACAAAGTCGAACACAAATTTGAAGAACAAGCAACAGTAGCCATACCAAGAACATAGATCATATTATACCCGTCGTATACAACAATATCATTCTAAGTTTGACATCTAAAACACAAGTAATCAAAATCAAAATTTATTTGATAAACATGGCTCCTAGTAAACTCTATACCCTCTTGAACATCACAGGTTCAAAACCAACCTGACACGTCTTTTCGCGGCAAAATAAACAAGCTTTGTATGGATACAGAAGTGACGTTATATTCCTGAAGCTACGCGTCTTATTTTTGGGGGCTTGTGTATTCCATATCATTTTCCATAGTTACCTCAGATGAAGCAGTTGATGATAAACCACTGTCATTCCCTTGAATAATTCTTGATGATTGTGAGAAATTTGAATTATTTCTCGATGCTTCCGTGTTGACGGGTGTTTGACCTTCTTCTGCTAGTTTTCTAAGAAGATTTGTGACAGTTGGAAGAAACTTGGTGGATAATGAAAGAATTCCTGGAAGCTGTAACCACCAAAAAGATTAATCAGGAAAAGTGTAAACAAAGTTGCACAGTTCTTGAGGGAAAACCTTATGGACTTGCACCCAATATAAATCCTTGCACTTTACTTTTAAATGATTAAATCTCTAGACTTCAAAAATTAAGGACAGTTTTTTTTATAAAAAAAGAGGGACATTTTGTTATTTTTTTTTAAAGTTACTTGATCATGCAAAAAACACGGACTGTTTTAGTGAGATTAAAATATAGGGGCTCTATTGTTATGTTTTAGAACTCCAGGGATTTAATCACCCAAAAACAAAATCCAAGGACTTGTATACAGCTTCAAAGAAAATCCATAGGTTTTTTCCTGGGTTATTCTCAAACAAAAACATTAAATGTGGTAACTTCTATCCATTTCCTTAAAGGTAAAAGGGTTAAATAAAATTTGAAGCAAATAACTAAAAGACTACGTAAAATGAGACGAATCACCCAAAGGGCTTCTTAATGCATAAAATCTCTTAAATCACTATAAATTCTCGGTTTGACTCGTTACCATCCCACCCATTTTACTGCCTCTACAAACATTCAAGTTCTTGCAAGTTAAACTTACAACGCCGTTGCGGAATTCACCAGAAATGTCTAGCTGGACCCACAAAGCCTTGAAAAGCAAGTAACTAACAAAAATGAAGAGCAGCCACAAAGGATTCCTGCAAAACAGAATCTAAATTAAGTAAATCCTGGTTTAATGTAAATGAATAAATATGAAGGTTGAGAAACGTAAAAAGACAAAAAGAACCTCAAAAGAGTCATAAACTCATTGAACCCAAGAATCATCATGGCAGCAATAGCCCATGGAGGCGGTAACCAGTTGTTATTGCGTTTATTAGCTTCCTGAAAACCATAGAATAGAACATTAAACATTCACCCCAAGAAAAGCACGCATTGGCAAGGTCAAACAACGTCAACAATCCACCGTTTGTCAACAACATGATAAACCCATACCTGGGAAGCAATAGCTTGAGTGATGGTGTACTCGGTTTCTCTTTGAAATTGGTTCCACAACGCTTTACACTGAACAGGAGTTATGAGCGTCTTTGTAGCTGGAACCTGAGTGTAAATAAACAAATGTTCAGATTCTTCATGGATAAAAAGAAACCCATATGGATCACACACATACCTCTCCCCATGTGCTTGAGACCAATGGGTCAGTGGTACTATTACTAGTGCCTTTCTTAGGATCCACTAATGTGAGGACGAGCGTATCCCCAATTGTATCTGTTTCTTCATCCAATCGAATTGCAGCCAACACAGACAGCAACTTTAAAGACTGAAATAAAAAAAAACATAAATGAACAGATTATAAGCCACGTGTGAAGAAAGATCGATCATCTAATTCTAATGGAATGATTCTTACAGAAGATCGGGCAGTTTTCGTTATTGCTCGGATATCTTCCTTTCCGGTCCAGACTCGTGGCATTGAGTCATTGTCATGGTTGAATATGGAGGTAAATCTGTGTGGTTTAATAGATTGACAATGAGTTACAGTAAAACTGAAACGAGATAACTGCAGTTAACACACCTAATTAGAGGTGACAAAGCCATTTACTTATAAACGGACCATTGGGTTATGTCTTATCTCTGATGAGTGAAATTAAAAAGGGTTACAGTAAGTTAACCAACCACCTGTCACCATTTTATCGATCAAGTCCCTTAAATTTTTGTTCTTGTAACGGTTTGATCCCTAAACCTTTTTTTTGTACCTTTTGAAACTAGATAAAATGAGTGGGGTTTTTTAATAAGACGTATTAAATTTAGGGACTAAACCGATAAATAAAACTAAAAGATCCACCAATTTAATATATGTCAGAAGACAAAAAAAGTTTAGGGATTTAACCACTACAACAAAAACAGTTGGAACTTAATATAAAATGGTGAAAATTGGCTGGTTAAATCCAAAATTAACCAAATTAAAAGATAGCTTAAAAGAGAACGGGCCAATCGTCGTGCAACTGCAAATTATATATTTAATGCATGAAACCTCCAAAATCGTTTTACTTAAGAAATTAGATTGTTATTGAAATAATATACTTTTAGCAATCATACTTGAAACACTAATTATTAATTAAAAGACCATGTGGAGCAAAATGTTTTTCATGGCACCTGACCCGTTGCACCAGTAGAAAAACTACCCATTTGACCTTTTAACCATCCATCCCTACCCGTTCATTTTTACCACCTCTAACCTACATCTAAAACAGAGTACATATCTTCAAGCATACATTACCTTTCCTTCATGTGGTACAAAACTTTGGCGGCTTCTTCTCTTGTTTTCCCTTCAACTAATCCTCTTGCAAAATTCTTCAATTTTGAAATCATATCTTCCTTTTCTTCTTCGTCCATTTCAAAACCAGAAAGTGCAAAAGAGAACTCCGAGACAGCTGTTTCAGTTTCACGGAAAAAAAGCTTCCTTATTGCAGGCCATGTGTCATCATTAGCTCCTTCTAGAAGAGCTTCCACCGGACCATGTAGTGCCTCTTTCAATTTTGACTGAAGAAATATGTATAAATTCATTAACAACCTCATCACAAGGCTTATAAATACAAATTTATTTAATATTACCTCATATAGTGAAGTAAGTTCTGAAAGTTTATCAGCTCGAACTTCAGCAACATGTGAATCTAAATCATGTGAAAATTTATCCCTTACTTTAGCTGAGTTCCAATTGGCTTGCTTGATGAGGGCATCTGTAGATTTAGTGTATCAGGACCATGAATAAAAAGGTAAAATGCTTGCTTAATGGAAATAAATGCAATGTTTGAATTGACGATAAAGAATTTAAAGGTATCATATTGAGCATCGAGAAAAAAAAATGAAAAACCTTGGCATTGTTCATCAAACAGTCTTATGAACTTTTTGGTGCAATCACGAGTAGCCACTGCAAACCCTTGTCCTCCACTCAGAGCATCGGCAAGTGCTTTTTTGAAGTTATTCAGTGTCTCAGATCGTATGTGTTCCAACATTAATTGGTAGGCCGGTTGAACAAGCTGAGTATGATATTAAAAAAACAAAAAATGAGAGAAACATAATACTACAGAGAAATAAACATGAAGTCATGAATCACATTTAGCAATGAATATAAAACAAGAAACATTACTTGTAACAGCTTCTCTTCCAATTGCTTTCTCTTTGAAGATCTAACACTATCTTCAAAGTAAGTAGCCTCTTCATCATAACTAAAAACAAAATTATTGGAAAACACATGAAAACTTGAGAACAAAGAAAAAAAAAGGCATCGTTATAAAATAGGAATGATTGATAGTTTGTTATTACCTGGATAAACAATTAGAAAGCAGTGAACAAAGCTTCTTCCCGAAGCCTGGGACAAGGTGAGATTGCACAGCCTCTTCTAATTCAAGCCAGTCCTACAAAACTTATTTAGTTCAAATGTCTGGAAAAGAATGTGTTTGGAAAATTAGTTACTTAACTGTGTACCTTGTTTGAAACAAAAGATGAATACTTCTCGTTAGCAATTTCTTCACATCGTACAGTTGCCACCATAACCTACAAAATAAAAAAATTTCAAAAATAAAAATTTCAAGTCCAGACAGTATGTCAAATTTTACTAGAAGGGTCTAGAACCATTACCTTGTGAGCTGGCAAATCAAGGTCTTTGTTCTCCTTAATAACTTTCCAGATTTGTTGTGCACTGAAGGAAAAACCTGAAGCAGGAACAACGCCTCGCCTATCGCCAGCTAAACCGCCAGGTGCAATAGATTGAAAGAACTTTTGCCTCAAACTAGCCACCTTTAAAGACCAGTAAAAAGTAAATAATTAAAAGCCATATTGATTAAAACATCAATGCTTCTGAATGGTTTGATTGAACTTGATCCTAATCCTGAATGCAGCAAGCACATGGTCCTGTGGACAGTGGTAGTGGTGGCAAGATGGGCGGGTCAGGTTGAGTTGACCCACAAACACTTTTTGTCTATTTCAAGAAAGACATACAAATAACCATTGTGTTGTAATACACGTACCATATTTTACAATAGTAATCCAAATCTTTGAATACAAACAATTTAGGAGGTCGTATCATTAAAAATAGACTTTGGGCCACTTTCAGCCAGTTGACCCACAAACACTTTATTGTCCATTTTTAAATATATACAAAAGAATTAATGTGCTAATTGTGATTACAAAACAATATTATTACAATAGTGATCTAAATCATTGAATACGTCCAGTTCCCTTTTTAGCTAACTTTTTTTGTTTGACATGTTTGACATAAACAACCCAAATTGACCCATCCATAAGTAAATGTATACGGAAATTACAGTATAATGCTAATTTGTGAAAAGTCCATAAGAATCTCATGCATACCTGCTCTTTAAATTGTTCTTCTCTCTCTTCATAGCTAGGCAGGGCAACAACTTGAACCTGGTCACTCAAAGAATGAAAAGTTATTATATGATTGATAGGCCTAATATTATGTCTGATTAAATGATTAAAAAAATACAATAGAAGTTATATCTAGGTTCTTACATTAAAAAATTCACTCAGTGGGGTGTGTTTGTGAGCTTCTGGCTTGGGAACAGAATCCCATATCTACACAAATAACATATTATCATAACTAGTGTGGTTAGGTTACTTTTTAAGGTGGCAAGATAAAATTAGACAACATATATATGTATGAGACAAAAAAAGATACCTTCTGAATATCTTCCCTCAAAACAGGCTCTAGATTTTCAAGAGGTGTCTGTAAGGAATAAAAAGACTTAAATTAAATCCACATCAGACTATGTTACCCTACCACAACGTTCAAGAGACAATATTTACCCTCGTTTTATCACGTATAACAAACATTAAAGTTGTCTTACGTGGACTAAATAACCGCAACATAACCTGAAAAACATTTAACAAAAAAGATTAACAAACGGACGGCGAGAAATGGATAAATTATAGATACAGATAATGTACCTGGAATACGGTTTTTAAAAGGGGTTTATTTGCAGCCTGCTCACGCCCAATATCATGACACCACCTGTGTAATATAAACTTATAAGAAACGCAACTTGCTTCTGTAAAAAAATTGGATTAATTGTATCAAAATGTAACAGACAGTCATATATTTTCACATTCTATACAACTTACTTTACCTTTTTCCCATTGTATGTAACGTTTTGGCGCAATTAACCATAAAAAGTTCAGATTGGCAACATATTATCTGGAGGTACCAGCAAACTTACATGTTTATAAGCACTATATCTGAAACAGCAAGTGCAAAAAGTGCGCTTTGTTTTTCGAATGCAGTATCATCCTGGAATAGTTATAAAATCTTATTAAACAAGACGAAACAATGAGAGAACAATAAGAACAAAATTAAAAATTTATAACCACCTCTCCTCGCTCTCTTCCATCGGTACCCTCAAGATCCATTACAATGGTGCAAGGCTCAATACCAGCACACCTTGCCATCCAAATACCTTTGGTAGTCTGAGACCTGATAAAGAGAAACAAAATTTAAGCAAATTGCAAGCTAAGAAAACACAATAAAAAGATACAATCAGAACATGCCTTCCCCTGTAAGCATCCATTTCCTTGAAGTTGGTATGAAAAAGATGATTTAGAAGTGTGCTCTTTCCTGCAAGAAACTCATTAATGTCTGAAACTTGCACACTATTTTATGTATAATTCTAAAAAGCATGAAGTAACTTAAGTAATCAACGATTCTTTTCTGCGACGTTAAACACGAAACAAGGAACATACCACTGCTTTGTGGACCCATGATAGCAACAACAGCATAAGAAAGTCCACATTCTCCCAGTTTGACTTGCTTAATAAAATTATCAAGTCCAACTGCATTGAAAGTACCATCCCCATCTATGAGGTGGGCCGAGCAACATTCGGCTTCTTTGTCTGAAATAAGATTTCACTTGCATGATTATAAACATAGTCCTTTTAACTAATCTAATTCCAAAATCATACATTCACTATTCCACAAACTACTATTCTAGTTTTCAGGAACTTAACAGTTAACACATCTAGGGCATTTACAGATTAAGGTTCAGATCCAACCATAGACATGATATTTTTAGTCAAATATATAGTATTTAAATAGGGCAAAAGAATCCAATTAAGTAGATCAAAGATACAACATGTCAACATGTATATACTTCCGCACTTTATGCTTAAGTTAAGATCAAATTTAAAAAAAAAAACTAAATGGAAAGAACAGGAATCAGCAGCATAGAATCGTTAACTAACATCGAGATTGAACTACAACACCAATAATTAAAAAGTTGTGCTGTTACATGCCCTACATAACAGCCGATTGAATCAATCATTTCTTGACTTGGAAACTCAAGAATAAAATCATTACAAGAGAAAAATTGTAGAAACCAAATGAATAACTTACCCATCAAGAACAGTTGAAGCTCAAGCTTTGTGGAAGAAAAAGAATGAAACAGGGTGCGATCTCAGGCAAAAATGATACCCACTTTTTCAGTTCTTGAAAGGTGGGCGTGACGCTGGTCTGGTGATATCCAAGATTTCCCGAGAAGTAAAAGAAAATAATTGGAAAGTAATTACTAGTAAAACATTTTTCAAATTGATTATTACTATTCTAACAAATAATAGGTTTTTGTGTATTTATATATTTTTTAAGTTTTAATTTCACCATTTAAACTTTAAACTATATATAACTGGTGTATTACACAGGTTGAATAAATGAAATATTATATACTTAGTAATAAAGATTTACATATTACATATTTATGATATATTACATAGTTTTTTAATACAAATTATAGAAACATTATATAGTTATTTTTTTAAATGTTTTATTAAAAAATGAAAGAAATGTTTTATGAATAAATTTATTTTTTTTAATTAAAAAACATTTTATAAAAATAATTATAAAAATCGTTATCATTTAATAGGAGAGAGATGTGACAAACAAAAAATTATAAAAACAATTAAAGAAATTTGTATAATTAATAGAAGAGAGAGGCGGGAAAAAAAATTAAGGATGCACAGCAGAGTGACAATTGTCCTACAAAAACCTTTATTTATTAGAAAGTATATATATGACTTTAACTCGTTTAATTTTTTACAGGTTTGATTTTCTTCGATAACTTTCGTTCGTTAACTTTTTAATCAAACTTGAATGCACAGATGTGTTTAATTTTTTTTCTCGACATTGTTGTATATTTTTTTTAAAATGTAATTGCATTCAAAGTAGAGTCTTTTTTTTTTGTATCGTACTGGTACCGTGACAAGCGGAACTAGTACCGTTGTCGGTATTATCGAAAACAGTACCGGTATTCGTTTTCATGATTTTCGATCGATGTATTTGTTTTTTTGGTTTGGGTCGATTTAAAACACGGCTTTATTTTTTGGGTTACATCAGACAAAATTTGTATAATGAAACCATTGTAAATTAAATTTCTTTTTGGGTATCACCGGTATCATAACGAACCGAGTTGTGTTCAGAATATTGTCTTTTTTGTGTAATAAAGTATAACGATTGCCGGTACTAAACCGATTCTAACCGAGCAACTTATCTACCAGTATCGGTATTCGATGTAACATATTTTGTTTATTTTCAAATATAGTGTTTTATAAAATTCCGAATATACGGTTGGGATGTGCTCATTTTTATCTACGTTTCGATATCAATTTTATTTAAAAACGAACTGCTACAACGCACACCAAACTAGCTAAAACGAGGTCGATCGAACAACATCGGTATCGGTATTCGATAAATGTAAAACACGTGTCGGTTTTGCCGTTTAGGACGTTAGTTGCTTCCACGGTTCAGAGCCCCCGTCGTAGCTAGCGGGTGAGTTTACGTAAATGTTTTAGTTCTATTTTATAAAGTTTTGATGACGTTAATTTTTTTTCATGATTTTGCGCCGCAATGCACACGTATTCCATACCTAGTTTTTATATAATTTACGTGGCATTTAACTTGTGTATCTGCTTTTACTTGTTTATATAACCAGTGGCGGACCCAATAATTTTTTTCATTGAGGTCGGGAGTTTTTTGGGGTCGGTTGTTTATTGCTAAATATTCAATGCTTTTGGTCTGGTTCGGGTCGGGTCGGTCACATAATAAAAAAGTAAAACTATATTAAATTTCAAATACATAATAAAAGTATGTCAATCGTCATTAAAAATGTGTATGGTTGCTCTCTACGAGTTTTCATTTTTTGAAACATAGTCATTACATCATCTAGAGAAACATTCTTAAGCAACACATTTTCAACATAACAAATATAACTATCACTCAAATTTTCATCACTAATTTGATCATACAAGTCGGACTTCACGTACTTAATTGTAGAAAAGCATCTTTCAACACTTGTTATTGTGACGGGTAAAACGAGAGCTAACTTCAATAAACGGTATACCAAAATAAATGATCAACAATTTCAAGTAAGTGTTTGAACATATGAAAAGGTCGAATCGAGAAATTAGTACTATGAGCAATAGAGAAATTGTTGATGAGTCCACTCAATGCATACATACATTATGGGAATTGGCGGTACTACTTTTCTGAGATCTGTAGCCGGCGATTTGGCTATACAGCTTTTTTGAGATCGACGATCTTCCCTAACCCTTCGACCTTTGTTTCCCATGTCCCTTTTGGTTTGTCGAATGTAAATGCATCCGTTTTGAATTTTGAATACATCCCTTGGGTTAAAATGATTGGTTTTATTATTAATTAACAAGTTATGGGCTTATTTTTAAAAATAGGTAATGGGTTAAATTGTTTATCGGGTATTTGGGTTAAATTGTATATTGAGTTTAATTGTTTATTTGGTTTATAATACTTTTATATTTGAAAATTTTAAAATCATAAATTATTATTGTTGGCCCGATGTCAAAATTTCATAGGGTCGGTGCCAAAAATTTTTAGGGTCGCTCAGAATAAAACCGTATTTATACAAACAAAAATAAAATTCATGGGGTGGTGCCGACCCCATTCACCAAGCCTAGGTACAACCCTGTATATAACAAAATAAACTTGTATAATGAATGAACCCGATTTACGTGACATTATAAAATATCTTGATTTTTGAAATTTTACGTAAATAGTTACAATCAAGAACCATGTGTGATCTCATCATTGGAATCTTGTGTCGAGTTATAATTTGAAACCGTTGACGCAAACCTAGGTAGCTTCAGGATTTGGGTTCAGACGCCAATGTTTGTTCCCCTTACCGGCTAGGCTAACAGATTCTACGATTTCAGGCGTAGTTCTCTCCGATCAATCTCTTATCACATTCTGCACAGCAAGCAAACCGTTAGAGCATCACAGGGAGGAAAGTCCCCATGTAATAACCCTCCGGCATGAGAGTAAGTTTTGGTAATGGAGGATTTTGTGAGGGTAAAGAGAGAGAGAGTGTGTGTATGTGTGTGAAGAACCTATGCAACTTTACCTTTCCTTCTCCACTTATACCTTATTATGTTGATATGGGGCCCATTTCCCTGGGCCAATGTATCATTCTTTTCCTTTCCTTTTTTCTTATTGGTGGACACCCCTTTGAGGGGGTGTATACCTGCCACATGTCATAACTGCTCTGATAGTGACCTTTATGGGTCTGGGTCTGGGTCGGGTATTAGGATCTATTGGCTATCCGGGTTATATCTCTTCAGAAACCAAGTCGGTTCCCACCCTTTTGATAATTTTGATAATCGGTAGCATAGTCATGCAGATAAATTTGTATAAAACAATCAAAATCCAATGTCAAATTGGACGATAAAACAACTTCAATTGCGTTAATCGATTACCTTTAGACGATTCGATCAAATCCAACTGCCTTTTCATCATCATTATCATTGAAATTTGGAAAGAAATACAATCTAAACCTTAATAAACCCTAAATTAAATCAATACCCACCACTTAAATCTTTATAAATCGTTTAGTTCATAAAGTAAAGAACAAATCTAACAAAATCTACCATCAACGAAACCCTAACACTCATGAACACATTATCAAGCATTTAAACGACCGAAAAATTGATTAGGGTTTGGAGGTTTACCTTAGCCATCGTGATTTGCCCGGAACAAGACATGCGCCTTCCGTTCTAAGCCAAAAATCCTTGGTTGCTCTCGTTGGGTTCGTGAAACCGTCACCGACGTGTCTGTTTCAAGGTCACCAAGCAGCAATTGTCACTAAAACGATACTGTCGCCTCTGTCATCTCCTCTCAGAATCAACCTTCATCTTGTTTATAGAAAGAAACACAGATGAAAAGCTTTGATTATAAAAGCAAATTCACTGGTGTTAGTGTTATCTCTTCTCTCTCTCTCACTCTTATTCAAATGGTAAAACATGATGTGTGGCTTGAAGCTGTCAAGGTCTCTAAAGCTGGCCTCGCAAGGTCATAAGGCAACACATGTAAGCCCAGTTGTAAAAACAACGCATCTTCATTTGTTGAGAGAATACTATTCATGACACAGAAAACCTTGGCTAAATGTTGTATTATATAATGATAAACTTTAACACAACTTATCATTCCTAACATGCACACATTTAAATTTGTGTAACTCGAACACGACATTCGTAACCTATTTTTGTAAACGAGTCAAACACGTTGACGGGTTGTAATCAAGTTGTAAATGGGTTAAACCGGTTGACAAGTTGTAATGGATAGTAATAAATGGTTAAGAGGGTTGACAGTTTGACATTATAAAATATATATTGTTATTTTTTTATTTCTAATTTTAAACAGATTGACGTGTTTAATTAAATAGATCAACTCAAACATGACCCAAATACGAACCAATTAATAAACATGCTATATTGGCAACCTAAAATCTGATTATTTTCACATCATGACAAAAAAATTTCGCCCTTACCATTTATTAGCACATGTTTCCATGTTCACGCAATAAGCCACCGTTTTCTCATGCACAATATGCTTTTGGAACCTTTCTTCCTTCCTTCCAAAGAGGAACTCTATTATCTTTCTTCCCTACTTAGATATGCGATTTTAAGATTTTGACACCCTACGTGAATTAGATTCACGTATTCTTGTAAGTGTCTTTTCATCTCTCGTAATAAAATGTTATGCAAATCACAAGTATATGATTTTTGTACTCATGTAACTCATTGTATATGTACTTTATTAGATTAAAAAATATATGTTAGTAAAGGTAGATACACGGTATAAATGTCAGATAAGTCAAGGCCATATATGTGTGAAATTGTTTCATAGAGGGAAGTTCATTTCAGAACAAGAAAATTATGCGAGAACAGAGGGAACAAACCTAAATCCGGATTAATTTTTTGATACATGGTGATTTTTTTAATAATTTTATAATTCTTACATACACATATGTATTTTTATGTACATAAAAAACCATTAAACTCGTTTTTTCATAAGTTTTTTATATATTTAAAAGTTTCATACACATCTGTAGCTTATGTGTAGGTAAAAAAACCTACACATGAATTACACGTGTAGGTATATATATAAACGAAATTTGTTCATATTTTCTTGTTTAATTTTCATGAAAAACGAATAAACATTACATTTATATCATTTTCCTATATTTTAAAACTGTTTAAGATTAAAAAAGTGAGTGGTTCATTTTATTCTACGTGTTCTCTCAAAATTTAGTGTTCTGACAAAATTTAGTGTTCTGAATTGAACCCTCCATTTTCATAAACGTAACCATAGAGGTATAACAACACATTAAAAAATGATTATATTCATGATGTTTCCTTTGTATAATTCCTTGTATTCTAAACTTTATTATTATTCTTTGTTTGAAATCAATAAAGACCGGTTCAAACTCTGATTATAAAAAGTTGTGCAAATTTTGGATGCTCTAAAAAACAAGTATGAAAAGCATAAATATATATAAGAGTTAAGTGCTTTTTGCGTCCCTGTGGTTTAGGGCTAATTTCACTATGAGTCCCTAATTCAAAATAATAGCATAGGGAGCCCATGAAGTTGTCTTTCACTTCAAATCAATGTCCATCCATCCAAATTCAACTAACATACGTTAGTAAGGAAGGGCTTTTGTGTCTTTTATCATCTACTGTTGGGGGTATTAGTGTAAAACACACAATTCCCTTCATTTAACCCTTATTTCCAAGCCCTAGACATCCCTGAAGTTGATACACATTGCAGATCGAATCACCGTGGTCTCTCCCGCTTCTAACATCCCGCCCAAAATTAAGGTGTAAGCAAACATCCTCGTTGTTGATCAAGCTGTAATCGTTGGTTGGTTGTCAAGATTAAGCATATAGCTGGAGGATTTTGGTTGATTCGAGGTGTTGGAAAAGATTACGACCCATACGAGTTATACCGTAAGCTTGCTAAATTTTGTTAATCTTGAAATCAGCTTGTTTGTTGTTGTTTGTGTGCATTATAACTGTTGTTTGAATAACTATAGTCGTTGTTTGTGTCCGATTTGATATAGTCTTTTTGTTTTTCTATTTCAGCAAATGTTGGTAACAATTTTACACTAAAAATGTTCCATGGTGATGAGTTTACTAATAGCCCTGGATGTAAGTATGTGAATGGTAAGACAAGTTTCTTTGATTCTGTAGACATAGAGGATTTTGGAATTAACGTGTTGACTGAAATGGTGAAGACTATTGGGTATCCAGTTGATATGGTATTTTACTTCCACTATAAGCTTCCTTTAGCTAGTTTGGATTTTAGTCTAAAGTCACTGGGTGAGGATAGTGACTTTGAAAGCTTGTATAATGTTGTTAGACATGGGGCTAAGATCATTGAAATTTATGTTGAACATTGGACTTCTCGGTTGCTAATGGACTCATTAGTAGAAAATGGGTCCACTGACACAGAAAGTGAGAAGATAAGTGGTCATGATAGTGAGAAGAGAAGTGGTCATGATAATGATAGTGATTCAGATGACCTAGATTACAATATGGAAGATGATCCAGATAATACTCTTGTTATAGTTCCAGTTGATATGAAAAATTTTAATGGTGATCAAGACTACGACCTTGACATTTCAGAAGATGAACTAGATGAAGATGATGAAGGCAATGTTGTTGACCTTGAAGACATGGATATGGACATTGCTGATGCTAATGCACCCGGTTTAACAAAGGTAATCAGGAGGGTTATAAGGCAAAGAAAGAATGCTCAAGGTCAACGATTTACCAACCCATTCTACATTGGTCAATTAATAGAGGATAAGTCTAAAATGAATGATATGGTAAGAAGGTATGTTGTTGAATCCAGAAGGCAACTTTATATACGGAAGAATGATCATCTACGGTATAGATTTATGTGTTTGGGTACAATTCCCACTTTAACTTCTAATGAAGACTCACAGGGGTAAAATGGGAAAAAAAGATAATGAGAAGGGACCACGGGGAATAAATGATACGAACGAAGTTGGTGGGTCTACATCCAATGGTGAAAATTCAATCCCTAATAAAGTGACTAAGAGGAAAACGAAGAAGACTTGTCCTTGGGCATTGCATATCTCTAGATCTGCAACTAATTAACGTTGGTGTGTCAAAACCATCCGAGATGAACATATATGCCTATAAACAAGAGATGTTGGTATGTATACTATGGCATTCATAGCAAAAGAAATTGAAACAATCATCCAAAGTAATCCTGAGTACCCTGTTAGAGGCCTTCAAGATCAGCTTCAAAAAAAGCATCAGATCCAAATATCACACTTCAAAATTGTTAGGACAAAGATGATGGCTCTAAAGAAATTGAATGGTGATTATAGGGACCAGTATGGGAAGTTGAGAGATTATTGTGAAGAACTGCGAAGGGCAAACCCTGGGACATCCATAACAATTGATGTGGAGCATGAACCAAATCATACTAGTCCTACAAGACAATTCAGAAGAATATATATATGTTTAGATCCTCTAAAGGAAGGTTTCAAGTTATGTGGTAGAGAAATTCTTGGGCTGGATGGATGTTTTATGAAAGGACCTTACCCAGGTCAGATATTGACTGCAGTTGGGATAGATGCCAATAATGGTATATATCCAGTAGTTTATGCTATTGTGGAGGCTGAAACTACTCAATCTTGGTGTTGGTTCCTACAATTACTTGGTAATGACCTGGATTTACCTAGTAATGCTAACTTCACATTTATCAGTGACAGGCAAAAGGTAAGTTGTTTCACCTAATTAACATTATTATTGTCTAATATAGGTTCATTACTTGTTACATGCACTTATTATTATTGTCTAATATAGGGCCTTATTCCTGTATTATCAAGAGTCTTCCCATCTGCTGAGCATAGGTATTGTCTAAGACATATTCATGAGAACATGAGGAAGAGATGTCTAGGGGATATCCTCAAAGGATTGCTTTGGAAGGCTGCAAGTACCACTACATTGCCTTATTTTAACAAAGCAATGGAAGAGATAAAGAAAGAGGACAAAGATTTATTTGATTGGCTAAATGAGATCCCATTAGCCAGTTGGTCAAGAGCACATTTCACAGGAAGGGCAAAATGTGATGTTCTATTGAATAACTTATGTGAGGTATTCAATAGGCAATTAGTAGGTGCTAGAGATAAGCCAATCATTATATGCTTAGAGTACATTAAGGAGTACCTCACAAAGAGAATTGTCAATGTGAAGAAAATTCAAACAAAATGTGTGTGTCCCTTAACTCCTGCGGCAACAAAAGCTTTCAATGCAATTAAAAATGATGCATCTCAATACAATGTAATGATGACTCATTCTTCAAAATACCAGGTAAGTCTATTTTATATACAATCATAACTTGTGAATTATGAACATCGATAATAATGAATCATTTATATTTGATAGGTGAGTGGTCCATGGGCCACCCAATGTGTTGTGGATGTGGACAAGAAAACATGTTCTTGTAGGAAATGGGAATTGACGGGGATGCCTTGTAAGCATGTAGTTGCATCTATTTGGGACATGTCTGCAAATGGTATGCTTGTTGGCATATAAGAGAAATGGGTGGATGAAGTTTATTAGCTAGATACTTGGAAGAAGGTTTACACCTACACAATTGATCCTGTAACTGGTCCTTCGTTGTGGGTTCCATCTAATTGTCCAACCAGACTAATCCCTCCAAAGCATCATAAACAAATTGGTAGGCCAAAGAGGTTAAGGAAGAGATCAATTGAAGAGATCCAAGAGAACTTTGCTAAAGGTGGAAAGATGACAAGAATGGGAAGTGTGGTGACATGTGGCAAGTGTAAAAACCATCGACACAATTCAAGAAGTTGCAAGGGTCAAGGGGGACTGCAACATCAACTGCTTTTGCTGAAACCCAAGCCACACCAACTGCTTCAGAAGGAGAACCTACAACCAGACACAAGCTAAAAAATTGTGGAAAGTGCAAAAAAAACTCACGGGTTTTGATCCAAATTCACAACCAAAACTCCAAATCGGTTCAAATTTGTGACTGTTATGAGTGGCATTGATGATCTCGACCCCATCATAATCATTTCCATACGTTGAACATTGTTAATCATTGCGAATTAAGCATATTAACTCATTCTAAAATCGTAACCGTCGAGCTTTAACAAAAAACCTTCGAATTCGACTGATTGCGATTACCATTCTGCAATCAAACACTTTCCACACCTTACTCGCACCTCTGTTAAGCTTTTGCACAGCTCAATTCGGCCGGAGACGCAGTCGGAATCACCGGAGACCAAACCATTCGAAGTTGGAACTCCATCTAGTCGATCCCTATCAATTTGATATCGATTAAGGTAATTGAACACATCCTCAGTTTCGTTTTCACTCCTAGAACAAAAGCCCTAAGTTTATTCAAGCTTATAACATCGAATTGGACAAGAACCTAATCTAGGGTTCATCACATAAATGGTTTAGTCGAACTCCACCTTACACTCTATCTCAATCCAATTAAAATACATTGTTAGATTCGCAATCCATCACTCAGTGAAAGCCCCATGAATCCAACGTTAACTTGTTTTAACACTAAACAAGAATTCCCCACCCATTTAACCCCTCTTGGTTAGTTTAAAACACCTTGGTACGAGAACCACGACTCGTTTTACCCGTTTCGACCCATTCCAACCCGTTCGCATTTTTGTGCAATGAAACGACATTCTAGTTTGTTTAATAACACCTTACAAGTATCCCCCACCCACCTAACACCATTTATATGGTTTACACTAACAATTACGAGAATCACAACTCGTTTGATCCACACTTGTTCTAAACACCTAAACACCACCCATTACATACATAAATATCTAAGTATGCCTCCATGGTTTGGTTTATTCCCCATTACCCCAAACCACATCATTTATGTGACATTCCCAAATCTCAAACACTAATTCACCCTTGTGAAGTTCATAGACTTCAACACCATTTATATACATAAAACGCTATATGTATATCACCTTTATGAATTCATTTACACCATTACACCAAATGAAGTTCAGTGACTTCAATCACCTTTCCACGTTGTGAGGTTCATGGACCTCAAACACCATAAACGCCTAGTGAGGTTCTTAGACCTCAAACACCAAAACACATACCCTTGCATACATTCACCATATGCAACTACACCTCATTTAACACACACACCAGTACACATATTAATTACAACCAATCAACATGTATAAAAGCTATATGCATATTTTCATCATGTGAGGCTCATAAGCCTCAAACACTTTAGCATTCACCTTATTTCACCAATTTAACATATACACATGATAAACAACCAATCAACATGTAATTCAAGTAAATGTATATTACTACCACCTATCATTACTAAGTAAGTGCAAAGCACTCCTTTTGCTAAAGATGATCCCACTTGATCCTCCAAGCTAGCTTCCTTACCACTTGATCACCTATACGACCCATTTACAATTAGTAATCCACTGACCACCAATTGATACCCAACACACTTTTATGATCTAAAGATCAATATTCTAACTTAGTTTGGTTATTACAACCTTAACCAAACCTTTAATTTAGAAAACCCCCAATTTAGGTTCTCAAGAACCTTAAATTTCAATTCATAAAATTGGATGAGGTTTCTTACATAAAATGTGTCTATCAACTCCCTAGACACTTACCCAACCTCAATTTATCATTCTAACATCAATCAAATGAAAACCCCCAAATAACCCTAATTCTTGAATCATCAAGTTAGATGTTTAGGTGATGTTAAGTGCCTCCCAATACCTTCAATCTAGCTAGGTTATCATTTTTAACAAGTCATTAATCATATAAACCACCCAATTCAGCCCCTCAACATGATTCCCCCAAAATCCACCAAGAACACCAACTATGGTGATTTAGATGATAAAGAGGAAGCTTACATGATGTTTGCTTGATGATGAACACTCCAATTCCGTCAGATTTCTTCATCTAAATCATAAATTTCAGAACTTGACTTCTCATCCCATTTTCTCTCTTGAAAACTCACGAACCCTCACACACACCATGTGTGATTTTCGTGAGCCCCCTCTCCTTTAGAATTTGACTTTGTTAAACTTTCATTCAGTCCCCTGAACTTCCAATTTTGACTCCTTCTTTCAAAGTTAAAGAAATTCACCATTTTAAAAACAAACCTTCCACTTTGTTTTATATAGCTTTCACCTATATAATATTATTTAGGAAAATAACATTATAATTTGGATTTTTGGTTCGTTACAGAGATGCACAAGATGATGAGCCCGAGGAAGAACCGACCGAGGATAATGATGACATATCAGATGTTACTTCAGTAGGCAGTGACATATGATCGTCTTTCGTTACTTTCTATATTTTCTTTCTAAACCTAGATGGGCAAGGTTGTTCCCATCCAACAGATATTCCTGAATTTTGATATTTTGATTAAAATTACGTTGTAGCCCTTACAATTTATTTAATCAAGGATTATCATTGAAATATTAGATGTTGTGGTTTAGTTTTTATTTGTTTACTCATACTTGTATGATGATAATCTGCGATATATTTTTCTCATTATTGTATTGGTGAATATGAAGATAATGTTTGGACGCGGGGCGTGGACGTGGTGGATGTAATGGTGGTCATGGTAATATCAATATGACTGCAGCTGAACTCACTGCACTCATCAACGATAGCGTGGCTGAAGCCTTAGCAACCGCACGTAATGTTGCAGGTAAATGCGATATCCGTCGACTCTAGCAAGTCAATTACTTACTCCAAAATAATTTCCGAACCTTGTATCCTCAAATGTGTAATTATTTTGAATCCAGGTCAACACAATAACCAGCAGACTTGCACTTTCAAGAATTACAAGCCCCACACGTTTAGTGGTGCGGAAGGAGCAGTTGGTTTGCTCCGTTGGATCGAGAAAGTTGAGTCAGTATTTGCTATGTGTAACTACCCCAGGCAAATCAGGTTAAGTATGCCTCCGGTACACTCGAGGGTCCTGCCCTTACATGGTGGAACTCTCAGGTCCAGATGTTGGGTCTGGACATATCTAACACCCTACCTTGGGAAGAGTTAAAGACTATGCTAAGGGAGGAGTACTGTCCTCGCGACGAAATTCAGAATCTCGAGGGTGAATTTTGGAACTTAAAGATGGAGGGTTCCGAGATTGAGATTTATACTACCCGCTCTCATGAGTTAGCAGTCATGTGTCCACAAATGGTAACTACAGCATACAAGTGGATCGAGAGGTATATCGACGACCTAGTACCTCAAATTCAAAGCATGGTTACTTCTTCTAACCCTACCACCATACAGCAAACTATCCGACTAGCTCATAGGCTGACCGATCAGGCTGTAACTCAAGGCACTCTACCCCCGAGGGGCACAGTTACCAAAGCTATTGACAATAAAAAACATAAGTTTGAAAACAACGCCAACTCTAAGACTTTTCAGACCAACCCACCCCCGCAACAACAACGACGTAGGTTTGAGCCTACCAAAACCTTTAATCAGTCAACTTCTTCAAGTCAGAACCATGGTACTTATGTTGGAAAGTATCCTAAGTGAAACAAGTGTGGTTTTCACCACAATGGACCATGTGATAAGCATCGTTGTCAACGGTGTGGTAAAATGGGCCACGCTGCAAAAGACTGTAGGGGTGAACTTCAACCTAAGCAACCGTTTCAGCAAAAGGGATCTGCAAGGGGTTGCTATGAATGTGGAAAAGAAGGACACTTCAAGAAAGATTATCCTCAGTTGAAACGAAATGGTGGAAATAACAATGGCAGCAACTAGGGCAACGGGAACGGTAACAACAATAACGGTAACAACAATGGAAATGGTGCGAAGGGTCGGGCCTTCATGATTGGATCAAGGGAAGCAATAAATGATCACAACGTGGTTACTGGTAAGTTCCTCCTGGATGACTGTTTTGCTTCTGTCATTTTTTATACTGGTGCTGATAGGAGCTTCATATCTAAGAATCTTAGTAATATATTAAAAGCAACTCCAACTCTATTAGAAACTAAGTACACTATAGAGATAGCAGACGGTCATATAATCGACTCAACTCACATTCTTAGAGGATATAAACTATGGACATACGACGCATTGGGTTAAGCATTTCCAAACATAGTCAAACAGAATATGACACGTTAGGTCAAACACTATCAAACACAGTCTTGATCAATCATCATTGCCATATATAACCCATTGTGAAGTAATATGACATATTCAACCCAACACAATAATACCTATCAAGGAACATTACACCCTATTAAAATCTATAACTACTTTTAAGACTAAATATGGTTAATTAAGACGTGTATGACACATCAAACGACCTAATATAACATATTGCAAATGAATCTAACACAATGAGACCTTTCAAGACCATCATGTACCATTAAAAGATATCATGATTATTAAGACTCGATGTAATTAATTAAAACATGTATGACTCAGTATAGCTAATTATATATATATATATATATATATATTTACAAGTATTTTTTCTTTACTTTTTATAAACTAGAAACAAACTTTTATTATTAAACATATTACTTATTGTTATATTTATGATATACAAGTTTTATACAAATTATTTAAAATTTCAAAAAAATAAAACCTCCCTCCCAAAATTTAACCCTTGTTTCCTTCCCCTCAACAACATTTTGTACTAAATACAATACATGGGCTACTAACACACCCGAATATACAACCTATAAACACTTAACATACAAAGTTAACACTCACACCCTTGTCATTATGGCCCTAGAAATCATCACGATGGTTTAAATACATGAACTTCGATGGGCATAAGAGCACCATAATAATGGTGTTTTTAGGCATTCAAAAACATGTATACATGGCACATGCCCAACTTTTCTCTCTCTTAACCCACTCACAATATTTCTCCCTCCTAGAAACTACCTCTATTCTCTCTTCCCCTCGCAATATCGTTTTTTGAGGTTCATAAATATGAACTTCTCTGCTTTCTCTCATATCCACATAAATCTAATCTCTCATCCACCTCACCCTGAAAACACCTAAAAATATTCTATTGTAGATGGTATAAGAGGCATTATCTCATTTATGTAATATACAATCTTACAACTTATATTCACTAGGCATGGCCATGGAGGCCAGTGTTGCGTGGGGAACATAAAAGGCCAAATCGGTTTTTGGTTCAATCTTATAATTGTCGATTTTGAACCGAAAATCAAGAAGAACACTATTAATAATTATATTATTATACTTTTTAACAATTAAATGATTGCACCTCCGTTTTTTTATTCCATGATCAAGCTCATCTAAAACTCGCGATATGTTATTTCATTTAGTAAACGAATAAGGTTAACAAAACTGTTTGTTCATTTAACTAAAAGAACGCATATGAATGCATGTCTCGCTCGATTATTTACCTTCGCGGTCGTTCGTTTATGTTCATTTAGTTATGATCGTTCATTTACGTTTGTTCTTTTACATATTCATTTATATTTATTTATAAGTTATTAGTTATACTAATTGACCCATCATGCATTGTAACATCCACAAATAAAAAAAAAATGAGTGTTTTGAAATTAAAACAAAGCAAAAGTCAAAGGACTAGATGGGTTAGAATTCAAAAGAATGAGGGAACCCCTATAAAAGCCTTTCCAAACCTCCCCTTGCGCAAACTTACACATTTCAGCACCAAATTTGTGAGAACCTTAGAGAGAGAGAGCGTGTGAAGGAGAGAGGAAGGGTCGAGCAAGCAAGAAAGGAGAAAAAATTGAGCCCTTATTCCACCCTTTTCTAGTCAAGGATCAACGTGGGAGGAATGAGCCAGGAACTACACAAGATTGAGGTAAGAATCGAACCCAAGATCTCATATTTCTAGCTTGAAAAGGATTTTAAGGCAAAGTGGGGTTTTAATAAAAAAAGGTTGTATTTTTACGTATGAAATTTCATAGAAACCATATATGTGGGCTTCTGGAAGCTAAACGGAAGTTTTGAACGTAAAAAGTATGAATCTTGATGCCATGAGTCTAGAATACAACTAACTGTGTAGGTTGATTGTGAGAATTCCTCACGAAGTCTACCCATCATTTACAATTCATACAACTTACTAGCTTCATTACAAGTGAGTTTCATAGCCCATTTTACATTATTCTTGTTTATAAATACTCGTGTTGAACATGTCTACAATTACTTTACATACACAATTCAATTACAATGTTCTTATGCAAAGCCTTTGTGCTTCATGTCTTAAACTACTTGGTGATACATGAGTTCATGTTTAGTACAATCATTAACTTGTGTTGCAAGCCTAAGGTAGTACTTAACATGATCATTTATATGGGAATCTGATTCATTACTTAACACAAATCTTGGTGGATTTGTGCATACATTTTGGTACCTTACATCACGCAATCAGGATGATTGTGCATACATATTACATGGCTTGATTGTACACTTTGGAACCTTGTATGTTTTCACATTTATGCCTTAGATTTGATTTGGACATATTGAATTGTAAATCTTTATTAACCCTTTTTTGGTGCCAAAACCTATATTACTCACCAACAACTTGTAGTTGACATTTACCTAACATGTTTCAGGTGAACCCGTTTGAGGACCATGCTTGATCACTTAGGGCTACATACCTAGTTAAAATAAATTTAAGTTTTGATCATGTTATGTTTCATTTGAACAGTACGTTTCTATTTTCCTTGTAACGGATAGTTAATATGATGAATAAATATTGTAACGCATTTAGTAGTTGATCATGTGCTTTTTGCACAACCGCGTCAGCCCGGCGTATAATCCGTCGTCGGCCGGGGTGTGACAGCGAATACCTTAAGTATTCGCATGGATACCCTCTACGCATACTTATAGTATTCACACAACTGCTTGTGTGTGTACCTAGGGTATTCACAGTGATGTTTTGGTGCGTATACTTAGATGTATCCCAATAGTTCCCTATGTGCGAGTACTTTAGTAGTTTTATAGGAATGATGGAAGCTTGAATGTGTTTAACCAATAATCCAGGTTGTGAGTAGCTCTGGTCGGACTCAATCATTAGTACGTAGAAGCTAGCTTATTAAAGTGAGTTTTAGATCCCCTTTTTACGCCTACTTTTGGGGTGGTGTGCATACTGTGTAGTGTATTATAAATGCGTGTTAATAAACAAGAGCGAAGGAATGTGTTTTACTATAATTGTGTGTTAGTAAACGAAAGTAAAGGAAAGTTTTAAATAAATATAAAGTGAGGCAAACGAATGTTTCATGAACTAAAGATGTTTTACGAAAGTTAATGATGTTTTTAATAAATGTAATTGAAAGTGAAAGTTTTTTTAAAGTCATTACATTGTCTATATCCGGGAAAGGGAAGGGAATGGTTCCTTCGGGAACAGATGTTACTTTATGACAGGAGTCTTGGGAGTTCGACACGGTCCTTGTGACTAAACCTATCCCAAGCCTTACGACACCGTCATGGCCCGAGTTCATGACTATCATGAGATAACATAGATGATGCCTTTGTGGCAAGTCAATGGGCGCGGTTGTACAATTTTTCAGTGTGTAAGGGTAACCGTGATTATTCATAGGGTTAACGTGACCCTCGACGTGTTATGTCTGCGTCATGGACGGTCGTCATGATAAGGACATTACACATACTTCATGGACGGTCGTTATGAACGTTACGTAAACTTCGTGGACGGTCGTCACAGAGGATAGTACTAGAAGGATTTGATGGATACAATGTGATACAGATTAGACTAATAATGTATGACTTGATAGAAAGCGTGTGAATGTTTTACCTCTACCGACACCGATGTTAGCGTGTTTAAATCCTTCTTATTTTATTAAATGATATGTTTTATGTAAAGCTATAACTCACTTAGCGTTGCTGACTTTTAATATACACATCAGGTTGAGTGTAGGTAATGAAGGTAGCTTGAGGATGCTTGGCTGGCTATGAGGAGTTACCCGACTGCAGAAGATCTGACATCCCTGGTGTTATGTTTATTTGAACGTTGATTGTTAAGACAATGTTTGAATTGTTTTAGACAAGTTGTATTTTGATTGAATGTTTCTGTTACTTAATTTAAAGTTTTAAATTTTTGAGCTATGTATGAATGAGTAAATTAGGGCATCATTTAACTTTTCAGCTTTTGGTTTTTGCATTAATAATAGTTAAAATTTATTTTGGATAATGTTTCTTTTAATTTTAATCCGTATTCGCTTATGTTTATTTATATTTATAAACATTCGTTTAAAATATTAACGTACAAACGTGAACGACTACGGTAATAGAGTATACGTCTTATGTCTACTCCCGAATCCTTTCCTCTACAAAAAAGCAAACAATCGTCGTGTGAGAGAAAGAGAAAGAATGAAGGAGCGAGGCGGGAAAGGAGGAAGCCAGCCGTCGGTGAACGAGCGCTACACACAGTGGAAATCTCTAGTTCCCATTCTCTACGACTGGCTAGCCAATCACAACCTCGTCTGGCCCTCCCTTTCGTGCCGGTTCGTACACTTCCTCTACCACCTAGGGTTTTATTTTGTTTACAGTTCCAATTGATCTTCATTTTACTCGCCTATTGCTCAAGTTCATCAATACTAGCTGCATTCGCTTATGGAAGCGATGCAGAATGTTTAAACCCCTGCTTAGTTGCATTATTTATAAGATCGCAGTAGCAATGGAGTATTAATAATGGTGTTGTTAAACCCTAATTGAACAGCAGTATGTTTTGTTACAGAAATTAGCTTACAGCATGACCTAGATTCACTGAATAATTGATTTATGCTTTAAATGTGTTGTATGTTAGCTCAATATGTTTTATCATGTTGCCAGTTTCAGAAATAGAAATGTGGTGATTTATTTGTGGTTTTTGAAAAAAAGAAGCATGGCAATGTTATGTGGGCAGAGGCTACACTGATAAGTTTTATTTGCATTTGTGTTAAAATGCATGTTACTCACATTGGCTATTGTTGTTGTTAATAGATGGGGGCCACTTCTAGAGCAAGCTACTTACAAGAATCGCCAACGACTCTACCTTTCAGAACAGGTGAATTAAGCCTTTCTTCAATACATAAAGTTTTAATAATCAGAATTAAATTTGTGAAAGTTTTTTTTAGTACTAGTCTATACAACTTTAATTGGTTTTAAAATTCAGTGAACTCTTTGGTGACTGAAGTATGCTGTGGGCAAGGCAGTAACAAATTTATAAATTACTTTAATTTTCTTCTTTCTATGATTCGTGATAATGTAGTGATGTCCCAGATATTATCTGTGTTTTATTCCCTTTTCCAGACTGATGGTAGTGTTCCAAACACACTCGTGATAGCAAACTGTGAAATTGTTAAACCAAGAGTTGCAGCTGCTGAACACATAGCACAGGTGAGGCCACAGTAATATAAATTTGTAGTGTGATTTTGTTTATTCTCTCACACAGGCGGGCACTGAATTTTGATTTCTATTTTTTGTGAATTTATTTGACCAATTACTGTTGATGTTGTAGTTCAATGAAGAAGCACGGTCTCCATTTGTGAAGAAGTTTAAAACCATTATCCATCCTGGAGAGGTAATAATCCTTGCAATCTAATTATTTACAAAAAATGATAGATAAAATGACCAAAAAGAAGATATTCTTGTGATAAAAAGAGATTTCTTTTGAGATGGGAGTAACACACTTCCAAATTGGGTTTAAAAAGGTGTAACTAGGTAATTTATTTTACTCTAATAATCATTTTTTTTGTTGCAGCTAGTATTAAAATAGCTGTTTAACCTCTAAATTATCAAAAGCAGAATCTGTTTATCCAAATATTAAAAACTTGTTATTGTGATTTTAAGTTGCAGTACTCAGATAATCAGTTCCAGAACCGAAATCCTATGCCCCCATTAGTTTCTCATATAAATTAAATATTTAAGGGCCTTAAAACTATTTTATCAATCACACCTGTTCTACATTTATGTATCCTCTTCACCTTTTTTCTGCTATTTATTAGTTGGCAAAAAGGAATATATTTTAATATGACATTCACTTTTGTTTGTGAAGGTAAATCGCATCAGGGAGCTTCCTCAAAACAGCAAAATAGTAGCCACACACACAGACAGTCCTGATGTATGCATTTACTTTTTTGTCTATCTTTGCCTAGTTTTGATATATTTAAATCAATGTAATTTATTATCTGTATTTTCCCCCTTCCAAAACAGGTTCTTATCTGGGATGTTGAAGCTCAACCCAATCGCCATGCTGTCCTGGGGGCCACAGAATCTCGTCCTGATCTGGTGGGTTGTTGTATGTAGTTAGGGGCAGCAAAAATGGGTGGGCCGAGGGGTTGTGTAACATCTCAAACAGGTCAAGTCAGGTCGGGCTGACCAGAACACTTTTTTGTTATTTATTTTCTTGAGTTTTATAAATATTTAATGTTTTAAATGCGATTACAAAACTATAGGAGGTCTTACTCATTTTGAATATGTTGGGCTGGGCTAATTACCGACTCACCCAAGCCGGGAGTGGGTTGGGCCGATTAGATTGCACGTCGGTTAAATGAAGACTAATCCATAAGTTGATGGGTTACTGCTTATCTTAAACAACAAGTCGGTTGTTTAGTTCTATAATTTAGCTATTTGTTTTATAGTTGAATTAGTATTGCTTGGTTAACAAGTTAGGTTAGCTTAGTATAAATACTTGTAATCGAGTCATGATCATGTATGAGTGGTTGTTCTAGTTTTGAGTTATTTTTTCTAGATCAATAAAGTGGAGAGCAAATTCCAAACTCGTGTGTTTTATATATCGATCGGGACTTGAATTGGTATCAGAGCCATTCAAGAACCTTTTGATCGACGTTACCACTTCAGGTTGCAATTAATCGGATTCCGACTTCAAGGTGGAAGTCTCTTCCGATCGATCCAAAGGGCTGGATCAATCGCAACAAACACCAGTGACATACAAGAGAAGGAAGGGACGAAGAGCAATGGGAGACCAACCTGAAAATCGGATTGTTACGATTAAAGAAAACAATTCGACCTCGTTACAGTGTCCGATGTTGAATGCAACCAATTACAACATCTGGGCAATCTGAATCAAAGCAGTCTTCAAAGTCCATGGTATTCTGGAAGCTATTGAACCGAGTAATGGGGCAGCGATTGAAGCCAAGAAGAATGATATGGCTGTCGCTTTGCTGTTTCAAGCAATTCCAGAAGAACCGGTCGTTCAAGTTGCTCAATTTGAGACGGCTAAAGCTATTTGGGACGCTTTGAAGACTAGGTATGTCGGGGCTGATCGAGTCAAGAAAGCCAGGATTGAAATCTTGCAATCCGAGTTCGAATCCCTTAGGATGAAGGATGGGGAAACGATTGATAATTTTGCTGCCAAGTTAAACAACATGGTCTCAAAATCCGCTAGTCTTGGCGAATCATACGAAGACGTGAAGCTGGTAAGAAGGCTACTCAGATCTGCACCAGCAAAGTATATGCAGATCGTTGCCTCCATCGAGCAATTTGCTGACTTGAAAGTGATGTCATTCCAAGAAGCCATAGGGAGACTCAAAGCGTTTGAAGAGAGACTAAAAGGGACTGAGTCTTCGACTGAAGGGCAAGGGAAGCTTCTCTTCCATCAATCAGAAACATCATCCAAGAAATTTGATCAAAACAATGGCCGGGGCAAAGGCCAAAGTACGTTTCGCGGTCAAGCTAGAGGCCGGGGAAGGGGTCGTGGTAATAACAGTGGGCATGGCGAAAGAACCACAAGCCAAAACCGAAGAACGATCAAAGGGAAAAGGAAAAGATCACTCTCACGTGCAATGCTTTCGATGTGATCAGCTCGGACACTTTGCGTCTGTGTGTCCGGATCGGAAAAAGAAACAAGAAGAAGCAAATCTAAACGAGACCACAAAGCCTGACCCAGCCCTATACATGATAAGCTGTGACCAAGAAATAGTATTCTTGAACGAAGAAAAAGTATTACCAAAGAAGTACGAGGCTGAACCAAGGGAAGGTGATGTTTGGTACCTCGACAATGGCGCGAGCAATCACATGACTGGTAATCGTCTTTTCTTCTCAGAACTTAATAACCGTATAACGGGTAAAGTAAAGTTTGGGGACGGGTCTTGCATCAGTATTTGTGGAAAAGGATCAGTGGTACTCGAAGGGAAAACCGGTGAACAAAGACTTTTAAGTGATGTTTATTATATTCCTGAGCTCCAAAGCAATATAATAAGCCTTGGTCAATCGACTGAGAGTGGATGTGACATTCGCATGAAAGACGATTTTTTGACTATGCATGATAGCGACAGAAAGCTGTTAATCAAAGTCTTAAGAACCAAGAATAGGTTATACAAAGTGAAGCGCAAAATTGGAAAACCGGTGTGCCTACAAGCTAGTATTTACGATGACACGTGGTTATGGCATGCTAGGCTAGGCCACACCCACTTTGAGTCAATGAGGCAGATGGCAACCATGGATCTTGTAAAAGGGCTCCCAAGGTTAAAGCAAGAAAACAAGCTTTGTGATTCTTGTCTGATGGGGAAGCAAACAAGGCATCCATTCCCAAAAACAGCCTTTTTTCAAGCAACCAACATTCTTAAGTTGGTACATGGAGACCTTTGTGGACCAATAACACCACCAACCATAGCAGGTAACAACTACGTATTTGTTCTAATTGATGATTACAGTCGTTACATGTGGTCGTATATGCTAAAGACAAAAGACGAAGCATTCACTGTTTTCAAGAAGTTTAAAGCCTGGATCGAGAAGGAAACAGGTTCATTAATCAAGGTGTTCCGCTCAGACAGGGGCGGAGAATTTACTTCAAAAGAATTTACGCAGTTTTGTGAAGACGAAGGTATAAAGAGACATCTAGCCGCCCCCTATACACCACAACAAAACGGTGTAGTAGAGCGGCGTAATAGAACTCTAATGGAGATGGCGAGAAGCATGTTGAAAGCAAAACAAGTTCCTAACTACATGTGGGGGGAAGGGGTTAGACATGCAACACTAATAATTAATTGCATTCCAACTCGAGCACTCGAAAAGATGACACCATACGAAGCATTCAAAGGAGTAAAACCAAGTGTTGAGCGGTTTAAAGTCTTTGGGTGCATTGCCTATGCAAAAAATGTGTCACCCCACCTGAAGAAACTGGATGACAGGTCAAGAATGCTAGTCCATCTAGGACTAGAACCAGGGTCTTTTGCTCATAGGCTGTATGATCCGAGGAGTAAGAAAGTGGTGGTGAGCCGTGATCCAGAGTTCGAT
Organism: Smallanthus sonchifolius; assembly: GCA_023525975.1. Classification (NCBI taxonomy): domain Eukaryota; kingdom Viridiplantae; phylum Streptophyta; class Magnoliopsida; order Asterales; family Asteraceae; genus Smallanthus; species Smallanthus sonchifolius. The sequence continues at coordinate 89,948,300 of CM042032.1, read as the reverse complement.
GAAACAAAGGGCTGGGAATGGAATAGAAGCTCTAAAACAGATGAAAAGACAACAAGTGCATGGGAAACCTTTGTCGTCGATTGGGGGGAGGGCTACGGTACAACAAACGACGACAACAACAATGTGAAGCAGGCTCACTAGGATCCAGAACCGAACGGTTCTGCCGAGACCAGTACCCACACCCAACCAGGTCCTGGTCCAGATCCAAACAGTCCACAAACAGCAGAAACTTATCCAGGCCCAACAGGAGAAGTCTACTCACCGGTTCAGGAAGAAAATGTGTTGAGGCGGTCTAACCGAGTGCCTATAACTCCTGTAAAATTCAACGACCTCGTTCTTAATAATGGTACTGATGAAAGCTTCTTGTTGTTAGCCGACGATGAACCAGGTACTTACTTGCAAGCAAAAGAAGACAAAAACTGGCAGAAAGCAATGAAGGCAGAAATAGAGTCCATCGAAAGGAACAATAGTTGGACTCTAGTCGATCTTCCAAATGGTGTGAAACCCATCCGGCTGAAATGGGTGTACAAGTTGAAGAAAAGCGCAGATGGTACGATCAACAAGTACAAAGCACGCCTTGTTGCTAAAGGTTATGTACAAAAGCCCGGAATCGATTATGAAGAGGCTTTTGCACCCGTAGCACGACTCGAGACCGTGAGATGTATTATTGCACTTGCAGCGAGTGAGAGATGGGATTTGCATCACCTTGATGTGAAATCTGCATTTCTATATGGAGAGCTCAAGGAAGAAGTATTTGTGTTGCAACCGGAAGGATATGTGAAAACCGGCAAGGAACAGAAGGTCTACAAGCTTGTCAAGGCCTTGTATGGGCTAAGGCAAGCTCCAAGAGCTTGGAATACCAAGCTAGATCAGATTCTAAAAAGGCTGAAATTTCAAAGATGTGTTCATGAACAAGCGGTATATAAACGGGTCACTCCTAAATCAACGACTCTTATTGTTGTGTATGTGGATGACCTGATCGTGACAGGGTCAAATACAATCGAGATTGAAGGGTTCAAGAAGCAAATGGCTGAAACATTTGAGATGAGTGATTTAGGAAGGCTAACTTACTACCTTGGAATCGAAGTATCTCAAAAGACAGACGGGACTACTATCAAACAGGAAGGCTATAGTAATCCAACTCACTGTCCAATGGAACCCGGAGTGAAGTTGTCAAAAGATACTAGTGAACAAGAAGTGGATTCAACGATGTATAGACGACAAGTAGGTTGTCTTCGATACCTGCTACATACACGACCTGACCTTGCGTATTCGATTGGAATTGTAAGCCGATACATGCAAACTCCAAAGACATCACACTTGCTAGCCGTCAAACACATAATGAGGTATGTCAAGGGGACTATTGGGTATGGTATAAGATATATACGAGGAGGTAGCAAAACGTTGACGGGGTATAGTGACAGCAGTCACAATGTTGATGTTGATGACGGTCGAAGCACAACAGGTTATATTTTTTATTATGGGAATGCTCCGGTTACGTGGTGCTCACAGAAACAAGCGACAGTGGCTCTTTCATCTTGTGAGGCCGAGTACATGGCCGCCACAGCAGCCGCTTGTCAAGCCATCTGGCTTCGAGAGTTACACGGTGAGATAACTGGCTTGAAGTTGCAAAAGGTGGTGATAAATGTTGATAACACTTCTGCAATTGCACTAGTAAGAAATCCTGTGTTCCATGGCCGAAGTAAACACATTCATACTCGTTATCATTTTATCCGAGAATGTGTCGAGAGAGAGCAAGTTGAAGTACGTCACATACCCGGAGAACAACAAAAGGCTGATATTCTAACCAAGCCGATCGCGAGGAACAAGTTCAAAGAAATGCGAGAGATGATTGGTGTAGAAGACCTTCCTATTTCGAGTCGGAAATTAGGGGGGTGATTGTTGGGCTGGGCTAATTACCGACTCACCCAAGCCGGGAGTGGGTTGGGCCGATTAGATTGCACGTCAGTTAAATGAAGATTAATCCATAAGTTGATGGGTTACTGCTCATCTTAAACAACAAGTCGGTTGTTTAGTTCTATAATTTAGCTATTTGTTTTATAGTTGAATTAGTATTGCTTGGTTAACAAGTTAGGTTAGCTTAGTATAAATACATGTAATCGAGTCATGATCATGTATGAGTGGTTGTTCTAGTTTTGAGTTATTTTTTCTAGATCAATAAATTGGAGAGCAAATTCCAAACTCGTGTGTTTTATATATCGATCGGGACTTGAGAATACACTTTGGACGACTCAGTCCGTTTGACCCGTCCAATCCTGTTCCCACTTGACCTGTTGGAGACAAAGTTGACCCAGATCAACCCGTTTAACCATAAATGAGTCAAAATGGCCACCTATTAAGTATTAACATGATCTCCGCCTTTTTGTATTCCTCTTTATTGTTAGGATCGTTAGGATTGAACACACACACTAAACTGAACACACACACACGAAAGCAATAAACGACACGAAGATTTAAAGTGGTTCGGTCAGCTGACCTACGTCCACTGTGCTACAACTAGGGTTTCTTTATTATTCAGGTGCTCACAAAATTTCAAGTACAGTGATATCAATATATAGAGACTAATCTAGGGTTAGGTAACTTAATCCCCAAGTTAGGCCCAAGCCCACATAGAGATAACTAGGGCCGGCTAAATAAAGACGTGTGGGCCAACCCAAGGCTAGGGCTGGCCACCCTCCCTTGATCGGGCCTCCACACCAATTAGCCCAACAATCTCCCACTTGGAGGCTCGAACAACGCCCAATAGTCTTCAACATCTGTACATCTTGTAATCTTTCTTTTTCACCTAGTTGCAGCAGCCTTCTCGACAATTAACCTGAAGGCACGTTGAAGCTCCCACTGAGCCTCAACTCATCAGTCATAACCTGTGACTCGTTCTCTGTCCTTGCTGGCTCCCACTTAAACGAACTGCCGAATCCTAAGAAATCCTGAGAACACACACTCTCCATAACTAGCAAGACATTCTCTGGAGAGACTTTTCCATCTGGAATTCTGGTCTTTTTAACCCACTGTCATTCTGAAACTGTAACTGAAACACACCTTGCGCTCCCACTGTCACGATGTCCCCCTACTGGTTTGACCTTCCAAACTCGTTCATCCCGAATCTTCCCTGTGACTCTAGGTTTCTCTCTTGCAAAGGAAACCCTCTTCTGTCCCTGAGATTCTGTGAAACTCGACTTTGTTTTTCTTCGGAACTGGAACGTCACTTCCTTCTTATGGTATACTGACCATGTATAATGAGCCTCTTTTCTTTCCACGAGCCATGACCATATTCCCTTTGATAACCTTCCACTGTCCATTCCCGAACTTAACTTCATGTCCCTGATCATCCAACTGGCCAACTGAAATCAACAACCTTTTCAGACCTGGAATAACCCTGACATCTCTTAAAGTCCACGAACCGACTGAAGTCTTCAAAACAATGTCACCCATGCCCGTAACATCAAGTACCTCATCATTCGCCAGTTTTACCTTTCCAAAGTCACCCTCTTTCAAATTCTGCAGTGCTTCACTGCTGTGGGTAGCGTGAAATGAAGCACCAGAATCCATGACCCAGGAATCCACACTGCTCTCCACACTACAGACTAACGCATCATCATCATCATTGTAGTCTCCTGCAGAGTTTATTTCTTTCTTCTGTTTCGAACACTGATTCCTAAAGTGTCCTACTTCATTGCAATTCCAACATACCACATCTTTCCGAGCCTTAGACACACTCCTTCTCTTGCTCTGACGACTTTCCCGCTGATTCTTTCTTCCCCTGGCCTCTGTACTCAACAAAGAACTAGAAGACTCACCTGAACCACGACGTCGAGCATCCTCTCCCAGAATAAGATCCCGCATCTTCTCAAACGTAAACTTACTCGATTTCGAAGTGCTAGTAACAGCGGTTACGGTTCCGGACCAACTATCAGGCAATGAGGATAATAACAGTAAGGCTTGGACCTCATCATCAAACTTAATATCGACAGACACTAAGCGAGTCAATATCGAATTTAGGTTATTGATGTGATTTGCTACCGAGTCACCCTCCTTCATCCTAGTATTCACAAGCTCTCGAATAAGATAAACCTTATTTGCTGCAGATGGCTTCTCATACATGTTAGATAATGCTTCCATCATACCTTTAGCTGAGGTCTCCTTCTGGATGTTATAGGCAACATTCTCTGACAGAGAAAGCGTTATCACTGCTCTGGCTTTCTTATCCATCTTCACCCAATCTGCTTGTGACATACCTTCTGGCTTCTCACCCTCAAGCACTGCATCTAAGTCTTTCTGACAAAGTAGTGCCTCAATTTGCATTTTCCACCAACCAAACTTATTCCCATCAAACTTCTCTATTATAACCTATGTAGTTAATATCGCCGATATATCAGTTATCGGCCCCTCTCTAAAATATCGGTAATAATCTCGGTGGCGACAATATCGGCGATATTGTTGTTTCGACCGAGTTTCTCGGTTTAAAAAAGCGCCATGAGGCGACGCTTAAAGTGGTGTGACCAAAACGCCTCAAAACTGCGAGGAGCAAAAAAGCTGGCCCGGGTTTTCGGAGCTGCATTCGTGTGGGTATGCACGAGTTCTAGTCGACATTCATTCACACTTATGTTTTTGACTTTTGATTTGATTATTAATATTATATATATAATATATATATATATATATATATATATATATATATATATATATATATATATAAGTTTATGCATGGTATAAAAATTACCGATATCTCACCGCGAGAACCGATATCTCAGATATCGGTCCTTGACCGATAACCGATATTTTTCCGCATTAACTACATGGATTATAACCTTTCCGTCTACAGCCATGGCAGTGACTAAACGAAACACTGGTTATGGATAAATAGAGGCAAAACGCAGCAAATCAATCTATTTTAATACGCAGTGGAATAACGAACTTGATAATCAAACCGAAACTTTAACTGAAACAATAAAACCTGACAAACGCGGTTGATTCTGGTTCTAGGTTTCTGAAGTCGATCTCTTTGATTCCACCAAACTGTTCTTCTGCAGAATAGATCTCTGATTTCGGCTGATACGGGACTGGTTGTTTAAAGCTTTCGAAAAAAAACGGAACCTAAAACCTTCTTCTGTGATGACTGCGAAAACCCTAACGGCGGCGACGGCGGAACCCTAGCAGCGCTGGGTGGCGGCGGCGGATGACTGTTCACCGAAAACACTGTTCACGGCGACGGTACTGTTCACCGAAAACACTGTTCACGCGGCGGTACTGTTCACCGAAAACACTGTTCACGCGGCGGTACTGTTCACGGCGGCTATACTATTCACGCGGCAGTTGACTGGGTGACTGACGACTAAAGAACTGAAGGTGTCGGTTCTGGTGTTCTCGTGTGATCCCGATCTAGAGCCAAAGCTCTGATACCAATTGTTAGGATCGTTAGGATTGAACACACACACTAAACTGAACACACACACACGAAAGCAATAAACGACACGAAGATTTAAAGTGGTTCGGTCAGCTGACCTACGTCCACTGTGCTGCAACTAGGGTTTCTTTATTATTCAGGTGCTCACAAAATTACAAGTACAATGATATCAATATATAGAGACTAATCTAGGGTTAGGTAACTTAATCCCCAAGTTAGGCCCAAGCCCACATAGAGATAACTAGGGCCGGCTAAATAAAGACGTGTGGGCCAACCCAAGGCTAGGGCCGGCCACCCTCCCTTGATCGGGCCTCCACACCAATTAGCCCACATTTATACCGTGCTGTCATGGTTACTCTTTGCATGCTTCTTTCTTATCAAGTGGAATTGTAGATACATTTGGTAATCTGGATTTTTATAACTGTATTTATTGTTCACTCTGTTCTCAAGGAAGAAAGTTGATATTTTGTTTCTTTAAATTGCAGATATTAACTGGTCACCAAGAAAATGCAGAATTTGCTCTTGCTATGTCCCAAAGTGAACCCTTTGTACTCTCTGGAGGTGATGTACTGCAAAGTTTTTTTTTTTTTTTTTCAAAACCATGCTTTTGGTGTTTGATGCCGATATATTATAATAATTATTTATTTGATAGTTAATTAACTTTGTTGTTGTGGCCACTGTGGCAGGCAAGGATAAATCAGTTGTATTGTGGAGTATTCAAGATCATATCTCCACCTTAGCTACCGATTCTGGGGGTCCGAAATCTGATGGGAATGATGATAAATCTACTGAGAGCCCTAAAATTCAAGCAAGAGGTATCTACCAAGGGCATCAAGATACTGTTGAGGATGTACAATTTTGCCCTTCGAGGTATCTCAAACTGTTTTTATGATGTGACATGATTTCCTTTATCCAATAATAGAGGTGGCAATTCCATTTACTTATGTATGGGCCAGTTCGGGTTATGCCTTATCTCTAAGGGGTCAAACAGGTAAAAAAATAGCTTATAAGGAAGTGTGTCAAACGGGTTGAAAGTCGCCCAAAAGGCATTTTTAATGTATAAACGTCTTAAACTCCTAATCTAAATATCTTATTACTCAAAAGTTAGGTTCTCATTGAATGATATATTGTAATTATATATGACACAGGTTATTTAATAAAAAAGATCTAGAATTTTGGTTTCCGGTCAATGCAACCCGACACACACCAAATAACTTGTTTTGATGATCTGTTACACAACCTGCCCGACCTGTCCTGTTTGCCACCTTTATCAATAGCTATGACAGTTATAATCTGCTAACTTGAATTTTTTTAAATATCGTTATCTGTGTTGTGAAGTGCACAAGAATTCTGTAGTGTTGGTGATGATTCTTGTCTTATTTTATGGGATGCTAGAACCGGATCTTCTCCAGTTGTCAAGGTGATTTCACATATACTTTTTCTAGGGTTTCTGCTAGTTTGGGCTTGTTTGATGACTTATATGATTACTATTTCTCATCTTTTTGGAATATAGGAAAAGCAAAAATTGAAATTTATATAGCACACACAAAAGATAATATAGTTTAGTATGTACTAAATGTATTTATGTATCACATGTGTAACATACTAAATTAAACAAGCAAACAAACATACCCTGTAAAAATCCCACTTCAACAGTGGGGTCTGGGAGGGTAAGATGAGGGCAAACCTTACCTCTATCCCATGAGGTAAAGAGGTTGCTCCCAGAGAGATCCCCCGTCTCAGGCAACCAACAAACTAAATTAAATGTTGGTTAGTAAAATCTCATTTCAGATTACTGTATGATATTTGCAGGTCGAGAAAGCTCACAATGCTGATCTTCACTGTGTTGATTGGAATCCAATTGATGAAAATTTCATTTTGACAGGGTAAAACACAAATATTCTATATTTTGCTTTTTTTTACATCAAGGTCGTTTATTGACATCCATTAAAGACAGTTGAATTAAATTTTGGGTTCGTTACACCAAAAAAGAGAAAAATATGTTTGTTGTTTAAAAAGTATTGGAATAGAATGGGTGAGTGACTGCTGAAATATGTCACTCGCTTCAGTCATGTACAAATAAAATGACCCAAAAGGAAAATTGTAAGGAATTAAGTTAGGGGTACACAGTAAAGAGGGCAATTTCATATATATCCTCTTAAAAGTTAAAAAATTCATATACATCTATCTAAATTTCATAATATCATATCTGCCCTTTCAAAACACTAAAACTATCATATTTACCCATCCTATAGCAAATAAAATAAATTTGGTTACTTATAACATGTACCAAAGGGCCTGTGGCCTAGCGCCTAGTGGTACCAAGGTGTGTAGGAACGGTGTCCCACCCCAAGTGATTGAGGTTTCAAGTCCCATGGTGGACAAAGGTGTAGATTTAGGAGTTGGATTAGAGGGCATGTGAGTTAGCCGTTCTGAAAAAAGCGTATAACATGTTTCATTGAATAGCAGAAGAGAGACGATTTACAGTAATAATGTTGTTTTCTTATTTGTTTATTCAGTGAAACGGACTGTTACAATATCTGTTTTTATTTTATTTTCTCTGGATAGGGGTGAAGAGGGTAAATATGCTATTATGAAATTTTGGAGGATATATATATGAAAATATGAACTTTAGAAAGATATATATGAAAGAATGAAAACTAATCCAATAATTAGGTCTTGACCTCCATTTTTTTTTTCAGATCGGCTGATAACACTGTTCGTTTGTTTGATCGTCGAAGTCTTACTTCTAACGGGGTTGGATCACCTGTCCACATATTTACTAATCACAATGCTGCTGTTCTTTGTGTCCAGGTATCTACATTTTGGAACTTTATTATTGTTTAACCTTTTCACTCTCCTGGATTTTTCACTGAGTTAAATAATATATTTCAGTGGTCACCAGACAAATCATCTATCTTTGGAAGTTCGGCTGAGGATGGTGTCTTGAACATCTGGGATCACAATAAGGTGGGAAGCCATATATAACTCATGGTTTAGATATGTTATATTTTAGGTCCTCTTGCATATGAAATTATGAAGGATAAAAGGAACATTTTTTTAGGATTAATTTCATATATATCTTTCTAGATTTTGTAACATCATATTTACCTTTTCAAAACACAAGACATATTGATAAGTCTTGAACATCTGGGATCACAATAAGGTGGGAAGCCATATATAACTCATGGTTTAGATATGTTATATTTTAGGTCCTCTTGCATATGAAATTATGAAGGATAAAAGGAACATTTTTTTAGGATTAATTTCATATATATCTTTCTAGATTTTGTAACATCATATTTACCTTTTCAAAACACAAGACATATTTACCCATCCCGTAGCATAAAATAAAATAATAGTCTGTTTCACTCAATAAACATATTGAAAAACAACTTTATCACAGTGAATCATCTTTAACACATAATGTTCTGTTCGTTTATATGGTAAAATAGGTTGTTATAAGTAAATGATTTTTAATTTTATCTACTATGGAGTGGGTAAACAAGATATTTTCGGTCTTTTAAAACGATAAATGTAAGATATTATGAAATTTTGAACTTTTAGAAGGATGCATACAAAATTGCCCCTTACTTTCAGGATATATATCCTTTCCAATAGAATGTGAATTTGCATACTTTTGGCAGTACATAAAATGCTAGCAACTTATTTGCATCAAACTCAAGAATCTCTCTTCTAAATTATTTATGGGGTGTGAGAATATGAATAACATATATCTTTTCTGGAGCATTCATTAAAATTTGTGCATTGTCGACTCTATTTTCAAGTCTTCCAAACATATTTTTTCATATCCAGATTGGTGAGCGTTCTGGCCCAGCCTCAAAGTTCGCACCAGGCTTATTGTTCCGTCACTCTGGGCACAGGTACAAAAGTTTTTATTTTTCTTAATAATTGATAGAGATGGCAAATGAGTGGGTCATGTAATGAGTCAAATTGGGTTCAGGGTTAAAACATGTAAATTTAAGGTTCGGGTCAAAACGATTTGGACCGGCTGACACACCCTCATTTTTTATTCAACTTTTGAATTTTACAAATACTTAATGCATTAAATGTAATAACAAAAACTAAATTATTAAATACTAATCTAGGTTTTTTATAAAACAATATAAAAATTGTGAGTATATGAAAATACCCTTTGGGAGACGATAATGTTTTTTTCCCTATAACTGCAGGGATAAGGTGGTTGATTTTCATTGGAATTCACATGATCCATGGACGATTGTCAGTGTATCCGACGATGATGAAAGTACCGGTGGCGGTGGTACGCTACAGGTATGGCTGTCACTATATTTTTAAAATGATCATATGATTTTATAAGGTAATCAGGTACTTGATTTTTTATTCTTTTTATGGCCGAATGTGCAGATATGGAGGATGATTGATTTGATCTATAGACCACAAGAGGAGGTTATCGACGAGCTGGAGAAATTCAAATCACACATCCTCACTTGTTCACCTCCATAGGGGTGGAACTTTAGATTCTCCTTGAGTTCACTGAATCTATGGTGTTGCCGTACTTTTGAGTTTCAGTTGTAGGGTCATGATTCGGAACATGGTTATTAGACATGTTGCAGAGACAGAGATTCATTTGTTAACCTAAGGGCAGTATTGGAACTAGTCAACTAGAAAAATTTATGCCTTTTGCCTTTGTGATACGTTTGTTGCTCGTGTACGTAGGCTAGTTCATATAGCTTGTGGCTTGAAACTCTCAAAATCAGCTCGTATTATTTTTGAGCTGAGGTGAGCTCGCTCGTTGGCTCGTTTATTGGCTTGCTTAAGTTACATGACCCACTTAAGCCCACTTGTCTGCCACTCTGGCTTTGCCGTAATTCTTTTTTGCTACCGTCCAACACTTTCACCATCGAATAGCGTGTGGCTTTGACTTCTTCAGTTCTACCCAATTAAAGCCGCTCTCCGCGGCACCAATCTACCGGTCCAAACCAATCAATCGGTCACCATCATTAGTCCACACATGCTAGCACACGACCACAATGCCTGTTCATCCAAGATATTCACCAATTGAAAGGGAAAACCCTGTAGATCTGGCTTGGGTCTTACTCCTTCCCTGCTGTCTCCCTACAACACCTGCGTCTTCTGCCTTCCCATCTGAGAGAAGGTGGGCGAGGTCGGAGTTAAGTGGATGAGCTCCAGAACCAGAACATAGGTATGAATCCTTGGACAGGCGTTGTGGTCATGTGTAACCCTCTTGCCCCATCTTCTCGGTCTCTCTTGTGACACTTCTAATCTCAAGCCCAGACATCGAGTCACGAGTGTGTTCGAGTTGTAAATGAACCGAGTTTAAGCTCAAGATTTCAGCTCAGTAGGATTTTGAGCCAAGTTGGCTTGTATACTTGCTCGAGACTGAGCTGAGCCTGGCTGGGCTTAAGCTCGTCTCGTGTATGAGAAAAGTGTATTAATAGAGTATTGATTAATGTTGATTACTAAATATATTATACATTTATGATTCCTGATCAAAGAAGAAAGGCACAACTATGGCTAAAAAAAGTCAAATGTTCTAAGGTTTAAACTATCTACTTTTTTTTAACGGCTAACCCAACATTCTCTTAAACTACACCTTGCTCCTTGAAAGAGACTTTGTCTCTTACCACTATCTGCTACAACCCAAGTGGCTAAAGTATGTAGTTACAAAGGTTTAATATACATTATTATTATTCAAAATGCCTAACTTTATCTTTAAGTATGTACAAAATACCATATGATATAATATTTGATGTAATCCGTCTATTTATTACATTAAATTTTGTAGACCATTTACTACAACAAAGTTTTCAGCTTTTTTTTCGTATTTGTTATTTTCATGTATGTCTTTTTGGTTTACATTTTTGTTATTTATGATAATTCATATAATTATTTAATAGACAACATAAAATTAAAATATAATAAATATATGCAATATTGCCATAGCAATCTCGTTGACAGCTTTAAAATGAATCCAATATTAATATGTTATTTATGTTTTTTATTATTAAGTGTTATTCTAATATACCTTCTCAGGTGCATATTTTTAGAGCTGAGTTTCCCTGAAAACAAACTCTTTATCCTCTCCAACAAACAGAAGTATGGTTTATTTACATCTCATTCTCTTCGAACCATGTCAATACTGTGTATGATTGTTATTGTATTTTTAAGTTAACTACTAATTAGTTAATTTTTAATTTAGTCAAGTAAAAATAAAAGTAAATAAATTATAATGCTGGTAAAAATAATATAAAAGTTATTTTTTCCATTTAGTAACCGGAGTATTATATATCTTGCCCGCGAAAGTGGGCGTCGGTGTCCGTAAGTGGAATTATAACTTATAAATTAATATTACTCCTATTATTTAATCTTCGAAAAAAATTAATATTATTATTTTATGTTTGTTTGAAGACAGAAAATCAAATCCACGAGGAGAGTGGAAATAGCAAACACGAACCTGGAATTAAAAATCAGAGGTCGTTTATAATTTACCGTCACACGAAACTCGCATTTCTTCCGATCAAGATCTCCTTTTCACTCCGATCGAAGAAGATGGAGTGGAGCTTCAATCAATTCATCTTCATCTCAATCATCTTCTTCATCTCGTCTTCTCAATCGTTCTATCTCCCCGGTGTTGCTCCTCGTGATTTTCAAAGGGTACGTATTTTCAAATCCCTAGCTGTTCGTTCAATGGATCTAGTTACTGCATTTTCTCTAGATTTAATCTGTTTTAGTCGTTTAGACCAATGTCTGTTAATTTCTTATACCGCCTAGAACTCGGATCCGCGGTTCTGGTTTTACTTCACGGTTGTAATGACTATACAGCTTGTGATCCGTATGGATCGGGTTTGGATCTAGGGTTTTATGTTGATTTTGACTTTTAAGTCGCTTGCTTATGTTTTTGTTAGTGATTAGGTTTTCTGAAGGCATTGTTTGCATATATTACCTTCCTATATGTGAAAGGGAAAGTTAATCTGGTATCATCAAGTAATGTTTGAATTTTCAATGATTGGTTTGTTCATTGATGTAGTTAGCGAATGAGATTTCATTTGCCGTTGCTGATCTATAGTTGAACCACATTTTGTTATTTGCTGTTGGTTGATCTTATGAGTTGACGTGAATTCTTGCAACGCTCTAAGAGATATATTTTATTCGTTTTGCACTGCACGATTCTAATTGTCTGTTTCAACGGCAGCATTTATTATGGGGAAAACATTGTTTTCTGAATGTGAAGTGGGGTATGCTGGGATGAATCTGCTAAATACAGTAGCTATGCACGTTTGAGTGTATGCATTAGTGGTTAGTGATAATTAGGTATTCTAGAGTGCAAATCAGGTAAAATTGGTAAAGATACTTAGTATGGTAGAATAAAAATCAGGTAAGTGGAAAGGGCCGGCTTCTTTGGCACGCAGGATTTTTGTTGACCACATAGTTTTGATAGCTAATTGCGAATGTTATATCGTATTCTCGCATAGAACCTTCAAGAGCTTTCATTTAGCTCCTTGATTTATGTTCTTTCGTCATCTTATAAACTAGGGACTTCAAATGTCTCCAGAATTTAAGATTCATCTTTTTAAAATTGCAACACAATTTCATACGCTTTCTACTCTTTTATCCTTCTATCTTATTATAGCTATTTTGTAAGCTCATCATTGTACTTCGTCGAAGTTTATGACTTTATGCCTGATTTGACCCTTATCAGGGAGATCCTCTTCAAGTCAAAGTCAACAAGCTATCCTCTACAAAGACCCAACTTCCTTATGACTATTATTACTTGAATTATTGTAAGCCCAAGCACATTCAGAACAGTGCTGAAAACTTGGGGGAGGTGCTACGAGGTGATCGCATAGAGAATTCAGTCTACACGGTGAGTATCTATTTTTTCCTTTTTTGTTCTTTTAGTTTCTAAGCAGAGTTGGTGGAAAACTCTACGACGTGTTTTAATGATGTAAGTTTCTTATTTTTATTTCAGTTTAATATGAGAGAGGAGCTCCCATGTAAAGTTGGTTGTAGAGTAAAGCTGGATGCGCAATCTGCAAAAAACTTTAAGGAAAAAATTGATGATGAGTACCGTGTTAACATGTATACACCATTCTCCTGAAATTCATTCATCTTTTTGTGGCACATTAATATTCATTATTTTTTGGTTTTGACCATCATTTTTATGGCACATTAATATTCATTTCTTTTGGAGCAATACAGGATTTTGGATAACCTCCCAGTTGCTGTTCTTAGACAAAGGCGGGATGGTGTCCAATCAACCACGTATGAACATGGCTTTCGTGTAGGGTTCAAAGGGAACTATGCTGGGGTGAGTTTTGTAGGGAAAATTTTCACTGGTCCGTTCATTTTAATAAATAGTTTTCAGGAACTTATTCTTTCATTCTTTACAATACTAGAGCAAAGAGGAAAAGTATTTCATCAACAATCACTTGAGCTTTAGAGTCATGTATCATAAGGACATTGAGACCGATTCTGCAAGAATTGTTGGGTTTGAAGTTACTCCAAACAGGTATTTGATTCCCGTTCCCCCCATACATGTGGGGCCACCTTAGATCATAGTTGTTTGTCTTTCATATTAGTCTGAACTTTTACCTTAAATTATGCTAATAGTATCAATCATGAGTACAAAGAGTGGGATGAAAAGAACCCTCAGTTGACAACATGCAATCAAAATACCAAAAATATAGTTCAAGGAAGTACCGTACCCCAGGAAGTTGATACAGGCAAGGAGGTGGTGTTTACTTATGATGTTACTTTCAAGGTATGGTCAAGTGAACCCGTTTATAAGAAACTGGGTAATTGTAGTTGTATCTGTTTGATAAAAAAGGTCAAAGGGGTTAATATAATGAAGTAGATAAAATAAAACTGGTCAAACGGGTCAAAAACGTGTATTTAAATGCTTACAACGTCCTAAATCCTTTTAAATAAAAAGGAAGCGTGCTATTGTTTTAGTAATTTAATTCGTTATTATTTTAAAAATTCAAAAAAGTGGGCAAAGAAATGTTGATGAGTTGATCCAACCTGGTCCATTATGGCTTGCACATGAAATTTCTCGTTTGGACCTGAACCCATTTTGATCCCTTACTCAACCTGCCCATTTTGCCATCCTTAAGTAGGGTTTGCATTTTTCCTTGTTATTGTCTTTTCCTTTTTAAAATGCGGTAAAATATTACAAAAAAATTAAACGGGTTGAATGGGCCAAAATAGTTGAACATGTATGGAGGTTCTTACAACAGCCAAATCGTTTTATATAAAAGAAATTGTACTATTATTATTTTTACAATATAGTTTTTAATCAAAACACAAGTTACCTGTTTTGCCCTGTTACTCAGTATATTATTTTATCTTTATCTTTTTAAAATTTGTAGGAGAGTGATATCAAATGGGCATCACGTTGGGACACCTACCTTCTTATGAATGATGATCAAATCCATTGGTTTTCAATCATCAACTCCCTAATGATAGTCCTATTTCTTTCGGGCATGGTAGCTATGATCATGATGAGAACACTTTACCGTGACATTGCAAATTATAACCAATTAGACTCACAAGATGAAGCTCAAGAAGAGACCGGATGGAAGCTCCTTCATGGAGATGTGTTTCGGGCCCCTACAAAATCCGGGCTTCTCTCAGTTTATGTTGGAACTGGTGTCCAAATCTTAGGAATGACATTAGTTACCATGATCTTTGCATTACTAGGTTTCCTATCACCATCCAACCGAGGTGGGCTCATGACGGCAATGGTTCTTTTATGGGTTTTTATGGGTTTATTCGCTGGTTATTCCTCCGCACGATTATACAAAATGTTCAAAGGTACAGAATGGAAAAGAAACACACTAAAAACAGCCTTTATGTTTCCGGGTATTTTATTCACAATTTTCTTTGTTCTAAACGCGATAATTTGGGGAGAGAAATCGTCTGGAGCAGTACCGTTTGGAACCATGTTTGCTCTCGTTTGTTTATGGTTTGGGATATCGGTACCGTTGGTATTTGTAGGCAGTTACTTAGGATTCAAGAAACCTGTAGCCGACGATCCTGTAAAAACAAATAAAATCCCAAGACAAGTCCCGGAACAAGCTTGGTACATGACACCCATCTTCTCGATCCTAATTGGCGGGATTTTACCTTTTGGGGCGGTTTTTATCGAGCTTTTCTTCATTCTGACCTCCATTTGGTTGAACCAATTCTACTACATATTCGGGTTTTTGTTCATTGTGTTTGTGATTTTGATAATCACGTGTGCGGAAATAACAGTCGTATTGTGCTACTTCCAGTTGTGCAGCGAGGACTACCATTGGTGGTGGCGCGCGTACCTCACCGCAGGGTCATCCGCATTGTATCTTTTCCTCTATTCCATTTTCTACTTCTTTACCAAACTGGAAATTACAAAGTTGGTTTCAGGGATTTTATATTTCGGGTACATGTCGATTGCTTCATACGCGTTCTTCGTGTTAACGGGTACAATCGGGTTTTACGCGTGCTTATGGTTTGTGAGGAAGATTTACTCATCTGTGAAGATAGACTGATTGATGATGTAAAGACTAAAGACTATGTTCAGGAAGAAGAGAATGGCAAGGAATGCAAAAGAAGCAGTGGTTGGTGTAATCATTTATTATAATTACTATTAGTAAAAGGATATTGTCTTATTTTCTAGTTTTAGGGTTTTGGCTTTTATGTGTCCTTTCTTTTTTACAATAACTATTATTAGATTTTCCTTTTTGTTTACTAAAAATGTTTTTGGTGTTATTTTCAAAACAAATGTACTTTCTGTTTTACATTTCTTGTACAGTTAACTAAACAAACTAAAAATAACCCAAGAAAGTATATTCTTAGTTACCAAAATTAACAAGAACCTATCATTGTGTCATCTTTATTATGGTTTAACTTGATTTAAAGACTATTCAACAACCTGACTTGTTTGTTAGAGTTTGGCTAGAATAGGTCCAAATTATATATAACATACCTACATATTACATAAAATTTATAAGTAAAAAGCTTGAAAGGAATTTAATGCAAGCCTTTAAACTCCAATTCTACTTGTTATATGCCAACTTTCAACCCAATTAAAGTCACAGGATCAAATTTCAACCCAATTAACATGTATCAACTATCAATTAATTATCGAGTCACTCTAATCAGAAATCCATGTTTTTATATGTTTTAAGGTTATGTGTAATGGTTCTTGAGAGGGGTGTGGGTTGACGTGGCTGGGGCGTGGAACACCACCCCTTGGGGCGTGGGGCGGGTTCGTGAGAGGGACCACGGCGTTGCTCTCTGTATTTTGCCTAATGAGAAAGGGGTGTGGGGCGTGAGACCAACTACACACAACTTAAACACAACTTGAACTTGAGTAAATATGATTTTAAAATTTTGGTTTGTCGCATTCTCCCACCAAGACAAGCACATCTCGTGCACCGCTGCTCATATGCGATCTGATCCTAGCGTGCAACAATCATTCATACCCCGGATCAATCTCTTGCATCCAAGTCGACCCCTTTGACTCAACATCCAACGGTCCCTCACTTTGGGTTGTCCATTACCCTTTCTCGCGAACCATTGGTTCCAGTATACAACTACCATTCATGATTCATCCCCCAGATCGCTTCCGTCAAAAATCCTTTGACCATCGAAATGCCCTTCGACTGCCACATTCGAATCATGATTCCTCCCTTGTATTGGTCATTCCCTTTTTCTGGCAATCTGATGAGGGGAGCACGTGACTCCTCGTGGATATATATCACCAGATACGCCTGAGAACAAAGATCTTTGCCTACTAGTTTGATTCGTTAGAGGCATTCCCAAAGGTAGTTACCAGGAAGTCAAACACAACGGCCAATGTTTAAATTGTGTCCACCCATCTTTATAAACAAGATCGTTTATACATCTGGAATAATGCATTTGGTATGCCATAATCAAACACAATGGCCAATGTTTACATTGTGTTATTGAAAAATATTAAGTTCAAGCATGAGTTTCATAAAAATATAAAAATACAAACTTTTGAATGAGGAATGCAAAACTGCCAAAAAGAATCGACACCTTTGACGACCTAATGGTCAAAGATGCCTTTGATGGGCACTTCCGCCTTCAGTCATCAATTCATCATCTACTCCTGTGTTGAATATAAAACTCGGGAAGGCCGCGGTCACGTCCCTAAAAAATGAATTTAAAGATTAATGTCCACCTCAAATACTCCTTAATAAGAAAAAAAAATAAGAAAATTGGTCACCATAATCAATTTCATCAGAAAATTAGTTTAAAGACTAAAAGCAACAATGGTACCTAAGAGATGGAAGGGTCATGTTCTTCAATAGCTGGGGTCGCTGAATAACAAAGTTCCTCCACTCTTCTTGATTGATTCTTCCGTCCATGTCAGCATCCGCATCAGCAAATGTCTGAGCACACAAGTGAAAATGAATGCCTGTTTGATCTAACAAGAAGAAAAAGAATGATTTATCAAATCTTAACAAGTATTACATTATCGATTATCTTTTCAAGAACTTCATCTGAAAGATGAATCCCAGTTTCCTTTAAAGTGGCAACAATCATTTCTTGAACCTGATGAAAAAAATAATTTATCTGTTAATATTCATACTAGAAAGAATTTCCACATGGAAAGAGATTAATTGCTTACTTCTTCTCGTTCTATGTACCCGGTTTTTCAAAAAATCATATAATCTGAAGGAAACTATGGAAAAGAAAACATGAGAAAAAGTAATACTATGAAGGCACCTGCAAAAACAATCCACCTGGAATTAGGTTCTCAAAACTTACAGTCAATTTTCTGTGCCATTGGGGCACTAGGATGGAAGATGCTCAATACATGGACAAACTCCTCGAATTCAATAACGCCATTTTGCTTCTCGTCAAATAGATCAAAAACCTAGATAATAATGTAATTGATTGTCAATTAGTCGGATTGCGAGGTAAAGATATATCATTCATTTATTGTATATACCACACCATTGCCTGAAACTAACCATTGCATATGCTTGATGTAATCTTCAGTCAAACTCAATTTGATAAAAACCAAATTTAAGTACAGAATTATGAAAACCTCATACACTTATACCTATAACCTATTGCTGTAAATATGATATATAAGATGGTTTTTTGACCGTCCCACTTTTTCTCTCCTACCACATGTGGTTATCTTCTATGCACTATGTAGAGGTGCTTATACGGTTCTCGTGGTTCTCTACTTTGAAAGCACGTTCTATATTAAGTCACACTTTAAGAGAAAAAAATAGGTTACTTTTGAAGCAAAACCTTTGATTGATTGGCTCTAGAATATCACACAAGTTTGCATTCCAAAGTTTTATTGCAGAGCTATCTTAAGAAGTGAACATGGACTATAAGTAATTTACCTTGTTCAAGAAAAGATTCTCTCCACCTACTGAATTGAGCAAAGCTAGTTGGAGCTCCTCCTTTAAAGAAGAAAAACAAGGTAAAACAAGGAATGTTATATCAAGTTTATCTCTGTGCACAGAAAACTCTGTTTCGTTCATTAAATTGTGTGTCATATCGGTATAGCTAAGCTAGATATCTAATAATTCATAAGATGTAGTTCAATTATCAGGCAATTTGCTTTTTGTTAACTCAATTGCTACCCACAATTTGAATCCGTTTTATGTACTTTGGTTTTCATGTTTGATCAAACCCTATAAGGGCCTTTTTGGTTAGCAGGAATTCATGGAAATTCAATGTAATTGGAATTTAAATTCCATTCATTTGCATGTTTGGTTGGCTAAGAGAAGGAATTGGAATTGGAATTAATTCCAACCAAATCCTTCATTTTTTATTCGAAAGGCAAAATAAAAAAAACTTAAAAATTTCAACGGTAGCCTCATCCTTCAATTGATGAAATTCAGAATCCCTCAACAATTCAACAGAAACCTCAGGAATGTTTATAATTTACGTAATAACCCTAGCCATTTTTCGTTTTTTTTAATATATGAGTTTGGATCTTTGTTTTATATTTTGTTAATTTTAAGGGGTAATTTTATCATTTTAGATATTTTTAAATTCCAATTCCTTTAGCAAATGTATCAAACAAACACATTATGGATTTTCAAAGAAATCATTTAAATTCAAATACCGGTTCCAATTCCAAACATTCCGCGAACCAAACGTCCCCTAAGTTTTTCATACAAATTTGGTAAAATCAAGTGAAACAATGAAGATTTACAGGTAAGTGAAGGCGATAACACACCTTATGTATGAGTCCATCATCTATGATCGAACTGCTCAGCTTATTGAACAATTCGAGCAGTGCTTCAACTTCATTAACCGAAACTGAAACAATTCCTAGTGTTAGAAAATCCGAAACAGATCACAACATTCAAAAACCTAATAAATATAAAATGCAGTAAACGGACATGGCGAGTTACGAGCGAGACGTCTGACGTCATCAAAAGTATGGACAGGCTTCACCGGACGGCTATCGTGAGCATCGAAACAGGACGATAAGCTGTGGATCAGAACCTCAACTAACACTGCAAACGGTATCAACGCCGCACATAGCTTTTCCCCCACCGTCAGCGAGCTCGATCTCTATTTCTCCTAATCCAGATCCACATTTTCAGTCTAAAAAATAAACAATAATTATACTCCTCCATCACAAATTAAACGGAAAGAAAGCAAGTACCGAGGTTGACAAGGACGACGAGCTCGCTGCCGCTCCCATGGTGGCCGGCTAGAGGTCAAACTTCTCCGATTTGATAAAAAAACGAGGTTTGTATGAATGTAAATATCGAATCAAAATTCTGTATTCTTCAAATGCTTTACTAGATCTCCGTATCAGATGCATGTATAAGCACGAGTTTCAAGGTTTCGTGCAGGAATTCATGGAAATTTTTGAAGAAAAAAGCCCTAGAAATTGGTCAACTGAAATAACGACTCTGAAATCAGTCCACGATCTTCATTGAATCGCTGGTGGATCAGGATCGGATCTGGATCTTGATCGACCGCTATACTTGCCACCTTAAATGTCGTTTAGCTAATTAATTAATTTTAATATAACTTTTCATTGTCATTTTGATATAAAGAGTTAATTACTATGATCATTAGAAGGTTTCACTTTGGTAACATCGGTGTCTCTTTGTTTGGATCTCAGTCTATTTCTTGCGTTGAATACACCCACATGCATTTTACATGAAGGTATTGTAGTCATTTTAAATAAACTTCTTTATTCCATTAAATCCTCCCCCACCTCATTTTCCAACGGCGTTACGGCGGCGGTCATCTTCCTCCTCCGCTCTCAAGTTCCTTCAATGGTGATATGCAATTGTGGTCTTCATGGGCTGATTACTCCTAATTTTTTTCAAGCATTTTTTATTTTGTTTTTAAATATGAAATCTTTTTTGGGCAAATTTAATATATTATGTGCATTTCTTCCAAGAAAGATTCCATGTTTAAAAATAAAATAAAAATATCTGCAGAAAGTTAGAAGTTGGATTACAATCGGTAATGGAAATCAAAGTTAGAAATGTTATCGGTCAAATTGTCGGTATGTATTATTATTCGTCAATAGGTTATAGTTTAATTTATTAAAATCCAATTTGATTTTATTAACTGTTAAATTGTATGCGAAGCCATCCGTTTTTCACACTTGTCATAAACCAATGGAGCAACCGGTTTCATGATTAGTTTGGTTTTTAAAATATAGGGTTCAAATGATAACCATTAAATATGATATTTAAATGAAAGATTGTCTATATTATGTCTATTTCATTCCATTAATTACGATATTACCCTCTATTTCGTCTGCTCGATTTTCAAAGACCAAAAAGTATTTTATCTGATTCATAATTATTTAATAGTTTTCATTGCAAAAAGTGTACTAGTTTATATTTCTTCTCATCAATTATCGTCAAGTAGTACTATATTTCGATTAAAAAGACAAATATGAGTAAGTAGATGTAACATATTAGGTAAATCTTATATCGTTTTGTTATGTTTTATCTACGGAAGAGATGCTGGGTTCATAAGCAATGCCCCGCCTCAAATACAACAACGCGTTTTGGGGTTTAATGTAGTGGATGAGAGAACTTCACAGTTAAGTGTGCTCGGGTGGGAGTAATCCAATGATGAGTGACCCCATGGGAAGTTTTCACCCGGGAAACCAAAAACAAATCCGTGAGCTCTTAGGGGGCAAAACGGACAATATTATTGGTACGAGAGGCTGGATGTTACATATGGTATTAGAGCCACTCCCGTTCTGTTCTGTTTACGATAGTGGGGCAAGCCTCATCGAGGGCCATGAGTCCCAAAGGGGGGTGTTTGTAACACATTAGGCAAATCTCATATCGTTCTGTTATGTTCTGTCCACGGGAGAGATGCTGAGTTCATAAGGAATGCCCCGTCTTAAATACAACAACGAGTTTTGGGGCTTAATGTAGTGGATGAGAGGAGAACTCCACACTTAATTGTGCTAAGGTGGGAGTAATCCAAGGATGGGTGACCCCATGAGAAGTTTTTACCCGGGCAACCAAAAACAAATCCGTAAGCTCTTAGGGGGCAAAGGGGACAATATTGTTGGTACGAGAGGTTGGATGTTAGAGTAGAACGCCCACAACTTTATTTCTGGTTGTTTAACAAAATCAAACCTGTCTTTTAAATAATCATTTAATATTACTTGCTTTGAGTACCCTTCAAGTCATGGGGATTTTTCTACATTATATACGGGAAATTAATACGTTTTCTTGCTTTGAAAAAGATGTTTATTGTTTTCTTTTGAAAAGGATTCAACATGGAAAGCTTCTTTTTCCAAATTCATTGTATGATGATAAAGGTCGCATGGGGTCTGAGGCGCCATGATTGTATGGTGTAGGTATGACTTTGACCATTGAACATATGTTGGAAGGTTCATAAGATTCATGGGCTAACTTGGGGTTTAGGGTTTAGATGATAAGATCAGGGGTTTAGCCGTTTAGGGTTTTAATGTTAAGTCCAGTATTTTTGTGTTCAGTGAGGACCACAATAAGGCTTGTGTTGTCCCTCTTTGGTGGTGGGATAGAAGCATTAGTTCCTTTCAACGTCTTCGTCAAAAGACAATTGGATTCTTGCCCCGTTTATTCTATCTTTATGGTCCTTAGGGTGATGGGGGCGGGATACTCGAATGAAACCGAGTTGGGAAAATTGTAATCTAGTAAAGGGGTACACCGCCCCTAACCATCCGAGTAGGGAGCCAGGTAGAATGCCTGAGTTATTTTACTCGGGTGTGGTGGGTGTGGTGACCGTTGGGATTGAGTCGTTGGGGGTGGGGGTTTTAATAAAAAAATCTATTTCTCATCTATATATATGTCACTTTTCTCTTAACAAATCACTCTTTTCACTCATATATTTTTATAAAACTCTAATTTTTTTTAAGAAAATGTCTTCATCCGAGTCTAGCATTCTTGGTTTGCCTTCGGGATTATCAGATTCTAGTGGTTTTGATGATTTTCTTTCCGACATTTCCGAATCAAGTGGCATTGAGTTTTTGTCCAAAGTTGCAGTTGCGGCTAGTGAGCTTGAGGATACGAAAAAAAAAAAAAAAATATGTACATCGTGATCGTGAAGTTGCTAACACAATTCTGTTGAAAGATTACTTCGTCGAACGCCCCAAGTACGACACAGATACGTTTAGAGAGAGATTTCACTTACCGAAAGATTTGTTTTTAAGCATTGTAAGGAATATAAGTATGAATTCAAGGTTTTCTTGGTTTCACGAATGGTATGACGGGATGTTAAAGAAGAGCTTCACGCCGATTCTAAATGGGGGATAATTAATCGTCCGCAACGATTCAGAAGACGATTATGTTTAATTTCTCTTTTTTTATTTGTAACTTGTTATTGTATTTTATATTTTTAGTTGTCTTTTGTATTTTTAATTAATAAAAAAATATGTTTTTATTTAAATGTTTATTAAAAAAAGTTGGTAAGTAAATGAGTAGGGTGTTTCTAATTAAATCTGAGTAAATGAGTAAATAAGTAATTTTGAGGTGACAAAATTCTATTGGAGAGTTTTGGTGAGTAAATGAGTATTTGGGTTAATGACCTCATCACCCTTTTTTTGTAGAGTGAAATTATATAGATGAGATGAAAGATATATAGATGATATGTAAAAATATATGTGGGTGAAATGTGGGTATATATAAATAAAAATTTAGTATTTTTTTTTAAAGCACCCAACCCACCCCCCCACACCCCCACCCCCACCAACGGCTGTGAGTTCCAGATTGTGAGTTCCAGATTTGATGGGATTAAATTTAGTTTTGGGGCTACTATCACACCAAATGACCAACGATAGATAGGATTAAATTTTGTTAGCTTTTTGAACAAAAAGTTCAACGACTGAGTTCCAGATTTGAAGTCCGTACTTCACATGTCGGTAAATCTGCTACATAACCTGCCTGGTTGAGCCCAGCTAACCATTTAAACTAGTTGGTGAACCGGACCGAGTGATTCAATCAAATTAATCTAATTACTGTAATAAGAGAGCGCGATATATTTCGTATATGAACTCGAAACTCGAAAGGAGTTCAAAATAAAATATTCACTCGTAAATAAGAGTTGGACAAAGGGTATTTAGGTAAAATCACGTTACCACACTCCTGGTATATATTAATTCGTACACTACACATCCATCGTTTAAAATATGCCTGTTCAAGACCGCTCCCCCACACCACAAACCACCATCTACACCAACCACCGCCAACGGCGGCGGAGAAAACGAAGACGAGTGGGTGTGGAACGAAATCAAAGCCGAAGCTCGTCGTGACGCCGAATCGGAGCCAGCCCTCGCTAGTTACCTCTATTCCACCATCATCTCTCACTCATCTCTCACACGATCTCTCTCCTTCCATTTAGGAAACAAACTCTGTTCCTCCACTCTTCTCTCCACTCTCCTCTACGACCTCTTCCTCAACACCTTCTCCTCAGATCACTCCCTCCTCTCCGCCACCGTCGCTGACCTACGCGCCACTCGTCAACGCGATCCCGCGTGCATCTCATTCGCTCACTGTTTACTAAACTACAAAGGTTTTTTAGCAAAACAGGCCCATCGTGTGGCCCACAGGCTTTGGGCTTTAAACCGCAAGCCCATAGCACTTGCGCTGCACTCGCGAGTAGCGGATGTTTTCTCGGTGGATATTCACCCTGCTGCTAGGGTTGGGAAAGGGATTCTGTTGGATCACGCCACCGGCGTGGTGATTGGGGAGACGGCGGTGGTCGGGAACAACGTGTCGATTTTGCATCACGTGACGTTGGGTGGGACCGGGAAGGTGGGTGGGGATAGGCATCCGAAGATTGGGGATGGGGTTTTGATCGGTGCCGGTGCGACGGTTTTGGGGAATGTGAAGATTGGGGAGGGGGCGAAGATAGGGGCGGGGTCGCTGGTGATGATTGATGTTCCGGCTTGGACGACGGCTGTGGGGAATCCGGCGAGGTTGGTTGGTGGAACGGAGAAGCCGAATGTGCATGATGATGTGCCTGGGGAAACGATGGATCATACGTCGTTTATCTATGTGATTTGAGGAGGTGAAGATGATGAATAACATTTTGATTTGTGGTTTGTTTTAGATAATTTCTGTAATTACGTATGATTGTGAATTAGGGTTCCATGGTGGGCCCTGGTGGCTATTGGTGATCGGAATCATCATTGGATATTTGGATTTGAGAAAATAATGTTCTTTGACTTTTATCTTTTTCTTTATGAACAACAATTTTGACTTTTATCTCTTGCTCCAAAAGGATGATAAAACTAACTAATTTATCACTCGGAAAGGTTAACATTTTCCTATACACGATACCGTTAGCCTTCAAACCCTTTGATGTATATCAACTTTTCCTCTGGGGCGAAAATCGCCAACCCCATCTCCTAAATATATAACCGTTTTTGTTTCTTATGTCGTGAAGAGGGTTTGAATTCTTTCTATAATTTTACCATGTGTAGTTTAATGATTTACATATATGTATATGCTTTTTATATGTTAAAGTTCGTTGTTCTTCGTTTTGCTTCGAGCTCTTCCAATAAATATTTCTAAGTCGATTTTTGGAATGAATTTGTGTTGGGAAAACTAAAAGACCAGTGATTTTAGGTCTAAGTATTTGTAATCTTCTTATCTGGGATCAATAATGTTGATGTGGATTTGATATATAACAATATTCACCAAAAGGACGTTACAACGTGTAAATTTAATAACAATGTTTCCAAACACAGTATTATATTTGTAATACTATCCAAAATATCTTTATATATTTAATTACTAGCTTAGACCCCGTGTATTACACATGGGGTGAAAAATATCATACATAAAATAATAAAATCTTTATATGTATTTTTTACAAGTGTAAAAAATATATTACATATACTAAAGATAAAAAATAAAATTCAAAATATGTAAAAATTAATATATAATTGGGTTTTGAAAATACGTTAACTATTATTTAATATAATTTGACTTTCAATTACTATGTGATTGAAAATAAAAGTTAAATAATTAGATTTTAAAGTTTTTTTATAATAAAAGATAATTCAAATAAATGTGTTTTATTAGTATAATTAGTATTTATTTTTTAAATATATTATTATTAAAAGATGGAAATGTATTTAATAGGAGAGAGAGGCGGGAAAAAAATGATGAGAGTGAATATGGAGGCGACATGTGACATGAAAAACCTTTATTTATTAGATAGTATAGATATATTTAGTTACTAGGTTAGAAAATCATATATTACACGAGTTGAATAAATCCAACTTATTGTAAACCATCAGTTTCTATGAAGATTTGTATGTTGGATCTCATCATCAATTGGTGAAATAAGAAATAATGAATATTTAAGAATTATAAATACCAAATAATAAAGATTTAAGAATTATAAAATTATATCTTAAGATAAATGTTTTTTTTACATATTTCCCCTTATTAAAATTCTAAATTACATATATCCCCAACCCTAACTTATATTTCCTCAATTAACTTAAAATTACCCAATTGCCCCTCACAAATATTTAGTAAAGAGATATATGTAAATAGTACTTTAATTGGTTCATTAAGGATGAAATGGTAATAAAATAAGTTATTTTAAATGAATTGGATAAATACGTAATATATAGGTTTTAGGAAGGAAAAATATGCAATTAAATTTTAGGGTTGGGTAAATATGTAATAAATGAGCTTAGAAAGGAGATATATGTAAATGCCCCTAACATAAACTATAATTGATTTTTTTTTTATTTTTTAGTAAGTTTAATAAAATATTAAAATAAATTTTATATATTTAATTATTTAAAATCATTATTATTATTTAACTGGAGATGATTATTTGATTGAAGAAAGAGGCTGGAAACTAACACGTAACATGTAAAGTTATTGATGGATTATAATAAGGATTTAATTAATAGTTGATAGGTTAATAAACGTGCACAAAATCAACTATATTATCTTTTTTTGTCAAAGAGTATCACATTTGTAATCTTCTAGTTGAGGTCAATAATTTAATGCATTTCAGCACTTAAAAAAACACATAAACACAATAACCATATTACCATCTTGATCCATCCATCAATTTTTAGAAATAAAATCTACTACAACTGAAAAAAGACATTTATCCAAAGATTTCATGAATCGTTAATGAGGAACATAGAGAGGTTTACGCAAAGCTTCAAGAGCAATATTCTCAAACTTGCAATCAAACGAGTGACTTGTGCTCGTGTTGTCCACATTGTTCTTCATATCCTTCATCGAGATTGCTGAAGTAGTAAGATGTAAAAGGATCCGCTCGAAATCCTCTCCACTGCTCCATTCATGGATCTCACTCTTAACAAGGTGTCGGTTTTTACATATCAAGTCCCAAACCGGAAAATCTTTCCTTGGCATCATGTAATCTCCTTCTACAAGCTTCAAACTCGGGCAAAAATCACCCGCCCCATCTCCTAAATATATAATTGTTTTCTTTTCTTCTCTCGTGAAGGTGGATTGAATTCTTTTTATAATTTTACCCTGTTTAAAAAATAAAGTATTAAAAGAAAGAATATATTTGATGTTTGAGGTAATATTACATAAAAAGTAGCCTACTTATATTATAGTTCTATAACAAAGTAAAATAAAAAATAAATGAACCTATTCT